>CM073473.1:40104963-40819963 GCA_037074535.1 Gleditsia sinensis
TAATATTGAATTACTATTTGTTTTGTTACTTCCCCTTTTCTTTTTTGCTGTCTCAGATTTTGTTTGCCCCAAATTTGCAGGCTGAAAGTGCAATTGCAGCTCTGAACTGTAGTGGTGTGATTTTGGATTCACTGCCTATAAGGTTGGATTGATAGATTTCTCTTTGATTTCAACTGTGAATGTCTTTTTTTTAAAAAAAAATCAGTTTCTTCTATAATTCTTATAGGAAATTTTACTGACTTTACTACTTGAATCTAAAACCTTTATCAAAATCTCTACTCATTCCTACTATCTGTTTATGTTGGAGTACTATCATAATATTGCAATATATCTCTACTCATCATTTTCGTCAAATGCAATAAATCTCTCGCATATTTAGGTGTTGCTTCTGTTACCTTCCTTTATATATTTTTGGGTTTCTGGCTTGTCTTGCCTCTTTTAGTTTCAAGTTCTGGTTTCTCATATGTTATGAGACGTCTGTAAGAGTTGGTTTACTTATTTGCTGGTTATGGTCCTATTTTTCCTTGCCTAGTGAAATTTAGTAGTGCAAGTAGAATTAGTCAAAAATAATTGGTCATTCTTGCTTTTCATACCTTAGGCCATATAATAAACACAAACTTCAATTTAGACCACTTTAATATGTTGTAATGGACTATAGTGACAAACATAAAGGTTACAAGTCTTTAAGGCCTTATGGTAGAATGTTTATTTCTAATGACGTTATCTTTAATGAGATTCACTTTCCTTTTTCCTCTAATCCTTTTTTTAAGGCCCAAACACTTAATTTTGTTCCTTCTTTGTCTTCTTCTATCTCTTCATTTATTCTTACTATTATTCTCTCATCTAATGCCTAATATTTTGCTAATGTTTACGAGCTACAAGATATTCCTAATGTCCCAAACATGATCACTTACTTACTTGTGCATTTGATTGAGAATACATGTTGAATTAGCATATATTCATAATGACAGCTTACAACATTTGTCATCATTAGTTTCAATTTTTGAAAACACCCTAAAATTTGTATGATTTAAGTAAGATTCTAATTTTAGAATTTCAAGAATAATTATTGTATTTTAGTTTTCTAGTTGCTGGCCATAGGTGAGTTTTATCTAGATGCATGTAAATCTTGTATTTTGTGTTGAAAAATATGCTTTGAATGGGCATTAATTTTGCATAGAATGGTTGGAATATTGCTGTTCTAGCCAAGATTTAAATGATGTATGCTTGTATGAGGATGAAGAATTAAGAAATGGAGGGTTGTTAACCAAAAAATTTATTTCTATTCACATTATGCCTTTAATGTTGGTATTGGTTCAATATGTTATTATAATTTGTGCTATATTGAATTAACATGTTTCTGTATGCCTAAAAATAGGATGGAAGTTTCTGAACATCGTAAGTGGATGGATAATAGCGTGGGTCCTAATAAGAGAACAGTTACAGATGAGTTTATGGCAGGAGTTGTTGAGTTTATAGAGTTTGCTTGCAGTTAGGATCATTTTAAAAGTGTAGGAAAGTTGAGGTGTCCTTGTAAAAAATGCAAGTGCCAGAAGTATTGTTCAGTTGATGAATTGAAAACCCACCTTTGTATGAAGGGATTTATGAGTAATTATTATTATTGGACCAACCATGATGAACCAAGACCTCTCTTTCCACCAATGATTTCAAGAAACTCTTATTATGGAAGTAGTGACTTTCAGGCATGTTTCAATAATCAGGAACAGATGGTAATGGATGCTGCTGGACCATCTATTGGTAATTATATAGAGCAACAATGTTTTGGTCATTGCGAACAAAGGGATGAAGATCCTAATCCGGAAGCCAAAATTTTTTTTAATATGTTAGAAGCTGCGCATGCTCCTTTGTATGACGGTTGTCAAAATTATTCTGAATTGTCAACTGCAGTGGAAGCTTTGGGTATCAAGTCGGACTTCAACATATCTGAGAATTGTTTCAATCGGTGGGTACAATTTATGGGAAATGCATTACCAAATGAAAATCGTATGTCTAAAAACCTCTACCGTGCAAAGAAATCAGTGGAGCAATTAGGATTAGGTTGTATAAAAATTCACTATTGTCGAAATGGATGCATGCTTTATCATAGTCCTCTTGATAAGGAGCTTTGTCATTGTAAATTTTGTGGTGAAGAGCGTTACAAAAGGGTCATCAGAAATGGCAAAGCAAGAGAGCTTCCAGTGAAAAAAAATGTGGTATTTTCCACTTATTCCAAGACTGCAAAGACTTTATTCCTCAATGCAAACTGCAAGTCAAATGAGATGGCATCGGGAAACTGTGAGGGTTACAGGCTCTTTGTCTCATCCATTTGATGGCGAAGCTTGGAAAAAATTTGATGAAAAATATCCTGAATTTGCAATGGACCCTCGAAATGCAAGGTTAAGTTCGTGTGCTGATGGATTTGCTCCATTTGATAAAACAGGTCGGACTTATTCATGTTGGCCAGTTATTGTTACCCCTTACAATCTTCCCCCTTGGATGTTCATGAGAAGAGAGTTCTTGTTCTTGACCATTATAATCCCTGGTTCTTCCAATCCAAAGAATAGAATTGATGTATATTTGCAACCACTTATAGATGACCTTAAACTTTTATGGAATACTGGTGTCACGATATATGATGTCTCATTAAAATAGAACTTCAACATGAAAGCTTGTTTGTTGTGGACCATTAATGACTTTCCTGCATATGGGATGCTTTCAGGTTGGATGACAATGGGAAAACTTTCTTATCCAATATGTATGGAGTGTTCAAAGGCATTCACCCTTCGACATAGTCAGAAGACGTCTTTCTTTGATTGTCATCGACAATTCTTGCCGCTTGATCATAGTTACAAAAGGAATAAGAATGCTTTTTGGAAGAGACATACTGAAACATCTTTACCTCTGCCTCGATTAACAGGTGAAGTGTTGGAAAGGGTTAGACATATGCCTAGCATAACTAAAAAGACATATGATAATATCCCAAGGTATGAAGTTATTCACAACTGGACGAATCAATCTATATTTTGGGAGTTACCATATTGGAAAACAAATCTTCTTCCACACAATCTAGATGTTATGCATATTGAGAGAAATGTCTTTTTGAATATTTTATACACAGTGATGGACACTAAAGGTAAGACAAAAGACAATTTTAATGCAAGGCTTAACATGGCAGAAATTTGTAGACAGAATGAATTAGAGCTGCAGGATGGAAGAGATGGAAAACTAATTAAACCCAAAGCAAAATACACATTAATTAAGCAACAAAGATTAGCTGTGTGTGAATGGGTCAAAAAATTGAAACTGCCAGACGGATATGCCTCTACATTATCAAGGTGTGTTGACGTGAGAGAAGCAAAGTTGTTTGGTATGAAAAGTCATGATTGTCATGTGTTTATGCAACGCTTGCTCCCATTAATGACTTTCCTGCATATGGGATGCTTTCAGGTTGGATGACAATGGGAAAACTTGCTTATCCAATATGTATGGAGTGTTCAAAGGCATTCACCCTTCGACATAGTCAGAAGACGTCTTTCTTTGATTGTCATCGACAATTCTTGCCGCTTGATCATAGTTACAAAAGGAATAAGAATGCTTTTTGGAAGAGACATACTGAAACATCTTTACCTCTGCCTCGATTAACAGGTGAAGTGTTGGAAAGGGTTAGACATATGCCTAGCATAACTAAAAAGACATATGATAATATCCCAAGGTATGAAGTTATTCACAACTGGACGAATCAATCTATATTTTGGGAGTTACCATATTGGAAAACAAATCTTCTTCCACACAATCTAGATGTTATGCATATTGAGAGAAATGTCTTTTTGAATATTTTATACACAGTGATGGACACTAAAGGTAAGACAAAAGACAATTTTAATGCAAGGCTTAACATGGCAGAAATTTGTAGACAGAATGAATTAGAGCTGCAGGATGGAAGAGATGGAAAACTAATTAAACCCAAAGCAAAATACACATTAATTAAGCAACAAAGATTAGCTGTGTGTGAATGGGTCAAAAAATTGAAACTGCCAGACGGATATGCCTCTACATTATCAAGGTGTGTTGACGTGAGAGAAGCAAAGTTGTTTGGTATGAAAAGTCATGATTGTCATGTGTTTATGCAACGCTTGCTCCCATTAATGACTTTCCTGCATATGGGATGCTTTCAGGTTGGATGATAATGGGAAAACTTGCTTATCCAATATGTATGGAGTGTTCAAAGGCATTCACCCTTCGACATAGTCAGAAGACGTCTTTCTTTGATTGTCATCGACAATTCTTGCCGCTTGATCATAGTTACAAAAGGAATAAGAATGCTTTTTGGAAGAGACATACTGAAACATCTTTACCTCTGCCTCGATTAACAGGTGAAGTGTTGGAAAGGGTTAGACATATGCCTAGCATAACTAAAAAGACATATGATAATATCCCAAGGTATGAAGTTATTCACAACTGGACGAATCAATCTATATTTTGGGAGTTACCATATTGGAAAACAAATCTTCTTCCACACAATCTAGATGTTATGCATATTGAGAGAAATGTCTTTTTGAATATTTTATACACAGTGATGGACACTAAAGGTAAGACAAAAGACAATTTTAATGCAAGGCTTAACATGGCAGAAATTTGTAGACAGAATGAATTAGAGCTGCAGGATGGAAGAGATGGCAAACTAATTAAACCCAAAGCAAAATACACATTAATTAAGCAACAAAGATTAGCTGTGTGTGAATGGGTCAAAAAATTGAAACTGCCAGACGGATATGCCTCTACATTATCAAGGTGTGTTGACGTGAGAGAAGCAAAGTTGTTTGGTATGAAAAGTCATGATTGTCATGTGTTTATGCAACGCTTGCTCCCAATTGCATTCAAAGTATTACCAAAGCCTATTTGGAACACACTCACAGAATTCAGTCAGTTCTTTCGAGAATTGACTTCCCCATTGTTGCGAGAGGATATTTTACATGTGATGGAGCAAAACATTCCAGTCATTCTTTGCAAATTAGAACAAATTTTTCCTCCAAGTTTTTTTGACTCAATGGAACACCTTCCAATTCATTTGCCATACGAAGCAACGGTTAGAGGTCCAGTGCAATATCGATGGATGTATCCATTTGAAAGGTAGAGTTATGTATCTTTTTTATTTTATTTTTAAATTATGGAATCACATTCATAGTACTAAATGTATCAATTAAGTGTATTAGGTTTATTCGCACACTAAAACACAAGGTGAAGAACACAGCTGTAGTTGAAAGATCAATTTGTGAAGCTTATTTGGTAGAAGAGACCTCTACATTTGCATCCTACTATTATCCACCTGATGTTCCATGTAGAAGGACTCAAGTACCACGAAATGATGATGGAGGTCAAGGTTGTTCAATTACACCACTGCTCTCTATCTTTAATTATCCTGGCCGTCCAACCGGAAGATGCATATCCTTCATGATGGAAGAAAGGGACTTGCAAACTGCACATTTATATATTCTTCTAAATTGTCCTGAAGTAGAGCCATTTTTAATGTAATTTTATAAAATGCTCATTTAAGTGTTATATAAATATATATATATATATATATATATATATATATATATATATATCACTATAAATTGTTCTAACATGTTTTCTAAATGTAGCACATATACTAATATGTTACAAGAATGTGGGATGAGTCACTCGGAAGTGGACAGACAAATCTCCACAATGTTTCCTGTTTGGTTTAAAGAATACGTATGTTGTACGATTTCTCCTTAATTCCTTATTTTCTAACATTTTGCTTCTTATGTGAGACCGACTTAAATATTTGATAACTAGGTGTTAAATAATAATGTTGAAGATGTCCTTCTAAAGAGTTTGGCATGGGGTCCTCAAAGAAAAGCCAACAAATGGCCTCCATATTATGTAAATGGTTATAAATTTAATACAAAAGATCATGGCCAAGGTATGGGTACAACAAATTTCGGTGTATGTTGTCAAGGTGGTACGGATGAAACAACATAAAATAATTATTATGGGGTTTTAACAGACATTATTGAAGTACACTATACAGGATGGCCTATAAATGTGTTAGTTCTATTCAAATGTGATTGGTTTGATGCTACCTTAAATCATGGAACAAAGGTAGATAACTATGGGATTGTTGAGGTTATAATATCTAGAAGATATAAAAATTATGACCCTTTTATATTTGCACAACAAGCAACGCAAGTATATTATACACAATATCCTAAAGGGCAACGTAATTGGTTAGTAGTGATCAAAATTAAGGCATGAACCACAATACAAACTGCAATAGAAACTAAAATATTTGAAAGTGATGCTCCATACCAAGAAGAGTCATCAATGCAATCGCTTGTAATAGTTGCAAATGACAATCTCGAGCAAAGTCTCGTTGATATTGAAGGCTCTGTGGATGAAGTATATGGTTCTTCTTTGAACCTACATGAAGTAGATGCAGATATAGATATTAAAATAGAACATGTGGATGAAGAAGATACTAAGGAAGAAGGAGAATGGGAATATGAAGACGAAGAGGAAGAAAATGATAATGATGAAGATGTTTAGGTATTGTTAGGTTTCTTCATTTTACTAAGTGTATTATGTAGATCATATATTATGTATTTTTGAAGTAGGTTATAAATCTATGGTAGTATGGTTATGAGTTTTGTTATCATTGTATTTTGTAATTATTTGTATTTTTTATTATTAAATTGTCATTAAATTTAATTGAAATAGATGATTATGATTATTTTTTTGTCTATAAATGACAGGTAGAGGAAAGGGTAGAGGTAGAGGGCGGAGATGGGTTATCTCTCAGCCATATACACAACTAGACACATCACCTGTTGCTGACATAGCTCACCTTGACCAGATCCACACTGGACATACACCTACTTCATCTCCCTTTTCCCAGACTTGTCATACTTCTACCTTATCTTCCCATTCACAAGCATCGCATTCCAGTGCCACATCTCCCCATCTTTTTAGTACAATTGCCCCTACCCCACCTATGCATACTATATGTGCCCCATCTCCTAATCCATCTGCATGTCCAAATGTTGAGCCAGTTCCTTTCACACAGACTATATGGTCGAATTTAGATTAGATCAGCATCTGGGAACACGTAAGTAATATGTGTGTGTGTGTTGTAACATCCCTAATTTTGTTTGTTTTATTGATAAAAGTACATAAAAATTTAATTAAAGAAATAAAATTTATTAGACAATATTTTAGATATCTAAGGAAATATAATCCTTAGAAATTCTTCACCTTATGTATATGCATAGAAAATGTTTCTAACATTAAGAGAACAAATAAAGAGGAAAAACCTAATAGGAAAGAAATTAGAAATAACATACTAAAGAGATGCAAAATTCTTGAATAAGGAAGATAAATTTTTAGAAACAAGTAAAGGTCTTAAAATTTCAAGAACATTGAATTAGGGTAATTTTTCCTAATTCAAGAACTAGAGTTATTAAGTTTAAAATCTTTACCCATACATTGAGCTTTTACCTATGGACACTTCATATAGAGTTTTTCCACTTTACATAAGTTTCTAGCTAGCCATTGGATAACTTAAGCAAGAAATAAAACATAGACTTGGACTAGGATATAGTAATTGGACCAATAGCCCAAAAATTATGAAAATGTGACCAAACCCTCCAAGAAAGGTAGAATTTTATCCAAAGTAAAGAAAATGGGTAGGAATAAGCCCAAATCCAAGAGGAAAAATAAAATAAAATAAATCAGGTGATGATATAATAATGTAATAATAAAGATTAGGTTACATGGCATTAAGACAAAAATTTAGCAAGTGGTGTGATTCTATATTCATCATTTTGGCAAGTGGCATGATAATACAAGGCTTTAGGACAAAAATATCTATATCCTACACTCATAATTCTAGCAAGTGGTATGATAATGCATGGCATTAGGACAAAACATTCATATCCCACACAAATAATATCAACCAAATAATGGAGATTCAAAGGCTAGAAATTTGCCACCTAAAAAGGCAAACCTATCATACTTGTTTAAGACAAGAAAATGGAAAAAAATCCCTAAATCAAAGGGACCTTGTCCCTTATCTTAAGAACATATCATCATAATTTTTAAAATACAAATCTCCTTTTCCTATGCATATCTTGACTAAGGAAGAGGAAGACAAGAACATAAGTTGTTTGTTTTCCAAAAATTCAACAAAGTGTATCCTAATTGTGATAAGGTAGACCCATGATCATGAAAGGTGAATTATTTGGTGGTCTATATAAGAAAACCCACCCTTACAACATTATAATTTCGTCCAAGTGAGGGAGAGGAAAAATAGAAGCAAGGTAGAGTGAGGAAAGGAGAGGAAGAAAGGAAGAAAGAGGAAGGAGAAGTCTAGGGGACTAAGTGCTCGAGGTAAGTTTAACAATATTTCTTTTTGAATAAAACTTTTGAAACTTATAATATTTATATGAGATTTTGATCTTAGAATTTTTATGATTGGTCATGATGTTGCTATATCATGTTACATATTGATCTTGCATGTGATGTATGTTTGAATACTTAGATTGGTGTAGATAGTTCTGCATGGGTATGGCTATGGGTGACAGAATTTTAAGCTTCGGTGTTTTAATTTCTGGGAACAATCTATAAGGAATTAAAATAAATGGTTAACATATGAATTATAGATATATGTGTCATGGATTTTTAACCACTGGAATCATTCAATTTAGAGTTCATATGAGGAAGATATGTTCTGATTAGTAAACAAAGGTCAGAAAATGGTTAATCAGGGAAGAATATGTTAGGATAGCTTCGGTGTTTTAAATTATGGGACAATTCTATAAGGAATTAAAATAAATTGTTAACATATGAATTATAGATTTTTGTGTCATGGATGTTTAGCCACTGGAATCACTTAATTTGGAATTTTTATGTGGGAGATATAGTCAGATTATTAAGTAAAGGTTAGAACCTACCCGAGAAGAAATAATATTGAATTTAAGGGAGTAATAACACCACGATTTATTACTATTTTGCTGATATGATTAACATAAGAGTTTTAGATAATTGTCTTAGCTTTCTACAGACACTAAGAGCACCTCAATCGGAGTTAAAATGAGGGATTTATGCTCTGATTAGTGAGAAAATGTCACAGAGCACGGCCAGACTGTGTTCTGGGTACTTCAAGTACGGGCTAGCCGTGTTCGGGGCTGTTTTTGAGTACATTTGAAGTATTTTTAAAGCATGGCCGTGTCTTGGAACATGGCCAGACCGTGTTGGAAGCTGGTTAAGCCTATTTTCAACATTTTTCAACCTTAGATGAACCTCTTTAACTCTAGGATAATAGTAGAAATCAAATTGGAGAACAATGCTCTATAAATTTGTAAGAACATGTGTTGGAAATGATATAAATAAGAAAAAAATTACTAAAGGCCAAACATAAAGAGAAGGTTAGATATGATGAAAACCTGCATAAAGAAAATAAAGAAATAAAATTAATATTTAAAAAAGAAGACGAATCTTATAAATGAAAATAATAAATGACTAGTATGTGCCATAGCCATTGCCATTGTATGAACTTCTTACCATCTTAAGTGTGAAATTCTGACATGGAAATATTTTATAAATTGATATTTGAAATGGTTATGTTCATGGCATGATTACCAATGATTTATGGTAATAGTTATATTTTGATGAACATACTTATTATTGAAAGCATATTTTTGGCTATCGTTGTGAAAAGAAAAGAAATGAGCACGGTCACATGGCAATCCGTGTGGTGCACCAGTAGGAGACGCCCTACCAACGATTATGATTATGATTATGAGAAAAGAAAGAGAAATTGTGCCATGTCAGACGGAGCGAGAAAAGCCCGTACCGGAGAGTAGAGAATACTCACCCTGATCGGGGTAGCTTGAAATGAGAATAAGTTGTTGGTCATCATATGATATTCTAAAAATAGTTACTCTTGTCATACATATTATTACTGTATGATTCTTATGTGCATAGATATAATACATTCATGTGACCAAAGATATTTTCTGTAGTTTATACAGCTGAACATGATGTGATGAGCTATATTGATGATAATTTATTATTGAACTTACTGGGATTTAATTCTCACTATATTTCCATATTATGTTCAGAAAATTAGTTATGCAGATTTTTCTATAGCTCTGGCTTTTATAGCACGTTGGATCGAGTACTTTATGTTGGGCAGATCCCAGAAGCAAATAAAATGTTTGTGGTCGAGTTGACTTAGATCCCAGTGAAGGTGCAACCACCCGCACCTGTATCTCTGGAATTGGTCAACCAGAATAAATAAGATGTAGATTTTTATGTATTTGATATGTTGTACGTATGTTTTGATTAATGACATGTATGTGAACTTTGTATTGTATAAATTAAATAAATGTTATATTGAGTTAAGTTGTAACGAGGTAATAACTTCATGGTATTTTTTTAAAAAAAATTGATACTTAAATGGAGTTGTTACATAATTGGTATCAGAGCAGGTCGATCCTAGATGGCCAGTGGGTAGATGGTTATCTGAATCGATCTTATAGTGTCTTGAGTATGTTGTGGTTGTGCTGTGTAGGGGATCAGTGATTCATATAGGTAGGAATTTACTAGTGTTTACTATCTATATGCCGACGTAGTGTTATGACTGCTATTAAATATTTTTGAACTAACTATTGGGCTTGATCACCTCAATAGCAGCATAACTTTGTTTTTGCCATAGTAGGAAATGGCACCACCAAGGAGGAATCCAGCAACCAATGCAGAGGAAACCCTGCACAACCTGGCCACGGCAATTCGAGACCAAGTCATGACCACCAACCAAATTTTATAATATCTCCAGAATGCTAATAACCCAAATGGTGAGAATGGTGCTAACAACCGGATGGCTGGAAAAGATAATGGCATATCCGAGTTCCTGAGGATTAGACCACCTTGTTTCCAAGGTGGCTATCACCCAACGGTAGCCGAAAGGTGGATTAAGGAATTAGAGAAAATCTTTGAAGTGATGGGCTGTACTGAAGAGCAGCAAATTATTTTTACTGCATATATGTTAAAGGATGAAGTAGAATACTGGTGGCGTGGAGCTAGAGAACTTTTAGCTCATCAGGGAAGACAGATCACCTGGCAAGTGTTCAAGGACATTTTTTTTGAAAAGTACTTTCCAAGTACTGTACAGGCAGAGAAAGAGATCGAATTTCTCCAACTCAGGCAAGGCAGCATGACCGTGGACCAGTATATCGCAAGGTTCGAGGAGCTGTCTAAGTTCTCCTCTTATCTGAGATATAATCCAGATGAAGCATGGAAGGCGGTTAAGTTTGAAGCGGGACTAAACCCGGAGATAAAGAATGCTGTTATAACTATGGAGATCAGGGAGTTTGTACCTCTGATAAATAAATGCAGACTCCTGGAAAAGAGTTTAAAGGCAGTGGAGGACAAAAAGCAAAGGTGAAACATATGGAAAAGGAAGAAAAAATTTTCCAACCCTAGAAAGAACGTGAGAAGAAGTGGATATGGAGCTGGTAAGAGGCCACTGATTACGGGTCCTAAGCCTTTTCAATAAGACCTCGCCTCAGTCAAGTGCGCTAAGTGTGGACGCATGCATGGTAACCGGCCATGCTACATGGGACAAGATGTCTGCTTCAATTGCGGACAGAAGGGAAATTCTGCGAAAAACTACCCACAGAATGTGGGGAAGCAGCCAGAACAGAGGCCTCAGGTGAAAGGAAGGGTTTTCACCCTGAGCGGTTAAGAGGCAGCCCAATCTTCTGAAATGATTCAAGGTACATGCTATATCTATGGATTTGCTCTTATGGTGTTATTTGACTCTGGTGCTAGTCATTCATTTATATCGGAAGAATGTATTAGGAAGTTTCAGTTCCCTATTTCTGAAACTCCCTATGAGCTATCCGTAGTAACCCCTACAAGGGAACGGATATTAACTTCCTCTGTGTGTAAGGACTGTGAAGTCACCATCCAGGAGAGAACTTTTTCTGTAGACCTCGTCTGTTTACCTTTAAAAGGTATTGAGGTCATTCTAGGGTTAGACTGCATGTCTAGAAATCAAGTCTTGTTGAATTGTTATAACAAGACCGTTGAATTTCTACCTCCTACTCCGAAAGAGGAGGTCCAGTTATTGATGTTAAATGCCAATCAAGTTAATAGAGAGTTGAAGAATGGAGTACTTGGATACATTCTCTTGTATTTATCAAACCTAGAAATCGAATCGAAACTTGATGAAATCCCAATAGCCAACGAGTTTCCTGAAGTATTTCCATCAGATATTCCAGGCTTACCTCCCAAGAGAAAGATAGAGTTCTCTATTGATCTCCTACCTGGGACAGGGCCTATCTCTATTGCACCATATCGAATGGCCTCGAAGGAACTACAAGAACTAAAGAAGCAGTTGGAGGAACTATTAAACAAGCAATTCATTAGACCGAGTGTATCACCTTGGGGAGCTCCTGTATTATTTGTTAAGAAGAAAGATGGGAGTTTGAGACTTTGCATAGATTACAGACAGTTGAATAAGGTGACTATAAAAAACAAGTACCCTCTCCCTAGGATAGACTACTTATTAGATCAATTGAAGGGTGCCTCCATCTTTTCTAAAATTGACTTCAGGTCAGGATATCATCAGATTAGGATTAAGGAGGAGGACGTACCAAAAACTGCCTTCAGGACTAGGTATGGGCACTATGAGTTTCTCTTAATGCCCTTCGAGTTGACGAATGCACCTGCAATTTTCATGGATTACATGAATCGTATTTTTCGACCCTACCTAGATCAATTTGTTGTAGTGTTCATTGATGAAATCTTGATATACTCTAAGAGTGAGAAAGAACATGAACAACATCTTCGAATCATGCTGCAAGTGCTGAAAGAGAAAAAGTTATATGCCAAATTGGAGAAGTGTGAATTTTGGCTGTCAGAGGTGAAGTTTCTCGAACATGTCATCTCTAATAGTGGGGTAGCCGTAGATCCTAGCAAGATGGAAGCAGTGATTCAGTGGGAGAGACCAAAGACGGTTACAGAAGTCAAAAGTTTCTTGGGTTTGGCAGGATACTACAAGAGGTTTATACAAAACTTCTCTCGTATAGCCTTGCCATTGACTAAATTGACCAAGAAGGGAAGTCTTTTCAAATAGACTGATCAATGTGAAGCTAGTTTTCAGGAGCTTAAGACAAGACTGACCACTCCTCCAGTTTTAGTTATTCCAAACCCCACAGGACATTTTGAAGTGTATAATGATGCTTCAAAGAAAGGGCTAAGGTGTGTGCTAATGCAAGACAAGAGAGTAGTTGCTTACGCCTCTAGACAACTAAGACCCCACAAAGGAAACTATCCAACCCATGATCTTGAATTGGCGGCGGTGGTGTTTGCTTTAAAGATTTGGCGACATTACTTATACGGAGCAACCTTTGAAGTATATTGCGATCACAAGAGTCTTAAATATCTCTTTGATCAAAAGGAGTTAAATATGAGGCAACGAAGATGGGTGGAATTTCTCAATGACTACAAGTTTGAGATAAAGTATCATCCAGGAAAGGCGAATGTTGTAGCTGATGCCTTAAGTCAAAAATCTCTACACATGGGCCAGATGATATTGTATGAGATGCAAATGCTAGAGGAGTTTCGGAATTTGAAGCTGGACACTACTTTTTCATCAAAGAAGCTAACCATTAATGGTTTAAGTATAGGGTGTGACCTTAGAGCCCTGATCAAAGAGGCTCAAGCTCACGACCAATACTTACAGGATCATAAAGACCAAGGTAATTTTTCTGTCATGGAAGATGGAGCAATCATGTATCAGGGAAGGATTTGTGTCCCTCAAGAACGAGAGTTGAGGACTAAGATCTTGCAGGAAGCGCATGAGAGTAAATACACAGTCCATCCTGGATGCACTAAAATGTACCAGGATTTAAAAAGGATGTATTGGTGGCCAGGGATTAAAAAGGACATTGCCGAGTTTGTGGCGAAATGTCTCATTTGTCAAAAGGTGAAGGTGGAGCATCAAAAGTCAGCGGGATTTCTACAACCTCTTGAGATCCTTAAATGGAAATAGGATAGTATCTCGATGAATTTTGTTGTAGGTTTACCTAAGACTTAGTGGGACATGACTCTATCTGGGTAATAGTTGACAGATTAACCAAATCTGCTCACTTTTTGCCCACAAAAATTAACTTTTCACTGGATAAATTGGCCCAATTGTACGTCCAGGAAATAGTTAGACTCCATGGGATTCCCTTAAATATTGTTTCTGATAGAGATCTGAGGTTCACGTCGAGGTTTTGGAAGGCGTTGCAGGAAGCTTTTGGTACTCAGTTGCGGTTCAGTACTGCCTACCATCCTCAGACTGACGGGCAGACAGAACGAACCATTCAAACCCTAGAAGATATGTTGAGGGCCTGTGTGATAGAGCAAGGTAAAGGATGGGATAAGTCACTACCTTTAGTAGAGTTTGCTTATAATAATAGCTATTACTTTAGTATTAAGATGGCCCCCTATGAAGCTTTATACGGTAGAAAGTGTCGATCTCCACTACGTTGGTTCGAGGTAGGAGAAAAGAACTTGTTGGGTCCTGATCTAGTTCAACAAACCACTGAACAAATCAGGATGATACAAAACAAAATACTTACAGTTCAGAGTTGGCAAAAGAGTTACTACGATAAGAGACATAGACCTCTAGAGTTTGAGGAAGGAGACCATGTGTTTCTGAAACTTTCCCCGACTACTGCAGTTGGTAGGTCTCTCAAAATAAGAAAGCGAAGTCTGCGATTTTTGGGACCCTACCAAATTCTGAAGAAAGTAGGGACATCAGCATATCAAGTTGCTCTCCCACCTAATTTGTCCAACTTGCATAATGTTTTCCACGTATCATAGCTGCGGAAGTATCTTCCAGATTCATCACATGTAATACAGGATGAAGCAATTCAAATAAAGGAGAACATGACATACCAGCTAGTACCTGCATCTATATTGGACACTGACGTGAAGCAACTGAGAAATAAAACCATTCCCCTAGTTAAGGTGTTATGGGAAGGTTTGACTCCGAAAGAAGCAACTTGCGAGCTGGAAGAAGTCATGAGGAAGAAATATCCGCAATTGTTCTTATAAGGTAATTTCTGAAATTTTGAGGACAAAATTTCTTTAAGGAGGAGAGAAATGTAACATCCCTAATTTCGTTTCTTTTATTAATAAAAGTACATAAAAATTTAATTAAGGAAATAAAATTTATTAGACAATATTTTAGATATCTAAGGAAATATAATTCTTAGAAATTCTTCACCTTATGTATATGCATAGAAAATGTTTCTAACATTAAGAGAACAAATAAAGAGGGAAGACCTAATAGGAAAGAAATTAGAAATAACATACTAAAGAGATGCAAAATTCTTTGATAAGGAAGATAAATTTTTAGAAACAAGTAAATATCTTAAAATTTCAAGAATATTGAATTAGGGTAATTTTTCCTAATTCAATAACTAGAGTTACTAAGTTTAAAATTTTTACCCATACATTGGGCTTTTACCTATGGACACTTCATATAGAGTTTTTCCACTTCACATAAGTTTCTAGCGAGCCATTGGATAACCTAAGCAAGAAATAAAATATAGACTTGGACTAAGATATAGTAATTGAACTAATAGCCCAAAAATTATGAAAATGTGACCAAGCCCTCCAAGAAAGGTAGAATTTTATCTAAAGCAAAAAAAATGGGTAGGAATAAGCCCATAATGGGTAGGAATAAGCCCAAATCCAAGAGAAAAAATAAAATTAAATAAATTAGGTGATGATATAATAATGTAATAATAAAGATTAGGTTACAAGGCATTAAGACAAAAATTTAGCAAGTGGTGTGATTCTACATTCATCATTTTGGCAAGTGGCATGATAATAAAAGGCTTTAGGACAAAAACATCTATATCCTACACTCATAATTCTAGCAAGTGGTATGATAATGCATGGCATTAGGACAAAACATTCCTATCCCACACAAATAATATCAACCAAATAATGGAGATTCAAGGGCTAGAAATTTGCCACCTAAAAAGGCAAACCTATCATACTTGTTTAAGACAAAAGAAAATGGAAAAGAATCCCTAAATCAAAGGGACCTTGTCCCTTATCTTAAGAACATATCATCATAATTTTCAAAATACAAATCTCCTTTTTCTATGCATATCTTGACTAAGGAAGAGGAAGACAAGAACATAAGTTGTTTGTTTTCCAAAAATTCAACAAAGTGTATCCTAATTGTGATAAGGTAGACCCATGATCATGAAAGGTGAATTATTTGGTGGTCTATATAAGAAAACCCACCGTTACAATATTATAATTTCGTCCAAGTGAGGGAGAGGAAAAATTAAAGCAAGGTAGAGTGAGGAAAGGAGAGGAAGAAAGGAAGAAAGGAAGAAAGAGGAAGGAGAAGTCTAGGGGACTAAGTGCTCGAGGTAAGTTTAACAATATTTCTTTTTGAATAAAACTTTTGAAACTTATAATATTTATATGAGATTTTGATCTTAGAACTTATGATTGGTCATGATGTTGCTATATCATGTTACATATTGATCTTGCATGTGATGTATGTTTGAATACTTAGGTTGGTGTAGATAGTTCTGCATGGGTATGGCTATGTGTGACAGAATTTTAAGTTTCGGTGTTTTAATTTCTGGGAACAATCTATAAAGAATTAAAATAAATGGTTAACATATAAATTATAGATATATGTGTCATGGATTTTTAACCACTGGAATCATTCAATTTAGAGTTCATATGAGGAAGATATGTTCTGATTAGTAAACAAAGGTCAAAAAATGGTTAATCAGGGAAGAATATGTTAGGATAGCTTCAGTGTTTTAAATTATGGGAAAATTCTATAAGGAATTAAAATAAATGGTTAACATATGAATTATAGATATTTGTGTCACTGATGTTTAACCACTGGAATCACTTAATTTTTAATTCTTATGTGGGAGATATAGTCAGATTAGTAAGTAAAGGTTAGAACCTACCCGAGAAGAAATAATATTGACTTTAAGGGAGTAATAACACCACGATTTATTACTATTTTGCTGATATGATTAACATAAGAGTTTTAGATAATTGTCTTAACTTTCTACAAACACTAAGATCACCTCAATCGGAGTTAAAATGAGGGATTTATCCTCTTATTAGTGAGCAAAGGTCACAAAGCACGGCCAGGCCGTGTTCTGGGTGCTTCAAGCACGGGCTAGCCGTGTTCGGGGCTGTTTTTGAGTACATTTGAAGTATTTTTAAAGCATGGCCGTGTCTTGGAATATGGCCAGACCGTGTTGGAAGCTGGTTAAGCCTATTTTCAATCTTTTTCTACTCTAGATGAATCTCTTTAACTCTAGGATAATAGTAGAAATCAAATTGGAGAACAATGCTCTATAAATTTGTAAGAACATGTGTTGGAAATGATATAAATAAGAAAAAAATTATTAAAGGCCAAGCATAAAGAGAATGTTAGATATGATGAAAATCTGCATAAAGAAAATAAAGAAATAAAATTAATATTTAAAAAAGAAGACGAATCTTATAAATGAAAATAATAAATGACTAGTATATGTCATAGCCATTGCCATTGTATGAATTGTTTACCATTTTAAGTGTGAAATTCTGACATGGAAATATTTTATAAAGTGATATTTGAAATGGTTATGTTCATGGCATGATTACCAATGATTTATGGTAATAATTATATTTTGATGAATATACTTGTTATTGAAAGCATATTTTTGGCTATCATTGTGAAAAGAAAAGAAATGAGCACGATCACATGGAAATCCGTGTGGTGCATCAGTAGGGGACGTCCTACCAACGGTTATGATTATGATTATGAGAAAAGAAAGAGAAAGTGTGCCATGTTGGACGGAGCGAGAAAAGCCGGTACCGGAGACCAGAGGATACTCACCCTGATCGGGGTAGTTTGAAATGAGAATAAGTTGTTAGCCATCATATGATATTCTAAAAATAGTTACTTCTATCATACATATGATTACTGTATGATTTTTATGTGCATAGATATAATACATTCATGTTGTACGTATGTTGTAACATCCCGTAATTTTTAGATATTTTCCTTAGAAATTCTTCACCTTACATATATGCATAGAAATGTTCTAATATTAATGGAATAGGTAAAGAAAGAAAACCTAAGAGGAAATATTAGAAATAAACATGTTAAAGAAAGGTGAAATTCTTAGGTAAAGAAAGATAAATTTTTGTGAAGTAAGTAAAAGTCTTAAAATTTCAAGAAGATCGAATTAGGGTAATTTTTCTTAATTTAAGAGCAAAAGTTACTAAGTTTAGTATCTCCACTCGTAATTGGGCTTTAACCTATAGACACTTCATATAGAATTTTTTTACTTCACATGAATTTTTAGCAAGCCAATAGGATAGGCCAAGGAAGAAATAAAACATAGACTTGGACTAGGATATAGAAATTGGACCGGTAGCCCAAAAATCATGAAAATGTGACCAAGCCCATTATGAAAGGAAGAATTTTAACCAAAGTAAGGAAAATGGGCAAGAATGAGCCCAAACTCAAGAGGAAAAATAAAAATAAAAATAAAATTAAAGTGATGAAATATTAGTGTAATCAAGATTAAGTGACATGGCATTAAGACAAAAATTTGGCAAGTGGTGTGATTCTACATTCATCATTTTGGCAAGTGGCATAATAATACAAGGCTTTAGGACAAAAACATCTATATTCTACATTCATAACTTTAGCAAGTGGGTAATAATACATAGCATTATGACAAAACATCATTATCCTACACAAATAATTTTAGTTAAGTAAGGAAAATTCAAGGGCTAGAAATTTGCCAATTAAAAAGGCAAATCTATCATACTTGATTAAGACAAAAGAAAAAGGAAATGAATCCCTAAATCAAAGGGATCTTGCCCCATATCTTAAGAACATATCATCATAATTTTCAAAATACAAATCTCCTTTTTCTATGCATATCTTGACTAAGGAAGAGGAAGACAAGAACATAAGTTGTTTGTTTTCCAAAAATTCAACAAAGTGTATCCTAATTGTGATAAGGTAGACCCATGATCATGAAAGGTGAATTATTTGGTGGTCTATATAAGAAAACCCACCTTACAACATTAGAATTTCGTCCAAGTGAGGGAGAGCAAAAATGGAAGCAAGGTAGTGTGAGGAAAGGAGAGGAAGAAAGGAAGAAAGAGGAAGGAGAAGTCTAGGGGACTAAGTGCTCCAGGTAAGTTTAACAATATTTCTTTTTGAAGAAAACCTTTGAAACTCATAATATTTATATGAGATTTTGATCTTAGAACTTTGATGATTGGTCATGGATGTTGCTATATCATGTTGCATATTGATCTTGCATGTGATGTATGTTTGAATACTTAGGTTGGTGTAGATAGTTCTGCATGGGTATGGCTATGGTTGACAGAATTTTAAGTTTCGGTATTTTAATTTCTGGGAACAATCTATAAGGAATTAAAATAAATGGTTAACATAAGAATTAAATATATGTGTCACGGATTTTCACCCACTGGAATCATTCCATTTGGAGTCCATATGAGGTAGCTATGGTCTGATTAGTAGTCAAAGGTCAGAAAATGAATCATTAGGGAAGAATATGTTAGGATAGCTTCGGTAATTTAATTTCTGGGAATTATTGGTAGGGAATTAAAATAAATGGTTAACATAAGAATTAAAGATATGTGTGTCATGGATTATTAGCCACTGGAATCATTCAAGTTGGAGTCCACATGTGGTAGATATGGTCCGATTAGTAAGCCAAGGTCAGAAAATGGTTCATCAGGGAAGATTATGTTAGGATAGCTTTTGTATTTTAATTTCTGGGAATTATCTGTATGGAATTAAAATAAATGGTTAACATTAAAGTTATATATCTATGTCTCATGGAAATATACCCACTGGAATTATGCAATTTGGAGTTCATATGAGGTAGATATGATCCGATTAGTAAGCAGAGGTCAGAAAATGTTTATTCAGAGAAGAGTATGTTATTAATGCTTTAGTTTTTGAATTTCTGAGAATATTCTGTAGGGAATTAAAATAGCGTGCCAACATAACAATTATAGATATATGGCTCATGGATTTTTTTCCAACTGGAATAACTCAATTTGGAGTTCCAATTTGGGAGATATGGTCTAATTAGTCAGTAAAGGTCAAAACCTATCCGAGAGGAACTATCATGTACTTTGAGGGAGTAATATCAACTTCCTTTCTTAATTTTTCGCTACAATGTTCAACATAATAGTTTTAGATAATTGTTTTATATTGAAATGGACACCAAGATCACCTACATTAGAGTTAAATTGAGGGAGTTATGTTCTGATTAGTAAGAGAATGTTAGATAGGATGAAAACCTGCATCAAGAAAATAAAGAAATAAAATTAGTATTTAAAAAAGAAGATGAATCTTAATAAATGACTAGTATAGCCATAGTCATTGCCATTGTATGAACTTCTTACCATCTTAAGTGTGAAATTTTGACATGGAAATATTTTATAAAGTGAGATTTTAAATGGTTATGTTCATGGCATGATTACCAATGATTTATGGTAGTAGTTATATTTTGATGAACATACTTGTTATTGAAAACATATTTTTGGCTATCATTGTGAAAAGAAAATAAATGAGCACGGTCACATGGCAATCCGTGTGGTGCACCAGTAGGGGACGCCCTACCAACGGTTATGATCATGATAATGAGAAAAGAAAGAGAAAGTGGGCCATGTAGGACGGAGCGAGAAAAGCCCGTACCGGAGAGTAGAGGATACTCACCCTGACCGGGGTAGCTTGAAATGAGAATAAGTTGATGGCCATCATATGATATTTTGAAAATAGTTAATCCTGTCATACATATCATTACAGTATGATTCTTATGTGCATAGATATAATGCATTCTTGTGACCAAAGATATTTTCTTTAGTTTATACAGCTGAACATGACGTGATGAGCTTTACTGATGATAAATTATTGTTGAACTTATTGGGATTTAATTCTCACTATATTTCCATATCATGTTCAGAAAATTATTTATGCAGCTTTTGTTTCTAAGGCTCTGGTTTTTAGTGCACATTGGATCGAGTTACTTTATGTTGGGCAGATTTCAGAATCAAATAAGATGTTTGTGGTCGAGTTGGCTCAGATCTCGGTGAAAGTGCAACCACCCGCACCTGTATCTCCAGAATTGGTCAACCAAAATAAACAAGATGTAAATATCTATCTGTTTGATATGTTATACGTATGTTTTGATTAATGACATGTATGTGAACTTAATTTTGTATAATAATAAAGGAAAAAAAGAAGGTTGTTACATATGTTTTGATTAATGACATGTATGTGAACTCTGTATTGTATAAATTAAATAAATGTCATATTGAGTTAAGTTGTAACGAGGTAATAACTTCATGGTATTTAAAAAAAAATTGATACTTAAATGGAGTTGTTACATGTGTGTGTTTTTTTGTCAGTATATTTATTTAAATTGATATCTATACTTTCAGGTTTTATCCTGACATCTTAACAAGAGGTGTCATCACAACAATTTTCAAGAAAAAATTTGAAGTTGCTTGGTCTAGTTGGGGAAAAGTAGACAACAATACCATTCAAATGTGGTTCGAGCAGTGCAAGGTAATATGTAATATTTCCTATCATATTTATTGATATCTTTTTTACAAATGTGTGAATGTTATGTTAATTTGTTTACTTTCTTTGTTTTGGAAAATTTTAAGTGGTTGGACAATGATGAGCACAATATTAAAAGGTTATTTGACAGCAAGGGATCAAGAGCCCTAAAAAATGCATTTTTTAAGGTGCGTAACGGTGAGGACAAGGGTGCTTGGAATCTACCAGAGAAGCTACAACAATTAAGAGTTGAATGGGATAGTGAAGACTGGCAAGATAAAGCCAGAAAAAATAAACAAAATAGACTTTCCAAAGAAGGACTTAATATACATAGTGGAGGGTCTATATCTGCACGAGAGCATGCCAAAAGAATGGTGAGTAATCTCTCTCAAATATATAGTGATTTAAGTTCTTACTTCAATATTATTTAACTTTTATTATTTTAGAGGGTGCAAATGAATAAAGAACCGACATGTTTTGAGTTGTATGAGCGGCTTCACCGGCCCAAAAGAAAGCCGTCGGGGTGGTTCAACGACCAGCAAGGAAGAATTGTTGTATGTAGTCACTACTCTTTAATTTTTATTTCTTTACAAATATTCATTTTGTTTAATCATTTTATTTTTTCAGGAAATGTATCGAACAAAAATAGCTGAGAGATAGTCTGAATCTCAGAGCGATGAGGGTTGTAGCCAACACTTCACTCAACATTCAGACAATGTTGTTTATTTGGATGTGGTTGGCGGCATGAACAATAATGGACAAATATATGGACTGGGATCTCAAGCACATAATGTATTGGCAGCAAGTTCTTCTTCTAGGTTTTCCGCTTCTGATGAAGTCTCACTAAGTTCCTTTTCTGTTATGAATGTAAAAATTGAGGCTTTATCTGCACGGCTCAAACAGAGTGAAGATGAAAATTTTATGTTAAAGCAAAAGGTTGAGGAATAGGATCAAATGTTTCGGCACCTCATGATAGATGGTAATATAAGAATGCCCTCCTCGTCTCCACCTAGAGAAGAAGAGAATAATAACAATGAGCAAAATAGTAATGCTGCTGATGAATCATGATAGTTTGTGTTATTTATGACTGTGTTATGTATTAATGATGCAAAAGTGTTTGATTGGTGATGTTTTCATGTAATGTCATGGGATTATTAAAAAAAAATTTGATATGTTTATGGATGATAAGAGGTTTGACATTATTTAAAATGTATGTTGATATTTTTGCCTGAAATGGTTGGTTTTTGGCTATTGGTTTATATTGGTTGTTGGTTGATAGGTTTGAGATTTTTTTATATATTTTTTTATATTTTTCTGATATTAGAGACAGATTTAGAGACTGAATATTCTGTCTCTAAAATGTGAGATGAATCTGAACTCAGAGACGGAATATTCCGTCTCTAGATTCAGAGACGAAATTTTCCGTCTCTGATTTAGAGACGAAATTTGTAACAAAAATTAGAGACGGATATATTACTTTTAGAGACAGAAATATTCTGTCTCTAATTAGAGACGGAATTTAAATTCCGTCTCTAAATTTTAGCGACTCCGTTTTTAGAGATGAAATTATTTCTATCTCTGATTCCGTCTCTAACTACGTTAGAGATGGAATTTTTCCTCTTTAGAGACGGAAAAATTCCGTTTCTAAACAGGAATTTCCTAATAGTGAAATAGTCTTGTAAAAAACATGTTCAATAGTTCCTAACATGTTATGACACTAGTAATTTTCATGTCATATATCCTTACTAATTAATTGAGTTCCAGTGACAATTTGAAATATCACAAACTTACATGATGATCAACAATGCTCATTTATCATGAATTTATTATTCTTATATATGCATTGATATAAGCCTTAGAAGATTCATGAGCATCTTTATAAATTTTCTATAACATTCTATGTTCAAACCATTACACTATATATTTTGAACTATTATAAAATCATACTATGTGCATATTTAATTTCTTACTCACCTTTGCAAATAAATTCATTTGATAAATAAATTAAATTCCAAAAATATGCAATTAAAATTATTTTTAAATTGTATATGCCATGATTATCATCAACTCTAATGAAAATTATAATTTTATACAATAACCATTAACTTAATAATCACAAACACCATAAAATTAACATTATGTTATGTCTATCTAACTATGATTCGATAATATTCAACCATGGACATATTATTGCAATTTAATTCTGTGCTTTAAATGGTTTAAATGGAGAACAAAATACCTGGGTTTTAAAAATCTTCTTTGACAGTAGACTATCTCACCTTTTTCTTCAATATCATTGAAGACACACTTTCTTTAGAGTGGTTCTAAATAACTTAACCATTAATTGATAACAAAAGAATAATATAAACTACCAAAGTTTCCTAGATAGAACATCGACCATTAAATTTACTCTTTCGTGGACCACTTCTTCCTGTCCACCATGCCTTGACTCTTTTATTCCATGAAACTGGATGACATCCCAAACCCATTAAGATGCCTTTAACTAGGGGTGAAAGTAACCTAATAACTTATTCCAACCTGAATGAAACCGACCAAAAAAATAGGCTATGGGTTAAAAGCATCGAGTTATCGGGTTATCGGGTTTCAACGGTCTAGGAAGCAGAAAAATTTCGGGTTCCTTAGGTCGATTCGGGTTAGGCAACATGGAACCCGTGAAAACCGAACCGACTGACCGTATGACCCTTAAGCACCACGACGTCGTGCCTCCAGTCCCTCTGTTTTCCCCCAAATCCCCAATCCCCCTTCTTCGCCTTCGGTTCTTCCTCCCTTCCCTTCACCCAAGTCTCTCCTCTCACTCTCTTCTCACTTCTCACTCACAGCCCGCACGCGATAACGATACAGAGCGCTTTGCTTCTTCAGTTTCAGTCTAGCTTCACGATGGCAGTTCACGGTGCACGGCCTTCAGCTTGACGATTGCAGTTCACTAGTAAGTTTCTTACATTCGTCCCTGTATTTTGTTCAAATCCGAAGCCCTAATCTCAGCCTTAATTATTTCTTACCTTCGTCATTTTTATGCTTCAGGTAATCTCAGCCCTAATTGTTTCTCACATTCAACTTCTCCATTTCATCCTTCGGGTAATCTGAGGATTCTGAGCCCTAATCGTTCCTCATGTTCAAGCTTCTCCATTTCATCCTTCAGGTAAGCATTTCTGCTCTACATTTGAATGGTTGGTGCTCCATGCTCAATAGCATTTCGAAATTTAGCTGTCTTGGGGCCAAGTAATCAGTCTGATGCATTAATGTTGGTGCTGGTTGAGTAATAAACTCATGGTTTGATGATTTGTCAACTTTGAAGCATTAATATAAACTTTTAACCAAATTTCCTATAATTTTTAGCATAATGGGATTTGAAATGTCAGATGGAGTCATTGAGGAACTTATACTAGAGAAATTCTTGTATAGAATTAGTCTATTAATTTTGATAGAACTACTCTAATAAAAAGTAGCCATTTAGAGGTAGAATTAGTCTATTATCTTATATGTGCAGTGCTTATCATTATTTCTTATTCATTTAATCTATCTAAAATTAGTAGATCAAGTTTGTACGAGAATTTTTTAGGACATGAATTCTTTGGCATCCCAATTAAGGCTAAAATTCCCTTCAAGAATAGGATGAAATCATATCCATTTGAAGAGACTTCTTAAGAGCATAATGACAACATTATGAACTAATATGATTGATTTTGGGTATTTAGTAGGTTAACATGGATTCCTCAAATTCAAAGGAGCAAGAGACAGTAGCCTCTACAATAAAATCTCCTGTTAATCCGAAAGGAAAGGACAAAGTAGATACTTCATTATCACTTGATATTGAAGTTTCTAATGTTGCTCCCCCTAAGAGACAAAAAAGAAAGCCCCTTGCTAGTGGATCTCGAAAATCTTCCGTAGCATGGGATCACTTCACCAAATTACCTGATATGGCAGAACCTACAGCTCAATGTAACTATTGTGGAAAGAGGTACATGTGCAATACTAAGACGCACGATATTTCTAATTTAGTAAGCCACTTGTCTAAATGTTCTAAATATCCTTATGCTTTGGTGAATGATCCTAAACAACAAGTGCTTGGTTTTGAACCTAAACAAGATGGTAGGGGAAGTAATATGGTAAAAGCACCACAAGTTTATGATATTGAAGAGTGTCGAAGGGCCATAGCTATTTTTGTTATCACTGATGAACTGCCATTTAAAATAATTGAAGGATATGGATTTAAGTACCTTTGTAGTAGGTTGCAGCCACAACTCCATATTCCTTCCCGTGTTACTATAACTAAAGATTGTCATCAATTGTATTTAGATGAGAAATTAAAGCTTAAAAGTTTCTTACAGTCAAATTGTGCTAAAATATGTCTCACCACTGATTGCTGGACTTCAATTCAAAATTTAAGTTATATGGTACTTACTGCACATTTTGTTGATAATGACTGGAAACTTCAAAAGAGAATTTTGAACTTTTGCCCTATTCCTAATCATAAAGGGGAAACAATTGGAAGACATATAGAACTTTGCTTGAATGAGTGGGGCACGGTGACTGTGGATAATGCTAGTGCAAATGATGTGGCAATATCATATTTAAAGAAAAGAATGAAGACAATGAATGGTTTGGTTTTGGATGGTGATTTTATGCATATTAGATGTTGTGCTCACATATTTAATTTGGTTGTTAATGAGGGATTGAAGGAGATGCATTCATCCATTGCATCTATTTGTAATGCTGTGAAATATGTTAAATCTTCTCCCTCTAGACTTGCAAAATTTAAATGGTGTGTTGAACAATTAAAAATTGCATCTCAATTCCTTGTATGCTTAGATGTTCCAACTAGGTGGAATTCAACATATTTGATGTTAGAAACTACTGAGAAATTTGAAAAGGCATTTAATAGGTTAGAGGATGATGAAACTGCCTATATTGATTATTTTGATGATAAGACAATTGGTCCTCCTTCTTCTGATGATTGGAATAATGCTAGAATCTTCATACAATTCTTGAAAGTTTTATATAATGTGACTTTAGAATTGTCTGGGTCTTTATATGTTACTTCAAATAGGGCCTTCCCTCAACTTTCTTTGATTCAGAGTGAATTATTGCATTGGAGTGCAAGTGATGACTCTTTGTTGAGTTGTATGGCAACTGAAATGAAAAAAAAATTTGACAAGTATTGGGGAAAAGTGGAAAATATAAACCCATTATTGTTCATTGCCAATATACTTGACCCAAGGTACAAGCTTGCCTGTTTGAAATGGTCATTTGATGATTTTTATGATGCGGTTGTATCTTACAATATGATTTGTAAGGTTAAGTCTGATTTGCAAAAATTGTATGAGTGGTATCGCCAATTGTATGACCTTAAGGGTGCTTCAAATGTAGAGAAACAATCTTCAATGACCATTGAGAATGTAGTTGATGCTGCAAATAGAAAACCTGCACAAAAAGCTAAAGAGGCTGCTTTCAAATCCCATTTAAGGGCTAAAGATTCCATTGAAGCTAAAAATGAAGTAGAAAGATATCTAGTTGAACCTTGTGTAGATGCAGATGATTCTTTTGATGCTTTAGAATGGTGGAAATTAAATGTATCTAGGTTCTAAGTTCTTTCTATGGTTGCTCGAGATGTGTTGGCTATTCCTGTGTCAACGGTAGCTTCTGAGTCAGTATTTAGTACTGGTGGCCGTGTATTAGATGTATTTAGATCATCTCTCTCTCCAAGAATGGCTGAAGCATTAATTTGTACTCAAAATTGGTTGAAACCCAATTTGTTTCAATTTGATATTAATGATGTAGATTTTGTCGAAGAATTACAACAATGTGAGCAACTTGAGATAGGTAAAATACTAAATATTTGTTTTTATATATTATGACTCATTATTATAATTTATTCAAATAAGTATTTATTATTGCTATTTTAAATTTTTTGCAGAACTTACAGGATCTACTTCTAAATAGCAACACTTGGCAAAATCAGAGGCCCATGCTTATTGGTGGTGTTCAGGTGTGCTGCTCTGCTCATTCAATATTCTTATAAATGTTTTTCAATGTTATAAACCTTATTCTTCATTTATTTTTTGTTGCAGCAATCTGCCTAAATGCATTACTCTTCAGCTTCACCTTGATGGATTAGCAATTATCACTTATCAGGAATTGATGAGCCTCATTCTTAGGCCTTTGCTAGATTATTTTGGATATTCATTCCTTAGTTCAAAAGTTCTATTTCATCAAGATGATTATGGTCACATCACATTATTATTTTAAGTGTCTTTTAACTCATCAGAACTAATATTTAGTAATTGCTACGCCTACTAATATCATGTTGCTTTGATCTTGGGTAGTTGTATACTTGTATTATTGCTTTTGAGTTTTATGTTTCTAATTGTTCACTGTCATTTGCTTGTGAGCTTGTCCAAGTTATAGGTATGTTGACCTATATAATTTCCAATTCTTTTGGGTGATAGAGGCAATGAACATATCCAAGTTGTAGGTATTTGTTTGTGAAGCACACATGTCCTGAAAATGGTGTTGGTAAATATATGTGCAGGAGTAGGATAAGCAAGGCTATTGAACGCCTAAACCTTACCAAATAGGCACAAAATGTGAGAGTTAATGATGTAAGTTTCTAATGCATAATTTCATGGATCCTTTAGAACTTGGTAGTTTGCTAATGTTTCATGTATTGATTATATATTTAGGATGAATGCAACTATATGGAGACATTCTGATTTCTGATTTCTGAACAATGGAGAATGCATTGAGACTTCAAGATGTGAGAGTTAATGAATAATGATGTAAGATTTTAATGCTAAACTGAACCTTGCCCAAATGCTAAACCTGCATGGATCCTCTAGCTCTAGAATTAGGTAGGTTTGCTAATGTTTCATGTATTAATTATATATCTAGGATGAATACATCTGGAGGAGGGAGACATGCTGGATAATGGACATTGGACAAGGCATTGGCACTCCAAGTTCAGAATGTGACTACTAATAATGTAAGTTTCTATCACTTTGTTTATCTGGTGTTCATGCATCTCTAGGATTTCATATGATACCCCTTTATTTAATTCAACCATAGAAATTGATCTGGTTTTGCTGATTTTACTGTTGATTTATTGGAAGGTTTTATAGAATTTTCTTTGTTTCTGCAATATTTATCTAGAAACTAGAGGGAGAGCTAATTTATATCGTAATGCATGAACGATTGAAGGTGACTGCATGCTTGAGCCATAAGGCATAGGTTAAGTTTGTCAGTGTTGGATATACTGGGGAGGGGAAAAAGAAGCAAAAAGAAGGGGCAGATGGGCAACAGAAATGTGCTTGTTGTTGGATATTATCAGCCCATGTAACAATGCATGAAATTCCAATTCATTGTTTCAGATTAGTATATTAATGTTATAAGCTTATGATGACTGGTTATTATTGCATAATGTTGGACAGGATTCTATGACAACATTAACCAACTTGTCAATTTTGTACTTTTGAAGGTTTTCATTGAATTGTTCTCTAACTAAACCTACTGTGCACCATTGTCTGGGCTTACTGTCTTGTTAGTCATGCTGTAAATTTTTACATCTTTAAAATTTGATTAGTTAATAGTTATATTGTTAGAAAGTCTTATTTCTAATTGTTAGAAAGTCATATTGTGACCTCTTTTTTATTCTAATTGCTGGTTGTTAACTATCTTTGTGCTAGAGAAATAGAAAAGACCTTATTCATAACATTTTTTTTTTGGAATATCTCTTCGACCTGCCCGACCCGCCCAACACGAAATCTTGGATAAACCGAACTTAACCTTTATCACCCGAAACAACCTGACATGCTTCGGGTCTCCTTATGCCTTGATTGGTTTCGGATGGGTAAGCCACAACCCGAACGGTATTCGGTCGGGTTGAAATTATCCCTCAACCCGACCGAACCCGACCCGCTTACACCCCTACTCTTTAACTCCAGGGCACAAGTGTTCTTCACCAATTTCGCTAATTGCAGACTTGATATGTTTAAATATATTTATTCATTTTTTTATATAATTTATTATATGTTAAACAGTAGCTTTTCATAAACTTCCCCAGAAGCCAAAATAACGCGATTCTCGGCCACAACCATGCACAGATCCGTAAGCCATGATTCAACAATGATTTTTGGCCATTGAGAAACCGTCCTTCCTTGAAACCTTTGTGAACTGCACTTCCCATCACCAGGAGGTTCACACCGTCACCAATAGTGGCGAAAAGCTGTCAATCCATACAAGCACCAAGGTCCCCTGAGTTCACAACAGTAAGAGCAAAGACGTGGTCCTCCTCATCGTCTTTAATGTTTGTTATCTCCTCTCAGTGGTCATTCCCTTCCTTATCGTTGTTACTAGATTTAATGAAATCAGCCATCAAGAGTACACTGCATAACGACCACTGAGAGTACACCAAACGCAAAAACTGCGAGGAAACAAGGTGAGAAACACAAACATAGGAAAGGTTCTCTAAATTGAGCACCGAATCCATCCAAAACTTTCGGATAAGCCCCCAAACTATATATACATCAAAACTCATATAAGGGAAAATGAAAATCTTTCTATCTAAAGATAAGTTAGAAACGACATTATTGAAAACAAATAAATCTTATTATGGTGAAGTTTGCGTAAAGGTATTAGAAATCAATAATTTCTACCCAAACATAACTAAATCAACTTATGGTAACAAACCTATAAACTTGGATCTAATTGCAATAGCACAGTTTTCGTTAATAGACAAGAAGAGTCTACAAAAATTTTATTCACATAACATAAAACACCCAGGTTTCTTATGTTTCTGTCATTCATCATATTCAAAATTTCTCCCAGTAACTCAATAGAGTTTTGGCTTTGATAGCGATGAAAAATCTATATGTCACCAGATATTATGTTAAATTATCAAGATATATAACAAAGAAGGCGTACCTGAACTAATTGATAAGACTAAAAGAGGGTTAACATACATAAAACTAAATCATCATAAATGCACATTCCTATGTGGTCTCCATCTTCAAAAAAAATATCACCTTAAAATTGTTAAAAAATATAGTGGATTGAAGGTAGTGCTCAGTAATCACATTGTCTTTAAGGTGATATTTACCTCCACTATGTTTGTTACAAGGTATATGGCAAATCACCCTAGCAGTTATCTCAAGCACCTAGAGATTGATAGATAACAACTTCTAGAATCTTTTCTATAAAACTATTTGAAGTTTCAGAGAAAATAATGAAGAAAAATTATTGATGTATTTTTCATTATTGTTTTTCAATCAGCAAGACTCTTATTTATAATAAAAATGTGATTAGGTACAACTCTTTAATATAGTTGTAATTTTTCTAAAAAGTTATACCTTCTATAATTTAATTTTCAAACTACTTTTTTCCCAAAGAGAATCTCTCCCTGCAAAAAAAAAATTGAAAGCAGCGTCCCTTAAAAACTTGTCATCCACTTTTTCCTTTCCTTCTTCCTCCCTCGTTAAAGCTGTCAACAAGTCATTGTGTGCTTCCTCCATTTCATTTTGCTGAATTTGCTTAGTTTTTTCCTCTTTAATGTTATACATTCATATAGAAATTGGTCAAAAATTTTACATACCGCTGCAATGGATCTTCTTCTCTGCTATAATTTGAAACCATTTCTGTAGCTTCCAAATGCTAATTGGCACTGTGTGTCTGTAGAAAATATGCTCTTTTGCTTCATTAAAAGCCTTCCCATATACAACTTTCGAGAAGTCAGTTGCTAGACAATTTAGGCTAGATCCTAAAACTACGAAACAAATATTGTCAAAATTGAACCGATTGAAGACATTTTGTAGATCCACCTCGATTCCTTGTCTTTATACATGATTAAGCAGCTCTCCACCTTCTTTTGAATGATTTTCTCGAAAAACATCTCAAAGTTTCTTTGTTTAACAATGAATGGAGCAGCGTCCTATTGTATTTCCATGTTTGTGCGTCTACATTAAAAATCCCATCTCCAAAAGCTTCAAAAATCTCATAAAACTTAGAACCCTTTACGTAGTTGCCAAAATTCTTACTCATCACGTGATGTACATTCATGGGGTCACAGGTAACCACATAGTTCATGTTGGTAAATCAAGGTATTGTAAAATTCCCAGTACATGTGTCTTTTCAACACTTGAGTTGCATAATCAAGGATCTGCCCAAAGTAACAGAGAACTTGTGGTAACATTCCTAAGATAGGCCAGTTTGTGAAGAGGGGGTTTTTGCAGCATCGTCTACGATGGAAAAGAACAAGGAAGGAGAAAAGTGCTGCAATTATTGGTGCATAACCAAGCATGCTCATTATGAATTAACTGAGAGCTTTGCTTGTAGAGATGGCTGAGTAATTATAATATATGTTATTTATATCATGGTCATTCAGGCAATGTTTTGTTTCTTCTTGCAGTTTTAGTCCAAAATGGTTATATGAAGGGTAACTGTAATCTGTTCCGCAAATTTGATTAGATGATTAGGCGATAAGAAAGAGACGTACTTGATATTTTTCTAAATAAAGGAAAAAGTTGATATTTTGCCAAAATAAAGGAAAATGTTTTGTGCACATGGACCTAATATCCAAAAAGATGTTGATTAGAACTGTTTAACAAAATTCGTGCAATCAATGAAGTAAGAGAATTATTTGTGATCTATTCAACACTTATCTTTTCCCCTATCATTTGTTTCATTTATCGATTTTATATATGAAAAATAATTTGTTCTATCATTAGTAAATAATTTTTTGTCTAATAACATTGTTCAAATTATAACACATGACAAAAATATTATCTTTTTAAATTATTTCTGTCACGTGTCATAATCTGGACAATGCTAGTGGATAAAAACATAATCTGGATAATGCTAGTAGATAAAAAATTATCCACCGATGATAAACCAAATGCCAACTCTTTCTATATTGTATAACTTTCTTCTTGATCCCTTTTGGTAGAGATCAAGGTAAATAGAAAATTAATTTAACCATGGAGGAAAAGTTGATGGTGCTTGATTAGTATGGACGGTGAAAATAAATAATATACAAATAATATTTTAAATTTTTATATGATTAACAATCTTATATTTATATTAATAAAATCTTCAATCCTCAATAACGACTCTAACTCTCAAAATATATTGTCAACCGAAATTGAGGTAATAAGAAAAAGGATGTGTTGTGTGTAATGTAATGTGCATGCTAGTGTCTCTCTTCATGTAAGAAGTCTTCTTATTGTAATTTGTTTGCCCTGGAAAAAAAAATACTCTATGAAGCCCTTGGTTCGTTTCTAGGTCCTCTTTGCTCTACTAAAATCTTTGTCAAAAAGTCAGTTATATGATTAAATTGAAGACAATGACATGCATTGACCATGTCAAATATGCCATTGACACAAAGAGTGAAATTTGTAAATTTAGAAGAAACCCCACTTGCAAAGAAGAGTTGAGATTGGGAAAATAAAGAGAAGATGCTAAATGCATTAATGAAGAGGATGTTGGGAGTTAAGCAGCTATGGCTATGTTTGAGAAAAATAGCTTATCAGTTAGTTTAAAAGTTAAAAGTTAACTGAAAACTTAAAAGATATATGCTACTTAAAGGAGCGTATAACTTTTAAACTTTCAGCTAATTTAAATTATCCAAATAAGTTTGTGTACCAAACAACTCTAATTTGGTTAAATAAATTTATAAGTTAGTCAATTAAACTATAAGTTAACTTATTTAACTTGTTAAACACACTCTATAAATAAATATGGTAATTTTTTAAGCGGCTCTAAAAAGACAATAATTTTATTGTTTCATATCCTAAAAATATTATCGGGAGATAATGTTTAAATTATTTTGAATTTTTGGGAAACTATATTTATTTTTCATAATTACTAATTTGTACATATAACTGAGTTAGCATAAATTTATAAAATATTTTTTTATTTTTCAATTTTATTTTGTGAGAGAAATTTTAGTTCTATGTTTTTATATGATAAAAAAAATTATAATTTTTTTGAAAATTATATATTAACCAAATAATTAAATAAAAATTAACTAAAAAGCAATTTTTCCAATTCCCTAGTGTGGAATATTGACTATTGTTAATAAATTTATCTGCTTTTTTCTTTTGTTAAATCACACTTTACTCATTTTTCAACATTAGCTATTAAATGAATTTTTTTTTTGTTGCTTAAAAGCCCTTAGGCCCCATTTGTTACATAGAAATGAGGTAATGGAATGGGAATTTGGATTCCCATTCTATTAGCTACCACATTTGGTTGACAAAGTACCAAAACCCACAGAATTTTGATTCCTTTATGCAAGGTAATGCATATTGACTCTCAAAAGCCAAGGAAATAGGCAGAAGGGATTGGAATCCTGTCTTAAAAGACTCGAACACACCTCCCTTATTTTCTTTTTTGTTCTATCTCTTCCTTCATTTTCGTCCAATCTCTGCCTCTTGCTTTGTTCCTTATGCTTCCCTCTCTCGACTTTCTGCTTCGTTCCTCCTACTTCTATCTTTCCCTCTCTCGGCCTCTTGCTCGGTTTTGTCTTTCCCTCTCTCGGCCTCTTGCTCAACTGGTTCAAGGATTCCTGCTTGGATTCGTGCATTTCACAGCAAGGTGTCCCGATCTGTGTTTTCCTCTATGCACAGGTTAGCATTTCCTGCTTGGATATTTTTTGCTTTTTTTCTCTACATCGCTGCAATTTTTTGGGTTCCCTCTGCATCTTCATCTACATTTATGGGTTAGCACTGTGTTCCCTTATCTTCAATTTTTCTGGATTTTGCTCTGCATCTTCATCTACATTTCCTGGTCTTCGAAAATTTTCCTTTGCATTTCCCAGTCTACTTTCTTTGGTAATATCCATACGCGTTGGATCCATAATACATCATCGATTTCATGATGGCTCCTTTGGTCAATCTTGGAAGATTGATAGAATATTTTATAGATCTAAACTAGGTTCATTTTGGTATGGTGTTTCATATGTATGATCTAGTAGCAGCCATGAGGGTTCACTGGATGTAACCTATTCTTCCAGGATACCCCATCCTCCTTTCTTGTGTGTGCTTTAGGTTTAGATCCAACCTAATAGCAGTCACATCCCCAACTAAAGACTTGTTCTCTGTAAGCTCTGTTATAACAAACTTTGTATACTCTGTTTTCTAGCTTTCTATTTCCGTTTATATAGGCTTAAGACTAGGCAACACTATGAGCTCCTTTGTTGTATATATTTGATTCATTCATTCAATAAAGTGTGGTAAAATTTTTCCATTCTCTTATCTAATCACTAAGGCTGATCGAGGTCTTTCTTTCTTGTCCGTATTGGACAGGACCTAGTGACAACCATTTTCATTTCCTCTGCATTATTTTTTGATTTTTCCTATGCGTTTGTTCTTCAACTTTTTCTTTAAATAATTTTCTATATTTGGGATGTAGTGTGTCTCATCTTGCAATGGCATTATTAAACAAATAATGTATGCCATAGTTTGCAGATGCACATGTGCTTGAAGCAGCCATTCTGATTCGTTTCATGCATTTGTGAACAAAAAAGGTTATTAAACAAACAATTATTCATTGTGTGACATTGTGTTTTGGGGAATGCCACTTTTCTAATATGGGTCAAATCGAGATCTCATGAAATGGTAGAATGGGCATGGGTGCTCACCCTATAATAATGCTATTGTGGGAGCATAAAATCCCATCTTTTTAGCGAAGGAATATTTTAATTTATTAGATAAAATTTGAGACACCAAATTTATATTTAAATTATAGAAAAAAAGTAAATTGACACATACTAAAAAATAGATAGACCAAATTAAAGTACAATTAAGTATTTTTTTTACTATTGTTATTTCCTTGTATTTTAATATCTATTGACGCCATAAAGAAAATGTAGAAATTAACAATTACCTCAAAAATAATTCACTAATATTTTTTGGCTGCACATATGCCCTTCCTGTAATTGAATGTTTATAAAATAATTAAATATTTAAAGTAAATGCAAGCAAGCATTGTGTTCTGTTATTTTCACACGACCTCTTCAGACTTTTTTTTAACAAACAATAATGTAGACTACAATGTCACATACATAATTAAAAATATAAATTTGTACTAATATCTAAGTAGTTCATTCAAATTTTTTTTATGTGACTAATTTTTATTTTGACTTTTTCCCTTTTGGGGCAAGTATTTTCATACTATTTTAAGTACATCATTTATTAAAATTAATCATTTATATTATTAAACCATTGATATTGTAGAGTTCTTTTAATTGTTGAACTCAAATTTATTTAAACTATAAATTTGTCGACTATTTAAATAATTTTACTTGCCATGTAATCACACTGAAAAGTATCAATGAAAAAAGTAACTATATAAAAAGAAATGAGAATTAAACAAAGGACTAAGGCCATCTTTTCATTAATGGATTTTAGTTTTTGCTGCTTTGAGCTTTATTATAACGTGGTCCAAATACAATACTAAAAGATAATTATGATGCATATATGCAAAACTAGATGTAATTGATCTTAAGAATAGGGGAAGCCATGAGAGAATGGCTTAACATATGGATAATATATTTTTCTTTCAAGCACAATAAGGGATTTTATGATTGGAGGAATTAGGAGTCTTTCATGGATGTGGGATTGGCTTGTCAATTGGCAATGGTGGTAGAATTGGTCTGAAATTCTATCAAGGTTGTATTTTATTTTATTTTTAATTAGAGTCTTGTTTTTACCTTTCAATGTATCATGAGTAGAGTTCAAAGAAATCTCAAGGGCAAGGTGTCTTTGATCTTCATCTTCTTCCCTAACCCCAAATTCTTTATTTATTTATATGGGGTCTATATTTTTTCTTTAATTTACAATTATAGATGTTCTCGAATTTTACCTTTATTTTTTATCTTCTTCCTTAATTATAATATGAGAGTTTGGATTTTTTTAATTACAGACAGAAAGATAATGGGATAAAAAATAGGGGTAAAAATTTACTTTATTTTATATTTTATATTTTTTTACAAAACTCTGTAGAATTGAGTAACTTATCCATGTGATTTGTATGGCTGTTCTATTTGAAGAAAATATGCCCTTTATAGTTACTCAGTAGAATTGGTTATACTCTCATATTGGCTTTCTCTTACATTATCTGATAAACAACTAATGTTTATATATTATCCGATATGTAAAATTTTTATTAATTGATTTTGGCACAAATATGGACCCTGTGAGAAGATAACTCTTGCTTCTTGTATTGATCTTTTGGTTGAATGTCGTGCATGCCTATCGTAAATATTATTTTGCAATATCTCATAGCATTACGTTGCGTAGAGGGCATATAAGCAGTAAGTCATACACTTTAAACTTCCATGCCAAGAGAGCGCACATTAGGTATTTGGTATATAGTAGTAAAATCAATTGTTTTAACCAACTTAGGATGTACAGAGTAACATTTGATCGGCTATGCTCTATGTTGGATTCTATAGGGGGATTAAAACTTACTAAACATATGCTAGTCGATGAGTAAGTAACAATGTTTCTACACATTCTTGCTCATCGCATCAAGAATAGGGTAATCCAATTTCAATTTAGTCGATCAGGAGAAACCATTGGTAGATATTTTAAATTAGTGTTGAATGCTATGATGCATGTGCAAGGGGAGTTATTTAAAACACCTAAACTGGTTCCAGATGATTCAATGGATGATAAATAGAAATGGTTCAAGGTAAATAATTACATTCCCTATATTATTGGATCATAACCTACATACTATTGCATAATATTAACTATATTTTTTTGTTGTCTAGAATTGTCTCGGTGCTCTAGATGGAACACAAATAAGGATAACAGTGCCACTAAAAGATAAACCTAGATATCGTAATAGAAAATAAGATATCACAATTAATGGATCAGGAGTGTGCTCTCGAGAAGGACAATTTATATATGTATTGCTAGGATGGGAAGGGTTGGCAGCTGATGGCAGGGTATTACGTGATGCAATTAGTAGAAGGAATAGGCTGAAAGTACCACAGGGAGAGAAAATAATTTATGCTTTTAATTCGATCATATGTTCATGTAAATATATATTTGTATAACATTTTTGGTATGAACACTTGGATTACTAATATCTATATGTATATTATAGGTTGTTACTATTTGGTTGATGTTGGGTATACTAATTGTGAGGATTTTTTGGCACCTTATAGAGGATAAAGATACCACTTGAACGAGTGGAGAGATGGTCACCAACCCACAACCCCACGTGAGTGCTTCAATATAAGACATTTATCTACACTTAATGTAATTGAGAAGTGTTTTGGATTGTTGAAGTTAAGGTGAGCAATTCTTAGAAGTCCTTCCTAGTATCCTGTTAGGACACATAATCGTGTCATTATTGCTTGTTGTCTACTTCATAATCTTATTAAGCAGGAGAATACACTGGACGCATTAGAAGATCAATTGGACAACCTGGCACACAAAAATTGGATAACACCCCAATATTAACAATAGAGACAACAGATACTTGAAGGAATTGACGAGATAATTTGACTGATCAAATATTCAATGAGTTTAGGGCAAATAGATGAATTATATTAAATTATTCATAAGTTGTACTCTGACATTTGAATGAAAATTTGTGTGTTACATTTTTATTAATTTTTTATATTACTGCAATGTGGTTGTATTTTAACACTGAATTTAATATTTCTTCTAAGGTTTTGTTTTCTTAAACATTGGAGTATAACTATGGATGACATTTGTTTTAATATTTACACTTTTATAAATGATGGATGTTTTGAAATTATATTTGTGACACTGGTTAAGTTTTTGTTTTATCAATAGTCTTGCACAATGTCACAATATTCAGATGGCAGTTCTCAAAGTGGAAAATATGTATGGAAAATGGATAAGGATAAGTTACTCGTCCAATGTCTTGTTCAGTTGAGGCTTGAGTAGAAGTATATGGCTAATAATAGGTTTAAACTTGGATATTTACAAGCCTTAGAAAGCATGTTACAAGAGAGGTGTCCTAGCTGCAGTCTAAAAGGGATACCTCATATACAATCAAGGTTAAAAACATTAAAAACCAGTTAGAGTACTGTGTTTTATATGGTATACAGTACAAATACCAGTAGATTTGGATATGATAATCATACCCATTGTGTCATAGCAGATAAAGAAGTATGGGATACATATATCCAGGTAAATGATGTTATTAAATTTACGCTAAATCATATTTTAAATATTTGTATTTTACTCTAGTATGTTTCTATTTTAAGGTTCAAGATTTATGTTTTTTTATTTTCTTTAGACATATAAGAAGGTTGTACCTTTTAGGAACAAACATTTACATCACTTTGAGGATTTATGCATCGTTTGGGAAAAGGATCATGTAACTGGTAAGGATGCCCAATCTGCATGTGATGTCATTGAGGAGATTGTCGTTGAAAATGAAGGTGCCCGACTTGAAGACTTGGAAGACATGGAATATTATGAAGCTGCTAGCAACACTATAAGTGAGGTCAATTCAGGCTAAAAGAATAGGTGCAAACACTGTGATGACCTTTTTATTCAAGTATTTCGAGATGTGAGCACACGTATAGATGACGGCATTCAATTAGCAACAGAAAAAATTGTTAAAAGTGTGGAAAAGATGTCTGTTGATGCTGAGATGAAGGCAAGAAGAGTGTGTCTCTATGCAAAGTTGAAAAAAGTTGGGGACTTGACGAGGCATGAGTGTCGTCTAGCTCATATTACTCTATCACTAAATGATCTCTTATTGGTTGGATTTCCATCCATACTAGACAAGGAGAAAGCAAAGTAGATTCGCGCCATAATTCACTGATGATATTTCTTACATATGTTTGTCATTAAACTTTCTTTGTACTTAGTTATTTTTGTTTTTTATTAACTGTTCAACTTTTGTCTTTGGCTACTTTTGTGTTGTCTATTGATGAGAAGAAAGATTATTTGTAAGTTATGTTATCTTTTCGTGCTAAAATAGACATAGTAAGTTATATTATATTAAATCAACAAATTTCTATCATACTCATCTTTTTATATAAATAAAATTAATTTAAAATTTAAGATTTAAAAAATTATACAAGAGGACTAAAAAATTGTAATAATTTTTGTGTTATCATGTATAATAAAAATTTATTTGTTTTTAGAAAATCAAAATATTTTTCATTAGATAGGCAACAAAAGTATTTTTTTCTAAAAAAATAAATAAATAAATAAAAACTTGCACAAAAGTTTTTGTAGCTTGTCGAAGTATTGCCCGTAAAGAGATTCACAAATATTAAAAAATAAAAAACACAGTCCTTAAAGTATTTAAAAATTAGAAGGAAGAATAAAGGAAAAAACAGTTTTGTATTATTCTCTTTGCAAATTACAAGCTATTTATTATTGAAAAATAAAATAAAATAACATATAAACTATTTTTTAATCTTATTAATATTTTTAATAAAAAATTAATATTACTAATTATTTTTTTATTTATATCATTTTTAAATAATTTTTTAGGTCCAAATAACATTATTTTAATAGTTTTATGTTTCAAGGGTATTTTTATCTTTTTATTAGTTTTTCATTCTATTCCTATATTATTTAAGGCATACAAAATGTAGGAAAGCAATGGAGATTCAATTCATTTCCATGCCGTACTAAACACAATTTTAATAACAGCATTCCATTCCATTTCATTTTCAATTCTCATTCACATTCTTTCTTTTGCCACCAACCAAATAAGGCTTTAGTGCTAGGGGGGATGAGGTTTAATTCTCAAGTGTTGTAGGGATTATTCCCCATTCCTCTCTATCCAAAAAAAAAAAAGAATTTTGTTTTGAAATAAGGGGGCTAAACAACCCAAAAGATTGTGAGCAACAACAAAAATTCATTTTTGTTGTTTTTGGATATTTTTGCTTGAAATTCAATACCCATCCAAAAATTATTTTGCACTCATTTTACCAATTTTCCCCCAAAATATTTTATGTTAATAGCTGTCCTAAAAATTTGGTAAGTCTTCCTTTGTGAGTTTTTGTCATGAACAAAAATAGAGTATGTGTGTACTGTTTTAATCTTTTAGAAAAAGCGAAATAGATGTGCAATGGTGCTTTGCATTTAACATAAACCACTGATGATTGCTTTTTTTACCAACAATTAACATAAACCACGGATGATTGCACCAAATTTTGATTGATTAACAATTGTCACAAATTGTAGTCAAATTGTGATCATTACTTTCAATTTATGGTGGTTTAAATTGTCAAAAATTGAGTTTTGAAAATTAAAATCACGTAAAGGCAAGTATCATAAGCCATTAAAGTGATTTTAGCCCAAATAAATGCTTCTTCACACTACACTTAAGTAACAAAATACACTCTTCAGTCTTCACAAGAATGTGTGGTTGCACGACGAGAGAAGTGCATCGTAAACCACAGCTGCTAAGAGCTGCCACCACCATGAATGACATCTACGTCAATACTTGGAATATAGGATTCTATAAAACCACTAAACATATGATTCCCCTGATGGTTCGATTAGAACATGGCATCCAAATTTATAGAAACTAAATGTGAGATCCTAAGCTATGGAAACCAAACACATCTTAATTCTGTTGGGTCTAATGCTATTCAATATGTATACCAATGATTGTGATTTCATTTTGGTTTTCTTTCATATATTTGATTTCTTTTATCTCCAAAATTACTTTCTTTCTTTTTTAAGATAAGTGAAAAATCACTATTAAGAGAAATACTAAAGCCATCAATAAAGACAAAAGAAAAATAAAATAAGCATAACTAGTTCAATCTTACAACTCTTGAAAATAAAAATAATTAGGTATTATAATTAGAGAATGTCGAGACAATATACCTTACAAACACTAATATATCAAATATTACTTCTTAAAATCTTAGATATCTAACCAATACAACAACAACAACAACAAAATAAAAATAAATAAAAACATATATTTGAAAAGACAACACAACTCCTAATTTTATTTGTGAATTAGCTTTTTTTAGTTTTTTTTCTATCCATGTGAGCACAAAATTATAAATCTGGTATTCTCATATTCAAATTTAAGCATAGAGTTATAGATCTCAATTTAGAACTATATATCTGAACATAAGAGATGCAAAATCTTGAATCTCCAAAATATCTTCTAACAAAGAAAAAAACTCTCCTAATAAGAAAAAAAGGCTACTATAAAAACATGAAATAAAAAAAGATACTCTCCAAAATTTCTTTCAATTTACTAACAATAATACCAAATTTACTTTGAGCCATTAATGTACCTGAACTTGTCAATGTTTAAGGACTTGTTTAAAAGTCTTAAAGAGAGTGGTGTAGAGTGGTTATTAATGGAGTAACATTGGATATGGTGGAGTGGGAACTTTGGTCACTCCATTGTATATAAGTTTAAAAAAATGGATGGTGATCCATTTTTAATTATTTGAAAGTTATAATGTTATTAACCAGGTAAGGTGAGTTTGAAGTATAAAATTTTAGTAGTACCCTTGTATAAAAAGAGAAAGTGAAAATATTTGGATGATAAAGGATACCTAGACCAACCTATTCTTATGGAGATACTAGAAAATTAGAATGTAAGATCAACTATTCAAACAATAGTTTGAGTTTTTTTCCCTTGCTCTTTTCTCCCAAAAAAGCTCTAAGAATTCCTAAAACAAAGTCAATCCCTTGTTCAATAAGTCATTTGCCTTTTTTCTTTGTCCACAAGAAAGAATTCACATATGGTAAGCATTCCTTAATTAAAGGATAACCCTAAGAATAAGATCAGTTGAATATAGAACAATTATGGTAGTTATTAATCTTTCCCTAATGCAATATTGTTATAGGAAGCAATTGACTTGCTATCATTAATTTAAGTGCCTTGACTCCTACAAAATATATTCTTCATTGCATGATCTGGCAGATAAATTGTAATAGCCCTAAAATAAAGAAAAACCCTAAATAAATGAAAAATTCTAAATTAAAGAAAATTTATGAATGTTGGCCAAGATTATGATAAATGGAGATAAGTACCATTGAAAATATGTTTATTTATCATATTTTTTGAGGATTTCTGAACGTAATATAAAGACTTAAGTTTTGGGGCTAAAATGTAATTTTCTAAAAGTTTAGGGGTCAAAATGTAAATAATAAAAATTGTAAGGAAATCCCTCAATAATTGAAATTTTACTAATAGGTCCCTCAGATGATTTTTTTAGGGAAATCTGAAGCAGAAATGCATGAAACTTTTGCACACTCTCTCTCCCTATTTCTCTCTCGGAAAACCCTAAAACTTCTCTCTAGATTTCAAGCACTTTTAGATCTCGGATTTCAACACCACCACTACCTACGGATTCAGAACAACAAGAACTACAAATCTATTTGATTAGTTTCTAGAGTTTTCTTCAGAGATTGGTCAGAAAGTGAAGGAGAAACCCTAAGAAGGTGAGTTCTAAAACTCTTACTGTCACGCCTTAATTTAATGGAACGTGAATAACACAACTAACAGATAACTTTATCCTTATTTATTTGTATACGGCTTCACAATATCACATATCCAAAAAATATCATACGTTTACAAGGTTCCAGTATAGCTAATTATACATGCCAAAACTACACTTAATCATAATATAGCAGAAACAGGGATCTTGCTTGTGGCGTTCAGAGTATACTCTAGATTACAATGACATAACATTTTAAACATTTCGAGCATTGGAAGCAATGTAGGCTCACCTAGAGAATATAACACCTAACTGATCACGTAGCCACAGAGTCAACCTCTGTATCTTTATTTAAAAATTGAGAAAGTATCGTGTAGTGAGTTTGACAACTCAGTGAGCAGATAACACCTCCTATGACCTCTCAGATCAACATATGAATGTACTCATTTATTAAAATTTATCATATCAAAAATTACAGTTCAGAAGTACATCCATATAGGACCCGTATTTTTAAATATTCTCAGTTCAAATCACATTTAGATATCTGTAACCATATATGATCCAATATGATCATTAAACAAACATTGGTATGCATTAAAAACATTTCTTATAAGAATATTAGGAAGATCCCATATCAGAACTACCAAATTAGAGTTCAATCCCTTCCGTACTTTGTTGGTGTAGGATTTTCCTATACTTAACATCTCAGCCAATGTTTACCTTACCACCATTCAAGAGGACATGCGAAGAGACCCTAATATGGGCAATTTCCCTAAGCACAAAGTAAGGGAAGACAAATCACATATCATATAACTAGCATCTCACCCATATAGGAGACATCCCGCTCTCCATCACATAACATATCTCATGTGTTAGCCCTCACACGATACTAGCACCACCCCTGCTAGCTGAAGTATCAAGGTGCACCAAGGCTAATATCACCTGCTGTTAGTAGACAGTGTTTCTAATAGAATTCCTCCACAAAATTATCATATGCACATATTCCATATCAATAAAAACAGAACTTTCAGTATAATACAAAATTTCAGTCTCAATACAAATCATCTGTCATAAATTACCCATTCAGAGTTTATCACATAGACATGCCCTTTCTCGCGGCAATCATTTAGCTTTATATATCAATGCCAAATGCATAAATACTCACTTTATCATTTAATGAGAAATACATGTGAAATTAGATATATCATGAGTTCAAAAATTCATTTTCAAATCTATACTCTTCTTGAGCTATATTTCAGATTGTAAACAATTCAGATAATATAATCCATTTCAAAAACATATATAAGTGTAAATATCTTATAAACATACTCAATTAAACATTTAAAGATCAAGAAGAGGATAGGAAAAGTCATAGAAAGAATCATCTACTCACAAAGTTAGAGTACCAAGTTGGACAATCCCAAAATCCACATTTTCGGTCCAAATTTGGCAAAATAAATCCCAAAAATGAGTCCAAAGGGTCCAAAAACTTGAAAATAACTCCCGATTTGTGAAATTTGACCTCCGAGAACTCGGTCAACGCAAGTCAACACAATAAATGCTGGATTCATGCGCTGTACACGCTACCAGGGAGGCTATGCATGGGCGTCACTCGCCGAGGGAGATGCGGCATGTGGGGGCACGTGCAAGGTAGGATAGTCCTGAAATTTGAGATCTTAAGGTTTCGGCACCTTCTAGATTGATTTACAGTGTTAGTTTTTGCATTTGAGAACCACAGATAGGAGTTTTGGAGATTACCTTTTTAGGTGATTTTTCCCTTTATTTTCAGCCAATTTTCCAGAAACCAATTGGATGGATTTGTAGAACTATTCGTCTTGAGTCTGTTGGTGGCGGTGGTGTCGAAATCCGAGGTTCGAAAGCGGAAGAATCTTAGAAAGAAGTTTTAGGGTTTCAGGAGAGAAAATTTGGAGGAGAGAGAGAGAAATCTGACTTTTGCAGCTCCTTGCACGGCTGAGGCCCTTAAAATATCTTGGGGGACATTTTTGTGAAAATTTAATTTTAGAAAGAGGTCCTTGCAATTTTTTCTTATTTACATTTTGACCCCTAAACTTTTAAGAAATTGCATTTTGGCCCCAAAACGTAAATTCTCATATTTTCTTGGTAATTCTTTAACCCATGTAATAAATAAACATATTTTCAATGGTTCTTATCTCCATTTTTAAAATTCTCTCTTTTATTCAAAATTTTCTTTAATTTAGAATTCTCTTTAATTTTTAAGGCTATTACATTCTTCTCCCTTAAAGAAATTCAGTTCTCGAATTTCATCACCATAGTTGCAAATAAACACTAACCTCATTATTCAAACAAATATGAGTATTTGGCGCGTATGGCATCCTCTTTTTCTCAAGTAGCCTCTTCAGAAGAGTGATTTGTCCATATCACTTTCACGGTAGGTATTTATTTTGAACGCAACTTCTTTATTTGTCTGTCCACTATCGCTACTGGTTGTTTCTCATAAGTTAAATATTCATGTAACTGAATCTGTGAACACTGCATAACATGTGTAGAATTCGGTAAATACTTTTGTAGCATAGACACATGAAAAACTGGATAGACATTACCCAGTTCAGTGGGTAAAGCCAAACGATATGCTACTGGGCTGATCCTATCAAGAATTTCAAATGGTTCTATGTACTGGAGGCTTAACTTCCCTTTCTTCCCAAATCTCACTGCTTCTTTCATAGGAGATATTTTCAAAAAAACATGTTTACCTATGGAAAATTCTAATGGTCGACATTTATTATCAACATAGGCTTTCTGTCTACTCTTAGCTGCTAATAACCTTTCCTTAATTAATTTTACCTTGACCAGTGCATCCTGTACCATATTAGGCCCTAAAATCTTAACTTCGCCCATCTCAAACCATCCAATCGAAGAACGGCAACATCTACCATATAATGCCTCAAAAAGGGCCATTTGAATACTAGCTTGATAGCTATTGTTATAAGCAAATTCAGCTAGAGGCAAAAATATTTCCCAACTACCTTGAAAATCTAGCACACATACCTGTAGCATGTCCTCTAATATTTGGATGGTTCGCTCAGACTGTCCATCTGTTTGAGGATGAAATGTAGTACTGAGATTTAACTTTGTGCCCAAAGCTCTTGGAAAGTTCTTTAAAAACGAGCTGTGAACTGTGGTCCTTGATTAGAAATAATCGATATTGGCACTCCATAAAGCCTCACTATTTCATTCATATATAAACTTGCATACTGGGTTACGTTGTATGTGGTTTTCACTGGTAGAAAATTTGTTTATTTAGTCAACCTATCAATGATCACCCATATTAAATCAAACCCTTTTGGTGTTCGCAGTAGCCCTGTAACAAAATCCATAGTTATTCTTTCCCATTTTCATTCAAGTATCTCTATCTGCTGATGTAATCCTACAGGCCTTTGATGTTCTACTTTTACCTGCTGGCAAGTTAAACATCGAGAAACATAATCAACTATGTCTTTCTTTATACCTTCCCACCAATAAATTTCTTTTAGATCCTTATACATTTTAGTTATTTTGGGATGAATAGTATATATGGATATATGAGCTTCTTTTAAAATTTCTTTCTTAAGTTCTTCTTTATCAGGTATACATTAACCACTTGTCCAATCTCAGAATTCCTTTAGAGTCTACAGTAAATTCAACTTCACCACCATTCTTCACCTCTTCAATTTTCTTGCATAGATAGGCATTCTCTTTCTATGTCTTTTTCACTTGCTCAATCAAAGACGATTGAAACTGTACATGGGTTAACTGTATCCCAGGCTCCTTTACTTCCATTACTACTCCATGACTTTCCAATTTATGCATTTCTTTAACCAACGACCTCCTTACCACTGTGATATGAGTCAAACTACTCATAGACTTCTTACTTAATGCATCAACCACTACATTGGTCTTACCTGGATGATATAATATTGTGCAGTCATAATCTTTAAGTAATTTCATCCATTGTCTTTGTCTCAAGTTAAGATCTTTTTGTTGGAAAATATATTTGAGACTTTTATGATCTATATAAATTTCACATGTCTTACCATACAAATAATGCCTCCAGATTTTGAGAGCAAAAACTACTGCTGCCATTTCCAGGTCATAAGTCGAATAATTTTGTTCATATGGTTAAAATTGTCTAGATGCATATGCAGTAACTCGACCATTTTTCATAAACACACATCCTAATCCAATTCTCGATGTATCACAGTATATCGTGTATTCTCCGGTACCTGAAGGAATAGCCAATATTGGCGCTGTAGTCAAACATTCTTTGAGTTTTTGGAAAATTCTTCCACATTCATTTAACTAATCAAACTTTATTCCTTTTCTTGTCAACCTTGTCAAAGGAGCAGCTATTTTTGAAAAATCTTTAACGAATCTGTAGTAATAGCCTGCTAAACCAAGAAAACTACAAATCTCTGTAATTTTCGTAGGGCGTGGCTATTGCTGCACCGCTTCTACCTTTTTATGATCAACTTGAATACCATCCTTGGTAACCACATGCCTTAGGAAGGTAACACTATTAAGTCAAAATTCAAATTTTGAAAACTTGGCATACAGTTGATGTTCTCTTAAGGTTTGCAAAGCTATTCTTAATTGTCACTGATGCTCTTCTAAACTCTTTGAATATACCAAGATATCATCTATAAATACAATAACAAATTGATCCAGGAAAGGTTTAAATACTCTATTCATCAATCCATGAATGCAGTTGGAGCATTTGTTAAACCAAATGGCATTACTAAGAACTCATAGTGCTTGTACTGAGTCCTAAAAGTATTTTTCAGAATATCGTCCTTCTTTATCCTCAATTAATTATACCCAAATCTCAAATCAATTTTTGAAAAACATTGGGCACCTTGTAGCTGGTCAAATAGATCATCTATACGAGGTAATGGATACTTATTATGTATTGTCACCTTATTCAATTGTTTATAATCAATACATAGCCGTAATGATCTATCTTTCTTTTTCACAAATAGGACTGGAGCACCCCAAGAAGAAGTACTAGGGCGTATAAATCCCTTGTCTAACAAGTCTTGTAACTATTTTTTCAATTCCTTTAGCTCAATCGGTGCCATTCTATACGGGGGTTATAGACATTGGTTGAGTTCCAAGAAGTAAATCAATACTAAACTAAATTTCTCGTTCTAGGGGTAACCCTGGTAACTCATCAGGAAACACATCAGAAAATTTTCTAACCACTGGAACTTGCTCTACGTTGGTGTACTTCATATCAACATCTTTGACTACTGCCAAATATCCTTAGCATCCTTTTTGTAGGAGCTTATGAGCTATTAGAGCTGAGATTAAGTTACTAGGAACCTCACTACGATCTCCTTGTATCAAGAAGAAAGATTCTAAAGGAATGTTAAACTTAATCACCTTAAGGTGATAGTCTAAAATGGCATGGCATGATAACAACCAATCCATTCCCAGTATCACATCAAAGTCTACCATATCTAAAACTATCAAATCTACAAAAATCTCCTTATCTTCTATCAAAATCTCGTATGATTTATACACATCATTTACTAATAAGAATTCTCCTATTAGAGTAGCAACCATGAAAGAACAATGTAAACTAGTAGGATCTCTATCCAATTTCTTAGCAAAGCAAGGTGATATATAAGAATGAGTAGAACCAGGATCGAACATGACATATGCTTTATGGGAACATACTGATAATGTACCTATCATAACTGTATTTGAGGCCTAAGCATCCTGTCGTGTCAACGCAAAAACTTGAGTTTGTTCTCGGCCTTGACTTTTCGTTCCTCTACCAATACCACCACTACTCACTTAAACTGAAGCTACTCTATTTGATCGTGTTGGTATAGATACAGAGGTTGAAGCTAGTGGTACTGATGCTTGACTAAAACTTCGTAATTATGGACAATTCATCATCAAATGACCAATTTGTCCACACTTAAAACATGAACTAGTTTCTCTGTGACACTATCCAATATGAGGTTTGCCACAAATGGGACATGGTGAAATTGATCTTGAATTATGTTGGCTAATATGACTCATATCTCTTTGATTCATTCTTTGCTTATCGATATTAACTGATGTCTGGTTAGATCTACCAAATCCTGTTTGAGTAAAATATAGTGGATTTTGAAATTTTGATCCTCTGACATTAGGATTATAACTTGTCTGAACATTACTATCTCGCTCTTTTTTTCTTCTCCTTAGACCTTCTATGTTTTTTCGCTCTCGTGTTTCCATCATTCTAGCACAATCCACAACTGCTGAATAAGTTGGAAAATGATTCATCTGAGAACCTACCGATTTAAACAATGGACGTATCAATCCCGAAACAAATCTCTTAATTATATCTTTTTCAATAGGAACAAGATATGGTGCATATCTAGACAACCGAGTAAAACAGATATCATATTCAGAAACTGTCATGTTCGGTGTTTGTCTTAATTCTTCAAATTCTCTAGCCCTCTTGTCTCTTTCACTCATTGGCAAGAAACAATTCATAAAGGCTTCCTTAAATTCATCTTACTCCATTAGTGGTAAAGTAGTTTCCCTTCCTTGTACAAGTATCTCAAAACAAACTTGGGACACATCTGATAATTGAAAGGACACTAGTTCAATAGATCTTTTACTAGAACACCCCAAACCTATGAGAAATCGTTCCACAACATCAATGAATATCTGTGGATCTTCCTGAACATCTGACTTAAAAAAAGTCGGGGGTTTCAACTTAAGCAATTGCAGTAATGACACATCAATCCCTATAAATTTATCTTTTTGCTCAACTGTTCTTCCCAATTCTTGTGTTTTAGGAGCATTTTTTTGTGGCTGGCCATCCCTTATACTCTGTTCTACTATAAATCTAGCCAATGTCTCTAAACTCCTATATATACCAGCAATCATATCAGTTGTTCCATCTGTGGCACCTGAGGGGTTTTACTATCTCCTCAAGAACTCTATCAGATACATGGGCCTGTTCATCATGACTTGGGGTTCTCATATCGCATGCACACCCTCAGCCTCTGCCTCTTCCTCTAGGTCGGCCTCTTTGTACTGGAATTTTAAATTTTGCAGACTCTTCTGTAGAGGGTACACGATCTACAGCTTCTTCAATAACCGATTTAGCTCTTGCCAGCATCATCGACTATACAAAACAAAATACCTTTTTAAGATACCATAATATTTAATCAAACCTTATACTAGGAACTTTAACAAACTTGGAATGGAATGGAAGTTAATATCCTATAGAATCCCTCAGCAACACCTAAAGTATAAATATGTCTGGCTCATATCCATACTAAAGGTCCTATTAAATAATCCTTTACTCTGATAACCACAGGGAAACCTAATGCTCTAATACCAACTTGTCACGCCCCAATTTAATGGGACATGAATAACACATCTAACAGATAACTTTACCCTTATTTATTTGCATACGGCTTCACAATATCACATATCCAGAAAATATCATACGTTTACAAGGTTCCAGTATAGCTAATTATATATGCCAAAACTACACTTAACCATAATACAGCAAAAGAAGAGATCCTGCCTGTAGTGTTCAGAGCATACTCTAGATTACAATGACAAAACATTTTAAACATTTCGAGCCTTGGAGGCAATGTAGGCTCACCTAGAGAATATGGCACCTAGTTGATCACGTAACTGTAGGGCCAACCTTTGTATTTTTATCTGAAAAATGTGCAAATATCATGTAGTGAGTATGATAACTCAGTGAGCAGATAACACCTCCTATGACCTCTCAGATCAACATATGGATGTAATCATTTATTAAAATTTATCATATCAAAAATTATAATATAGAAGTACATCCATATGAGACCCGTATTTTTAAATATTCTCAGTTCAAGTCACATTTAGATATCTATAATCATATATGATACAATATGATCATTAAACAAACATTGGTATGCATTAAAAATATTTCTTATAAGAATATTAGGAGAATCCCATATCAGAACCACCATATAAGAGTTCAATCCCTTCCGTACTTTGTTGGTGTAGGATTTGCCTATACTTAGCATCTCAGCTAAGGTTTTACCTACCACCATTCAAGAGGAAACACGAAGAGACCTTAATGTGTTCAATTTCCCCAAGCACAAAGTAAGGGAAGGAAAATTACATCTCATATAACTGGCATCTCGTCCAGATAGGAGGCATCCCGCTCTCCATCACATAACATAAACCGTGTATTAGCCCTCACACAAGTTTAGCACCATCCCTCCTAACTGAGGTATCAAAGTGCACCAGGGCTACCATCACCTGCTTTTAGCAGACAGTGTTTCTAATAGAATTCCTCTACAATATTATCATATGCACATATTCCATATAATTCAAAATAGAACTTTCAGTATAATACAGAATCTTAGTTTCAATACAGATCATTTGTCATAAATTACCCATTCAGGGTTTATCACATATACATGCCCTTTCTCGAGGTAATCTTATAGTTTTATAAATTAATGCCACATGCATAAATACTCACTTTATCATTTAATGAGAAATACATGTGAAATTAGATATACCATGAGTTCAAAAATCCATCTTCAAATATACACTCTTCTTGAGCTATATTTCAGATTGTAAACAATTCAGATAATATAATCCATTTCAGAAACATATAAAAGTGTAAATATCTTATAAACATACTCAATTACACATTTAAAGATAAAAAATAGGATAGGGAAAGTTATAGAAAGAATCATCTGCTCACAAAGTTAGGTACCAAGTTGGACAACCCCAAAATCCACATTTTTAATTAAAATTTGACAAAATATACTCCAAAAATGAGTCCAGAAGGTCCAAAAACTTTGAAAATGACTCTAAATTTGCAAACTTTGGCCTCCGGGAGATCAGTCAACATAATATGGGCCGGATTCACACTTTGCACGCTCCTCCAGGGAGGCTACGCATGGGCATCACTCGCTGAGGGAGATTCGACACGTGGGGGCACGTGCAAGGGAGGATGGTCCTGAAACTTGAGATCTTAAGGTTTCGGCACCTTCTGGATCGATCTACAGTGTTATTTTTTGTATTTGAAAACCACATATAAGAGTTTTGGAGATTACAATTTTAGGTGATTTTTCCCTCCATTTTTCAGCCAATCTCCGACCAATTTTTCAGAAACCAATCGGATGAATTTGTAGAACTCTTTATTCTGAGTCCATTGGTGGTGGTGGTGTCAAAATCTGAGGTCCGAAAGCGGTAGAATCTTAAAGAGAAGTTTTAGGGTTTTTGTAGAGAAAATTTGGGGAGAGAAAGAAATCTGACTTTTGTAGCTCCTTATGTGGCTAAGGCCTTTAAAATATCCCAAGGGACCTTTTTGCGAAAATTTAATTTTATAGGGAGGTTGTAACATCCCTAATTTCGTTTCATGTATTAATAAAAGTACAAAAGTATTCAAAGTAACATCCATAATTTCATTTCTTTTATTGATAAAGGTACATAAATATTTAATTAAGGAAATAAAATCTATTAGACAATTTTTAGATATCTAAGGAAATATAATCCTTAGAAATTCTTCACCTTACGTGTATGTATAGAAATGTTCTAATATGAATGGAATAGGTAAAGATAGAAAACCTAAGAGAAAATATTAGAAATAAACATGCTAAAGAAAGGTGAAATTCTTAGGTAAGGAAGATAAATTTTTGTGAAGTAAGTAAAAGTCTTAAAATTTCAAGAAGATTGGATCAGGGTAATTTTTCCTAATTTAAGAGTAAAAGTTACTAAGTTTAGTATCTCCACCTATAAATTGGGCTTTCACCTATGGACACTTCATATAGAGTTTTTCTGCTTCACATAAATTTTTAGCAAGCCAATAGGATAGCCCAATGAAAAAATAAAACATAGACTTAGATTTGGATATAGAAATTGGACCGATAGCCCAAAAATCATGAAAATGTGACCAAGCCCATTATGAAAGGTAGAATTTTAACCAAAGTAAAGAAAATGGGCAATAATGAGCCCAAACCCAAGAGAAAAAATAAAAATAAAGTGATGAAATAATGGTGTAATCAAGATCAGGTGACATGGCATTAAGACAAAAATTTAGCAAGTGGTGTGATATCCTACATTCATAATTTTCGTAAGTGGTATGATAATACAAGGCTTTAGGACAAAACATCTATATCCTACACTCATAATTTTAGCAAGTGGTATGATAATACATGGCATTAGGACAAAACATTCATATCCCACACAAATAATTTCAACCAAATAATGGAGATTCAAGAGTTAGAAATTTACCACCTAAAAAGGCAAACCTATCATACTTGATTATGACAAAAGAAAAAGGAAATGAATCCCTAAATCAAAGGGACCTTGTCCCTTATCTTAGAAACATATTATCATAATTTTTAAAATACAAATCTCCTTTTGCTATGCATATCTTGACTAAGAAAGAGGAAGACAATAACATAAGTTGTTTGTTTTCCAAAAATTCAACCAAGTGTATCCTAATTGTGATAAGGTAGACCCATGATCATGAAAGGTGAATTATTTGATGGTCTATTTAAGCAAAACCCACCCTTACAACATTAGAATTTTCGTCCAAGTGAGGGAGAGGAAAAATAGAAGAAAGGTAGAATGAGGAAAGGAGAGGAAGAAAGGAAGAAAGAGGAAGGAGAAGTCTAGAGGACTAAATGCTCCAAGTAAGTTTAACAATATCTTTTTTTTTTGAAGAAAACTTTTGAAACTTATAATATTTATATGAGATTTTGATCTTAGAACTTTGATGATTGGTCATGGATGTTGCTATATCATGTTACATATTATGTATGTTTGAATACTTAGGCTGGTGTAGATAGTTCTGCATAGGTATGGCTATGCTGGCAAAATTTTTAGCTTCTATTTTTTTATTTTCTGGGAAGAATAAGTAAGGAATTTAAAGAAATTGTTAACATGAAAAATGTAGATCTATGTCTCACGGATTTTTAGCCACTGGAATCACTCAAGTTGGAGTCTGTATGACGTAGATATGTTCCTATTAGTATGCAGTGGTCAGAAATTGGTTAATCAAGGAAGAATATGTTTGGATAGCTTCTGTGTTTTAATTTCTGGGAACATTTTGTAAAGAATTAAAATACATAGTTAACATAAGAATTATAGATATATGTGTCACGAAATTTTATCCACTAGAATCACTTAAGTTGAAATTTTTATGAGGGAGATATGGACCATTAGTAGGCCAAGGTCAGAACCTATCCAAGAAGAAATAACTTGTAAATTGAGGGAGTAATATCACTTTGATTTCTTAATATTTCGCTAAACTGTTCAACATAATAGTTTTAGATAATTGTTTTATCTTGAAATTGACACCAAGATCACCTACATCGAAGTTAAATTGAGGGAATTATGCTCTGATTAATAAGATGTTAGATAGGATGAAAACCTGCATCAAGAAAATAAGAAATAAAATTAATATTTTAAAAAAAAGAATCTTATAAATGAAAATAATAAATGAATAGTATATGACATACCCATTGCATTGTATGAACTTCTTACCATCTTAAGTGTGAAATTTTGACATGAAAATATTTTATAAAGTGATATTTAAAATGGTTATGTTCATGGCATGATTACCAATGATTTTTGGTAATAGTTATATTTTGTTGAACATACTTGTTATTGAAAGCATATTTTTGGCTATCATTGTGAAAAGAAAAGAAATGAGCACGGTCACATGGCAATTCATGTGATGCACTAGTAAGGGACGCCCTACCAACGGTTATGATCATGTTAATGAGAAAAGAACGAGAAAGTGGGCCATGTCGGACAGAGCGAGAAAAGCCTGTACCGGAGAGTAGATAATACTCACTCTGACTGGGGTAGCTTGATATGAGAATAAATTGATAGTTATCATATGATATTCTAAAAATAGTTAATTATGTCATACATGTCATTATTGTACGATTCTCATGTATATAGATATAGTGCATTCATGTGACAAAAAATATTTGCTGTAGTTTATACAGCTAAACATGACGTGATGAGCTATATTAATGATGATTTATTGTTGAACTTATTGAGATTTAATTCTCACTATATTTTCATATCATGTTCAGAAAATTAGTTATGCAGATTTTTCTATGGCTCTGGCTTTTAGTACACGTTGGATCGAGTACTTTATGTTGGGCAGATCCTAGAAGCAAATAAAATGTTTGTGGTCGAGTTGGCTTAGATCCCGGTGAAGGTGCAACCACCCGCACTTGTATCTCTAGAATTGGTCAACCAGAATAAATAAGATTTAGATTTTTATGTGTTTGATATGTTGTACGTATGTTTTGATTAATGACATGTATGTAAACTCTATATTATATAATAATAATAATAATAAAAGTTGTTACAGAGGTCATTGCAAATTTTTCTTATTTACATTTTGACCCTTAAACTTTTAAGTAATTGCATTTTGGCCCCAAAATGTAAATTCTCATATTTTTTTTTGTAATTATTTAACCCATGTAATAAATAAACATATTTTCAACGATTCTTATCTCCATTTTCAAAATCCTCTCTTTCATTCAAAATTTTCTTTAATTTAGAATTCTCTTTAATTTTTACGGCTATTACACTCACATATAGTTTTTAAATTAAAAATCTATACCATAGATGAATTCAGGAGGTGAAAAAAATTTAGGATATCAAATTTCTCAACAATCTGACAGTTTTTTGTACGTCATGAATAGTAAATCTGGCTGGTATAAATAGTGATTCTGGTTGTGTGAATAGTATTTTCGACCGTGAATAGTCATCAGTTGACCAAGGTTGACCAAGCTCTCAGAGGTCAAATTTGTGATTTTGGAGTCATTTCCTAGGTTTTCGGACCCTCCAAACTTGTTTTTGTTGTTTATTTGATCAAATTTGACTTGAAAAAATATATTTTTGGGCTATCCAACTTGGAACCTTGATTTTGTGAGTAGATAATTCTTTCTATGACTTACCATATGCTCTTCTTGAACTTTAAATGTATAATTAGTTCTGCTTACAAGTTTTTTATGCTATTATAAGTTTCTGAAATGTGTTAAAATATCTGCTTTGCTCACTAACTGATATATAGTTCAAGAAAAGTATGATTTTACAAATAGGTTTTGAAAATCATTGAATATGTAGTTCTAAATGTATTTCTCATCATTTGGTAAAGTGAATATTTTATGCATGTGACATTGATCTGAATAACTATAAGGTTACCTTAGAAAAAGGAATGAATATGTGATAACCCTAATTGAGAAGTTTCTGACAAAAGAATTGTACTGAGACTGAAAATTCTGTATTATACTAAAATCTCTGTTTTGAACGATATGGCATATGTGCAAATAATAATTTCTATGGAGAAATCCTATTGGAAACAGTATTTGCTAACAGCAGATGATGTTAGCTCTGATGCACCTTGATACCTCAACTAGTAGGGGTGTTGCTAGTCTCGTGTGATAGCCAACATGCGAGATATGATATGTGAAGGAGAGCGGGATGCCTCCTATCTGGCCGAGTTACCGACTATATGATATGTGATTTGCCCTCCCTTGCTGTGTGCTTGAGAAATACCTGTCGCGTCCCCTTTTTATAGGAACGTGATTGTTACGAATAGCAAATAACTTGTAAACAAAATCAACTATACATTTAAAGTTCAAGAAGAGTATAGGGTAAGTCATAGAAAAAATTATCTACTCACAAAACCAAGTTTCCAAGTTGGATATACCCAAGTATATTTTTCTAAGTCAAATATAATCAAATAAACTTAAAAAATGAGTCCGGAGGGTCTGAAAACCTAAGAAATGACTCCAGAATTGCGAAATTTGGTATCCGACAGCTTGGTCAACACCGGTCAACTGATAGAGTACTATTCACAGTCAAAATTACTATTCACCACCAGAATCACTATTCATGCTGACCGAATTTATAGTTCTTGTCGTTCTGAATCTGTAAGGGGTGGTAGTGTCGAAATCTGAGGTCCAGAAGTGCTAAAAATCTAGATAGAAATTTTAAGATTTTTAGAGAGAAAGTGAATTTTGGGAGAGAAAGTCTAAATTTTCTATGCCTCTCTTTTGCAGATTGTTTAATAATGTTAGGGGGACCATTCTGTAAAAATTTAATTTTTGAGGAAGGTGCTTGCAAATTTTCGTTATTTACACTTTGATCCTTTAACTTTTATAAAATTACAATTTGGCCCCAAAAACTTAAATCCTCATATTACCTTTATAACTTCTCAAACAATATGATAAATAAATATATTTCCAATGGTATTTTCTTCATAATCCTCACTTACCTTCAAAAACAAATTTTAATTTACGATTTCTCATTTATTTAGGGTTTTCTTTCTTTTTCTTTTTTAGAGTTATTATAATATCCATATTAGAGTCTCTTCGCATGTCCTCTTGAACGGCAGTAGAGCAAATCTCAGCTAAGATACTGAGTTTAGGTAAATCTTACACTAACAAAGTACGAAAGGGTTTGAACTATGATATGGTAGTTTTGATATATTATCCTCCTAATGTTTTCATGAGAAATATTTTGATACATAACAATATTTGATTAATTATCATATCGTATTGCATATGATTTCGGATATCTGAATGTATTTTGAACTAAGAATATTTGAAATGCGAGTCCTATGTGAATATACCTCTAAACTGTAATTTTCTATGTGATAAATTTTGGTATATATAAGTACATCTATATGTTGACTTAAAAGATCATATGAGGTTTTATCTGCTCACTGAGTTGTCAAGCTCACTACACGATATTTACATTTTTTTTCAGATAAGGATACAGAGTTTGGTCCTGTTGCTATGTGATCTACTAGATGTCATACTCTTTGAGTGAATCTACGTTGCTTTTAAGGCTCACAATATTTAAATCATTTTATACTTGTATTCTAGAATATGCTCTGAACGCCACAGGTAGGATATCTGCTTCTACTGTAATATATGTATATAGACTTGGCATGTATATTTGAATATATTGAAAAATTTAGAAATGTATGTTATTATTTTTAATATGTAATATACTTGGAGCACGTATGCATTAAAATAAAGGTAAATTTATCTATTATTCGTGAAAATCTTGTTCTCTTAAATTAGGGGCGTGACATAAATTGGGTCATCAATATAATTTACACCTTGTTTGGTATAATTTAATTTTTTAAAAAAAAAAGTTGTTTCTTTTTCAGAAAACACTTCTTTTGATTTTTATGTCTATTTGACTAACAAATAAAGGTACTTTTAGATGTCAGTAGAATTTTTCTTTTTTTGTGAGGGAGAAGCAAGAATTAAAAAAAATTTAAAGTGGAAAATTTATTTTATTTAGACAAAATTACCCTCATCCAAAATCAAATTCAAATATATATAATTTAACTATTTGAATCTCTTAATTCATTTAAATTAAACATTTTACTATAAAATTTACTATATTTGATTGATAAGTAATTTTATTATAATAAAAAATTTGGTTATTTATTTTTTATATTTTAATCAAATAAAAAATAAAATTTTATCAAATTAATCATAATGGTTATTAAAAACTAATATTTTATATAAAAAATTTGACTGGAAAAGCATTTCTAAACATGTTTATTTTAGTAATTTAATAATAAAAAAATGTTTTTTTAGAAAGTTGGTCAAACACCAATGACATTGATAAAAGTTTTATTAAGTTATTTAACCAGATAATAATTGATTCTTAATTACACTCCTTCTTAAAAAACTATTAAAAAATTTAAAATAAACAAAAATTAAAAATACGGAAAACAGCAATTGATACTGCTTCAACCTTAAACTTTTGCTTTTTAAGAAATCCAGGTGTAAGGCTCTTTCAGCCTTGGCTATTTAACCAAATCAAATGCTTGGATTCACAATTTAATAAAAGTACTCATACTGACACTTTCGTATAAGTAATTTTATTTATTTATTTAAGGTATTCTATTTAAGCATTTTTATGTAAAACTCACATGGATTTATACTTACAATTTTTAAAAGCAATATTGCGTTTATTTGGGTTTCCTTTTTCCTCTTAAATTTCTGTAGAAATATTGTTAACCATTTTAAGTATCAATTTTACTAGAAAGTCTTCCCAAATGCCATTCCCATGACAACTCATTCCCTTGCTTGCGTAGATCGCCTCTCATGAGTTAGAAACGGTTGATTTCTCTCTTAAAGGCAGGGTGAGGATATATTTCCTTTTGCTCGAAATTTGGAAATGGGGTCCTACACTATTACTGAAGCAATTTTTATTTATAAAATTGTTTTGATATATTTTTGTTTATATTAATAATTATATAATTTATAATTTATACTAATAAACTTTTACATACTATCTAGTTTTGAAGATTGCATTTGAGTTTTAAATTATGAAATTTTAATTAAAAAAATAATTACAAATTTGGAGATACAACAAGAGACAAGACAGAAAGAGGTAAAAACACAATAAAGATCTAGTCCTAATCCACAAGTGAAATGAAATAGAAAAAGAGGTTAAAAGATATAAATAATAAATAGATATATTTTATTAATATATTTTATTTTACAAATTTTTCATATTTACTTTCATTTTACATTTTTTAGAATTGGTGAGTAGATATATTTTATTAATATTATGAGAAATGATTTAATAATTTTCAAAAAAAATAAACACTTATGAAGAATAAAGACATGTTTTCGTAATAAATATATGTACACTTAATTTTGAATATAATATAATTTTGGTCACAATGATTATGTAGTATATAGTATGTTCGTATATGTGTATATATATATATATAAAATCATCATTAGGAGAGAAATTTAAGTCCCGCTTAATTTGTAAAAATAAATTGATAGAATGGAAATCAAAATTCTCTTACATTAATTTATTGTGTTTGGTTGATATAATTGACTATAATTTTTATTCTCATGTTATACAGATTCTCTTCTATATAGGAGATGATATTATCTTGAAAAACTTATAAAAAAGAAAAAAAGTGAAATGAAATAAAAAAAAAAGTTAAAAGAGATAAATGATGAGTAGATATATTTTATTGTAGAAATTTTTTATAATTACTTTCATTTAACAGTTTTCAGAATTGATGAATAGATATATTTTATTAATATTATGAGAAATAATTTAATAATTTCAAAAAAAAAATAAGCATTTATGAAAAATAAAGACATGTCTTCCCAATAAATATATGTACGCTTAATTTTGGATGTAATATAGTTTTGATCAATATATATATATATATATATATATATATATATATATATATATATATATATATATATATATATATATATATATATTTGTGTTTGTGTATATAGGTGTTTATTATTCGAAAATAAAAAATATGAAGTTAATAGAGGTAAATGAAATTTTCTATGAAATATAAGTGTGTTTTAAATCAGATTTTTTATATTTTATGTCATTGAATACTATTAAGAAATTATAAACATATTATTTTATCTGTAATTATCATAGGAGAAGAAAATTTTATTCAAGAGAAAAAAAAGCTCATGCAAGAATTTAGGGTTGATATAATTTAATGTATTTAGTTGATATAATTGATTATAATTTTTATTCTCATGATATACAGATTTTCTTCTATATAGGAGATGATTTTATCTTGAAAAACTTATAAAAAAGAAAAAAGTGAAATGAAATATTAAAAAAAATTAAAAGAGATAAATGAGGAGTAAATATATTTTATTGTAGAAATTTTTTATAATTACTTTCATTTAACAGTTTTCAGAATTGATAAATAGATATATTTTATTAATATTATGAGAAATAATTTAATAATTTCAAAAAAAAAATAAGTATTTATAAAAAATAAAGACATGTCTTCCCAATAAATATATATACGCTTAATTTTAGATGTAATATAATTTTGATATATATATATATACACACACACATATATATTTGTGTGTGTGTATATAGGTGTTTATTATTTGAAAATAAAAAATATGAGGTTGAAAAAGGTAAATGAAATTTTTTATGAAATATAAGTGTGTTTTAAATCATATTTTTTATATTTAATGTCATTGAATATTACTAAGAAATTATAGAAATATTATTTTATCTGTAATTACCATAGGAGAAGAAATTTTATCCAAGAAATTATAAATAAACAAATATTTTTTGAAAATTTGGATTATTTTCTATTTGAATTTATTGTAATATATTTTTAAATTTTAATATTTTGAACAAATTATTTAAAAAATTATATTGTCTTTAAAAATTAAAAAGAAAATAAACTTAAGAAATATAAAGATTTGTTAAAAATCAAAAATTTTATTTTAAATATTTAAAAAAATATATTTATAAAAGGTCATTTAAAATATTTATTTTATAAAATTAAATTAAAAAAATTTATTAAAAATAAAATTTAAAATAAATAAGTGAAAATACTTTAAAATACAGCAAAAAATGCTGTTTTTTGAATCAAGCCTAGTATCCTTACAAAGAATTTAGTATATGAACGAAATAAAAAAAATATTGAATCAGATATATCATATAGCAATCTATCTTTAAATTTATATTTAATAATATAATAAATTTAATATTTTAAAATACTCAAACTTAAACTTATTTATTTAAAAAAATTTAAATAAGAATTTTTTTCACGTTGAGATTGTTAACACGAAATTTATTCATATAATGTCAAAATAAAACTTAACAAGTCAAATCACTTAAAAAGTCGGGTTTCTGCTTTAATTGATTTACATGAGGCCACACCTAAAATTGCTCTGTACAAGAAGCCTTACGCCTACCTAAGTAGCGTGAAATAAAATAGATTGCAAAATGAAACGACACTCTTGATCTATTGTCAGTATTGTATAACATTATGATCAACCTTACTTATTTTTACAGCCAAGTTAAATAAATACTTTACAAAAAAAATTATAAAAATTCTTATGCATAATCAAGTAGACCCCCTTAACCTTAGAGCTTACTTAGGTGAATAAATTTTACATAATTTTTTACGAGATTTTTTTTGGACTAATTTTTTTGACTAGGTGAATGAATGTTGATTTTTTTTTTTGGAAAAAAGGCCGAAGCCCAATCACTAAACATATATAAAGTCTAAATTGGAAGATATAAGACTAATCCAAAAATAAAATACAGAAAACTCAATCACTAAAAGAACATAAAGTCTAAATTAAAAGATACCAGATCAGTAAAAAAAAATTAAACAATCAGGCCCACTTCAAGACTGGACTGCGAGCTGGATATGGGAGAGTCCAGGCTCGCTGGATTGCACTGCGGACTGGACATGGGAGAGTCCAGGCCCACTGCGAATGCATTTTGCCCTTACCCATCACACGGTCTCACTCTTCCTCCCGAGAACTCCCTTCGCCTCTTCCAAAATCCCATTGTACCCTAGCATCGTCTCGTCGAGGTCTCTGCCGGTGCTGCGAGACTCGTCGTAAAAACTCCAACCTCTGGTGACCTCCTTATCTTCGCCTCTTGGCCCTCATAGATTGCAGTGTACAAATTTCTGAGGTAAGTTAATTTTTTTCGTTGGACTTGGTTGTGGTTACTCCCAATCCTACCCAGTGTTCAATGTCTTAATTTCTCGGCCCTCATGAACCCTCCCATGTTAGAGTAATTTGTTTTTAACTTTTCTTTCCAGTGTCTCCATTTCTGGTTCCATCTAGTCCTTGTCTTCGCCTGTCACCGCAATCTACAAATTTTAACCTCCCTGTCACTGGTTTCAACCCCCTGAGTGAATCCTCTAACGTAGCTAGGTAAGTGAACAATTTCTACTTCAAGTCCCTGTCACTGGTTTCCTTGGTTTCCTGGTTGCTTAAAAGCTAAAGCAGCAAATCTTGCTGAATGTAATTGTGATGGGAATAATTGTAAAATATTTTCCATAATTTATGATGGGTTTTGTTCCTGCATATACTTGTTGTGTTCGGTTATTGCTTATGCTATCTGTTCTTGCATGTAATTGAGTGACCGTGAATTTTCCTAGCTCATTATTACCATATATTTGGATTGTTTTCTTGTATATGCTATATGTCACTGGTTTTCCTGCATATATTTGTAGAGACATGATCTCTTTATAAGCATGAATACTGATAGATCATTGTGGTTTAATTAATTTATTAATTGTCATTTTCAAAGAGCTAGCTAGTGTGTGTCAATCATATAAGGTAAAAGCATAGAAAATGTGTCAAAGCAGCATTAGGAGATGAGAGGCTAAATTTGTGTGGTGTGTTCTTTGAAAAGAAGAGAGCAGACTTTTACAAGTTAACCTTTTGGCCACTAATTTCTTCATACACTTATAGAATTCTATTTAGTTCAGTGCTTGAGTAAATAAGATTGCATCATTAGCAAAAAACAAGTGTCACACTGATGGGCTTCTTCTTGAAATTTTTACACCTAGTAGTGAATTATTTTTTTCTGTATCCTGTAACATGAAAAAACGTCCTTCAACACATATAAGAAAAAGATATGGTGAAAGGGGGTCTTGATGCAATCCCCTTGATGAATTCAATTCATTAGGCTCTAAAGTTCATCTTCTTCATAATTTCAAATAGGAATTTCCACTCCAACCTGTCATATGCCTTGCTCTTATCAAGTTTAATATCCATCTCAAAATCGCTCTCATTTTTCTTATTTTTCAAATAGTGCATTATCTCATGTACAATTAGAATATTATCTGAAAAGAGCCTCCCTTTTATGAATGCACATTGCTTGCCACTGATAATTTTCTCCATCAGTCCTCTCATTCTGTTTACGTACTTTAGAAGAAATCTTGTATATCACTGTGCACAAACAGATAGGTCTTAGTTGAGTCATATTATCTGGGTTTGGACATTTGGGAATAAGGACAATATTTGAATGGTTCATATTTCTCAATATTTTTTTGCCAAAAAAGAAATTAAGAATTGCCAGGTAAATGTCTTCTACTACTATGTCCCAGTAATTTTTGAAAAAAAAAATATTGAATTCATCATCAATAGAGAAAGTGTTTTACGTACCTCTCCTAAGGATACTTGCCTTAGGATACTAATTGGTTTACATTTGATTTATTGTCCCTATGTTAGAAAAATTCTAAGTGGGTCAACTAAAAATGCCCCCAAAAGAATTGGGTTATTTCCTTTTGTAGAATTGACTTATCTATTTTATATGTTTATTTCATCCATGAATTTTCAAAGGGGGCTATTATTAGAAAAGATTGCAGACTTTTATACTTCTACTACTTTGACTTTTGTAAGTCTATTGAAAAAAAAAGATTTTTAAAGTTAGTGCACATACTTAATTTAGAGTGAACCTGAGTCACACATTTTAAAGATTCTTTATCTTTGAAAATATCCCTTAGAAACCAAATGTGTCAGTAAAGTTTATCCATTAGAAAATAGCATAAAGTGATGAAAAAGAACACTTCTCCATTATCCTATGTAGGTACATCCTAGGCTATGGGAACTACCCTAAGAGGCCAAGGTCTAAAAGATAGCCTCTATGTCTAACTATTAGTGCAAGGTCTCCATGGTAAGGTCTATCATAAAGGAAAAGAAGTCCTTAGATTATCCCAACCATGAAGCTGAAAACCCAACTTACTAATAATGAGAATGCAAAAGTGAAACTCTTTGTGAACCCATACCAGCAAAAGGTAATAATCTATGTGAGGGCTTTCATGGTCACCCCAAGAACTAAGTCTTTGGGATGCCACTAGACCCCTTTCTAGCTTCTAAGGTAGTGCATAACTAAGGGATAGGGCCAGTGTGTATAAGTGTAGTTTATGTTGCAATGTGTGCAGAGAAATATTCATACCTTATGTCCTACCTATACCCTGATGATAGTAGATAAAGAAAATGATAAACAAAACTATGCAAACATATAAAAGAAGGGGATAAGGGTGTATACACAAATATATTCCCTAGTTTTATCAACTCTAAAACTACCAATAGTGAAATTGCCAAATAATTTAGATCAAAGCAATTTCGATCAAACAAGTTGAATTCCTGATGGCTTGTAGGACCACCTACTACACTTCTCTATTACTATATCTGATCATATATAATACCGAGGCTGAAACAGTGCCAAGATGAACCAGAATTTGGGGGAAGTACTCCTAAAAAGATCTTAATTGCTAGCTAACGCAGACTAGTAGTTACATGCTTTGTTTGTATGGCCTTTCCTTGCATTATATACTAGGATTCATTTTCATAGCCCTGCCTGCAGGAACTTCTGTGTTTGTTTTCCTTCCTAAAGGTAGTCTTGAAGATTCCATTCCCACTAACATTATTCCAAAAAAACCAACGAGACATAAGTACTGCTCTAATTTGGCAATTCTGGATCACAGTTTTCTATAGTAATAGTTCCTTATATGGAGTTTCCATAATTCCCAGGATAACATGAGAGTCAACACCTACTATGGTTTGAGAAACTCAGAAATAAGTAAAACTTATTACAAGTCTTGGAGTCATGCATTCAACAGTGCAATGAGGCATGATTATAGAATCAAACTTCCATGTTGTCATCAACTTGCATGATTCTTTATTCAGTTTTGTGATCGGCTTCTTTATCTTGTACTATCCCTTTGCTTGTTTTTCCTAGTTAAGAGTTTGGGCAAATTATGAAGTTTTCAAAAATATATTCTAATTTGCTTACCATCTGTCTGGGTGTTACCTATGGCATTTTTTAGAAATGTTTGGATGACTGACAAAATTGCCTCATAAATTAATCTTAGTATCTTGTACTAAGCATTTTTGTTCACCTAACTTTACCTTACACCAGAAGAGCCGCCTGTATATGCATTGTTGCTCTTTGTGAAGGAGATGAAAAAAATAAATACTTTTTTTTACGTTCTCTGTTGTCTACTTTATCTATCTGGGCAGTGTCTTTGGTTTATGAGAGCAATTTTTTACCTACTTACAAAGATTATCTTGTGTTGACAAATTAGATATAGTCCCATAGGAATCAGTTTAAATTTTCATAGAGTGAGAGAAATTCAACCACAAAATAATGTGGGAATGATTATAGTTAGAAATATGTAGATAAGGTCAAAATATGCTAGCTGCAGAATCTTATTATCATGAAAACAACTTGGAGATGTTTACATCTAATTATTAGACTTGAAAATATAGCTTGAAAGAGAAGTGTTAATTGCATATTAAGTTGAGGGGATTGATATTTTTGGTGCTTGACTTGATGAAAGTATCATCTCATTAAGTACAAGTGTGACCTCCTTGTCTTTACCAAGTTGTTTATCTGCAGTCCACAGCTTGCATTAAGTACAAGTGTGACGTGCACCCCTGCCATCAACAAAAGTAGCATCTCAGTAATCCCAGCATTATCCTCATTCCTCTTTGTCTTCCATACAATCCTAGTTATTCCATGACCATTTGACTTCTGTCTAATCAGTTTCAGTGTAGGGAGAAAATATGATATCAATGGTGGGTGTGAAAGAATGATTGCCAAATCCTCAAAGTTATATGTAAATAAAATATCTTTAAAAAGGTGGGGTTAAATATAGTTTTATTAGTAGCCACACATTTCCTGTGAAGAAGAAATCTTAAACTTATACAACCCCAATAATTGCTTTTCTTTCTGTTTTTTGGTTAAAATTATGATGAGTATAATGAAGAAAATGGTAACTACCATTTGTTTATTTTAAAACAGTTGAATAATACTAATAAATGATTATTCTGTTCAAGAGGAATTAGCCCATAATAATATAGTTTTAAGAAAATTGGCCTTATCTTTTAAAGACTACCCCACAGCTCTCCCACAATCATAAAGAATAGGACAGAGGTGAAGGTGGTAATAACATTTTTTAGGATTAAATATGCAATTGCAGAATCTCTTGATATCTAGCTTTCATCCAAGAACATGAACAAAAGAATGCCTAACTATTAGGTGGTGCATTCTCTGTCCTTTCCATTTTGTTGATTAAACTAGTACCTAAAGGTGGTTGTTTGGTGGACATAGACACATCATTGATACATCCCTTCATTCTTTTTCTGGTTCGAGAAGTGGGAAGGGATTACCCTGCATTCCTAGGCAGAAGCCATGTGAACTAGTATAGTGATTAATGAAATGAAACTTACCTTGAGAACAGCAGGATAAAATTAACGATACTTTTTATTTATAATGAGCCATTTTAAAATTTGTTCTCAAATATTATAACTTGTCTACTATAAAAAAAATGGTTTTGAAGTTTGTCATGCATGCTATCATGCTATCTCAATACACTATCAAAGTAGCTTTTGTTTTCAATTCTATTGTTGCTTTTGTTTCCAATTCGCTTATTACTTATTCTTTTCAATTGTGGCATAATAGGTTAGGCTACCTCTTCCATTTTGAAATTTTTTCTCAACTATTATTACTTGTCTGCTATAAATAAAAATGGTTTTGAAGTTTATCATGCATGCTATCTTGCAAAAGCACACAAATTACCCTAAGCCTCGTCCACTACTACTTACACCCCTTGAACTTGTCTATAATGACTTACAGGATACTGCTCTAATCAAAACCATTTCATAGCTTCTCTTATTATATCAATTATTTTGGTGCATATTCCTAGTTTACGTGGGTTTACTTACTCAAAAGCAAACTTGGTGCATTTCAAGATTTTCTTAAGTTCAAACACATGGCAGAACTTGAATTTCACCCCAAAGTTAAAGCCCTTCAAATAGAATGAGGGAGTTTTGTGTCTTTACCAATTACCTAAGTTAGAATGGCATTCTTCATAGGGTAAGATATCCATATACTCTCATCAAAATTGAATTTTGGAATGCAAGCACAGACATATCACAGAGGTTGGCTTTAAACTTTTAGCAAATTTCTCTGTTTGTGTCTTATAGGGATGATGCCTTTCTTACAACAACATATCTCATCAATTTACTTCCTACTCTCAATTTAAATAGTCCAACAACCTTTTAGAATACTTTATTTTCCTCCTCCTCAATATAATTAGTCAAAAATAATTGGTCATTCTTGCTTTTCATACCTTAGGCCATATAATAAACATAAACTTCAATTTAGACCACTTTAATGTGCTTTCATGGACTATAGTGACAAACATAAAGGTTACAAGTGTTTAAGTCCTTATGGTAGAATGTTTATTTCTAGTGATGTTATCTTCAATGAGATTCACTTCCCTTTTTCCTCTAATCCTTTTTTTAAGGCCCAATCACTTAATTTTGTTCCTTCTTTGTCTTCTTCTATCTCTTCATTTATTCCTATTATTATTCCTTCATCTAATGCCTAATATTTTGCTAATGTTTACGAGCTACAAGATATTCCTAATGTCCCAAACATTATCACTTACTTACTTGTGCATTTGATTGAGAATACTGATGTTGAATTAGCATATATTCATAATGACAGTTTACAACATTTGTCATCATCAGTTTCAACTTTTAAGTTGTCAAATCTTAATGGTGATACTTTAACCAGATCATTAAAGTTTTAGCCTTACCATCCTATGACAACAAGAGCTAAGGATGGAATATTTAAGCCTAAGGTTTTTTTAGCTAAATTAAAACCCAAAATTGTCAAGGAAGCATTAACACATCCACCATAAAAAAATGCTATGAAGGAAGAGTATGAACATTTGTTGTTAGTCTAAATTTTTTGTTGAAAAAAAAAGGTATGTTGAAAATTATGTCAAATTAATTGTTGTTAGTCTAAATTTAAACAAGCAAAAGCTAAGAATATGAACAATTCAAATTCCTATTGCACTATAAAACTTGTGTGTAAACAACTAAACATATAATTATCTCTTTGAAGAAAACCCAAGTGTTAAAACCAAAATTACTTTGAAGATAAGCTAAAAAGAAGTGAATCCAACAAAACCCAAAACCGAAATCCCAAAATATTGAACTTGAACCCAACCAAAGTGTAGTTTCTAAATTTTCTCAACATTTTATTGAGAAACAGGGACATGTATGAAACACAAAATTCCATTTTGGCTAAGAAAATTCAATCCAACAAACCTATTTCCAAAAATCTAAGCTTGAATCCAACTAGAGTGCAATTTCTGAATTTTCCCAACATTATCTCGAGAAATAGATGGATATATGAAGAGAAAGAGGAGAGAAGAGAAAAGACTTGGGTTGGACGCATGAAACCCATCAAAAAAAGTGCTAGACAAAGAATTTATTACAAAGACTTCATGTGTTTTCCAGATTTAGAGAAAGAAAGAGAGATGGGAACACTCAAGTCCAATATAGGTTGCAAAAATTACTAATCGATATATTATGTCATTAGCTGTTTATGCAAATCTCCAACTCAAAAATCAAATATCCAAAAGGTTGCGTTTAATTTTCATAAAACCCAACATCGATTGTTAAGATGAAAAGGAAATTTGCCATATTTTAGATTTCTCTTACTACTCTACTGAAACCAATTTCTTATCATTTTAGTGGTAAAGATAGATCATGTTTTTTGATGGACAAGTGCGAAGACAGTTCTAACCAAAGATTGATAGCTTACAAGCCCAAGAGGAACCAAAACTGGGAAGGGGAAACAGGGTAATTTTTTATTTTCTATTTAGAAACTTTGAAAACCCAACATTTGATGGTTAGTATAAGTGGTTATAAGTGGAGAGAACTTGGTTACTAACTTGCTTGAGTTGTGTGGTTGTAGTGGCTCACAAGTACATATGTTAAACTTGTGGTTTATAGTGAAAATCTTAAGTTACAGCTTTAGAAGCTTTGTGATTGTACTGAACCAATATAAATCTTAAGTTACAGCTTTAGAACTAGTTTTATTGGCATATATAGAACCAAATGAAGACCATGATCCATTATGCTAGCAAGATATCTTAGAATACGTTTAATAGCCTTCCAATAAGTATAGATTTAGCTACCTATATATGGTAGGCTAGCTATATATCTAGTCAGAGATGGCACTTAAATTAGAGAGGAATATACAGGAGTGGGAGGTGAAATAGAAGAGCAGAGAGAGGGGGCAGGAAGTTCAGGGAGAAGGATTTTCATAAGTACTATTTATTCAGTTCATGGCTTTAATTAGTGTCTCTGTTCTTTTATGTCTTCTTCACTCCCTTGTGGCCCTTATTCAAATTTGAGCACTGTATAAATGACAATTTCTAATTCAAGAGGTATTTAATATTTCTTTGAAAGGAAAAAAAACTTCAATCATGAACCAATCTGAATATTCTTTATACCGCATAATAAGACTTAACCAAATAAGAGATAGGTCATGACTTTGATATGAGAGGTAAAGGCTAGAATGTTTGAGAATTTTATGTAAGTTGTATGGCAACATATTGTTTTGCACAATGTGAACCTACAATTTGTATAGTGATTGTGGTGTTATTACCTACAATTTGTAAAGTGATTGTGTTTTGATAGTTTTAGTACCTACAATTTGTATAGTGATTGTGGTGTTAAATATTATATATTATGAAATTAAACTTGAGAGTTGTGAAATTTGTGATTTATCTACTACTTTGTGATCTTGAGAAATATGCATAATGTTAACTTGTCGTATGCTTTGTATTTATTTGATAAAGCTAGGAGAATATGTGTGAATATAGATAGTCAGAAATGTCTGTATATTTTGTATGTGTTTGATAGGGCTTATGATATTCTATGAATATATAGTCCAGTCAGACCTATGGTTCCGGATGTTCTATGATGAATAGTTAAGAGGTGACTTCTAACGTCTTGTTAGTTATTTGTTATCTTTGAGTCTCTGAACTCATCTTCCCTGCTATGAAAAAGTGCTGGAACAGTGGGAGTGAGGAGAAGAACTCCACGCCATATCTAAGAGAGGAAGGAGAAGCAAGGTGAAAACTAGCTAAGCAAGCTGTAGGAAACATATCCTAGGTAGGTTTAACAATGATTTCCTTTTGAAAACACCCTCAAATCTGTATGATTTAAGTAAGATTCTAACTTTATAACTTCAAGAAAAATTATTGTATTTTAGTTTTCTAGTTGCTGGCCATATGTGGGTTTTATCTAGATGCATGTAAACCATGTATTTTGTGTTGAAAAATATGCTTTGAATGGGTATTAATCTTGCATAGAATGGCTGGACTATTGCTGTTCTGGCCAAGATTTAAATGATGTATGCTTGTATGAGGATGAAGAATTAAGAAATGGAGGTTTGTTAACCAAAAAATTGATTTCTATTCACATTATTCTTTTGATGTTGGTATTGGTTCAATATGTTATTATAATTTGTGCTATATTGAATTAAGATGTTTGTTTTGATTCATGTATGCCTAAAAATAGGATGGAAGTTCTTGAACATCGTAAGTGGATGGATAATAGGGTGGGTCCTGATAAGAGAACAGTTACAGATGAGTTTATGACAGGAGTTGTCGAGTTTTTAGAGTTTTCTTGTAATCAAGATCATTTTCGAAGTATAGGAAAGTTGAGGTGTCCTTGTAAAAAATGCAAGTGTCAGAAGTATTGTTTAGTTGATGAAGTGAAAACCCACCTTTGTATGAAGGGATTTATGAGTAATTATTATTATTGGACCAATCATGATGAACCAAGACCACTCTTTCCACCAATGGTTTCAAGAAACTCATATTATGGAAATAATGTCTTTCAGGCATGCTTCAATGATTAGGAATAGATGGTAATGGATGATGCTGGACCATTTATTGGTAATTATATAGAGCAACAAGGTTTTGGTCATTGCAAACAGAGGGATGAAGATCCTAACCCGGAAGCCAAATTTTTTTTAATATGTTAGAAGCTGCGCATGCTCCTTTGTATGACGGTTGTCAAAATTATTTTGAATTATCAGCTGCAGTAGAAGCTTTGGGTATCAAGTCGAACTTTAACATATCTGAGAATTGTTTCAATCGATGGGTACAATTTATGGGAAATGCATTGCCCAATGAAAATCGTATGCCTAAAAACATTTACCGTGCAAAGAAATCAGTGGACCAATTAGGATTAGGTTGTATAAAAATTCACTGTTGTCGAAATGGATGCATGATTTATCATAGTCCTCTTGATAAGGAGCTTCGTCATTGTAAATTTTGTGGTGAAGAGTGTTACAAAAAGGTCATCAGAAATGGCAAAAAAAGAGAGCTTCCAGTGAAAAAAATGTGGTATTTTCCACTTATTCCAAGGCTGCAAAGATTTTATTCCTCAATGCAAAATGCAAGTCAAATGAGATGTCATCAAGAAACTGTGAGGGTGACAGGCTCTTTGTCTCATCCATCTGTTGGCGAAGTCTGGAAAAAATTCGATGAAAAATATCCTGAATTTTCAATGGACCCTCGAAATGTGAGGTTAGGTTTGTGTGCCAATAGATTTGCTCCATTTGATAAAACAGGTCGGACTTATTCATGTTGGTCAGTTATGGTTACCCCTTACAATCTTCCCCCTTAGATTGAGACGAGAGTTTTTATTCTTGACCATTATAATCACTGGTCCTTCCAATCCAAAGAATAGAATTGATGTGTATTTGCAACCACTTATAGATGACCTCAAACTTTTATGGAATACTGGTGTCACGACTTATGATGTCTCACTAAAACAGAACTTTAACATGAAAACTTGTTTGTTGTAGACTATTAATGACTTTCCTACATATGGGATGCTTTCAGGTTGGATGATAATGGGAAAACTTGCTTGTCCAATATGTATGGAGTGTTCAAAGGCATTCACTCTTCGACATACTTGGAAGACGTCTTTCTTTGATTGTCATTGACAATTCTTGCCACTTGATCATAGTTACAGAAGGAATAAGAATGCTTTTCGGAAGAGACATACTAAAACATCTTTTCTTCCGCCTTGGTTAACAGGTGAAAAAGTGTTAGAAAGGGTTAGATATATGCCTAGCATAACTAAAGAGACATATGATAATATCCCAGGGTATGGAGTTATTCACAACTGGACGAATCAATCTATATTTTGGGAGTTACCATATTGGAAAACAAATCTTCTTCCACACAATCTAGATGTTATGCATATTGAGAGAAATGTCTTTATGAATATTTTATACACAGTGATGGACAGTAAAGGTAAGACAAAAGACAATTTTAATGCAAGGCTCGACTTGGCGGAAATTTGTAGACAGAATGAATTAGAGCTGAAGGATGGAAGAGATGGAAAACTAATTAAACCTAAAGCAAAATACACATTAACTAAGCAACAAATATTAGCTGTGTGTGAATGGGTCAAAAAATTGAAACTGTCAGACAGATATGCCTCTACATTATCAAGGTGTATTGATGTGAGAGAAGCAAAGTTGTTTGGTATGAAAATTCATGATTGTCATGTGTTTATGCAACACTTGCTCCCAATTGCATTCAAAGTATTACCAAAGCCTATTTGGAACACACTCACAGAATTTAGTCAGTTCTTTCGAGAATTGACTTCCCCATTGTTGCGAGAGGATACTTTATATGTGATGGAGCAAAACATTCCAGTCATTCTTTGCAAATTAGAACAAATTTTTTCTCCAAGTTTTTTTGACTCAATGGAAAACCTTCCAATTCATTTGCCATATGAAGCAAGGGTTGGAGGTCCAATGCAATATCGATGGATGTATCCATTTGAAAGGTAGAGTTATGTATCCTTTTTTTAAAAAAAAAATTCTAGAATCGTATTCATAGTACTAAATATATCAATTAAGTGTATTAAATTTATTCGCACACTAAAAGACAAGGTGAAGAACACAGCTGCAGTTGAAGAATCAATTTGTGAAGCTTATTTGGTATAAGAGACCTCTACATTTGCATCCTACTATTATCCACCTGATGTTCTATGTAGAAGGAATTAAGTACCACAAAATGATGATGGAGGTAAAGGTTGTTCAATTAGACCACCGCTTTCTATCTTTAATTATCCTGGCTGTCCAACCGGAAGATATACATCTTTCATGTTAGAAGAAAGGGACTTGCAAACCGCACATTTATATGTTCTTCTAAAATATCCTGAAGTGGAGCCATTTTTAATGTAAGTGTATAAAATGATCATTTAAGTGTTATATATATATATCACTATAAATTGTTCTAACATATTTTCTAAATGTAGCACATATACTAATAGGTTACAAGAATGTGGGATGAGTGACTCGGAAGTGGACAAACAAATCTCCACAATGTTTCCTATTTGGTTTAAAGAATACATATGTTGCACAAATTCTCCTTAATTCCTTATTTTCAAACATTTTGATTCTTATGTAAGACTGACTTAAATATTTAATGAATAGGTGTTAAATAATAATGTCAAAGATTTCCTTCTAAAGAGTTTGGCATAGGGTCCTCAAAGAAAAACCAACAAATGGCCATCATATTATGTAAATGGTTATAAATTTAATACAAAAGATCATGGCCAAGGTATGGGTACAACAAATTTTGGTGTATGATGTCAAGGTGGTACGGATGAAACAACAGAAAATAATTATTATGGGGTTTTAACAGACATTATTGAAGTACACTATACAGGATGGCCTATAAAGATGTTAGTTCTATTTAAATGTGATTGGTTTGATCCCACATTAAATCATGGAACAAAGGTAGATAACTATGGGATTGTTGAGGTTAGAACATCCAGGAGATATAAAATTATGATCCCTTTATATTTGCACAACAAGCAACACAAGTATATTATACACAATATCCTGAAGGGCAACGTGATTGGTTAGTAGTGATCAAAAATAAGGCACGAACCACAATACAAACCGCAGTACAAACTAAAATGCCTGAACGTGATGCTCCATACCAATAAGTGTCATCAATGCAATCACCTGTAATAGTTGCAAATGACAATCTCGAGCAGAGTCTTGTTGATATTGAAGGCTTAGTGGATGAAGTATATGGTTCTTCTTTGAACCTACATGAAGTAGATACATATATAGATATTGAAATAGAAGATGTGGATGAAGAAGATACTGAGGAAGAAGGATAATGGGAAGATGAAGAAGCAGAGGAAGAAAATGATGATGATGAAGATGTTTAGGTATTGTTAGGTTTCTTCATTTTACTAAGTGTATTTTGTAGATCATATATTATGTATTTTTGAAGTAGGTTATAAATCTATGGTAGTATGTTTATGAGTTTCGTTATCATTTTCTTTTGTAATTATTTGTATCTTTTATTATTAAATTGTCATCAAATTTAATTGGAATAGATGATTATCTTTTTGTCTGCAGATGACAGGTAGAGGAAGGGGTAGAGGTAGAGGGCGGGGACGGGCTATCTCTCAGCCTTATACATAGCCAGACACATCACCTGTTGCTGATATAGCTCAGCTTGATCAAATCCACACTGGACATACACCTACTTCATCTCCCTTTTCCCAGACTTGTTATACTTCTACCCCATATTCCCATTCACAAGAAGTATATTCCAGTGCCTCATCTCCTCATCTTTTTAGTATAGTTGCCCCTACCCCACCTACACATACCATATGTGCCCCATCTCCTAATCCATCCACATGTCCAAATGTTGAGCCAGTTCCTTTCACACCACAGACTATTCAGTGGGGAACAAGGGACATAGATGGTCGAATATGGGTTAGATTTGCATCTGGGAACACGTAAGTAATATGTGTGTGTGTGTGTGTGTGTTTTTTTTGTCAATATATTTATTTAAATTGATATCTATACTTTCAGCTTTTATCTTGACATCTTAACACCAGGTGTCATCACAACGATTTTCAAGAAAAAATTTGAAGGTGTTTGGTCTAGTTGGGGAAAAGTAGACAACAATACCATTAAAATGTGATTTGAAGAGTTCAAGGTAATATGTAACATTTCCTATCATATTTATTGATATCTTTTTTAAAAATAGGTGAATGTTATGTTAATTTGTTTACTTTCTTTGTTTAGGCAAATTTTAAGTGGTTGGACAATGATGAGCACAATATTAAAAGGTCATTTGACAACAGGGGATCAACAGCCCTAAAAAATGCATTGTTTAAGGTGCATAGCGATGAGGACAAGGGTGCTTGGATTCCACCAGAGAAGCTACAACAGTTAAGGGCTGAATGGGATAGTGAAGATTAGCAAGATAAAGCAAAAAAAAAATAAACAAAATAAACTTTTCAAAGAAGGACTTAATGTACATAGTGGATGGTCTATATCTGCATGAGAGCATGCCAAAAGAATGGTGAGTAATTTCTGTCAAATATATAGTGATTTAAGTTCTTACTTCAATATTATTTAACTTTTTATTATTTTAGAGGGTGCAAATGAATAAAGAACTGACATGTTTTGAGTTGTATGAGCGGCTTCACCTGCCTAAAGGAAAGCCATCGGGGTAGTTCAACGACCAGCAAGGAAGAATTGCTGTATGTAGTCACTACTATTTTATTTTCATTTCTTTACAAATATTCATTTTGTTTAATCATTTTATTTTTTCAGGAAATGTATCGAACAAAAATAGCTGAGAGACAGTCCGAATCTCAGAGCGATGAGGGTTGTAGCCAACACTCCACTCAACATTCAGACAATGTTGTTTATTTGGATGTGGTTGGCGGCATGAACAATAATGGACAGATATATGGACTGAGATCTCAAGCACATAATGTATTGGCAGCAAGTTCCTCTTCTAGGTCTTCCACTTCTGATGAAGTCTCAGCAAATTCCTCTTCTGTTATGAATGCAAAAATTGAGGCTTTATCTGCACGGCTCAAACAGAGTGAAGAGGAAAATTTTATGTTAAAGCAAAAGGTTGAGAAATGGGATCGGATGTTTCGGTGCCTCATGATAGATGGTAGTATAAGAATACCCTCGTCTCCACCTAGAGAAGAAGAGAATAATAACAATGAGCAAAATAGTAATGTTGTTGATGGATCATGATAGTTTGTGTAATTTATGACTTTGTGTCATGTATTAATGATGTAAAAGTGTTTGATTAGTGATATTTTCATGTAATGTCATGGCATTATTAAAAATTTATGTTGATATGTTTCTGGATGATAAGAGGGTTGACATTATTTAAAATTTATGTTGATATTTTTAAAATATTTTTTAATATTTTCTTGCTATTAGAGATGGAATATTCGGTCTCTGACTCCAGAGAGCGATATATTTTTCCTCATTATTTATTTTTAGAGACGAAATTAGAGGCAAAAATAATTCTATCTCATCCGTCTCTATTTCTATAAATATTTTTTAATTTATTATTAGAGATAGAATTTTTTTCATGTCTAATTTTTTATCCCTAATTTTTGAAATAGTATATTTAGAAACGAAAAATTAAATACAAAAAAATCTGTCTCTACTTTTCAAAATAATATATAACTTATAAGATGTAAAAAATTTGTATCTAAATTTTTCGTCTCTAAGTTCATATCTAATATTTGAAATAATATTTAAATTAATTTTTGAGATAGAATTTAGAGATAATACTTTTCGGCTCCAAAATTTATGTCCCTAATTTTGTCTCTAAATTTTTGATAAATTTATTGCCACTAATTCCGTTTATATTTTTTGTTACAATATTCAAATTATTCATAAAGATAGAAAATTTTTATTTCTACATTTTTCATCTCTAATTCTGTCTCTATTATTTGAAATATAAATAAAATCATTGTTAGAGAAAGAATTTGAATTCCACTTAATTTGTAGAAATAAGTTGATAGAATGAAAATCCAGATTCCCTAATATTAATTTATTGTGTTTAGTTGATATATTTGACTCTAATCTTTATTCCCACAATATGTGAATTCTCTTCTATATAGGAGATGATTTTACCTTCAAAAACTTGTAAAAAAGAAAAAAAGAAAAAAAGAAGAAGAAGAGTAAAATACCTTTTACCATCAGTTTTTTAGACATTTCATATTTACTTTCATTTTATATTTTTTAGAATTGATGAATAAATATATTTTATTCATATTATGATAAATAATTTTGTAATTTTAAAATGTATTAAACATTTATGAAGAACAAAGGCATGTCTTCCCAATAAATATATGTACGCTTAATTTTAAATATAATATAATTTTGGTCACAATAGTTATGTAGTATAAAGTATTTTCATATATATACATATATACATATACATATATGATGTCTTCCCAATAAATATATGTAAGCTTAATTTTAGATATAATATAATTTTAGTCACAATGGTTATGTAGTATAAAGTATTTTCACATATATACATATTTTAAAAAAATTATCTTAAAAAATTAAAGATAAATGAAAATGTAAAAAAATTTCAACAAAAAATTATTTTCAAAAAAATCTTTTATTTTTATACTTTATTTTCTCTTTACTTTTTTAAAGAAAAATAATGTTTTAAACAATTTTTTGAAAAAAAATTAAAATTTTAAAATATATTAAAAATAAAAAAAGTCAAAAGGCTTCAAAAGACAACCAAAAGGTTGCATTTTGAAGCACAACACAATCCATATCCTTGCAAAGTACTCAATCTATGAACAATTAAAAAAAATCTTAAAGCAGAGAGAGCATTCTTCTTTTTCTCGTGAAGATGACTCTGTACTAACAATACCAGTCTCTCAAACCTCCCCTCTCTACTCGTGAAATCTGTCTCACTTCTTAGAGCACGGTGCTTGAATTTACAGCTTCGTGGGAGAACCTTCGCTGAACTTTCGTGTTGAACATTGCCATAGAGTCCAGCATGAAGTGTCCAAGGTGCATTAATTTTGTTTCAATTTTTTACATTCCGTTTATTTTATTTGGGGGTTATGACCTTCTAGTTAGGTTTGGTGTTTCTAGGTTTCTTTTTCTGCAATTGAGCTAGTTTTGGGGGTCTACAATGACTGCTAGGGCAAGAGCATGAGCATGAGCATACCAAATAGGGTTGGGGTAGACTTGACTGGGGGCATTTCCCTTGATGCATAAGCATACCAGTGTGTAGGGCATATTTATTTTGTTAGATTTTGTGGGTAATGGGTACTGACTATTACGTGCATATAGGTGATAGCAAGCAAAACCTGATGGATTAGCATGAGCCATAACTGTGGGGCTTTACGCTCATGCTAGGCATTTTTAACTCTTGGTGATCAATCTCTTTCTTTCAAGATAATTTTTTACACAATGAGGGACATTGTTGCTTCTACCAATGTCAACCTCCACTGAAGCACAACTTTAGACCCCTCCTTTTCTTTATTTTCAGTTCTAAGAGTTCTGTTCTTTAGTTTTAATTATTTAAGAGTAATTGTTAGTTTTCACAAGTCTAGATGATTCTCATTGCTAAAGATTGCTTTCTATTTCTTTTTTCTAGAGTTATTGTATAGAAATGCCACTGCCACTAATATTGTCACAACTCATAAAATAACTTATGAGTGCATGAAGTTCATTTTTAATGCATTGATCCTGTGTCATCCTATATGAAGTTATCCTTTTTGTTACTGTTATATTGCATGTCTTCTTACAAATAGGCCTAGTTTGTCATTGTAGTTATTGGTGTGATATTGAAGATTTGACAAATAGGTTATGTTACAAAACCTTGATAAGTAATGGTTTGCCATTCTATTTGCCATTCTGCTTTTAATATATGCATATGTGAACCTTAATAGGTAATGGAAAACTGCCCAGAGTTTTCTCAGTTAGTAGTAGTTTAGTTTTAAATTAAAACCACACATACCATTCCTTAATTATGTTTAAATTTAACATATAAGGGACCACAAGATAAACTTTAGATTTTCCATTATTGACTTGAACCTAACCAGCAAGAAAACCTTTTTTGGATGCCACATATGAATCTATTAGCATGTAAAAATTATATTAGCAAAATATCATCATTCTCTGTCTATCATATGTGTGGAGAGCAATTAGGAAAGAGTTTTGCTTATTGAAGTTCTTGTTCCAAAATATTATTCTCTGTACATGGTATGTATCACTAAACGTGATGAATCCATACAAATAAAATAAAACCAGCATGAAGACATAGTTCTTATTTTACAAAGAAAATAACTGATGCAGCAACTTTTTTTTTATTTGAATTTTGAGAAATTGTGATTTCTCCTTCATTTTATCTTTTCATTCTACAATAGTAATTTTTTAATTCTTTAGAGTAAGTTGTTTGGACTTGGGAGTTTATGGAGAAAATTAGGTGTCTACCAATTCTTTGGACTTTTTGTCAATAAGGTCTAAAGAGCTTGAAAGGAAGAAAGAGGAAAAGACTTTGTGGAACTGTGTTGTGTTTGCAATTATGTGGTGTGTCTAGTTGGAAAGGTATACCTTTCTTTGTGAATGGGTCACTGCTTATAAATTGTCGAAAATTGTAATCCCTTTCTACTACGTATTGTATGTTTTTGAATATGTTTCGCTGGGTGATTAGTGTTGTACCACCTACTTTTCTACTCTCTTGATGATACATGTTCTTGGCCACCAAAAACAAAGTATGTCAATCTATAGTATATTACTTATTTCCTTTCCTTCTATTTTTCCACTTTGTTCGTGTTCATGATCTGCATACATTGCAAACCATGCTTCTTCTGTTCCTCTTCCTTTCTTTATGTATTTTTCTTTTTCTTTTTGTTTTTGGTTGCTTAAATGCTTACTGATTCTTCCTTTGCTTGTTTTTGGTTGGTTAAATGAGATACAAGTATATTCATTGATAAATGATTATTAAAGAACTGAAAAAGCACTTGAAGTTAGTGAATTCTAGACAAAAATATAACCACAATAACATTTGAGGTAAAAAATTGAACGCACTATGTAAAACATTGTATCCAACACATACTATTCTATATGACTAATTTTTCAATCCCTACGTTGTTGGCAAATGCTTATTAATATAGCTGAATTTTCATAGATTACATAATTTTCTTCACAACACAGTTGCTTCGTTTTGTATGTTAAAAAATGATAATCTAATGAAAGCAAGAGTATCGAAGATGAGAAACAAAATCCAAAAGTCATTACATTCAAGTTCTAATATTTTTTTCTTGTATCAAAAATAAAGGAAAAATAAAGAGGAAGATCATTTTTTCTACTCAAAAAATAAAACTCCAATGTAGTTTGCTTTGCAAATTACTTAATGTGGAAGGCAAGTGTTATTAAGGTACTAATTATTTAGGAAAGCTGACAACATTGGCTATTATCTGTATTTCATAGGTGGGAACTTTGTCAACAAGCATAAAACAACAAAGGAGAGAAAAAATGACCTTAATCGTTTACGCCACTATTCTTTATTGTTCTCTTTTTTACTACATAAAAAGGAATATATATATATATATATATATATATATATATATTCTTTTTTTTTTTGTTTTCTTTATTCATTTAGTTCACAGTATATTCAATTTTAAGTATAATTGCTAATTTTTATGGTAAAAATCTCTTTAGACTTTACAAGTTTTCTGTTGTTCACTACTAAATCATGCTATTATTCTCGTATTATATCCCTTTAAACAAGACTATGCATTCATTGGTACCAATAAATAAACAAAAGTCTTAGATCCATAAAGAACCAAATATTCTTACTATTAATAAGTTCAATTCTGGTTCTTTGCTATAATTAATTCACTTTTCTCAAAAAATTTAAAAACAAAAAATCCAAATTAAGTTTAACAATTTTAAGTCGTTAATTGTGGAACATGCATGTGGTTATACTAGGAGATTGTTTATTGCTGAAAAGTGGCTCTAATTTTCATGTGAAAAGAACAACTCCTACCCACCAACCAGCAACGTAGATAACTAAAATTTTACTATCAAGTGTTCATTTGTGAAGGAAGAGGGATAGATAAGAAATGGTGGGCATGGTTAAGAAATTAATCAATTTAATTAGAGTAATTAGGTATTAGATGGTCATAAATTGAGAGGGTCCCTTTTAAAAAGCTTTTAATTTATTAGTTTGTGTTATTAGCAATAGGATTAGTGAGAAGTTTGAGTAGAAATGATTGGTTAATAGATTTGTTGCGGCCAACCACATATTCAACATCCCAGTGAGTTCCTATGTCAAATAATGGGGAAAATATGGGTTCACTTTCTGATGCTACTATTGTAATGGTAGTTCCTTTATTGCTGTAGTTAATTATGTTACTTCATACTAGCCTAGCCTCCATAAAGAAAAAAAACTACAAGAAACAGAATAAAAGGTAAAGAAGTCATATAGACATATACAATTCACTTATATTTTTATTTTGTTCCTTTGTGTTCTCGAAAAAAGTCATTACTCATAGTTTTACTATTTTGGTCATGGTACATGTGACTCAATAGCAAAATAGGTTGCTAGTAGTAGTCAAGGATCTTCTTGGCTATGGGAGGAACAAAAGATTTTTGCATACTACACTACACTGTTAAAGTAAACTTTTGTTACTATGTTGGGATAGCCAAAGCCTTAGGAAGTGCCAAAAATTAAAAAAAAAAACATAGAAGCCTGGTTGTGTTTTATTCTAATTAATGTAGTATTTTCTTGCTCGCTTTTGTTTATGGTGAATTTCATGTTCCTCTTTTTCTTGTTTGGCATTTTTTTCCTTATTGATTAGTTGAATGCTTGGTTAGAGTATAGGAAACCATGTCATGTAGCCAAGGAAAAGGGCAAAAAAATTTATAAAAAGGTATGTCAACCGAAAAATTGATTTCTATGCACATTATGCCTTTTATATTGGTATTGATTCAATATGTTATTATAATTAGTGCATATTGAATTCAGATGTTTGTTTTGATTCATGTATGCCTAGAAACAAGATGGAAGTTCTTAAATATCGTAAGTGGATAGATAATAGGGTGGGTCCTGATAAGAGAACAGTGACAAATGAGTTTATGGTAGGAATTGTTAAGTTTATAGAGTTTGTTTGTAGTCACAATTATTTTAAAATAGTAGGAAAATTGATGTGCCCTTGTAGAAAATGCAAATGTCAGAAGTATTTTTCGGTTGATGAAGTGAAAAACCACCTTTGTATGAAGGGCCTTATGAGTAATTACTATTATTGGACCAATCATGAAGAACAAAGACCTCTATTTCCACCAATGGTTTCAAGAAACTCATATTATAGAAGAAATAATTTTTGGGCATACTTCGATGATCTGGAACAAATGGTAATGGATGCTGTTAGACCATCTACTGGTAATTATATAGAGCAACAAGGTTTTGGTCATTGTGAATAGAGGGATGAAGATCATAACCCATAAGCCAAATTTTTTTTAATATGTTAGCAGCTGTGCGTGCTCCTTTGTATGAAGGTTGTGAACACTATTTGGAATTGTCAACTGCAGTGGAGGTTTTAGGTATCAAGTCGGACTTCAACATCTTCTAGAATTGTTTCAATCGATGGGTACAATTTATTGAAAATGCATTGCCAAACAAAAATCATATACCTAAAAACATCTACTATGCAAAGAAATAAGTGGAGCAATTAGGATTAGGTTGTATAAAAATTCACTGTTGTCCAAACGGTTGCATGATTTATCATAGTCTTCTTGATAAGGAGTTTCGTCATTATAAATTTTGTGGTAAAGAGCATTACAAAAGGGTCATCATAAATGGAAAGGTAAGAGAGATTTCAGTGAAAAAAATGTGGTATTTTCCACTTATTCAAAGGCTGCAAATACTTTATTCCTCAATGCAAACTACAAGTCAAATGAGATGGTATCGGGAGACTGTGAGGGTGATAGACTCTTTGTGTCATCCATTTGATGGTGAGTAGTGAGGGTGATAGACTATCGCAATAGAGCGTCACGACGCTACGTCATTGTAGGTCTGTAGCGCTATGGCGCCTGAGTAGAGCGCCGCGGCGCCGTCGCCGTACAGGTCGCTAAAATCACGATTTTTAGGGTTTTTTGACTCCAATTGAAGCCCGATGGGCTGCGATTTGACCTAGATACAATCCTACTTCGATTAGGAGGAGTTAATCTATAAAAAGGGAGGAAAGCAAGCAGATAATTCATTCAATCATTCATCCAAATTCTTAGTTACATTCTTCAATTCTTCTTTAGATTTTCTTATGGCCCTGCGTGGCTAGTTCTTTTTAGTTGGTTGAGGTAGATTGAAACCTCAAGGGATCTTCATGCAGTGTGAGTTGTAGACTTGATTTTATTATTTCAATTTGAATTGAGTATTGATTATTCATCTGCTCTTCTTCTCAATGATTATTTATATGATTGCTAGGGAGGCCTACTAGTATATTGTATATCTTAATCTACCGCTGAATTATGTTTTGAACAAAGTTTTCAATTCTGTAATTCATGAGGAAAATAGGTTTGAAGATTTTGGATTATAAATCATTGAACCTATGATAAGTAATTAACTAAATTATATATAACCGATGTGTTTATATTTGTTTACCTCTGTCAGTTTCTGTAGTTCTTCATGCAGTTAATAAGTTATGCTTTATCAATGTGCTAAAGGATTGCTTGTTAATTAGGGTTTAATTGATGCGATTGTCATTAATTTACTAGATTTAAGGAGGAACAGGGTTAGAAACCCAATGATAGATATTCAATTACAGATTGATTATGTTGTCAATGATCAATGCAATCCCTTGACGGTGGATATCAACCGAAATCAATGTCTTTATCATTAATCACTCTCTCTTATTTACTTTCATTATTGTTTACTTGATTTTATTTACAATTATCAATCCCCCCTTTCTCAATCACATAAGGTAATTTCAGTCTCTGTGGGATTGACCTTTACTCCTACTACTATAAGTTAGTTTTGATGTAAGGTATCAATTTAGGTGTACCTGCGACAGTACGCACTAAATTTTGGCACTGTTGTGGGGGACTGTATCTATTTACCTTTTGTGATTTTATTTTATTTTAGTTTTTCCTTTTTGTTCATAACTGTGAATATGGTAGCCAATTTTCAACAATTTGGCACTAGGTTGGGCTCTCCATTAAGACATGCTAGTGAGGTATGTAGTTTCTCCCTTGAACAGCAACTGGAAAATTTAACCTCTCTTGTTCGTCAACGTGTAGAAAATATGCAAAGAGAAAATTTCTATGGAAATCATTCAATCATGGAGTATCCGTCTATTGGGTACCCAACTTTCTATGACAAGTCATTTGAGCTGGTTAATATGGTTAGTGATTTCCCTGAACCACCACAAGTGAGGTATAATTCCTATTCAAACATGTACAATCCTGGATGGAAGGATCATCTCAACTTCAGGTATGGGAATGCACAAAATTGTCCTGGAGAACAAGATTTTACAAATTTTCATTATAACCAACATGTCTATTATCCTAGACATACTGCATCTCAAGATTCCCAAGTAAATAGTTCTTTAGAAGAAATCCTTAAATCTCTTGCACATAATACTCATCAATTTCAACAAGAGGTAAGTGCCAGCATCCAAAGTTTTACAAATCAAATAGCTCAACTAGCAACATCAGTCATTCAACTAGAGGCTCAAAATTTAGAAATTGAAAGTCTAGCCACAGCATCGTTAATGCAAAAGGAAGAAAATTCTACACTGAATGAAAAAGATGACTTGGAAGTTGACACTAGTAAGCCTACTAAGAAAGAGGCTATGGAATCTACCCTAAATGCCAAATTCCAAAAGAAAATTATAGCAGGAGAGGAAGCACCAGAAGTGCATCAAACAAATAAGGATTTTTCTATGTTGTTACTAATTTCTAATAAGATGCATGTACCTTCTATTTTGCAGTATTCTGACTTAGGCTTAAAGAGCCTCCCTAGCCATTTAAAGGGCATATACAGTGGAGAACCACTCCAGTGATAACCTCAAATAACTATGCCCTACTCAAAGATAGAGGAAAGCTGCCCCCTACTTTGGCAAAAACTCAAAAAGATGAAATTAATTTGGATGCCAAAAGCTACTCAAGACATCGGTTATTTCCAAGTAAGTTGAGTTCTCCTTTAATTAAATCTTTGATTAATGCTGACTTCCTTCTTCATAATACAGTTGAACCTTAAAATTTAGCACATTCAAAGGCAAGCCAATTCAAAGTTGACATCAAGGATCCTCCTTGAATGACATAAGGAGTTTTGAGTCGAGCCAACGACATTAAACAAAGGCGCTTATTGGGAGACAACCCAACATAGTAAAAAAAAGTGGAAAGTAGAAAATTCAAGATCCAGCAATGCAACACGCTCTTTCTAACTCAAACAAATTCAAGGAAGTTCACTTAACTCATGTTTTTCTACATCCTTCCCTAATTTTTATCTTTCTTTTACATTGAGGACAATGTAAATTTTGAGTGTGAGGGTGGAAGTATATTTTTCTGAATCATTGTGACCCTATTATGAGCATCAATTTTCTGTTCTTTCAATATTAATGCACTTTTATTGCGTTTAGCAAGTTGAGTGTTTGTGTGAGTGTTCAATTTATGTTTTGGGATGTTAGGCACAACCAATAGCCAATGATATGACTGTCCAATTTTTTTTTAGCTCTTAAAAAATATAGAAAATTTATGGTTATATGCAATTTTATCCCTTTTGCAATTTATTACTTTTGAATTTAGAATCCTGAAATATTTTGCACAACAACTTTGGGCATTCAATTTTATATTTTACTTATAGAAGGTTTATATAATTCAAATATATTTCATGATCTCCACAGGATTCTAGAACTTATTTGAATGTTGCTTGAGGCGAAATCTTATGCTAATACTATTATTTAGGAGATGATTTAGGCATTATTTGATAGATTGACCCTTGCAAGCCTAACCTAAATAATGAAATATCCTTAGTTCCTCTATTTTGAGTTTAATGAACTTTTCCTTCTAAAAACAACAAATGAGCTGAAAGCCAAATTTTGTATGAATATCTTTATTTTTGATCCTATTCACCCACTCCATGATTATTTTTCTGAATGCTTGTTTTGTAGAGCTTTATATATATATATATATATATATATATATATATATATATATATATATATAAAAGGGTGGAAGGGTGGAGCAAGTAAAAGAAAAGAATTATGCAAAAAAAATAAATAAAGAAATATGCAAAGGAAATAGAAGAAAAATCCAAATGCTGTGAAAAAAAATTATTAGAGAATTGAGGAAAAAGGATGGATTAAATTCAATTGAAATAAGAAAACGAGTGTGGGGGGAGAAATCACCTCAAATTTAGAAAAGCTCAAGAGATCATATTTAATCATGTAGTGTTGGGTCATTGAGTCTAAATTTGTATCCTTTATCTTATCTTTTACCCTGGCCACATTACAAGCTAAATAAAGTCCTATTGATCTTAGAGGTAGTTTTGGCCTACATTAGTGGAGAGTGGCATGAAGAATAAGCATATGGAAATCTTAAACTAATTAGAGATTTACAATCAAAATTTTGGGATATATAAACTCATCCAGGTAAAAGAAAATTTATTGACCCAAAAACACACACACACTAGGGATTCAGAAGGATAAAATAATAGATTGCATTTGTGTTAATCTTGTGCATGATTATGACCTTCCAAAATTTTTCTAGAGTATATTTTTATGTTATGAGGCAAACGTTTGGTAAGCCTAACACTCACTACATTATTGATTATTGCTTTTTTGTCTTTAGGGATTATTTTGCTTGAGGACAAGCAAAAGGTTGAGTGTGGGGGTATTTGATGTGATCTTAATTAAGCTTGATATTAATACCTTTAAACTTACTTTTTGTTTGATTTAAGTAAAATATAATTAGGAATTAGCTTAATTTTGTGTTTTGTGTTGTAGGAACAAAGAAAGAAGAAAAGAGAAGAAAAAGATAAGAAATTCATGAAAAAATGCTACATTGCAGTAATTCCAGACCTTTCAGCACTGTTTTGAGCATATCTCCCTTTTATGAACTTCAAATCAAAGTGATTGAAGTGGCTGTGAAAAGATAATACAATTATATACAACTTTTATGTTGAACACTTGGTCAAATTCGAAAGATTTAATAGCGTTACAGAGCTCGCAAATCAGAATCACAGTGCAGCAGGATGAATTCTGACATTTGGTCACTAATTTTGTCATATCTCATTCAATTTAGATCCAATTAAGGCGATTTCAGTGGCTATGGAAAGAAGAGACATAGAGCTACAACTTTGGTGTTTGGCACTTGTGTAAATTCTGGAATTTTCTGGGCACTGCGGCGCTCGCAATAGAGCACCGCGGTGCTACCGCCGCACAAGTCGTTAAAATCGCGATTTTTAGGGTTTTTTTTACTCCAATTGAAGACCGATGGGCTAGGATTTGACTTAGATACAATCCTACTTTAATTAGGAGGAGTTAATCTATAAAAAGGGAGGAAATCAAGCAGATAATTCATTCAATCATTCATCCAAGTTTTTAGTTACATTTTTCAATTCTTCTCTAGATTTTCTTATGGCCCTGCGTGGCTAGTTCTTTTTAGTTAGTTGAGGTAGATTGAAACCTCAAGGGATCTTCATGCAGTGTGAGATGTAGACTTGATTTTATTATTTCAATTTGAATTGAGTATTGATCATTAATCTGCTTTTCTTCTCAATGATTATTCATATGATTAATAGGGAGGCCTACTAGTATATTGTATGTCTTAATCTACTGCTGAATTATGTTTTGAACAAAGTCTTCAATTCTGTAATTCATGAGGCAAATAGGTTTGAGGATTTTGGATTATAAATCATTGAACCTATGATGAGTAATTAACTAAATTATATATAATCGATGTGTTTATATTTGTTTACCTCTGTCAGTTTCTGTAGTTCTTCAAGCGGTTAATAAGTTATGCTTTACCGATGTGCTAAAGGATTGCTTGTTAATTAGGGTTTAATTGATCTGATTGTCATTAATTTACTAGACTTAAGGAGGAACAGGGTTAGAAACCCAATGATAGATATTCAATTACAGATTGATTATGTTGTCAATGATCAATGCAATCCCTTGACGGTGGATATCAACCGAAACCAACGTCTTTATCATTAATCACTCTCTCTTATTTACTTTCATTATTGTTTACTTGATTTTATTTACAATTATCAATCCCCCATTTCTCAATCACATAAGGCAATTTTAGTCTCTGTGGGATCGACCCTTACTCCTATTATTACAGGTTAGTTTTGAGGTAAGGTATCAATTTGGGTGTACCTGCAACAGTACGCACCAATGGATTTGCTCCATTTTATAAAATAGGTCATACTTATTTGTGTTAACCAATTATTGTTACGCTTTACAATCTTCCCCCTTCGATGTGTATGATAAGAGAGTTCTTGTTTTTTACCATTATAATCCCCAGTCCTTCCAATCCAAAGAATATAATTGATGTGTACTTGCAATCACTTATAGATGACCTCAAACTTTTATGGAACACTAGTGTCATGACTTATGATGTCACACTGAAGGATAACTTTATTATGAAAGCTTGTTTGCTGTGGACCATTTGTAACAACTCTATTTTTTTACATATATACTTATATGTATATTTCTAAAATTCTATGAAGTCATTACCTTCTTACCTCTAACTATTTAACTCATAATAACATTCAATTAAATTAACCAAACATAAATAAGGTTTCAAAAATACCATTAACACTTATACAATTTTAGGTTCATGTACACATTATTAATCAAAACATATGTACAAAAATAAAACCCATATAAGTCTACATTTTATTCATCCATATTGACCAGTTTTAGAGATACGGGTGCGAGTGGTTGCACCTTCATCGAGATCTTAGTCAACTCGATTCAACGTACGCTAAAAGCCGGTCATAGAGAATATCTGCATAACTTAATTTTCTGAACATGATATGGAAATATAGTGAGAAATAAATCCCAGTAGGTTCAACAATAAATCATTATCAATAATGCTTGTCATGTTATGTTCATCTGTATAAACTATAGCAATTATCTTTAGATCACATGAATGCACTTTATCTATGCACATGAAAATCGTACAGTTATGACATGTATGAGATGAATAACTATTTTCAGAATATCATATGATGGCTATCAACTTATTTTCATATAAAACTACCCGGGTCAGGGTGAGTACTTTCTACTCTCTAAGACGGGCTTTTCTCGCTCCGTCCGACATAGCACACTTTCTCTTTCTTTTCTCATTAATATAATCATAACCGTTGGTAAGGCGTCCCCTACTGGTGCACCACACGGACCGCCATGTGACAGTGCTCATTTCTTTTCACATTAATAGCCAAAAATATGATTTCAATAACAAGTATGTTCATTATACTCATATGCCATAATTTTTCATCAAAATATAATCATTACAAAAAATAATTGGTAATTATGCCATGAACATAATCATTTCAAATATCACTTTTAAAATATTTTCATGTCAAAATTACACACTTAATATGGTAAGGAGTTCATGCCATGACGATAACTATGGCATACACTAGTCATTTATTATTTTCAATTATAAGATTCTTCTTTTTTTTTTAAAATATTATTATCCTCTCTTCACTAAACAGAGCGTAACACCCTCATTTTAAATCCGATTGAGGTGATCTTGGTGTAAATTGAAAGATAAGACAATCCTCAAAAACCCTTATGTTGAACATTTTAGTGAAATCTTAAGTAATCATGGTGTTACTACTGTCGCAAATTCAATGTTATTTCTTTTCAGGTAGGCTCAAACCTTACTTATTAATTGGACCATATCTCCCTCATAAAAACTCCAATTGAAGTGATTCCAAAGCCTATAAAACCCTAAGGCATTTATATACAACTTTCATGTTTATTATTTCTTTATATTGCTTACTAATTATTCTTAAAAAAATCGAAAACAAAAACACTTACATTTACCAACCTGGATTCTAGACTGATTCTAATATTTACTCATTAATCAACCATATCTCTCTCATATGGACTCCAAATTAAGTGATTTTAGAGCCTATAGATGCATGATACATATATCTATATTTATTATGTTAACAATTTCCTTTAATTATGATGCATATTTTTGCAAGTGTACGAATCGTTCAAGTAATAAAGTGTACAAAAGTATGGATATCGAACCCACAAGGAATGGCGTTATTAAGTACCGAAATTGACTAATCCCAATTTTATCTGAAAATCAAATTGTTGAAATTGTTTAAGAGGGAAATTAACTTACAAATAAATGCAAAGAACACAATTGAATGTTGTTCACAAATGATTAAAAACGCTAAGGCATTTGATTTCGTTGAATCAATTCAATCCGATTTCAAGTCAGGTTATATGAGAATCAAAGCTAAAAGTGATGGTTGAAAAATCCAAACTTATCTAATACTCTCTCTCGAGTTATATTAGAATTACTTATCTATGATAATCAACTATATTTCTATGAAGATTGAATCACAAACAAGCACATTATGATCTATGGAATTTCTAGAATAACTACATACATCATGCATTAGGTCTCACACTCACATTCAACATATGGTATTTATCACAAGAAGCATTCATTACACATCTCCTCTCGGTCTCAATATAATGCAACAAATCATCTAAATCTTGGCCAGAAATCTAGAAGCATTAAGCATGGAAATAAATACTCAACTTGAAAGCAATGAACTCATATAACCATAACCAAAGAAATCAGAGTTTCTTGATTCAACTACATCATAACCTTAGCAAAAAATGAATTAGTTCATAATGGAAATAAGAACAACTATTATCTCAATTGAATACATCAATACAAATTCGGAATAAACTGCAGAAAAAGCAAGTTAAGGAGAAGAGATGAAGAACTCTTGGAGATGAACACTTGGCAGCAACAATGGTGATGATTCTTCAAGATTCTCCAAGCTTTCTCTCCAAAATGGCTTCTTCTCCTCCAAAAACGCCTCTCCTCTGTCTATTTCGCTGTCCCTTCTTTCTTTATCATATGATATATATAGGTCTAGGGTTTTGGGGGCAAATTTTGAACAAAACGACATACAAAACGCGTTTTCTGACGAAACTCGCCGGCGGCGCAAATATTCTGGCTGCGGCGAGCTTTCTGGAAAAAAGTGAAATGCTGATTTTCAGGATCTCGTCAGAGGTGAGATTTATTTGGCCGGCGGCCAAATGGTCTCGCCGGCGGCCAGTTCTGAATCCTTCAAAATTCGCGCTCTCGGGAAAATTTCGCTGCAGCATTCTTGCCGTGGCCAAAATATTCTCGCTGCGGCCAAAATTTCAAATCTTGAAACTTGATTTTCTTGATTCTCACTCAATCCCGGTCATTGAAATTTGTCCCAAACTTCTCCAAAATTATGATTTTACTTGAAATTGCACTTTAAACACGAAATACTCGTGAAATGACATTTGTGGATTAAATAATCAAATAAACACAATTTTCACACAAATATCAATATTTAAATCATAACAAAAATGCAATAATTTGACTCTTATCAAATTACCTACATAGTTTGCCCAAAAATTCAAACACATAAGCATACTTAATAGATTCTTCCCTAGTTAGCTAGTTTCTGACCTTTTCTTACTAATCTGACTATATCGCCCTCATATTGATTCGAATGGTTAAAAATTCATGAAACATAGATCTAAATTTTTCATGTTAAGAATTTATTTTAATTCCCTACAGATTTCTCTCAGAAATTCAAACATAGAAGCATACTTGACAGATTCTTCCCTGGTTAACCATTTTCTGACCACTGCTTATATACTAGGTAATATCTCCCTTGAGACATAGATTTATATTTTTCATGTTAACCATTTCTTTTAATTCCTAACTGATTCTTCCTAATTCCTCACATCTCTTAAGTACCTGTGTCAAATTTTTCAAACAGTCATCAAATGAGGTAACATAAACTGAAAAGTCATCCATAAACACTTCCATTATTTCCTCTATAAAATCAGAGAAAATAGCCATCATGCATCTCTGGAAAGTGGCTGGTGCGTTACACAATCCGAATGGCATCCTTCTATATGCAAAGGTGCCATAGGGACATGTGAACGTAGTCTTCTCTTGGTCGTCTGGATGGATAGAGATCTGAAAGAATCTTGAGTATCCATCCAGATAACAGAAGTGTGAGTGTTTTGCCAACCTTTCCAATAACTGGTCAATAAAAGGTAAATGGAAGTGATCCTTACGGGTGGCTTTATTTAGTTTTCTATAATTAATACACATGCGCCAACCCGTAACAGCTCTAGTAGGGATTAATTCATTATTATCATTTTTAATAACAGTCATACCTCCCTTTTTAGGAACCACATGGACATGACTTACCCATTCACTATCCGAGATAGGATAGATAATACCTGCATCAAGCAATTTAAGCACCTCCTTCTTAACTACCTCTTTCATATTTGGATTGAGTCTCCTCTGGTGTTCCCTAGAAGGTTTATGATCATTATTAACAATTATACGATGCATATAAACAGATGGACTAATCCCTTTAATATCATCTATGGTATACCCAATAACCTTTTTGAATTCCCTGAGTACATCAAGCAACTTACCCGTTTCTTCAGTATTCAGATTAGCATTCACTATGACTGGATTTGAAGAGTTAGGGTCCAGAAATTCATACCTGAGGTTGGAAGGAAGAGGTTTTAATTCTACCTTAGGTGCTTTGCCTTCCTCTATGTCAGCTGATTTTTTATGGTGATCCTGGTCCAGCTTTTCAGTTTTCACTTCTGAGTTGACTTTAGGACTCTCATCAAGCAATCTAGTGTAGGCATCAACTTCTACCTGTTCAGCACAAGAAACAGAACTATCCAAAAGGCAAAGCTCAAGTGGATCAGTAGGGCACAAGCTCATTGCATTATCAATAATATTTTGTTCAATTATATCAATCATGCAACAAGTATCTCCTAAGGATGGATATTTCATAGCTTCATTAAGATTAAATTCTATCTTTTCATCCCCTACATTCAGGGAAAGTTTCCCATCCTTAACATTTATAATGGCACCTGCAGTGGCTAGAAAAGGTTTTCCCAAAATGATGGGGATTTGGCTATCTTCCTCCATCTCTAATACCACAAAGTCAATAGGTATGAAAAACTTACCTACCTTTAGAGGAACATCCTCCAATATACCTACCGGGTGAGTAACGGATCGGTCCGCTAACTGTAAGGAAATAGTGGTAGGCTTCAGATCTCCCATCTGGAGCTTTTTGCAAATGGATAGTGGCATGAGGCTCACGCTTGCTCCTAAATCACATAAGGCTTTAGTGATCTGCACATCTCCAATGGAACAAGTTATTGAAAAGCTCTCAGGATCCTTGAGTTTAGGAGGTAGTTTATTCTGAATCAGGGCACTACACTCTTCAGTCAATGCCACAGTGGCATATTCTTCAATCTTCCTCTTATTAGAGAGGATGTCCTTTAGAAATTTGGCATATGAGGGCATCTGAGATACTGCTTCCAAGAATGGAATGTTGATGTGCAACTTTTTAAGCACATCCAGAAACTTTCCATACTGTTTCTCTAGCTTAGCTTTGGCTAGTCTCTGCGGGAAGGGAACTGGTGGCTTATACGGTTCAGGAGCCACATATTCAGGCTCATCTAGTTCCTTCCTTCCACTAACTGGCTTTTTTTCTTCATTCATTGGCTCAGGCACATCCTTATTTTCAACTTCTTTATCATCCTCCTTTTCCACTGGTTCACCCAACTGTTTCCCACTCCTCAAAGTAATGGCTTTACAGTGTTCTCTAGGGTTTTCAGGTTGACCAGGGAACTTACCAAAATTTCTGGTTGAGGAGCTCGCTTGCTGCGCTATCTGTGTCTCTAGCATCTTATTATGGGTAGCAAGTGAATCCACTTTAGAAGCCAGGTCTTTAATTGCTTCATTCATGCTGAGATTCTGAGCTCTAAACTCCTCATTCTACTTGCTTTGTGTGGAGATGAAATTCTCCATTAGAGTCTCCAGATTTGACCTCGGTTGGGGAGGATTGTATGGCCTTGGATTCTGGAACCCTGGAGGTTGTCTAAAATTATTTTGGGGCTGCTGACCAACATTAGGCTTGTATGATAGGTTATGATGGTTTCTCCAGCCAAGATTGTAAGTATTACTGTAGGGATTACCCCTCTGATTGTTCACAAAATTGACTTGCTCACAATCCTGAACTGTAGAACTCCCAAGCTGACATTCATTAGCTGCATGGCCTATACCTCCACAGATCTCACAAGATGTAGAAGATGAAGATGATACAATGGCATTGATGCTCAGTTTATCCAATTTCTGAAATAAAGCATCAACTTTAGAAGTCAGATGATTAAAAGCATCAACTTCATACATACCTGCCGGCTTCCTGGTCTGCCTCTCACTAGACCATGAGTAGTGGTTCTGAGCCATATCTTCAATCAACTCATAGGTTTCATCAACAGTTTTGTTCATTAGGGCTCCTCCAGCTGCAGCATCTACAGACATCTGGGTGCTGTATACTAGTCCATTGTAGAACGTATGAACTATTAACCATTTTTCTAGCCCGTGGTGTGGGAATACCCTGAGGAGCTCCTTAAATCTCTCCCATGCCTCATATAAAGATTCTCCATCCTTTTGAGCAAATGTAGTAATCTGATTCCTCAGATGGGCCGTCTTACTCGGTGGGAAATACTTGGCCAAGAAAGCTTGAGAAAGCTGCTGCCAAGTGGTGATGGAGCCTGATGGTAGTGAGTGCAGCCATGCACGTGCTTTATCCCTCAGTGAGAAAGGGAATAACCTCAATCTAATTGCATCTGATGAGACACCGTTCAGCTTCAAGGTGTCACAATACTCCAAGAATACGGAGAGGTGGAGGTTTGGGTCTTCAGTAGGCGATCCTCCAAACTGGTTCTGCTGAACCATCTGCAAGAGAGATGGCTTCAGCTCAAAATTATTGGCTTCAACCACCGGCCTGACTATGCTGGGGTTCAGGCCATGTGTGTCTGGGGCTGTGAAGTCCTTCAGTGACCGGTTATCTCTTTCCCCCATTGTAACTGGTAAACTTCCTTCCTGCTGTCTTTTTCTTAACCTTCGCAAAGTGCGTTCGATTTCAGGGTCAAATTCAGCAACACTTTCACGCGCTCTTCACATAAAAGAGATACACACCTAGGAAGGAAGAAAAGAAGCAAAATCAGCAAAAGAAAATTATGCAGAAAAATTAAAAAGAAAAATAAACAAAATTTGATCTAGTCTAGCTATTTTATAAGATATCTAATATTGGCTTTGTTCCCCGGCAACGGCGCCAAAAACTTGTTGTGTATATATTTTACCAATTACTGCAAGTGCACGGCGTAGCTGTAACTAGTCCGGCAAGTACGGGTCGTGTCCACAGAGAACAATGCCAACTACCAGAATCTTACAAAAAGTACTATCTAAATCGATGAAATTCGATAGGCAAGAATCACAATTAAGCAAGTTGAAAGAATCAATTAAACTAGGTCTAAGGTTAGGGTTCACCACACTTGTGATACTCAACAACTGATATTCACCTCTAATTGCAATTGTATAGATTGTTGGGGATGGTTTAGCCTTAATTAACTAGCAATCTCTTTCAAGAATTACTAATCGTACCTATGTTAATCAAATTACCTACTTTCGTGGTTCTTAGCTTAACCTAGGTTCATTAAGCTTTATTCTAACCATAGAGTTCAACTAGTCGGTTTTCTTGTTCCCACTAATTGACTCAAGCCTAAGGTATCTTAAACTACTTTCGTGATTAAGATAACCCTAATTAATTATTGGATTCGGGTTTTAATCTTCACCTTTCAGTTCATCGATTAAATACCTAATACGTGATAGATTGGTGATCAGGTATTCCATCAACTAATTAAAACATACAATAGTTAATCCAATTCAATCTAATCCCAATTACAATTAGGGTTTCTTAATTCAGTTTAAAAGCATAGTATCATTGTACCACAATTGAGTTTACCGTAGTAACCCTAGATGGAATCTACTCACATTGTCAAATCAAGAACTAAAACCATACTCATTGAATAATTCATAGTAGTTCAATACAATTAAGAAGTAGGAGAAGAGGTAGAAGTAGTAGAAGAACAAGTAAAAGTAGAAGTAGAAAGATAGAACTTGTTTGTAAAAGTACTTAGATCAATTACAACTTGAAAAACAATAAATTCAATCCTAGAACATCAAAATCCTTCAAAGAATCATGTAAAAAAACTAATCTAAATGTGTTTCCTAAGGCTAAAAAGTGTTTTTCTGGTCTCCCCTTCGGTTCCCCTCGTCCCAATTGCGAATCCCCCCAGTATATCCATGTGTTTGGGCCTTAGAAACCCTAAAAACGACGTCCTTTACGAGCCCTGAAGCACGGCCGTGCCCTGGAACACGGCCTGGCCGTGCTTCGGGCTGGAATTCTGAAGAGGCTGCAGGAAATACCACCAACATGGCCAGGCCGTGTTGCAGGCCTCCTTAACACGGCCAGGCCGTGTTGGGTGCTATGGTGCTCCTTTCTTCATCAAATTTGACGTGCAACCTCCTTGCTTCCTCCTCAACATGATTCAAGTCTTTTAAGGTCTTTCCATAACCGTTTTTCCTTACTTCTTGGCTTCTTTTGCTCTCCTGCAATCACAAAATGAACCACAACAGTACCCAGAACAAAGTATAACCAAAAGTATGAAAATATCCATAAGTTACTATGAATAAGGGGACAAAACATGACCAATAAGCACTCAAAATTTCCCTTTATCAAGGACAAGGGTGATTAGATTCCCCTAGAGATGCTACAACAGTTAAGGGCTGAATGGGACAGTGAAGGCTGACAAAATAAAGTCAGAAAAATAAAAAAATAGTCTTTTCAAAGAAGGACTCAATGTACATAGTAGAGGGTCTATATCTACACGAGAGCACACCAAAAGAATTGTGAGTAATTTCTGTCAAAATCATAATGATTAAGTTTTTACTCCAATACTACTTAACTTTTTATTATTTTAGAGGGTGCAAATGAACAAAGAACCGACATGTTTTGAGTTGTATGAACAACTTCATTAACCTAAGGGGAAGCCATCAAAGTGGTTCAATGAGCAGCAAGGAAGGATTATTGTATGTAGTTACTATTCTTTTATTTTCATTTCTTTACAAATATTAAATTTGGTTAACAATTCTAGACTTTTAGAAAATGTATCAAAAAAAATTAGATGAGAGGCAGTTTGAATCTCAGAGCGATGAGGGTTCTAGCCAACACTTTACCCAACATTCAAACAATGTTGTTTACTTGGATGTGGTTGGAGGCATAAACAATAAAGGACGGTTATATGGGCTAGAATCTCAAACTTATAATGTATTAGCAGCAAATTCCTCTTCGCTCCTGTGTCTTAGAAGAACAAGTTATTGCTATAAATGCAAAAATTGAGACTTTATCTGCTTGACTCCAACATAGTGAAGATGAAAATTTGATGTTAAAGTGAAAGGATGAGGAATCGGATCGGATGTTTCGGTGCCTTATGATAGATAGTAATATAAGAATGTCGTTGCCTGCATATGGAGAAGGATAGGATAATAACAATGAATTAAATAATAATGCTGCTAATAGATCATAATATTAATATGATATTTTTTATTTTTTATTATTTATGGATGAGTATATTTTATGTATTAATATAATTAATACATTTTCATGCAAAATTGTTTGATTCTTCTTGAGATTTATATTTTTCATGTTAAATAATCACTTACAGATTGGTTTGGGATGGTTAAAACAATAAGTGAAATTAATGAAATAATCCAGTTCTACCTCTATTAGTCAAAGACAAAAATTTTTCCATCTCTGAACTTAGGCTTCACATATTGTGTCTTTCTGTCTCTAACTTTACCTTATAAAATTCTTTAAAAACTTTAGATAATCTCAACCCCTAATAGGAAGACTCCTAAAATGCATACACACACATATCCAAAATGACAATAATTTATGCATTCTAGGTGAGAAAAATCATACTTTGGTGTCTCACAAATCATAGTCTATTCAATTTGGTCCCTCACATATATTTGTTATCTATATAGTCCCTTACAGATCAAATCATTATTAAAGTGGTCTCTTTATCAAAGTGACACTTGATAATGATCTATGAAGACAATGATATGTAAACGATCAAAATATGATTTAAATTCACTCAATGTCACTGAGCTATAAGAATTATGCTCCTTAGCATACAGGGTGGAGAAGGGCTCTCTTGTTTTGTTCAGATGGCAATGCTATACATGGGAAGGTTTTTTTTTCAAGATTGATATAACACAACACCTTTACGATTTTTATTTTAAAAATTAAAATATTTGAAAATTTTCAAAATTAAGATATTCACAATTTTTTTATATTGAAGAAAAAGGTCATTTTGACACGAGTAGTACTTCTCTTAGAGATATTCAAGTTCATATGGTAAAGTTTTGAAAACCAACCTACGAGAATCTGCTTCTCAAAAAATTCAAAGAAAGATAATTAGTATGTGGACTATTAACTTGATGCATGCATATTGAGTTTATTTTAAAAAAAATTCGTGTGATTAAAAACATGTAATTATATTTTTTTAATTAAAAAAAAGTTTTGTGATGCGCATAAATCGAGAATCCACCAAACTAATCTTCATTTATCCAATGGAAGAAGGAAAAATGAAGGGCATTGATGTTTATGATTAATCATGGAGAAAAATGTAAGCAAAGCCAAGAAAAGTAAGTGTTTTTCACATGGGCAAAGAAAAGAGGAATGTAGAATCACTGTTTTATATGCTGCTACTCCAACCTTACATGTTGATCCCATCCTTACATTATAAGTAGCTTTATGTTATAAGCCTTTATTGTGGTCGAAGTTTCTAAAATGGCAAACTCCTATTATTGAAAGCATGTGCTATTTTGCAGCCTGCCACAATTCTCCCTCTTTCCATCCTACATTGACCTAATTAATCCATCTTTTATTAAATAAGTAACAACCAAAACCATTTTTAGTATCAGAATGTCAAATCAAAATGCATGAACGTTGTAAAGAAATAGTTCATATCATTCACTATTTTTGTGGTCCTCATAAAAATTCTGTCTCTTCACGCAATATTAAGTTTGCTTCCATTGTATGATATCATTTTTTATTTTTATTTTTTTTATACTAATAATTTTTTTGAATGTATTGTTAATACTTTTTCAAGTTATAAGTGCTTTTAACAAGTGTTAACAAATATTTCAACTCAAAGGTTTACACTCTTGAATAAATGTCTATAAATAGTTTTATTATAATATTTAAAACATTTACTCACACAAAAGTCCCTTGAGTATGAATTATGGACTGACCACTTAGTTATAAAAATACTATATTAAGAATTATTTCAACTTAGAAATAAAATGTTGAACAAAGGCCTATCAATATTTTTATTAGATAATTTATAATAAAAACCAATTTAGGGAATGCCTTTTAAATTATTATTTTTTGTAAAAAAAAATTATAGTTAAAAGCTCTTTAACTTCTCTAATAGTAGTCTCCGTCGAATTTTATATGACAATTAATTTACAATAACAGTTACAAAAGATCACTGTCATCAATGAAAATGTAATTCAGATAAACTTGTATACTATTTTTATTAAGTAATATTTTGAATATTTTTTCACCCCAATTTTTGTATATATAGCACCTAATGACTTTTAGAAATCACAACATTAATACTAAATGAGACCTAATAATATACAGGTTTCCATTTTCATTTATTTCTTTGTATTAGCTATAAAACATTATTACTACTAAAGATGAATTACAACTTGAATCCGATTATTTGATTATTTATTTATATAATTCAATTGCAATGCAATAAAGCAAGGCTTTTTTATATTAAGGAAGAAACTTTTATACTATGTGAGTCACTTTCTAAAGATGTTACAAAAAAATTGACATTAAAAGCAATTTTTTTATATCAAGGATTTTGGGCTTTGTTGGTTAGGACATTGAACGAGTGGAACATCTTTGTTCACCAAACATATTGTGCACTCAACCACACGAACTCACCTGACAAGGTAAGCCACATAAGCGTAACTAATCAATGATCATCCAACTAATTTTGTCATGTCAGGCAATCGCTGCTTAATCGAAATGTCTAGCAATTACCCAAAACCAATGAGTGGCCAAAATGTGCCTGCCAAGTGGCACCATTTGATAAACTGAAACTTTCAAAATGCACTTATAAGAACTAGTCTATCAAGTTATAGGGTCCCTAGCTCATATCAATTTAGGTTCTCTTTATTCTTACATGTCACCATTTCCCTCTATTACATTGGATGTGTGGACACATTAAAATAGATATGATTAAGAATGAATACATTCGAGAGAAAGTTGGAGTAACACCTATTGTGGAGAAAATTGTAGAATCTCACCTAAGGTAATTTGGCCATATGTAAAGGAGACTTGCAAAAACTCCAATAAGAAGAGTAAATCAAATGGAGAGCAGTTCGATAGTTAGAATTAAATAAAAAAAAGGAGAAATTATTTAGAAGGATTTATCAATTAATAATATATCTATTGATCTCATTTATAATAGCACATTTTGACGTTATTTGATCCATGTAATTGACCCCACTTAGTAGAAAAATGTTTGGTTTGTTGTTAGTTCTTGAAGTTTGATCGCTATACACGAAGGTTTTTGCTACATTTGCTCCTTAAAAATGCTCCCAAAAGTTATAGTGATAAAAAAAGTTGCTCCACCATAACACTTCAGTCGAGCTTACATCATCATTTCTCTAATTAATATACAACAAGAGAATGATAAGACTTTAAAGGATTTCCTGTCTCGATTCACCAAAACATTGTTAAAGGTCCAAAGTTTTAGCAACACTATTGCGATCCTTGCCATTTTCAAGAGACTTAGAAATAAACCAAAACCCCAAACTACAAATAGCAAATTCTAAATCCTAAAAACCCAAACCCTAAACTCTAAATGTTAGGGTTTATGATTTTATAGTTTAAGGTTAAGGAGTTATGGTTTAATATTTATGGTTTGGGGGTTTAGGGTTTATGATTGAGAGTTTTGGGGTTTTGAGTTTTAAGGGTTAGGATTTAGGGTTTTGGGATCAAGTTTTTAGTTTAAGGTTGGGGTTTTGACATTTTGACATTTACAGTTCAGGATTTAGGTTTTGGGACTTTGGGGTTTGGCTATTTGATGTTTGAGATTCAGGGTTTGGGGAGTTTGGAGTTTGTTATTGGAAGTTTAGTGTTTTGGTGTTCGGGATTTGGCATTTGTGTTTTGGGTTTAGTTTTAGGGTTTGACTTTTTTTGGGTTTGGAAATTTGAATTTAGAGTTTTGGGTTTCAAATTTTAGGGTTTGGATTTTGGGGTTGTCCAACTTGGGAACCATTACTATGTGAGTAGATAATACTTGCTATAATTTATTTTATGCACTTCTTGAACTTTAAGTGCAAATTTAATCTAGAATATAATTATTCTTAACTATTTTCATACCTGAAGAATGGATAAATGATCATACTTGCTTACTAGTTGATATTTTTTTTTCAAGTATAGTATTGTTTTGAACATGATGAGGTTTCAATGTCTAAACCTACTTGAACCTAGAATCCCTTGAATCAACATTCGCATATAAATCTCTTACCATATTTGAGAACGTTGCTTTGGCATAATTGGATAGGAACATATTATTCAAACAACTCATAACTAATGTATTTTTGAAAGAGATTGTTTTGTTTTAAAGTAATTATGATTTAATTGTTGTGAACTAGAAATTTTGAGCTATGTAATTGGAAAGAAGAATTTTTATTGAACTTGTGGAATATTACACCTATTGAAAAGAGTACATGTTTGTATGAGTGGCATTGATACATATATATTGTCGCCTTTGGGGAAAAGCTAATGATATGTATTAAGCTTTGATTAGAGATTGTTTAACAAAGAAATTGAACTTAGAAAGTATTTCTTGTTTTGAATGATACACTATTTCCATATATTATTTCTTTGGGAGGAATCATATTTGGAAACGCTATTTGTTAGCAGTAGAAGATGCTAGCCCTAATGCATTTTGAAACCTTTGCTAGTAATATTGTTACTAGCCTTGTGTGACAGTTAACACATAGGATATATTATTGTGAAGAAGTAGTGGAATACCTCTTATTATTGATTGACAAAATGCCAGCTAACTATCTAACTTGTGATTGTCATTCCTTACTATGTGCTTGGGATTAAAGAATGGTTCTGATTGGGAATCCTCTTAAATGCTAAAATACATATTAAGGCATATATGAGTTTTCCTGATTGTATAAATAAGAACGATCATATATGGATGTACTTATGACTTTTTCCTTTACCTTGAAGAAAATATTTTTTTACATAAAAGTACATCCATATGCTAGCTTTGTATGGTTATAGTAAGTTTTATATGCTCACTGAGTTGTCAAATTTACTACACAATATTTTAATATTTTTTAGATAAGAATACATAGTCTGATCCTTCCTCTTCAGTTAAGTGAACAGTTAGGCTACATATCCTCTGGGTGAATCCACTTTTCTTTAAGGGTTCATAGCTTCTAGTTTGTAATGTATATTATACTCTAGAGTATGCTTCGAGTGCCACATGTAGGATCCTTATTTCTTCTGTAATATTGCCATATAAACTGCACTTATTTATTTGTTTATACAAGGGAGAACTTATATACACATGTTTTCGCTTTCGTTAAATCTATTGTATAATATGTTAAAAGATTATATGGTGCATGTTTTGGTGAAGGATTATTTGCTAATTATGCTGATCATGTTCTCCTAAATTATGGGCGTGACAAGTTGGCATAAGAGCCTTAGATTTTCTTGTGGCTATCAAAGCAAAGGATGCTTTATTAGAACCTCGAGTATAGATATGAGCTAGACTTATTTATACTTAAGGTGCTATTGGGGAATCCTGTAGGATGTCAATTTCTTTCCTTTCTTAGTCTGTTAATTTCCTTAAGTATAAGCTAAGTTAGAAATCATTATATTTTAAAAAATGCTTTGTTTTGAATTATATATGATGCCGCCAAGAACTAGAACAGTTGCAAGAGGAACTGCAGATTGTGCACCTTCTGCTGAAGCATCTGCACAATCTACAATTTCATAATAGAGAGGTCATAGTAAAGGTCAGCTCACAGAAAGATTTAGGAAACGTGCATGGGGTGTAAGAACCCCAAAATAGGATGCACAAGGTCATGTTTATGGTAGAGTTCTTGAAGAAAGAGCAATACCTCCCCAAAAGCCGCAAGATGGGATAACTGAGATGATTGCGACATTATAAGAGCATAGAGACATTGGATGGGTTGATAATAGAGCAAGGCAGGAGAGATTGTTAACAACCAAAGACTATTCATGTATATCAGGAACAGGTAGGACCAGTTGAACAGAAATATACGTCTATAGGGATTCAGGTAACACTACCTCAAATCCTAGAGATAAAGCCACTTATTTTTACTGAATCAAATAGTCATGAGGACCCACAAATATATATTAATGTAGTGGGTATACTTTTTAAAGCATTGGGATGCTCTGCTAGAAGATCTATTAAATTGGTATCTTTTCAAATTTTGGATGTGGCATAGGTTTGGCTTGAGACTATGATGTAAGGAAGAGTACTTACCCTCCACTAATGGAGTGCAGAAAGTATAAGAAGAATTTATGAGTCGTTTTCAACTAGAAAGTGAAAGAGATAGAAGAGCTAAAGAATTTTAAGAATTGAAACAAACACCAAACATAACAGTTTCTGAGTATGATATTTGTTTTACTCGATCTCAATATGCACTACATTTAGTTCCAACTGAAAGGTACATGATTAAATGATTTATAACAAGATTGGTACATTCATTATTCAAGTTGGTGGGTCCTTAAATTAATTAATTTCCAACCAATGCAGTAGCCATGGATTTAGGGTTTAGGGTTATTAGACAAGGGATTTATACGCCTTAATACTTCTCTTTGTGTTGATCCAATCTTATTTGTGAGAAACCGACGGATCGTTGCAATTATGTATAGGTTACAAGCAGTTGAATAAGGTAACAGTATGTAAAAAATATTCACTACCCCATATAAATGATTTATTTGATCAGTCAGTGTTTCCTAAAAATTGATCTGAGGTATGGTTATCAACAGTTAAGGATAAGAGAAGAAAATATTCTAAACATTTCTTTTTCGACCAATATGAGCAACATGAGTTTTTGATAATATCATTTAGTTTGAAAAATGCACCAACAACATTTATGGATTTGATTAATAGGGTATTTAAACCATTATTGGATCAGTTTGTTATTATATTTATAAACAACATTTTGGTATATTCAAAGAATTTAGAGAAACATAAGCAGCATTTGATGATGAAATTGTAAACTTTAAGAGAATATCAGCTATATTCTAAGTTTTTCAAAATATGAATTTTGCAATAATAGTGTTACTTTTCTTGGGCATGTGGTTACGAAAGATGATATTCAAGTTGACCCTAAAAAGGTGAAGGTAGTACAGTAATGGTCACACCCTACTACAGTTATAGAGATTCATAGTTTTCTTAGGTTAATAGGCTATTACTGTAGATTTGTTAAAGATTATTTAAAAATTACTGCTCCTTTGATGAGATTGATTAGGAAGGGAGCAAATTTTGATTGGTCAAACAATTGTGAGAGAAGCTTTTAGAAATTAAAGGAATGTTTGAATATGGCACCAATTTTATCTATTCTTTTTAGTATCGGAGGATATACGATATACTATGATGCATCTAGAGTTGGATTGCGATGTGTGTTGATGCAATATGGTCGAGTTATTACATATGAGTCCTAACAACTTAAGCAATATGAGCAACATTATCCAACCTATGATTTACATATGGCTATAGTGGTTTTTCCTCATAAAATTTGGAGGCAGTATCTGTATGGTGAGTCATGTGAAATTTATACAGATCACGAAAGTCTCAAATATATTTTTCAACATAAAGTTCCTAACTTAAGACAAAGAAGATAAATGGAGATATTTAAAGATTATGATTATACTATATTGTATTATTCGGACATGGCTAATGTAGTAGCAGATGCATTAAGTAGGAAGTCTATGAGTATTTTAACTCATATTGTAGAATTAAGGAGATCATTGGTTAAAGAAAAGTACAAGTTGGAAAGTAGTGGTATGGTGTTAGAGGTAAAGGGACCTGGAATGTTATTAACCTATATTTAACTCTAACCTACCCTAGTAGAGGAAATTAAAACAACTAAGAAAGAAGATGCATACTTATCTAAGAGAATTGAAGAGGTGAAAAATGTAATATCCTTAATTTCATTTCTTTTATTAATAAAGGTACATAAATATCTAATTAAGGAAATAAAATTTATTAGACAATTTTTAGATATCTAAGGAAATATAAGTCTTAGAAATTCTTCACCTTATGTGTATGCATAGAAAATATTTCTAACATTAAGGGAATAAGTAAAGAAAGAAAACCTAATAGGAACAAATTAGAAATAACATACTAAAGAGAGGTGAAATTCTTGGGTAAGGAAGATAAATTTTTGGGAAGTAAGTAAAGGACTTAAAATTACAAGAAGATTGGATTAGGGTAATTTTTCCTAATTCAAGAGTTAGAGTTCCTAAATTTAACATCTCGACTCATACATTAGGCTTTCACCTATGGACACTTCATATAGAGTTTTTTCCTACTTCACATGAGTTTCTAGCAAGCCAATTGGACAGCCCAAGCAAGAAATAAAACATAGACTTGGACTAGGATATGGAAGTTGGACTTATAGCCTAAAAATTATGAAAATGTGACTAAACCCTCCATAAAAGGTAGAATTTCAGTCAAAGTAAAAGAAATGAGTAAGAATGAGCTCAAATCCAAGAGGAAAAAAAGTAAGAACAATGTGAGGAAATAGTAGTGTAATAATAAATATTAAGTCACATGGCATTAGGACAAAACATCTATATCCTACGTTTATAATTTCAACAAATAGGTAATAATACATAGCATTAGGATAAAAAATTTATATCTTACATTCATAATTTCAACAAGTAGGTAATAATGCATAGCATTATGACAAAACATCCTTATCCTACATAAATAATTTCAGCCAAGCAAGGGAGACTTAAGGCTAAAAATTTGCCACCTAGAAAAGCAAACCTATCATACTTGAATGAGACAAAAGAAAAAGGAAATGATTCCCTAAATCAAAGGGACCTTGTCCCTTATCTTAAGAAAATTTTATCATGATTTTCAAAATACAAATCTCCTTTTGCTATGCATATCTTGACTAAGGGAGAGGAAGACAAGAACATGAGTTGTCTTTCCCTAAAAAAAACCAAGTGCATCCTGATTGTGATAAGGTAGGCCCATGATTATGAAAGTTGAACCACTTGATAGTTTATTTAAGTAAAACCCACCCTTATAACATTATAATTTCGTCTAAGTAAGGAAGAGGAAAAATATAAGCAAGGCAGAGTGAGGAAAAGAGAGAAAGAGAGGAGAAGAGAGGAAGGAGAAGTCTAGAGGACAAAGTATTCAAGGTAAGTTAGCTTAATCTTTACTTGAATCAATCTTTCCTCTTTATCCTTGGGGTTCAAAACTTACCCTCCTTCTCTTATTTAAGCTGTTAGAAAATTTAAGGGAATGGAGAAATCTTGCTACTTCCTTCAAGAGGAAACAAGAAAAAGAATTCACTAAGTGAGCTATGGAGATCTTTAGGTAGGTTTAACAATATTTCTTTTTGAAGAAAAGTTTTGAAATTTGTAAAATTTATATGGGATTTTGATCTTAGAACTTTTATTAAATTTTAAATATTTGCTACTTTGATGATTGATCATGGATGTTGCTATATCATGTTACATGTTATCTTGCATATGATGGATGTTTTGAACATTTCGGTTAGTGTGGAATGTTCTACATAGGTAAGTATATGGGTGGCAAAATTTTAGGATATTTATGCTGCTATTTTGTATATTTGAATATAATAAAAAATTTATGCAATATGATTAGATCTAAATTAGGAAGAAAATGGAAGAAGACATAATAAAATGATAACCTAAAACCTTAGGAAAAGTTGTTAGGAAACTGGATTTTAGAGTAACTAAGGAAACTAATATTTTTGAAATTCTGGGAAGAATTGGTTAGGAATTAAAAGAAATGGTTAACATAAAAAATATAGATATATGTCTCACGGATGTTTAGCCACTAGAATAACTTAATTTGGACTCTAGATAAGGGAGATATTGAATAATTAGTAAGTAGTGGTCAGAAAATGGTTAACTAGGGAAGAATCTATTAGGTATGGTTCTGTGTTTGAATTTTTGGGAAAAATATTTAGGTAATTAAAAGAAATGATTAACATGAACAATATATACATATGTCTCAAGAATTGTTTGCCACTGGAATAAATCAAATTGGAATCTATATGAGAGAGATATGTTCAGATTAGTAAACAGTGGTCAGAAACTAGTTAACCAGGGAAGAATATGTTAGGTAAGCTTCTGTGTTTTAATTTTTTAGATACATATGTAGGGAATTAAAACAATTCTTAATACAAAAAAAATAGATATATGTCTCACGAATTTTTAGCCACTAGAATCATTCAAATTGAAATCAATATGAGGGAGATATGGTCAGATTAGTAAGCAAATGTTAGAAACTAGTTAACCAGGTAAGAATCTATTAGGCAAGCTTCTGTATTTAAATTTCTGGGTAAAATATACAGGGAATTAGAAGGAATGGTTAACATAAAAAATGTAGATATATGTCTCATGGAGTTTTAACTGTTAGAATCATTCAATTTAAAGTCTAGATGAGAGAGATATTGTCTGATTAGTAAGTAGATGTCAGAACCTATCCGAGAAGAAATAACATTGAATTTGAGGGAGTAGTAACACTATGATTACTTAAGATTTCACTAAAATGTTCATCAAAAGGGTTTTAGAGGATTCTTTTATCTTTCAATTGACCTTAAGATCACCTTAATCGGATTTAAAATGAGGGTGTTATACTCTGTTTTGTTAGAGAGGAAAATAATATTTAAGAAAGAAGAATAATCTTATAAATGAAAATAATAAATGACTAGTGTATGCCATAGCCATTGTCATTGCATGAACTCCTTACCATCTTAAGTGTGTAATTTTGATATAGAAATATTTTATAAAGTGGTAATTGAAAATGATTATGTTCATGGAAAGATTATATTTTATCAATGATTTTTGGTAATGATTATGCTTTGATGATAAATTATGGCATGTGAGTATAATGAATATACTTGTTATTGAAATCATATTTTTGGCTATTACCATGAAAAGAAAAGAAACGAGATGAGCACGATCATATGGCGATCCGTGTGGTGCACCAGTAGGGGACGTCCTACTCACGACTATGATTATGTTAATAAGAAAAGAAAGAGAAAGTGTGCCATGTCGGATGGAGAAAGAAAAGTCCGTATAAAAGAGTAGAAAGTATTCACCCTGACTCGGGTAGCTTGATATAAAAATAAGTTGATAACCATCATTTGATATTCTGAAAATAGTTATTCATGCCATATATGTCATTACTGTACGATTTTCATGTGCATAGATAAAGTGCATTCATGTAACCTAAGATATTTTTTTTAGCTTATACAAATGAACATGACGCGACGAATATTATTGATGATGATTATGATTTATTGTTGAACCTATTGGGATTTAATTCTCACTGTATTTCCATATCATGTTTAGAAAACTAGTTATGGAGATTTTTTTATAGCTCTGGCTTTTAGTGTACGTTTGATCAAGTTACACAATGTTGGGCAGATTTCAGAAGTTAATAAGGTGTTTGTGGTCGAGTTGGCTAAGATCCCAATGAAGGTGCAACCACCCGCACCTGTGCAACCACCTGCACCCGTATATCCAGAATTGGTCAACATGGATGAATAAGATGTATATATTTATGTGTTTGATTTTTGTACGAACGTTTTGATTAATAATGTGTATGTGAACTCAGAATTGTATCAGTGTTAATGGTATACCTTAAACCTTGAATTATGCTTAGTTAAATTAATCGAATGTTGTTATGAGTTAAGTAATTAGAAGTAAAGAAGTAATGACTTTATGGAACTTTACAAATATATATATATAGTTAAAAAAATGGAGTTATTACAAAAAATAGTAGTAATGTTGAGTTTATTGTGGATTCGGAAGTAGTATTGAAATATGGTAAGCGATTATGCATGCTTAGTGTAGCAGAGCTAAGAAAGAAGATTCTAGAATAAGTGCATCAGTCCACATATGCCATTCATCTTGGGTCAACTAAAATGTATCAAGATCTAAAAAAAGTTTATTAGTGAGATGGTATGAAGAAAGACATAGTCGACTACATTTCTCATTGTTTAACATGTCAACAAGTAAAGGCATAACACCAAAAGTTTTCATGGTTACATCAGTAGATAGAGATGCTCAAATGGAAAAGAGAGAGAATAATTATGGATATTACTACATGGCTATCACGAACAGCAAAGAGATTTGATTATATATGGCTAATCATTGATAGACTGACTAAATCAGTATATTTTCTACTAGTGAATACTACTCATAACGTAGCTCAATATGCAAATATTTATTTGAACAAGATAGTGAGGCTTCATGGGATACTGATATTGATTATTTCTAATTGAGACCCACAGGTCACAACTCTCTTTTGGAAAGCCTTTCAATAAAGTCTGGGAACGAAATCAAATCTTAATACTACTTTCTATTCTCAAATAGATGGACAATTTGAGTGAACCATTCAGATATTGAAAAATATGCTTCGTGCTTGTGTGCTTGATTTTAGAGAAAGTTAGGAAAAATTCTTACCTCTAGATGAGTTTGCTTGTAACAATAGCTATCAAGCCAATATACAAATAGTTTCCTTTGAGGCATTATATGGAAGACATTGTCGTTCCCTGATTGGATGGTTTGAAATAGGAGAAGCCAAGATTTTGGGATTTGATTTGGTACAAGATACACTTTATAAGGTAAAGTTAATTAAGGAAAAATTATTAGCATCTCAAAGTAGACAGAAAAACTTATATTGATAATAGATGTCGACCCTTGAAATTTGCCATAAGTGATTATGTCTTCTTAAAAATTTCTCCTATAAAAAGAGTAATGAGATTTGGGAAAAAGGAAAACTAAGTCTACGGTATATAAGTCCATTTGAAAATCTTGAAAGAATCACCCCATTAGCTTATCCTTTGGCCTTACTACCTAAAATAAGTAACGTTCATCCAATCTTTTATGTATCTATGCTATGAAAATATCCATCAGATCCTACGCATGTTATTCAATGCCAGGAGATTTGATTAGATAAAGATTTATCATATGAGGAAACATTGGTTGCTATAGTCGATAGACAAGTGATGAAATTACATTTAAAAGAAATACTTGCAATGAAAGTAATTTGGTAAAATCATGCTTTAGAATAAGCTACTTAGGAGGTAGAAGAGGATATGCATAACAAATATCCCCATTTTTTTTTAACATTGAGGTTAGTACTTGTTTGTATTTATGGTAATGAAATTTAGGGACCGAATTTCTTAAGGAGGAGGAATATAATGACCCTGAATTAGAGAAAACCTTAAATTAAAGAAAGAATTATTATAAGTTAGAGAATGGTACTATTAAATTAGAGGATTTTTCTTACTTATCATTTAGTTATGAAGTTTTAAATGGAAATAGGAGGATTTAAGGTTTTTAGGTCAAAATGTAATTTCTTAAAAGTTTAGGGATCAAAATATAAATAACAAAAATTACAAAGGCATCCTCCAATGATTAAATTTTTTTGTTTAGTCCCCCATATGATTTATGTTAATAGTGCAAAAGAGGTGTGCAAAACCTGGAGTTCTCCTTAAATCTCCATTTTCTCTTTTTAGAAATTCCTACTTTCTATCTCTAGAATTTTAACACGTCTTTATCTCAGATTTCAACACTACCACCACCAAAGGAGAAAACTCCGTAGAAGGTAAGTTTTGAAACACTTATTAAAAGTTTTCAAAAAGAAAATTTAATACCGTACATGGATTCAGGAGGTGGGAAAATCTTGGAAACTCAAATTTTGGGGCCAAATCACATCTATAGAAACCTTATGTGCCTACACGCGCCTCCCTTCTCCTTTGCACATAGGTCCTACGTGCAACCTCTATAGTGGCACGTTCAGTATGTGTCTTGGGACCTTATTTTGTTGACCAACATTGATCGAACTCCCAGAGGCCAAATTTCAAAATTCTAAAATCATTTTTTAAATTTTTGGACCCTCTAGACTCAATTTTATGCCAAATCCTACTCAGAAACGTACATTATGAGGCTGTCCAACTTAGGAACCATTGCTTTTTGAATAGAGAATTATTTTTATAATTCATTTTATGCACTTATTGAACTTTAAGTGTAAAATTTGTAACATCCTTAATTTATTTTTATAGGCACATAAATATTTAATTAAGGAAATAAGAGAATAATGAGAACTTATTAAACAATTTTTTAGATATCTAAGAGAATATACGCCTTAGAAATTCTTTACCCTATGTATATGTATAGAGAATTTTTCTAACATTAAGGGAATAGGAAAAAGTGAGAAAACCTAAGAGGGAAAAATTAGAAATAAGATCCTAGAGAAGGGCGAAATTCTTGGATAAGGAAAATAAATTTTTGGAATTGAATGAAGGTTTTGAAATTTCTCAAAGATGGATTAGGGAAAATTTTCTAAAGTTCCTAAATTTAACACCTCACCCCATACATTTGGGTCTCCACATATGGACACTCCATATAGAGTTTTTCCACCTCACATAATTGTTTGGCAAGCCACATGGTTGGTCTAAGTGAGAAACATGACATAAACTTGGACTAGAATAGAGAGGTTAGGCCAATAACCAAAACCCATGAAAGTGTGGCCAAGCCCTCGGATAGGAATTTCAGCCAAGCCCAAGGAAATGGCTAAGAATGAGCCTAAATCTAAGAGAGAAAAATGAGATCCATGTGAGAAAATAATAGTGTAATAGTAAGTGATAATTACTCATCATGGGAGGTGCAATAGATAAGATTTGGCAAGTCCAACAAGTTAAGGAAATACTATTACATGAGTGCTCCATAAGCAAGCAATATTGTCACATGGAATTGAGGCAAAAACATCCCCACCAAACACACATAATTTTGGCCAAGCAAGGGGGAATCAAGGGCTAGAAAATTGCCATCTAAAAATGAAAATTTATTAATCTTAAGCAAGCCAAAAGAAATGAAAAATGAATCCCCAAACTTGAGGATATCTTGCCATTTGTCTTAAACCCATCCAACTATGATTTTCAAACACCAAATCCCTCATTTTTTTGTGCACATTTTGGCCAAAGGAGAGGAAGAGCAGACTATGATTTTTTCTCCCCCAAGAAGTAACCATATGCACCCTAATGATGAAAATATGGAATGTCCCACAAGTAAGCCTTTGACCCATGATTATGAGAGGTTGACCACTTGATTTTTTTAAGCAAAACCTACCTTTAGCACATGAGAATTTTGGCCAAGTAAGGGAGAGGAAAAAATAGAAGCAAGGTAGAGGAGAGAAAGGAGATAAATAGAGGAGAAGAGAGGAAGGGAGAAGAAAAAGTTTGGAGGACTAAGTGTTCAAGGTAAGTTAGCTTAACCTCCACTTGAAACCATCTTTTCCTTTTATCCTTAGAGTTTAAAACTCACCATCTTTCTCTTATTTAAGCTACTGGAAAATCCTAGGGGAGGGAAGAATCTCGCCATTCCTTCAAGGGAAAACAAGAAAAGAAAACTCACTAAGTAAGTTAAGGAGATTTGTAGGTAGGTTTAACAATATCTCTTTTTGAAGAAAAGTTTTGAAATTTTTAACATTATTTGTGACTTTGAACCTAGAACTCTAATGATATTTGTAATAATTTACTATTTTGATGATTGGCCATGGATGTTGCTATATCATGTTACATATTGATCTTACATGTGATGAATGTTTAGATGTTTAGGTTGGTATGAAAAATTTTTGTATGGCTATGGCTATGGCTGGCAAAATGTTAGGGCTTTTGTGATGCTATTATGTGTATTTGAATATGGTAAAAATGGGTGGAAGATGGTTAAATTGACAAAATAAGTATGGACTTAAATACTTAGAAGAAGTACATGAGAAATTGCTATTGAAAACACCCATGATGATGTATGATTCTATTTTTCTTTTGAAGTGGATGATAGAATATGTTAAATTAATTAAGAAGTTAATTAAAATGTTCAAATGAGCAACCTAATGGTTAGTTGGAAATTAGGAAGATAAATGGATGAGGACTTAATAAAAGAAGGAACTAGAACTTTATGAAACGGTAGCCTAAGAAAGCTAGAATTTGGAGTAACTAGGAAAGCTTTTGCTTTCAAATTTCTGGGAGCAATTTGTAAAGCATTAAAAGAAATGGTTAACATGAAAAATTTATATATATGTCTCACAAATTTGTAGCCACTGGAACGACTTAATTTGGAGTCCATATGAGAGAGATATAGTTTGATTAGTAAGCAGAGATCATAACCTACCCAAGAAGAAATAACAGTGAATTTGAGGGAGTAATAAAATCAATACTTCTTAAGATTTTGCTAAACTACTCAGCACAACAGTTCTATAGGATTGTCTTAGCTTTCTATAGGCTCTAGAATGACTTAATTTAGAGATCAAATGAAGAAGATATGACCCAAACAATGACAAGAGGTCTAGGCCCAAAAATCCAAGATGCATTTTGGGCCTTAATCCTTAAAGAAGTAGTATTTTCCAACATAAAGTAGTACTAAAAATTTTAGGGAAGTAAATAAAAAATAATGTATAAAGATCATAGGTAAAAGAGATGAAAAAAATGAATTTTATGAATAAGAGCATGTGTTGACAATAATTTTAAGTAGGAGGAAAGTGATTATAGGCAAAAAAAAAATAAAGATATAAAATAATATTTTAGAAAGAAGAATAATCTTACAAATGAAAATAATAAAGGACTAGTGTATGCCCTAACCATTGCCATTGCATGAAATATTTACCATCCAAAGTATGTGATTTGGCATGATTATGTTTTGTAAAAATGATTTTTGAAATAATTATGCTTTGATGAGAAAATGTGACATATGGGCATAATGGGCATACTTGTTATTGAAATAATATTTTGGCTATTAATGTGAAAAGAAAAGAAAAGAGATGAGCACAATCATATAGTGGCTCGTGTGGTGCACCAGTAGTAGACGCTCTATTCATAGCTATAATTATGATGATGAGAAAAGAAAGAGAAAGTGTGCTATGTCAGACAGAGCTAAAAAAGCCCATACCAGAGAGTAGAGAATATTCACCTTAACCAGGGTAACTCGATATGAGAATAAGTTGATAGCTACCATATGATAAAACCATGTTTTTTCTGAGATGCCATAACATTTTTAATAGTTGATCTTGCCCTTGATATGTGAAATGACTATACATGCCCATGATATTATGAAAGTAAGTACTCATGTCATACATACTATTGCTGCATTCCTTTTATGTACATAGATAAAGTACATTCATGAGGCCCGATATATTTTTGCTATAGTTTATATAGTTGAACACAACATGATGACTGATATTATTAATGAATATGATTTATTGTTACTCATGTCATACATACTATTGCTGCATGCATTTTATGTACATAGATAAAGTACATTCATGAGGCCCAATATATTTTTGCTATAGCTTATACAGTTGAACATAACATGATGACTGATATTATTAATGAATATGATTTATTGTTACTCATGTCATATATACTATTGTTGCATGCTTTTTATGTATATAGATAAAGTACATTTATGAGTCCGATATATTTTTACTATAACTTATACAGTTGAACATAACATGATGACTGATATTATTAATGAATATGATTTATTGTTGAACCTACTGGGATTTAATTCTCACTATATTTCCATGTTATGTTCAGATAATTAGATATATAGATTTTCACCATGACTCTTGTTTTTGTTGTGCGTTGGGTAGAACTACCCTACCTTAGACAAGTGTCGATTATATCTGATGTATCTATTGTAGACATAACTGAGATTCTAGTGGAGGTGCCACCACCCGCACCAATTTCCACGAAAGTAGTCGACGTGGATGACTAGGACATAGACATATATATTTTACCTTTTGTATGGGTGCTTTTGACTACCCACACCCGAATGCCAATTGTATTTTTGATATAGTGTTAGGTGTCTTCCTGATTTTGACATGTTTCAGGTAACACCTGGATACCGATGAAGTATGTATATGAACTCGCAATAGCATCAATGTTAATGGTAGACTTTAAATCTTAATTATGCTTGACTAAATTAATTGAACACTATGAAATAAACAATTATAAGTAAAGAGGTAATGACTTCATTAGATAGTGTATCGATATATATATATATATATATATATATATATATATATATATATATATATATATATATATATATATATATATATATATATATATATATATATATATATATATATATAATGGAGTCATTACAAAATTGATCTAGAATATGATTATTCTTAACTATTTTTCAAAACTTAAGAATGGATAAACTATCATACTTGCTTACTAGTTGATATATTTTTTTGAAGTATAGTATTGTTTTGAGTATGATAAGGTTTCAATGTCTAAACATACTTGAACTTAGAATCCCTTGAATATACATTTGCATATAAATCTCTTACCATATTTGAGAAGTTAGCTTTGGAATAATTGGATTAGAACATATTATTCAAATAACTCATAATTAGTGTATTTGTCAAAGACATTGTTTTGTTTTAAAGTAATTATGATTTAATTATTGTGAACTAGAAATTTTGAGCCATGTAATTTGAAAGAAGAATTTTTATTAAACTTATGGAATATTACAACTATTGAAAAAAGTGCATTTTTGTATAAGTGGCATTGATACATATATATTGTCTCCTTTGGGAAAAAGGTAAGAATATGTATTTTAAGCTTTGATTAGAGTTTGTTTGACAAAGAAATTGAACTTAGAAAGTATTTCTTATTTTGAATGATAAACTATTTCCATACATTATTTCTTTGAGATGAATCATATTCAAAAACATTACTTGCTAGCAGCAGAAGATGCTAGCCTTAGTGCACCTTGCAACTTCAACTAGAAAGGATGTTGCTAACCCTATGTAATGGCCAATACATGAATGTGTTATTGTGAATGAGTGGCAGAATGTCTCCTGTTATTTATTAGTAAAATGGCAACTAACTATCTTACTTGTGATTGCCCTACCTTACTGTGTGCTTGAGATTAAAGAATGGTTTTGACTGAGAATCCTCCTAAACGTTAAAATAAATATTAAGGCATATATGAGTTTTCCTATTTGCATAAATAAACATTTTTTTATTGACATGTTTCAGTGCTTCTCTTTTTGATATTTATGTTACCTTCTAATTTGAGAATATTAATAAGAATGGTCATTTATAGATGTACTTATGACTTTTTCATTTCCCTTGAAGAAAATAAATTGTTTACATAAAAGTACCTCCATATGCTAGCCTTGTATGATTATAGTAAGTTTTATCTGCTCACTGGGTTGTCAAAATTACTACACAATATTTCAATATTTTTCATATAAAGATACATAGTCTAGTCATTCCTCTGCGGTTAAGTGAACAATTAGGTTGCATACCCTCTGGGTAACCCCATTTTTCTTTAAGGGTTATAGCTTCTGGTTTGTAATGTATATTGTACTCTAGAGTATACTCTAATGCCACAGATAGGGTCCTTACATCTTTTGTAATATTGACATATAAACTAGGCATGCTTATTTGTTTATAAATGGGAGAACTTATATACACATGTTTTCACTTTCGTTAAATCTATTATATAATATGTTAAAAGATTGTATGGTGCATGTTTTGATTAAGGATTGTTTGCTAATTATGCTAATCACATTCTCCTAAATTAGGGTAGTAAAAATTCATCTTGTGCTTTGCTTTTTTTCCTTTCAAGGCTGGCTTATTATTGTTTTCCCTAGTGTTTATGGATTTTCTATGTTTAGAGTACAAAAATTTCTTTCTAATACTTTTTTACTTATATTTTCAGTACTCTCAAAGTAAACAATAATTAATATTATGTATTCATGTTTGTTACACTCAACGAGGAGGAAATTATTTATATAAAAGAAATTGACATATTATAATAATCTAAATCAGAACCTAGGTTATATTTAAATTGAAGGTGATTTCAAAATCAACAGTTTTGTCTTCATAACCTTCTTCAAGACTTTCCATCTAGATAGCAAGAGCATCTCCTACAATAAGGAGGATTTATAATATCACAATATGTCTTTGTCCAATTGCCATATTAGCTATGAAGAGTCACATAAACTCATCATGTTCTCAAAATATCTTTCAAAAACTAGCAATTAAGAACAGAGGACCACCACTAGCAGAAAAAGCATAAAAAAAACAGAAAATTTGATGGCAAAACATAAAAAGAACACTTAAAAAAAGGAAACACACAGACACATGAGAAAGGAAAAAAACCACAAAATGCAAGGAGATCAAATATGCTTAAGAGAATGAAAGAAACAGACAAAGAAAAAACCAAGGAACAGGAGGAAAGAAGTGAAAAAGATCTTCAATTAGGAATAACGAGAAATAGTGTATACTTCTCTAAAGTTCATTTTTATGGAAAGCACTGTGTATCGTTCTCTCTTGATGACTATAGAACTTATTTTCATAAACAATGCCATGACTGGGGGGAACAAAACACAATTGAGAATATTTGGATTGAACCATTGAAGGACTTTTTGGCCTTTATGTGAAGAGTTTTAGTGAAATAAGTTAAGTATGCCCAAAATCAGTATACGTATAGAGTTACTTTTATCTCTAAATTTTAAGAATATATGTTAACTATTGGATATATACTTTGATATTTCCACATAGTTAATTTATGGGGAAGCTACTAGGCTGCATGTTTTGATATTAATTTTAAGTTGTATTGTATTTAATCTTAACACTCTTTTCCAAAATTATTATATATGCATTAATAAATTCTCCTGATTCAGTTTTAGTCATAAATCTTAATGTTATTTTGAATTCCCTGTATCTTTAACAAAGTAACGTTGTAATTGCAAATGTATAGTGTTACTAATTCAGTATTTTGTTGTTGTATTTAGATCTATTATATGTTCACATCTATGTTTTTAGACAGACATGGTTATTTATACTTAAAATTAAAGAGGATCGAAGGTTAGATGTTAAACCTTGACACATGTTATATTAAATTCTATGATTTTGATTAAAGATAATCTGTAAATTCTCAGTACTAATTTAGTCAACTCCATTCATTTGCATTAACCTTTAAGTTATGTATTACTTCTATTTAAAATCCATGTAGTGTATATAATGTTAGAATAGCCTCTAGGTTAGTAATCTCTGATAAGAAATTTTTTAAGGGTAAAGAAAGAAAAGAAAATACAAGTAGAATGTCCTCATCTTTGTTTGCAATTTTCTCTAAATTTGCGTTAAATCTCTATTTGTATTCATTTTACATACTACTTATTATTGCCCATGAACCCTTTTGGTTTTGTTAATATATGGTCTTCAGTGCCCATCTCAACTGGTACAATGTTGTATGGAAAATATAGATGAAGTTTCCACATATCTTAATGACATTTATACATTGATTTCTTTGTCTATATTGATCAAAGCAAACGGTTTTGGTCCTCTCTTTAATTAATTTTTTTTGTTTCATTTTAGATTATGGTAAGAGGAAACCATGGAATGAGAAGAAGGCATATCATCAAACTAATAATATATATGGAGTTGCTTAATCAATTTTCTCTCTTCTTGATGAACATATATGTATTAGTATATCATATAAAAAGAAGAACTAGGAGATGGGTAGCTTGGAATCATTATAGTAGGACCATAGTGAGAAATGTCAATTTGAACGAATAGTTTATATTAGTGATACCACTTGCAATGAAAATACTAGGATGGATAGGAGGTACTTTCATAAGTTGTGTAATTTATTGGGATTCTTGTACCAACCAAGTATATGAGTGTAGAAAAGCAAGTTGCAATATTTTTGTACTTTTTAGCTCATGATATTAAAATTAAAGTAATTAAAAACTAGTTTATGAGGTCTAGTGAAACAATAAGTAGGTAGTTCAATAAGGTCTTACATGTTGCATTGAAATGTTATATAGTTTTACTCAAACAACCTAAACTTGCACCTCAATATTCCACTGATGAACGTTGGAAATGGTTCAAGGTAATGTTACAAATAAATATAAAAATTTAGGTATTATCACTATATTATTTAAAAGAAATAAAAGCTAATGCCCCACAATTTTTTTCCTAATCAATAGAATCGTTTAGGAGGTCTAGATAGGATATACATAAAGTTAAATGTCTTACACTAATAAGGTTAGATATCAAACAAGAAAGGGTGAGACAACAACAAATGTGTTAGAATTTTGTTTTCAAGATTTACAATTTATCTATATTTTAACTGCATGAGAAGGATCAGTAACAGATTTTAGGATTTTTAGAAGTGCTATATATCGTATAAATGGAGTAAAGGTGCCAAAATATACTTAAATTTACTTTATATTATTATTTTTTTAGGTTGAGGCTTTTTAGATTTATCTTAATAAATTTTTCTTTAAATGATCATTATTCTTTTTTAAGTTACTATTATTTATCTGATGCTAGATATATGAATAAGGAAGGGTTCCTTATAGGATAATTATTATTTATTGCGTGCTTCATAATCACATTAGAAGGGAAATGATAATGGACCCTTTACAACACCACTTGATAGACATCGAAGAATAATAAGATTGTAACACCCCTAAGATTTAGTAATTTTTATTTATATACGGATTATTAAAAGAAATAAAGGAGTAGAGATGTAATTGAAAGGTTCTAAGGATGAAAATAAAAACTTATTAATATTTTTGGGGTCAAAATGTAAATAATAAAATTTATAAAGACATCCTCCAAGAATTGGAATTTTTTCAAATGGTCCCTCTATCATTTAAAAAAGAAGAAGAAGAAAAAAAAAATCAGTCTTAACCTTCGTATATGAATAATGCATCTCTCTTCACCATTTTTTTTCTCTAGATCTGGAGTACCTCCGAACTTCTGATCTCAAAACTAAAGGGTATTATTGAATTCAAGACGGAGAATACTACGATGTTGGCCGAATAATTTTTCAAATCAACCGCAAAATCGTCGTAGATCGGAAGTAGAAAATTTTAGAAAAAGGTAAGTTCTGAAACTTCTATTTAGAGACTTCAAATTGAAAATCTGACACTGTAAATGGATAACAGAGATAGATAAACTATAGAATATAAAGTTTCTTAGTCATTTGACAACTTTTGGTGTCATGAAGAGTAACTCCAACCTGCGTGAATAGTGACTCTAGTTGTGTGAACAGTAACTCCAACTAACATGGATAGTGATTTCGATTGATGTGAATAGTACTTTCAGCCATGAACAGTGACCATCGATGAACCGGCATTGACCAAGCTCTTGGATTTATTTTCTAGGTTTTTTAACCCTTCGACTCGTTTTTTAGATCTATTTGGTCAAATTTTGAATGGAAAAGTATATTTTTGAGCTGTCCATCCAGAAGCCTTACTCTATGAGTAGATAATTCTTTCTATGATTTATCCTATGCTCTTCTTAAACTTTAAATGTATAATTTTTTTGTTTACAAGTTATTTATACTATCATAAGTCTTTGAAATGTGTTAAAATATCTGTTTTTCTTACTAACTGACATATAGTTCAAGAAGAGTGTAGTTTTACAAATAGATTTTGAAACTCATTGAATATGTGGTTCTAAATGTATTTCTCATTATTTGGTAAAGTGAATATTTTGTGCATGAAGCATTGATCAGTAAAGCTATAAATTAGCCTTGAAAAATGGCATAGATATGTGATAACCTTTATTGGGAAGTTTTTGACAAAGGAATTGTACTCAGAGTGAAAATTCTAAACTATTTTAAAACCTTTGTTTTGAAAGATATGGAAAATATGTAAATAATGATTCCTATAGAGGAATCCTATTAGAAATACTATTTGCTAACAGCAGGTGATGTTAGCCGTGGTGCACCTTGATAACTCAACTAGCAGGGTTATTACTAGTCTCGTGTGACAACAAACGCACGGGATATGACATGTGAAGGAGAGCAGGATGACTCCTATCTGGGCGAAATGCCGACTATATGATATAGATTTGCTCTCCCTTGTTGTGTGCTTAGAAAATACTTATATTAGAGTTTCTTCCCATGTCCTTTGTCACGTCTCGAATTTAAGGGCACATGAAACCCATACTTTACAAACATATGTTTGTCATAATATGTATAATACACTCTTTTATCATTGAAAACATTTACATATAGGTATACTCATGTATACACAATATACAAACAAAGTCTATAAACATTAAAGTATAGCAGAAGTAGGGATCTTGCCTGTGGCATTTAGAGCATACTCTAGAGTACAAGTACAATATAACCAAAAATCTACGAGCCTTGGAAACAAAATAGGCTCACCAGAGAATAGATCGCCAAGCTGATCACCTATTCGAAGGGAAAAGACCAAACTCTATACTTTTATTTGAAAAATGTAAAAATATCGTGTAGTGAGTTTGACAACTCAATGAGTAGATAATACCTCCTATGACCTCTTAGGTCAATATATGGATGTACTCATATATTAAAATTTATCACATTGAAAATTATAGTTCAGAAGTATATCCATATAGAACCGGTATTTCAAATATTCTCAGTTCAAATAGAATTTAGATATCCAAAATCATATACAATACAGTACGATCATTATTCAAATATTGTTATGCATCAAAATATTTCTCATGAAAAAATTAGGAGAATCCCATATAAAAACCACTATATTAGAGTTCAAGCCCTTCTATACTTTGGTGGTGTAAGATTTGTCTATATTTAGCATCTCAACTTAGGTTTGCCATACCACCATTTAAGAGGACACACGAAGGGACTCAAATATGAGTAATTTTCCAAGCACAAAGCATGGGAGGGAAAATCACATATCATATAATCGGCATCTCGCCCAGATATGAGGGATCACATTCTCTTTCACATATCATATCCCATGTGTTGGCCATCACACGAGGCTAGCACCACCCCTGCTAGTTGAGGTGTCAAGGTGCACCAAGGCTAACATTGCCTGCTATTAGCAAATAGTATTTCCAAAATGATTCCTCCCCAAAAATCATATTTGCATATATGCTATATCGTTCAAAACAGAGGTTTTAGTATAATACAGAATTTTCAATCTCAGTACAATTCCTCTTTCAAAAATTTCTCAATCAGGGTAATCACATATACATGCTTGTTTCCAAGGCAATCTTATAACTTTACATATCCCCACATGCATAATATATTTCCTTTACCATATAATGAGAAATACAATTTAAAATCACATATTCAATGAGTTCAAAAATTTATTTTCAAAACCATACTCTTTTTGAACTATATATCATATTTTAAACAATTTAGATAATTTAATTCATTTCAGAGACATATAAAAGTATAAATAACTTGTAAACATAATCAATTATCCATTTAAAGTTCAAAAAGAGCATAAGGTAAGTTATAGAAAGAATTATCTACTTACAAGGTAAGGGCTCCAGGTTGAACAACCCCAAAATATACTTTTTTAATCCGAATTTAACCAAATAGACCTCAAAAACATGTCCGGATGATCTAAAAATCTAGGAAATGACTCTGGGAGCTTGGTCAACGCTGGTCAATTGATCAACACTATTCACAGAAGAACAATTTGCAAAATTAGAGTACCAAATCACGTTGTTTGACTATAAAATTTATCATGCAACCAATACAGTAAATCCTTAACAAAACCCATAACTTGAAAACTTGAAAAACCATAAAAAATTCAGCATTTTAGAAACATTACCTATGTGTTACTATTCATAATTTTTCGACGAACATCCGGTGAGTTTCCGGCGAAATTGATTGGTGAGTTTTGAAGTTCTTATCACCATGAATCCAACGGTACCTCCGGTATCTCAATTGGATGTCTAGAATGAGAGATATCTTAGAGAGAAGATAGAACATAGAGAAAGAAAATGAAAGAAAAAATGGAGGGGATGTCGAGCCTTCTGCTTTCACGTTTTGCTTATACCCTTTTTTTTAATATTATTTAATAATTGAATATTTAAAATTTATTCTTTAATTATATACATACAATTATTGTTTTTCATCCTAAAGCTTCCCAAAAATTTCTAAAAACTTATATTATTGTAAAATTTTAGTTGCACTCTTAAATCATGACTTTTCTTGATACAAATTTTAATAAAACAAATCACCAAATAAATATATCTTTATGCATAATAAAAGAAAGAATATTTCTAAAAATAAAACAAAAATTTATTAGAGGAAAATATAATTATTTTAAGTAAAACAAAAATTATTTTAATTAAAAGTATATTTTCTTTCAGCAAAACAAGCACAATCATTTAAAAAATATAATACTTGTTTATAGTAAAATATTATTGTCACGTCCCTACTTTAGGAACGCGAATACCTTTAATATCCGTTAAACTTTTTATTACGCATATGCAAATGATCTCACGATAATACATATCCAAGTATTATTCAACGTTCACAAGTTTACAAAACCAATAATTATACATGCCAAGTCAATATACATCAAGTTTACAGCGAAAACAAGGATCTTGTTTGTGACTTTCAGAGCAACACTAGAGTACAAATATATTACAATATATTACACTGAGAGCCTAGAAACAAGTTAGGCTCACCACTGAAGCACGACACCTAGTCGGTCAAGTAGCTGTGGGACCAAATTCTGGGTCTTTATCTGAAAAATATATCAACCACGTGTAGTGAGTTTTACAACTCAGTGAGTAGATAACACCTCCTATGACTTCTCAGGTCAACATAAGGATGTACTTATATAGTAAAACTTATCATATCAAAATCCACCGTTCAAAAGTACATTATTATGGGACCTGCATTTTCAAAATATTCTCAGTTCAAATCATATTTTAATAGCTGTAACCACATATGATACAAATAAATCTTAAATAGATTTTGGTATGCATTAAAAATCAAATATTTTCAATAGATAAATATGGAATGTGAGTTCATCACCCAACTACCTCCTCACAATACCATAGTCACAATCACAGTAGGTAATCAGGGAATGTGAGTACATCACCCAATTGCCTCCTCACAATACCACTGACTACAACTTCAATAGGTCAACAAGGAATGAGAGTACATCACCCAACTGCCTCATCACATTACCACTGTCATCATCACAATAAGTAATCAGGAAATGTGAGTACATCACCCAACTGCCTCCTCACATTCCCACTACTATCACCTTCATAATACCGTCTCAAGCCATATAACCGACAAAATTCATCAATATATATATATATATATATATATATATATATATATATATATATATACATTCATGTAGAAAAACGACAGAGCTTTCAATCTCAGTACAAAATCGTTTATAACATATATATATATATATATATATATATATATATATATATATATATATATATATTAATGCATATTCATCAAACAAAATGTAAAATTATCAAGTAACTCGCCATGAGTTTTACGCTTGCCGTAATTATCAAGCAACTCGCCATGAGCTTTACGCTTGCCATTCAATTTCTTTCATAAAATAATATGCATAATTTTCATATCCAACAATTAATACGTGTAAAAAAAATCACATGTTCAATGTGTTTCAAAATTTATTGCAAAATCAAACTCTTCTTGAACTACATATCATATACCAAATATTTCAAACATTTCCAAACCATTTCAATAACACATGGAAGTATAAATAACATGTAATCGTGCTCATTTATCAATGTAAAGTTCAAGAAGAGTAAAAACAAGCCATAGAAAGAATCATCTACTCACCACTTTGAAGTACAAAGTTGAACACCCTTAAAATCCTATTTTCTGATCCCAATGCAGCGAAATAAACCCCAAAATCGAGTCCGGAATGTCCGAAAACCTTGAAAACGACTCCGGATTTGCAAAATTTGGCCTTCGGGAGCTCGGTCAATGCAGGTCAACGCAAGGAGGTCCGGCTACTACGCGCTACATGCGCCACCCGAGGAGCTGCGCGTGGGCTTCACTTGCCGAGGGAGATGTGGCACATGGGGGCGCGTGCGGTGGTGGGTCTGGCTGAAATTTGAGATCCAAACGTTTCGGTGCGTTATGGATCGATCTACAATGTTAGTTTTTGCGTTTGAAAACTAAAAGTAGGAGTTTCGGGGGTTACCTTTTTGGCCGTTTTTCTCTTCAATTTTTTGGCCAATTTCCAGTCAATTCTCCAGAAACCAATCGGATGGATTTGAAGAACTCTTCGTCCTAAGTCCATTGGTGGTGGTGGTGTCGAAATCCGAGGTTCGTAGGTGAAGAAATCTTAGATAGAGTTTAGAGGGTTGTCGGGGAGAATTTTCTGAAGAGAGATGAAGAAATCTGTCACTGACCACCTTCCGGATTGGTTGAGGCCCTTAAAATATCCCGGGGGACCTTTCTGCAAAATTTTACTTTTTGAGGGAGGTCCTTGCAAAATTTTCTTATTTATATTTTAACTCCGAAACTTTTAAGAAATTGCATTTTTGCCCCAAAACATAAATTTCTAACATTTCTTTTATAATTCTTTAATCCATGTAAATAATAACTTATTTTCACCGGGTCCTAACTCCATTTTCGAAATCCTCTCTTTAATTCCAAAATTTCCTTAATTAAAATCTCCATTTTCCAAATTTATCTCTTTTATTCTAAATTTCTTTAGTTGAACTTTCTCGTTAAATTTACGGCTATTACATTCTTCCCCCTTAAAGAAATTCAGTCCCCGAATTTCATCACCATAGTAGCAGATAAATACTAACCTCATTGTTCAAACAAATGCGGATATTTGGCACGGATGTCATCTTCTCTTTCCCACGTAGCTTCCTTAGATGAGTGATTTTGCCATATCACCTTAACCATAGAAATATCTCGTGACCGCAACTTCTTCACTTGTCGATCAGCAATAGATATCAGCTTTTCCTCATAAGTTAAATTCTTATCCAATTGAATTTCCTGGGGTTGAATGACATGAGTAGGATCCGGTAAGTATTTCCGTAACATAGACACATGAAATACTGGATGAACATTACTCAGTTCTGGTGGCAGAGCTATGCGATATGCTACTGCACCTATTCTGTCCAATATCTCAAAAGGACCTATATACCGAGGGCTTAACTTCCCTTTCTTTCCAAATCTCATCACTCCTTTCATGGGTGAGACTTTCAGGAACACTTATTCACCCTCTGAAAATTTTAACTCCCTTCGTCTGTTGTCAACATACGCCTTTTGTCTACTCTGAGCTGCCTGCAGCCTTTCCCTAATCAGCTATACATTGTTCAAAGCTTCTTGTACAAGATCTGGCCCTATAAGTTTAGCCTCGCCCACTTCGAACCATCCAATGGGAGATCTGCACCGTTTACCATACAAAGCTTCAAATGGGGCCATCTGTATACTAGTCTGGTAACTATTATTATATGCAAATTCAGCCAAAGGCAAGTACATATCCCAACTTCCACTAAAATGAAAAATGCAGGCTCGGAGCATATCTTCTAAAATCTGAATCGTACACTCAGACTGAACATCAGTTTGGGGATGGAAAGCTATGCTCAAGTCCAATCTCGTTCCTAATGCTTCTTGAAAAGCTTTCCAAAATCGTGCCGTGAACTGCGGCCCTCGATCCGATATAATCGATATAGGAACTCCATGTAGCCTAACTATTTCATTTAAATAGAGCCTTGCATACTGAGCTACATTATAGGTTGTTTTCACAGGCAGAAAGTGTGCTGACTTCGTCATGCGGTCTATAATGACCCAGATAGAATCATTTCCCTTGGGAGTTCTTGGTAATCCAGTGATAAAATCCATAGTAATTCTCTCCCACTTTCATTCTGGTATCTCTATTCGCTGATGTAACCTTGCAGGTCGTTGATGTTTAGCTTTTACCTGCTAGCATGTCAAACAATGAGAAACATATTCCGTAATATCCCTCTTTATACCATCCCACCAATACAATTCCTTTATGTCTTGGTATATCTTTGTCATTCCTGGGTGTATGGTATATGTAGATCGATGTGCTTCCTCCAAAACTTGTTTTCTCAAATCATGAACATTTGGGACACATAATCGTCTACCGTATCTTAATACCCCTTCAGTATCCACTGAGAATTCAGAATCCTTACGATCCTTCATTTCACTCTTAATCTTGAGCAAATTAGCATCCTTGTCTTGATCGGCTTTGATTTGCTCAACTAAGGAAGATTGGAGCTGCACATGAGCCAATAATATTCTCGGTTCTTTTATTTCAAACTTTATCCCCTTACTTTCTAACTTATGGATGTCTTCTAACAATGGTCGTCGCACCTCTGCTATATGAGCCAAACTTCCCATTGACTTTCTGCTTAGAGCATCAGCTACTACATTTGCTTTACCTGGATGATACAAAATCTTACAGTCATAGTCTTTCAGTAACTCCATCCATCTTCTTTGCCTCAAATTAAGATCCTTCTGTTGAAAAATATATTTGAGGTTTTTGTGATCTGTATAAATCTCACAAGTTCTTCCATACAGGTAATGTCTCCAAATCTTTAGAGCAAATACTACAGCTGCCATCTCTAAATCATGGGTGGGATAATTCTATTCATGCTTCTTCAACTGTCTAGATGCATAAGCAACTACTCTTCCATTTTGCATTAACACATAGCCTAAACCCACTCTAGATGCATCACAGTATACTACGTAATCTCCTGTATCCGTAGGAATAGTAAGGATTGGGGCTGTAGTTAAGCACTCCTTTAATTTCTGAAAACTCTTCTCACAAGCATCAGACCACTCAAATTTTATTCCTTTCCTAGTCAACCTGGTCAAAGGAGCAGCTATCTTTGAAAAATCTTTAACAAATCTACGATAATAGCCTACTAACTCAAGAAAGCTACGAATCTCTGTAACTGTCGTGGGGCGTGGCCATTGCTGTACTGCTTCTATCTTTTTAGGATCAACATGAATACCATCTTTGGTAACCACATGCCCTAGGAATGTAACATTACTAAGCCAAAATTCACACTTTGAAAACTTAGCATACAATTGATGTTCTCTTAGGGTTTGCAAGGCTATCCTTAAATGTCGCTCATGCTCCTCTGAACTCTTTGAATACACCAGAATATCATCGATAAATACAATAATAAACTGGTCTAGGAAAGGTTTAAATACCTTATTCATTAAGTCCATAAATGCAGCTGGGGCATTCGTTAAACTAAATGGCATTACTAAGAACTCGTAGTGCCCATATCGAGTCCTAAAAGCAGTTTTTGAAATATCTTCCTTCTTTATTTTCAATTGATGATACCCAGATCTCAGATCAATTTTTGAAAAACATTGAGCACTTTGTAACTGATCAAACAAATCATCTATTCTGGGTAGAGGATATTTATTACGTATAGTTACTTTGTTCAACTGCCTATAATCAATACATAAACGTAAGGATCCATCCTTTTTCTTTACAAAGAGGACAGGAGCACCCCAAGGAGATGTGCTAGGTCGAATAAAACCTTTATCTAGTAAATCTTGCAGTTGCTCCTTCAATTCCTTAAGTTCTGCGGGTGCCATCCTATAAGGAGGTATGGATATTGGTTGTGTTCCGGGAAAAAGATCAATACCGAACTCAATCTCTCAGTCTGGTGGTAATCCTGGCAACTCTTCAGGAAATACATCAGGAAATTCTTTAACTACTGGAACCTGCTCTAAACTTGTATACTTTATATCAACATCCCTGACTACTGTTAAATATCCCTGACATCCTCTTCGTAACAGTTTATGATCTGTTAAAGCTGAAATTAAATTACTAGATTCCTTACTACAATATCCTTGTATCATAAAAGAAGATTCTCCAGGAACATTAAACTTAATCACCTTATGATGACAGTCTAGAATGGCATGGAATGATGCCAACCAATCCATTCCCAAAATCACATTAAAGTCTATCATATTTAGAACTATCAAATCTATAAGAGTCTCCTTGCCTTCTATTGAAATCTCACATGATTTATACACATCATTTACTAATAGAAATTCTCCCATTGGAGTAGCAACCATGAAAGAACAATGCAAACTAGCAGGATCTCTATCCAAGTTCTTAGCAAAGCATGGTGATATATAAGAATGAGTAGAACCAGGATCGAACAGAATATATGCTTTATGGGAACATTCTGATAATATACCTGTCATAACTGCATTTGAGGCCTGAGCATCCTGTCGTGTCAAGGCAAAAACTTGAGCTGGTTCTCGCCCTCGATTTCTTGATCCTCTACCAGGACCACCACTACTTGCTTGGACTGAGGCTGCTCTACTAGGTCATGCTGGCACAGATGCAGGGGGTGAAGCTGGTTGCATTGATGCTTGACTAAAACTTTGCAGTTGTGGACAATTTCTCATCAGATGACCCATTTGTTCACACTTAAAACATGCACCAGTTTCTCTGCGACACTGTCGAGTATGGGACCTACCACAATTTGGACATGGTGGAATTGATCTTGAGTCTTGCTGACTCGGGGGTCTCATATCTCTTTGGAACATTCTCTGTTTGTTAGTGTTAACTGATGGCTGGTTAGAACTACCAGCTCCTGTTTGAGTAAAACACTGTGGATTTTGAAATCTTGACCCACTGATAGTAGGATTATATCTAGTCTGGGCAATACTATCTCGATCTCTTTTCCTTCTCTTAAGACCTTCTATGTCAGCTTGCTCTCGTGTTTCCATCATTCTAGCACAGTTCACAGCTGTTGAATAAGTTGAAAAATGATCCATCTGAGGACCCACTGACTTAAACAATGGGCATATTAATCCCAAAACAAACCTCTTAATTCTATCCTTTTCAGTAGGGACCAGATATGGTGCATATCTAGACAACCGGGTAAAACGGATGTCATATTCAGAAACTGACATGTTTGGTGTTTGTTTCAATTCTTCAAACTCTCTGGCCCTCTTGTCTCTTTCACTTGTTGGTAGAAAGCGATTCATAAATGCTTCCTTAAATTCGTTCCACTCCATTGGTGGTAAAACAACTGCCCGTCCTTGTACAAATGTCTCAAACCAAACTTGGGCCACATCAGATAGTTGAAAAGACACCAACTCCACGGATCTTCTACTAGAGCACCCCAAGGCTCTGAAAATTCGTTCCATAGCATCAATAAAGATCTGTAGGTCTTCCTGAACATTTGACCCAGAAAAAGTCGGAGGTTTTAACTTAAGGAATTGCGGTAATGACACCTCAATCCCTCTCAGCTTATCCTCTTGATCAGCTGTTCTTCCCAGTTCTTACACTTCAGGAGCATGTTCTGCAGGCTGGCCTTCCCTTCTACCCTATTCCACTATAAATCCAGCCAATGTTTCTAAACTTCTATGTATACCAGCAATCATATCAGCGTTTCTATCAGGTGGCTCCTGAGGGGTTTCTACTCTTTCCTCAGGAACTCTATTAGGTACAGGAGTCTGTTCACCTTGTCTTGGGGTTCTCAGACCCCGTGCACGTCCTCTACCTCTAGGTCGGCCTCTTTGTACTGGTATTGTAGATTATGCAGACTCTTCTGTAGAGGGTGCACGATCTACAGCTTCTTCTCTAGTGACCGCTCTAGTTCTTGGTGGCATCATTAACTATACAGAATAAAACACCTCTTTAAGATACGTAAATTCAAACTTTACTCAAGAAATTTAAAGACACTTGGAAAGGAAGTGAATATCCTATAGATTCCCTCAGCAGCACCTGAAGTATAAATATGTCCGGCTCATATCGATACTAAAGGTCCTACTAAAGAATCCATAGCTCTGATTGTCACAGGGAAACCTAATGCTCTGATACCAACTTGTCACGTCCCTATTTTAGGAACGCGAATACCTTTAATATCCGTTAAACTTTTTATTACGCATATGAAAATGATCTCACGATAATACATATCCAAGTATTATTCAACGTTCACAAGTTTACAAAACCAATAATTATACATGCCAAGTCAATATACATCAAGTTTACAGCGGAAACAAGGATCCTGCCTGTGACTTCCAGAGCAACACTAGAGTACAAATATATTACAATATATTACACTGAGAGCCTAGAAACAAGTTAGACTCACCACTGAAGCACGACACCTAGTCGGTCAAGTAGCCGCGGGACCAAATTCTGGGTCTTTATATGAAAATATATATCAACCACGTGTAGTGAGTTTTACAACTCAATGAGCAGATAACACCTCCTATGACTTCTCAGGTTAACATAAGGATGTACTTATATAGTAAAACTTATCATATCAAAATCTACCGTTCAAAAGTACATTCTTATGGGACCCGCATTTTCAAAATATTTTCAGTTTAAATCACATTTTAATAGCTGTAACCACATATGATACAAATAAATCTTAAATAGATTTTGGTATGCATTAAAAATCAAATATTTTCAATAGATAAATATGGAATGTGAGTACATCACCCAATTGCCTCCTCACAATATCTCTGACTACAACTTCCATCAATAGGGAATGTGAGTACATCACCCAACTGCCTCCTCACATTCCCACTACTATCACCTTCACAATACCGTCTCAAGCCATATAACCGACAAAATTCATCTATATATATATATATATATGTATATATATGTATATATGTTTGTATATATATGTATATATGTATGTATATGTATGTATATATATATCTACATTCATGTAGAAAAACGACAGAGCTTTCAATCTCAGTACAAAATTGTTTATAACATATATATATTAATGCATATTCATCAAATAAAATGTAAAATTATCAAGCAACTCGCCATAAGTTTTACGCTTGCCGTAATTATAAAGCAACTCGCCATGAGCTTTACGCTTGCCGTAATTATCAAGTAACTCGCCATGAGCTTTACGCTTGCCATTCAATTTCTTTCATAAAATAATATGCATAATTTTCATATCCAACAATTAATACGTGTAAAAAAAATCACATGTTCAATGTGTTTCAAAATTTATTACAAAATCAAACTCTTCTTGAACTACATATCATATACCAAATATTTCAGACATTTCCAAACCATTTCAAGAACATATGGAAGTAAAAATAACATGTAATCGTGCTCATTTATCACTGTAAAGTTCAAGAAGAGTAAAAACAAGCCATAGAAAGAATCATCTACTCACCACTTTGAAGTACAAAGTTGGACACCCTTAAACTCCTATTTTCTGATCCGAATTCAGCGAAATAAACCCTAAAATCGAGTCCGGAACGTCCGAAAACGACTCTGGATTTGCGAAATTTGGGCTCTGGGAGCTCGGTCAATGCAGGTCAACGCAAGGAGGTCCGGCTACCATGCGCTACACGCGCCACCCGAGGAGCTGTGCGTGGGCTTCACTCGCCGAGGGAGATGCGGCGCGTGGGGGTGCGTGCGGTGGTGGGTCTGGTTGAAATTTGAGATCCAAAGGTTTCGGTGCGTTCTTGATCGATCTACGGTGTTAGTTTTTGCGTTTGAAAACTAAAAGTAGGAGTTTCGGGGGTTACCTTTTTGGCCGTTTTTCCCTTCAATTTTCCAGCCAATTTCCAGCCAATTCTCCAGAAACCAATCGGATGGATTTGAAGAACTCTTCGTCCTGAGTCCGTTGGTGGTGGTGGTGTCGAAATCCGAGGTCCGTAGACGAAGAAATCTTAGAGAGAGTTTAAAGGGTTTTCGGGGAGAATTTTCTGAAGAGAGATGGAGAAATCTGTCACTGACCACCTTCCGGATTGGTTGAGGCCCTTAAAATATCCCGGGGGACCTTTCTGCAAAATTTTACTTTTTGAGGGAGGTCCTTGCAAAATTTTCTTATTTACATTTTAACCTCGAAACTTTTAAGAAATTGCATTTTTGCCCCGAAACATAAATTTCTAACATTTCTTTTATAATTCTTTAATCCATGTAAATAATAACTTATTTTCACCGGATCCTAACTCCATTTTCGAAATCCTCTCTTTAATTCCAAAATTTCCTTAATTAAAATCTCCATTTTCCAAATTTATCTCTTTTATTCTAAATTTCTTTAGTTGAACTTTCTCGTTAAATTTACGACTATTACAATTATTATTTGGAAACTACAGGATATTACATTCTTCCCCCCTTAAGAAATTTGGTCTCCAATTTTCAAACCATCATGTCACAAGGAATGAAGCCAAGACATAAATTATAGTTATTAACTTCACTACTCAAGCTATTGAAAATATCTCTTTTGTATATCATATTTACTTTCTAAGAAGTCTCTTCACTTAAGTAATTTTGTCATATAACCTTAACCATAGGAATTTCCTTCAACTATAAGTTCGTCACTTGTCGATCAACAATAGACATCGACTTTTACTCATAATTAAGTCAAATTCTTGTCCAACTAAATTTCTTGAAATTAGACAGCATGAGAAGAATTTGATAGGTACTTCCTTAGTATTGATGCAAGAAAGACTGTATCAATATCACTTAATCTTGATGGCAAGGCCAGACGATATACAACTATGCCTACTTTGTTCAATATTTCAAAAGAGCATATATACTAAAGCTTAACTTTTTTCTTCTTTTCAAACCTCATTACCTCTTTTATGGGTGAGTTCTTCAAAAATATTTGGTCACCAGCTAATAATTTCTATTGCTTAACTTTCATGGTCTATGTAACATCCTTAATTTTGTTTCTTTTATTGATAAAGGAACATAAAAAAAAATTTTAATTAAGACAATATTTTAGATATTTAAGGAAATATAGTCCTTAGAAATTCTTCACCTTATGTATATACATAGAAAATGTTTCTAACATTAAGAGAACAAATAAAGAAGGAAAATCTAATAGGAAAGAAATTAGAAATAACATACTAAAGAGATGCAAAATTCTTGGATAAGGAAGATAAATTTTTAGAAACAAGTAAAGGTCTTAAAATTTCAAAGAACATTGAATTAAGGTAATTTTTCCTAATTCAAGAACTATAGTTACTAAGTTTAAAATTTTTACCCATACATTGTGCTTTTACCTATGGACACTTCATATAGAGTTTTTCCACTTCACATAAGTTTCTAGCAAGCCCATTGGATAACCTAAACAAGAAATTAAACATAGACTTGGACTAGGATATAGTAATTTCACAAATAGCCCAAAAATTATGAAAATGTGACCAAGCCCACCAAGAAAGGAAGAATTTTATCCAAAGCAAAGAAAATGGGTAGGACAAGCCCATAATGGGTAGGAATAAGCCCAAATTCAAGAGGAAAAATAAAATAAAATAAATTAGATGATGATATAATAATAAGAATAAAGATTAGGTTACATGGCATTAAGACAAAAAATTTAGCAAGTGGTGTGATTCTACATTCATCATTTAAGCAAGTGGCATGATAATACAAGGCTTTATGACAAAAACATCTATATCCTACACTCATAATTTTAGCAAGTGGTATGATAATACATGGTATTAGGACAAAACATTCATAGCCCACACAAATAATATCAACCAAATAATGGAGATTCAAGGGCTAGAAATTTGCCACCTAAAAAGACAAACCTATCATACTTGTTTAAGACAAAAGAAAATGGAAATGAATCCCTAAATCAAAGGGACCTTGTCCCATATCTTAAGAACATATTATCATAATTTTCAAAATACAAATCTCATTTTCCTATGCATATCTTGACTAAGGAAGAGGAAGACAAGAACATAAGTTGTTTGTTTTCCAAAACTTCAACAAAGTGTATCCTAATTGTGATAAGGTAGACCCATGATCATGAAAGGTGAATTATTTGGTGGTCTATATAAGAAAACCCACCCTTACAACATTAGAATTTCGTCCAAGTGAGGGAGAGAAAAAAATAGAAGCAAGGTAGAGTGAGGAAAGGAGAGGAAGAAAGGAAGAAAGAGGAAGGAGAAGTCTAGAAGACTAAGTGCTCCAAGTAAGTTTAATAATATTTCTTTTTGAAGAAAACTTTTGAAACTTATAATATTTATATGAGATTTTGATCTTAGAACTTTTATGATTGGTCATGATGTTGCTATATCATGTTACATATTGATCTTGCATGTGATGTATGTTTGAATACTTAGGTTGGTGTAGATAGTTCTGCATGGTTATGGCTATGGGTGGCATAATTTTAAGCTTCTATATTTTAATTTCTGGGAACAATCTATAAGGAATTAAAATAAATGGTTAACATAAGAATTAAAGATATATGTGTCCCGGATTTTCAGCCACTGGAGGCATTCCATTTGGAGTCCATATGAGGTAGCTATGGTCTGATTAGTAGTCAAAGGTCAGAAAATGAATCATCAGGGAAGAATATGTTAGGATAGCTTCGGTAATTTAATTTCTGGGAATTATTGGTAGGGAATTAAAATAAATAGTTAACATAAGAATTAAAGATATGTATGTCATGGATTTTTAGCCACTGGAATCATTCCATTTGGAGTCCATATGAGGTAGCTATGGTCTGATTAGTAGTCAAAGGTCAGAAAATGAATCATCAGGGAAGAATATGTTAGGATAGCTTCGGTAATTTAATTTCTGGGAATTATTGGTAGGGAATTAAAATAAATGGTTAACATAAGAATTAAAGATATGTATGTCATGGATTTTTAGCCACTGGAATTATGCAATTTGGAGTTCATATGAGGTAGATATGATCCGATTAGTAAGCAGAGGTCAGAAAATGTTTATTCAGGGAAGAGTATGTTATTAATGTTTTAGTTTTTGAATTTCTGGGAATATTCTGTAGGGAATTAAAATAGCGCGCCAACATAACAATTATAGATATATGGCTTATGGAATTTTACCAACTGGAATAACTCAATTTGGAGTTCAAATTTGAGAGATATTGTCTAATTAGTTAGTAAAGGTCAAAACCTAAAAAAGAAGAAATAATACTAAATTTAAAGGAGTAATAATACCACAATATCATACTATTTTGTTGATATGATTAACATAATAGTTTTAGATAATTGTCTTAGCTTTTTATAGACACTAATATCATCTTAATCGGAGTTAAAATGAGAGAGTTATGCTCTGATTTGTAAGCAAATGCTGTGTTAAAAGTTAGTAAAACCTATTTTCAATATTTTTATACCCTAGATGAATTTTTAAGGTAATAATAGAAATCAATTTGAGGAAAAATGCTCTATAAAATTTGTAAGAACATGTGTTGGAAATGATATAAGTAGAAATAAAATGACTAAATGCCTAGACATAAAGAAAATGAAAAAAATTATTCTAGTTACTGGAAAAAAATTGTGATTTGTGAAAAGTGCATGTCTAAGGAAAGTTCTGGCAAGGAAAGACTTGGTACTTAAGCGTGTCCATTAGTGACCCCCTCTCTTTTCTGGGAACTTTCCTGGTGCGCTGTTTACAGACTACAATTACTATCCAGTTATCGAGGTATTAGTGTGAAATTTTGACATGGAAATATTTTATAAAGTGAAAATTAGAAAATGATTATATTCATGGCATAATTTCAGTTTACCAATGAATTTTGAGAATGATTATGTTTTGATACATTATGGCATGAGAATATAATAAACATACTCGTTATTGGAATCATATTTTCAGCTATTAATATGAAAAGAAAAGAAATGAGCACGGTCACATGGCAATCCGTGTGGTGCACCAGTAGGGGACGCCCTACCAACGGTTATGATTATATTCATGAGAAAAGAAAGAGAAAGTGTGCCATGTCGGACGGAGCGAGATAAGCCCGTACCAAAAAGTAGAGAATACTTACCCTGACCGGGGTATCTTGAAGTAAGAATAAGTTGATAGCCATCATATGAAATTCGAAAAAATAGTTATTCATGCCATACATGTCATAACTGTATAATTTTCATGTGCATGATAAAGTGCATTCATGTGACCTAGAGATATTTTCTGTAGTTTATACAGCTGAACATGACATGATGAACTATAATGGTAAATTATGATTTATTGTTGAACTTACTGGGATTTAATTCTCACTATATTTCCATATCATGTTCAGAAGAATAAATATGCAGATATTCTCTATGACACTTATTATCTCTGTACGTTGGATCGAGGTGCCCTACCTTGAGTAACTTCCAGTTATTTCAGATATAACTGTCGTAGATGAACTGAGATTCCGGTGGACGTGCCACCCGAACCAGTGTCCCCGGAAATAGTCGATATAGATGATTAGAACTAATTTGTATCTTTGTACAAATGTTTGTAAAATAATGCTGTGTAGTTTGTAAAATAATAGTGTGTATGGAAATTCAGTATTGTATAAATTAAATAAATGTTATATTGAGTTAAGTTATAAGGCCTCTTACATAAGCTTTAAGTAATCTAATATCATTTTATTATAGGCGAATTCTGCTAAAGAATCTTCCACCAAAATCAAAGACTTATGTTTGTATATTGGCCTGATAACTATTAATATGAGCAAGTTTAACCAAAGAATAATAATTTCTTCTAACTTTCACAAAAATTATATAAAGATACGTGAAGCATAACTTCTAATGCATAAATACATTATTTAAATTTACTATGAGCTATACTATAATCTAACTAAGATCCTAAGGTTTCTTGAATAGCTCTCCTGAAATAATATATTCAATTCTTAATTGCTAACACACTAACCAACGAAAAAAAAATATCACGTGTATCTTCTTTTTACCATTATACTAGTACAATTCTTTCATATCTTAGTATATTCCATCAATATTCAAAATCTATGGCTTGTTCTAAAATCTCCTTTCCCTACTTAGCTACATTAGATAAATTTAGGTGTCCTCCACACTTAGTACTCAATCAATATATGTTTTAAACTCATTATTCTTCCTAATTTGCATATGGTCTACGAACTTACACAGTTATACATGCTTGATATAAATATTTTTTTCAAAAAAAAAATAAACTCTCATTGTAAGAAGGAAAAAGAACATTACATTTAATGTCAATCATTAATCAAGGATGATGCGGCAAAAAAAGAGAAATACTTAATAGAGCATGGTGCCAAAATTGAAAGTCAGAAGTTTGGACAAAGTATTGAAAGAAAATTAAAATTGGTGGCCGTAATTCTTGAAAAGTTATAAACATAACATAGTTGTTATTTCAGCAAAAATCGTTGGCCACAAGTTTTGAATATATGTTCCAAAATTTAATTCAAAGCTACTGTTATTCGGTAGAAAAATATCACATAGAAAAGAAACATTTTTGAGCTTATAAAAGTTTATGAAGAACAAAGAGCACGTAGTTAACTGGTAGGATGCAGTTGGTTGCTTCAAAATAGATGTAATCAATCAACTGTAAAATAACCAATCCAAATTAAAAATTTTCAAAATAGTTAGTCAACTTAATAATAACAATAGTCGACTGGTAAGAATATTGGGAAAAACATGATCAATCATTTGATTGTCCCTTTTCAACAACTAACTGGTTTATATTCTCACTCTTTTTTATACAATGATGCCACTTACAATTAACCTACAAGAATTAAAACATCAATGCTTCATAAAGGACAACAAGGAAAAGAAATTTTTTGGTGATACCTTAATCTTATTCTCTTTATATGCTTAATATGAGCCACAATCACAATTACTGCACATATGCATGTGGGTCGTCATTTTTGAAATTCGCCTTCAATTTAGCCGATATCCACCTGTTGTAACAATTTTTAATTTATTTCTTTATTTATTATTATACAATATAAAGTTCACATACACATCATTAATCATATGTACAACATTTCAGACACATAAATATCTATATCTTATTTATTATGGTTGACCAATTCTGGAGATTCGGGTGCGGGTGGTTGCACCTTCACGGGGATCTGTGCCAACTCGCCCACTAACATTTAATTTAGGATCCACCCATCATATAATAACTCGATCCAACGTCCACTAAAAGCCAAAGCTATAGCAAAATCTGCATAACTAATTTTCTGAACATGACATGGAAATATAGCGAGAATTAAATCCCAGTAAGTTCAACAATAAATCATTATCAATATAGTAATCACGTCATGTTCAGCTGTATAAACTACAGTAAATAACTTTGGTCACATGAATGCACTATATCTATGCACAAGAGAATCGTACAATAATGACATGTATGATATGATTGATTATTTTCAGAATATCATATGATAACTATCAATTTATTCTCATATCAAGCTACCCCAGTCAAAGTGAGTATTTTTCTACTCTCCGGTACGGGCTTATTTCGCTCCGTCCGACATGGCACACTTTCTCTTTCTTTTCTCATTGACATATTCATAACCGTTGGTAGGGCGTCCCCTACTAGTGCACCACACGGATCACCATGTGACCGTGCTTATTTCTTTTCTTTTTACATTAATAGCCAAAAATATGATTTTCAATAACAAGTATATTCATTATACTCACAAACCATAATGTTTCACAAAAATATTTCCATGTCAAAATTACACACTTAGAATGATAAGAAGTTCATGCATTGGCAATGGCTATAGCATATACTAGTCATTTATTATTTTCATTTATAAAATTCTTTTTTTTTAAATATTAATTTTATTCCTTTATTTTCTTGATGCAAGTTTTCATCATATCTGACCATCTCTTACTAATCAGAGGATAACTCCCTCAATTTAACTCTGATTTAGGTGATCTTGATGTCAATTTAACGATACAACAATTATCTAAAACTATTATGTTGAACAGTTGAACGAAATATTAAGAGATCATGGTGATATTACTCCTTAAAAGTACAAGTTATTTATTCTCGGGTAGGTTCTGACCTCTATCTACTAATCTGTCCATATCTCCCTCATAAGAATATCAAATTAAGTGATTCCAGTGGATAAAAATCCATGACACATATATCTATAATTCATATTGTAACCATTTATTTTAATTCCTTATAGAATGTTCCCAGAAATTAAAACACCGAAGCTATCCTAATATATTCTTCCCTGATTAACCATTTTCTGACATTTGTTTACTAATCGGACCATATCTACCTCATATGAACTCTAAATTGAATGATTCCAGTGGCTAAAAATCCGTGACACATATATCTATAATTCATTTGTTAACCATTTAGTTTAATTCTTATGAAATATTCCCAGAAATTAAAACACCGAAGCTATCCTAACATATTCTTCCTTGATTAACCATTTTCTGAAATTTGTTTACTAATCGGAACATATTTACCTCATATGAACTCTAAATTGAATGATTCCAGTGGCTAAAACTCCGTGAGACATAAATATACATTTGTTATGTTAACGATTTGTTTAGATTCCCTATAGAATGTTCCCAAAAATTAAAATACAGAAGCTTAAAATTCTGCCACCCATAGCCATACCAATGCAGAACTATCTACACCAACCTAATTATTCAAACATACATAATATGTAACATGATATAGCAACATCCATGACCAATCATCAAAGTTCTAAGATCAAAATCCCATATAAATATTACAAGTTTTAATACTTTTCTTCAAAAAGAAATATTGTTAAACTTACCTGGAGTACTTAGTCCTCTAGACTTCTCCTTCCTCTTTCTTCCTTTCTTCCTCTCCTTTCCTCACTCTACCTTGCTTCTATTTTTCCTCTTCCTCCTTTGGACGAAATTCTAATGTTGCAAGGTTGGGTTTTCTTATATAGACCACCAAATAATTCACCTTTCATGATCATGGGTCTACCTTATCACAATTAGGTTACACTTGATTGAATTTTTGGAAAACAAACAACTTATGTTCTTGTCTTCCTCTTCCTTAGTCAAGATATACATAGGAAAATGAGATTTGTATTTTGAAAATTATGATAATATGTTCTTAAGATATGGGACAAGGTCCCTTTGATTTAGGGATTCATTTACTTTTTCTTTTGTCTTAATCAATTATGATAGGTTTGCTATTTTAAGTAGAAAATTTCTAGTCCTTCAATCTCCATTATTTGGTTGAAATTATTTATGTGAGATAGAAATGTTTTGTCCTAATGCTATGTATTATCATACCACTTGCTAAATTTTTGTCTTAGTGCCATTTCACCTCATCTTGATTACACCATTATCTTATCACTTTATTTTTATTTTTATTTTTCCTATTGGATTTGGGCTCACTCTTGTCCATTTTCTTTACTTTGGTTAAAATTCTACATTTCATAATGGGCTTGGTCACATTTTCATGATTTTTGGGATACCGGTCCAATTTCTATATCCTAGTCCAAGTCTATGTTTTATGTCTTGCTTAGATTATCCAATGGGCTTGCTAAAAAAAATTATGTTAAGTGAAAAACCTCTATATGAATTGTCCATAAGTGAAAGCCCAATTTATGGTTGGAGATACTAAACTTAGTGACTTTAACTCTTAAATTAGGAAAAATTACCGTAGTCCAATCTTCTTGAAATTTTAAGACATTTACTTACTTCACAACAATTTATCTTTCTTATCCAAGAATTTCAACTTTTTTTTGGCATGTTTATTTATAATATTTCCTCTTAGGTTTTCTCTCTTTACCTATTCCATTAATGTTAGAAAATTTCTATGCATACACGTAAATTTTATTTCCTTAAATATTTATGTATGTTTATCCATAAAGGAAACGAAATTAGGGATATTACTTTGAATACTTTTGTACTTTTATTAATACATGAAACAAAATTAGGGATGTTACATTTCCCTCCCCCTAAAGAAAATTTTTTCATCAAAATTTCAAAAATTACCTAATAAGAATAATTTCGGATATTTCTTCCTCATGACTTCTTCTAGCTCCCAAGTTTCTTCTTCTGACGTCAAATCTTCCCATAACACCTTAACTAGGGGAATAGTTTTGTTCCACAATTGCTTCACGTCAGTGTCCAGTATAGATGCTGGTACTAGCTGGTATGTCATGTTCTCCTTTATATGGATTGGTTCATCTCGTATCACATGTGAAGAGTCTGGAAGATATTTTCGGAGCTGTGATATGTAACATCCTGTAATTTTTAGATATTTTTCTTATAAATTCTTCACCTTACATATATGCGTAGAAATATTCTAATATTAATGGAATAGGTAAAGAAAGAAAACAAAAGAGGAAATATTAGAAATAACATACTAAAGAGATGCAAAATTCTTGGATAAGGAAGATAAATTTTTAGAAACAAGTAAAGGTCATAAAATTTCAAGAACATTAGATTAGGGTAATTTTTCCTAATTCAAGAACTAGGTTTACTAAGTTTAGTATCTCCACCCATAAATTGGGCTTTTACCTATGGACACTTCATATAGATTTTTTCCACTTCACATAAGTTTCTAGCAAGCCCATTGGATAACCTAAGCAAGAAATAAAACATAGACTTGGACTAGGATATAGTAATTGGACCAATAGTCCAAAAATTATGAAAATGTGACTAAGCCCTCCAAGAAAGGTAGAATTTTATCCAAAGCAAAGAAAATGGGAAGGAATAAGCCCATAATGGGTAGGAATTAGCCCAAATCCAAGAGGAAAAATAAAATAAAATAAAGTAGGTGATGATATAATAATGTAATAATAATAAAGATTATGTTACATGGCATTAAGACAAAAATTTAGTAAGTGGTGTGATTCTACATTCATCATTTTGGCAAGTGGCTTGATAATACAAGGCTATAGGACAAAAGCATCTATATCCTACACTCATAATTTAGCAAGTGGTATGATAATACATGGCATTAGGACAAAACATTCCTATCCCACACAAATAATATTAACCAAATAATGCAGATTCAAGGGCTAGAAATTTGCCACCTAAAAAGGCAAACCTATCATACTTGTTTAAGACAAAAGAAAATGGAAATGTATCTCTAAATCAAAGGGACCTTGTCCCTTATCTTAAGAACATATCATCATAATTTTCAAAATACAAATCTCCTTTTCCAATGCATATCTTGACTAAGGAAGAGGAAGACAAGAACATAAGTTGTTGGTTTTCCAAAAATTCAACAAAGTGTATCCTAATTGTGATAAGGTAGACCCATGATCATGAAAGGTGAATTATTGGTGGTCTATATAAGAAAACCCACCGTTACAACATTAGAATTTCGTCCAAGTGAGGGAGAGGAAAAATAGAAACAAGGTAGAGTGAGGAAAGGAGAGGAAGAAAGGAAGAAAGAGGAAGGAGAAGTCTAGGGGACTAAGTGCTCCAGGTAAGTTTAACAATATTTCTTTTTGAAGAAAACTTTTGAAACTTATAATATTTATATGAGATTTTGATCTTAGAACTTTGATGATTGGTCATGGATGTTGCTATATCATGTTACATATTGATCTTGCATGTGATGTATGTTTGAATACTTAGGTTGGTGTAGATAGTTCTGCATGGGTTTGGCTATGGGTGACAGAATTTTAAGCTTCGGTGTTTTAATTTCTGAGAACAATCTATAAGGCATTAAAATAAATGGTTAACATAAGAATTATAGCTATGTGTGTCATGGATTTTAAGCCACTGGAATCATTCAATTTGGAGTCCATATGAGGAATATATGAGCTGATTAGTAGTCAAAGGTCAGAAAATGGTTCATCTGGGAAGATTATGTTAGGACAGCTTTTGTATTTTAATTTCTGGGAATTATCTGTATGGAATTAAAATAAATGGTTAACATAAGAATTATATCTATGTGTGTCATGGATTTTTAGCCACTGGAATCATTCAATTTCGAGTCCATATGAGAAAGATATGAGCTTATTAGTAGTCAAAGGTCAGAAAATGGTTCATCAGGGAAGAATATGTTAGGACATCTTCTGTATTTTAATTTCTGGAAATTATCTGTATGGAATTAAAATAAATGGTTAACATAAGAATTATAGATATGTGTGTCATAGATTTTTAGCCACTGGAATCACTCAAGTTGGAGTCCATATGAGGTAGATATGGTCCGATTAGTAGGTAGAGGTTAGAACCTATCCGAGAAGAAATAACCTATACATTTAGGGAGTAATATCACCTTGATTTCTTAATATTTTGCTACAATGTTCAACATAATAGTTTTAGATAATTGTTTTATCTTGAAATTGACACCAAGATCACCTACATCAGAGTTAAATTGAGGGAGTTATGCTCTGATTAGTAAGAGAGGTTAGATAGGATGAAAACCTGCATCGACAAAATAAAGAAATAAAATTAGTATTTAAAAAAGAAGATGAATCTTAATAAATGACTAGTATAGCCATAGCCATTGCCATTGTATGAACTTCTTACCATCTTAAGTATGAAATTTTGACATGGAAATATTTTATAAAGTGATATTTGAAATGGTTATGTTTGTGGCATGATTACCAATGATTTATGGTAATAGTTATATTTTGATGAACATATTTGTTATTGAAAACATATTTTTGGCTATCATTGTGAAAAGGAAAGAAATGAGCAAGGTCACATGGCAATCCGTGTGGTGCACCAGTAGGGGACGCCCTACCAACGGTTATGATCATGTTAATGAGAAAAGAAAGAGAAAGTGGGCCATGTCGGACGGAGCGAGAAAAGCCCGTACCGGAGAGTAGAGGATACTCACCCTGACCGGGTAGCTTGAAATGAGAATAAGTTGATGGCCATCATATGATATTTTAAAAATAGTTAATCCTGTCATACATATCATTACAATATGATTCTTATGTGCATAGATATAATGCATTCATGTGACCAAAGATATTTTCTGTAGTTTATACAGCTGAACATGACGTGATGAGCTATATTGATGATGATTTATTGTTAAACTTACTGGGATTTAATTCTCACTATATTTCCATATCATGTTCAGAAAATTAGTTATGCAGTTTTTTTTCTATGGCTCTGGCTTTTAGTTCACATTGGATCGAGTTACTTTATGATGGGCAGATCTCATAATTAAATAAGCTGTTTGTGGTCGAGTTGGCTTAGATCTCGATGAAGGTGCAACCACCCGCACCTGTATCTCCGGAATTGATCAACAAAAATAAACAAGATGTAAATATCTATGTGTTTGATATGTTGCATGTACGTTTTGATTAATGACGTGTATGTGAACTCAATATTGTATAATAATAATAAAAAAAAAGGTTGTTATATGATACATGGAAAACATTATGCAAGTTAGACAAATTAGGTGGGAGACCAACTTGATATGTTGACGTCCTTACTTTCTTCAGAATTTGGTAATGTCCTAAAAATCGCGAATTTAGCTTTTTGGTTTTGAGAGACGTACCAACTACGGTGGTCAGACAATATTTTAGAAATACATGGTCACCTTCCTCAAACTCCAGAGGTCTATGTCTCTTATCATAGTAACTCTTTTGCCGACTTTGAGCTATGAGTATTTTATCTCGTATCTTCCTGATTTGTTCAGTGGTTTGTTGAACTAGATCAGGACCCAGCAAGTTCTTTTCTCCTACCGTATAAAGCTTCGTAGAGGGCCGTCTTAGTACTGGAGTGATAACTATTATTATAAGAAAACTCTACTTAAGGTAGATACTTATCCTATCATTTACCTTGCTCTATCACATAGGCCCTTAACATGTCTTCTAGAGTTTGAATGGTTTGTTCTGTCTGTCTGTCAATCTGAGGATGGTAGGCAATACTGAACCGCAACTGAGTACCAAAAGCTTCCTGCAACGCCTTCCAAAACCTCGACGTAAACCTCGGATCTCTATCAGAAACAATATTTAAGGGAATCCCATGCAGTCTAACTATTTCCTGGATGTACAGTTGGGCCAATTTATCCAGTGAAAAGTTAATTTTTATGGGCAAAATGTGAGCAGATTTAGTTAATCTATCAACTATTACCCAGATAGAGTCATGTCTCACTGAAGTCTTAGGTAAAACCACAACAAAGTCCATCGAGATACTGTCCCATTTCCATTTAGGAATCTCAAGAGGTTGTAGAAATCCTGCTGGCTTTTGATGCTCCACCTTCACCTTTTGGCCAATTAGACATTTCGCCATGAACTCTGCAATCTCCTTTTTCATCCCTGGCCACCAATACATCCTCTTTAAGTCCTGGTACATTTTAGTGCATCCAGGATGGACAGTATATTTACTCTGATGTGCTTCCTGTAGGATTTTAGTCATCAACTCTCGTTCTTGAGGGACACAAATCCTTCCTTAATACATGATTGTTCCATCTTCCATGACAGAAAAATTTTCTTGATCTTTATGATCCTGTAAGTATTGGTTGTGAACTTGAACCTCTTTGATCTGGGCTCTAAGGTCACACCCTATACTTAAACCATTAATGATTAGCTTCTTTGAGGAAAAAGTACTGTCTGGCTTCAAATTCCGAAACTCCTCTAGCATTTGCATCTCATACAACATTATCTGGCCCATGTGTAGAGATTTTTGACTTAAGGTATCAGCTACAACATTTTCCTTTCCTGGATGATACTTTATCTCAAACTTGTAGTCATTGAGAAATTCCACCCATCTTCGTTGCCTCATATTTAACTCCTTTTGATCAAAGAGATATTTAAGACTCTTGTGATCGCAATATACTTCAAAGGTTGCTCCATATAACTAATGTCGCCAAATCTTTAAAGCAAACACCACCGCCGCCAATTCAAGATCATGGGTTGGATAGTTTTCTTCGTGGGGTCTTAATTGTCTAGAGGTGTAAGCAACTACTCTCTTGTCTTGCATTAGCACACACCCTAACCCTTTCTTTGAAACATCACTATACACTTCAAAATGTCCTATGGGGTCTGGAATAATTAAAACCGGAGGAGTGGTCAGTCTTGTCTTAAGCTCCTGAAAACTAGCTTCACATTGATCATTCCATTTGAAAGGACTTCCCTTCCTGGTCAATTTAGTCAATGGCAAGGCTATACGAGAGATGTTTTGTATAAACCTCCTATAGTATCCTGCCAAACCCAGGAAACTTCTGACTTCCGTAATCGTCTTTGGTCTCTCCCATTGAATTAATGCTTCCGTCTTGCTAGGATATACGGATACCCCTCTATTTGAGATAACATATCCGAGAAACTTTACTTCTGACAGACAAAATTCACACTTCTCCAATTTGGCATACAACATTTTCTCTTTCAGTACTTGCAGCACAATTCGGAGATGTTGTTCATGTTCTTTCTCACTCTTAGAATATATCAAGATGTCGTCAATGAATACTACCAAAAATTGATCTAGGTAGGGTCAAAAGATACGATTCATATAATCCATAAAAATTACAGGTGTACTTGTCAACCCAAAAGGCATTATGAGAAACTTATAGTGCCCATACCTAGTCCTAAAGGTAGTTTTTGGTACATCCTCCTCCTTGATCCTAATATGATGATATCCCGACCTCAAGTAAATCTTAGAAAAGATAGAGGTTTCCTTCAATTTATCTAATAAGTCATCTATCCTAGGGAGAGGATACTTATTTTTGACAGTCACCTTATTTAGCTGTCTATAGTCTATGCATAGTCTAAGGCTTCTGTCATTCTTCTTAACAAACAATACAGGAGCTCCCTAAGGTGGATACACTTGGTCTAAAAAATTACTTGTCTCACAGTTCCTCCAACTGTTTCTCGAGTTCCTATAGTTCTTTCGAGGCCATTCTATAAGGTGCAATAGAGATAGGCCTTGTCCCAGGTAAGAGATCAATAGAAAATTCTATCTCTCTCTTGAGAGGTAAGCCTGGAATATCTGATGGAAATACTTCAAGCAACTCATTGGCTATTGGAATTTCATCAAGCTTCGCTTTAACTTCTAGATTTGATAAGTGCAAGAGAATGTATCCAAGTACTCCATTCTTCAACTCCCTATTAACTTGATTGGCATTAAGCATCAATAACTGCACCTCCTCTTTTGGAGTAAGAGGTAGAAATTCAATGGTCTTATTACAACAATTCAGTAAGACCCAATTTTTAGACATCCAATCTAACCCTAGAATGACCTCAATACCTCTTAAAGGTAAATAGACGAGATCTATAGAAAAAGTTTTCTCCTGGATGGTGACTTGATAGTCCTTACATACAGAGGAAGTTAATACCTTTTCCCCTGTGGGAGTAACTACAGATAGCTCATAGGGAGCTTCAGAAATAGAAAACTGAAACTTCTTAATACATTCTTCTGATATAAATGAATGACTAGCACCAGAGTCAAACAACACCATAAGAGTAAATCCATAGATATAGCATGTACCTTGAATCATTTCAGAAGATTGAGCTGTCTCTTGGCCGCTCAGGGTGAAAACCCTTCCTTTCACCTAAGGCTTCTGTTCTGGCTGGTTTCCCATATTTTATGGGTAACTTCTTGCAAAATGGCCCTTCTGTCCGCATTTAAAACAGACATATAGTCCCATGTAGCATAGCCGGTTACCATTCATGCGTCCGCACTTAGTGCACTTGACTAGAGCAAGGTCTTGTTGGAAGGGTCAAGGACTCACAGTCATTGGCCTCTTGCCATTACCCTGTCCTTTTCCTTTGACATTTCTGCCAGAATTTTACGGCCCGTTCATCCTTTTCCAAAAGTTTTGTCTTTGTTTCTCATCATCCACTGCCTTCAAACTCTTCTCCAAGAGTCTGCATTTATTTATCAAAGGTACAAACTCCCTAATCTCCATAGCTATAACAGCATTCTTTATCTCTAGGTTCATTCCCGCTTCGAACTTAACAGCCTTCCATGCTTCATCTGGGTTAAATCGCAGGTAAGAGGAGAACTTAGACAACTCCTTAAATCTCGCGACTCCCTGATCTACGGTCATGCTGCCTTGCCTGAGTTGGAGAAATTCAATCTTCGTCTCCGCTCGCACAGTACTTGAAAAGTACTTTTCCAAAAAGGTGTCTTTGAACACCTGCCAAGTGATCTGCCTTCCCTGGTGAGCTAAAAGTTCTCTAGCTTCCCGCCACTAGTATTCTGCTTCATCTTTTAGCATATATGCAATGAAGATACCTTACAGCTCCTCAGTACAACCCATCACTTCAAAGATTTTCTCTAACTCCCTTATCCATCTTTCAGCTACAATCGGGTCAAAGCCGCCTTGAAAACAAGGTGGCCTATTCCTCAGGAATTCCAACCATCCGGTTGTTAGCACCATTCGAGTTATTAGCATTTTGGAGGTATTGTAGAATTTGGTTAGTGGTCATGACTTGGTCTCGAATTGCCGTGGCCAAGTTGTGCAGGGTTTCCTCCACATTGTTTGCTGGATTTCTCCTTGGTGGTGCCATTTCCTACTATGGCAAAAATATTTCCTCGGCATATAGATAGGAAACAATAGTAATTTTTTACTTATATGAATTCATTGATCCCCAACATAGCACAACCATAAACATACTCAAGACACTATAAGATCGATTCACATAACCATCCACCCACTGGCCATCTAGGATCGACCTCTTCTAATACCAATTATGTAACAACTTTTTATTTATTTATTTATTTATTATTATACATTATAAAGTTCACATACACATCATTAATCGTACGTACAATATTTCAAACACATAAATATCTACATCTTATTTATTCTGGTTGACCAATTCTGGAGATTCGGGTGCGGGTGGTTGCACCTTCACCGGGATCTGTACCAACTCGTCCACAAACATTTTATTTAGGATCCACCCATCATAGAATAACTCGATCCAACATGCACTAAAAGCCAAAGTTATAGAAAAATCTTCATAACTAATTTTCTGAACATGACATGGAAATATAGTGAGAATTAAATTCCAGTAAGTTCAATAATAAATCATTATCAATATAGTAATCACATCATGTTCATCTGTATAAACTACAGTAAATAACTTTGGTCACATGAATGCACTATATCTATGCACACAAGAATTGTACAGTAATGACATGTATGACAGGATTGATTATTTCCAGAATATCATATGATGACTATCAATTTATTCTCATATCAAGCTACTCTGGTCAAGGTGAGTATTTTTTACTCTCTGGAACAGGCTTATCTCGCTCCTTCCGACATGGCACACTTTCTCTTTCTTTTCTCATTGACATATTCATAACCGTTGGTAGAGCGTCCTTTACTGGTGCACCACATGGATCACCATGTGACCGTGCTTATTTCATTTTTTTTTACATTAATAGCCAAAAATATGATTTGCAATAACAAGTATGTTCATTATACTCACATACTATAATGTTTCATCAAAATATTTCCATGTCAAAATTACACACTTAGAATGGTAAGAAGTTCATGCATTGGCAATGGCTATAGCATATACTAGTCATTTATTATTTTCATTTATAAAATTCTTCTTCTTCTTTTTTTAAATATTAATTTTATTCCTTTATTTTCTTGATGCAAGTTTTCATCCTATCTGACCATCTCTTACTAATCAGGGGACAACTCCCTCAATTTAACTCCGATTTAGGTGATCTTGATGTCAATTTAAAGATAAAACAATTATCTAAAACTATTATGTTGAATAGTTGAACGAAATATTACGAGATCATTGTGAAATTACTCCCTAAAAGTACAAGTTATTTCTTCTCGGGTAGGTTCTGACCTCTACATACTAATCTGTCCATATCTCCCTCATAAGAATTCAAAATTAAGTGATTCCATTAGCTAAAAATCCGTGACACATATATCTATAATTCATATTGTAACCATTTATTTTAATTCCTTATAGAATGTTCCCATAAATTAAAACACTGAAACTATCCTAACATATTCTTCCCTGATTAACCATTTTCTGACCTTTGTTTACTAATCGGACCATACCTACCTCATATGAACTCTAAATTGAATGATTCCAGTGGCTAAAAATACGTGACACATATACCTATAATTCATTTGTTAACCATTTATTTTAATTCTTATGGAATATTCCCAGAAATTAAAACACCGAAGCTATCCTAACATATTCTTACCTGATTAACCATTTTCTGACCTTTGTTTACTAATCGGAACATATTTACCTCATATGAACTCTAAATTGAATGATTCCAGTGGCTAAAAATCCGTGAGACATAAATCTACATTTGTTATGTTAACCATTTGTTTAGATTCTCTATAGAAGGTTCCCAGAAATTAAAACACAGAAGCTTAAAATTTTGCCACCCATGCAGAACTATCTACACCAACCTAAGTATTCAAACATACATAATATGTAACATGATATAGCAACATCCATGACCAATCATCAAAGTTCTAAGATCAAAATCCCATATAAATATTACAAGTTTCAAAACTTTTCTTCAAAAAGAAATATTGTTAAACTTACCTGGAGCACTTAGTCCTCTAGACTTCTCCTTCCTCTTTCTTCCTTTATTCCTCTCCTTTCATCACTCTACCTTGTTCTATTTTTCCTCTCCCTCACTTGGACGAAATTCTAATGTTGTAAGGGTGAGTTTTCTTATATAGACCACCAAATAATTCACCTTTCATGATCATAGGTCTACCTTATCACAATTAGGTTACACTTGGTTGAATTTTTGGAAAACAAACAACTTATGTTCTTGTCTTCCTCTTCCTTAGTCAAGATATGCATAGGAAAAGGAGATTTGTATTTTGAAAATTATGATAATATGTTCTTAAGATATGGGACAAGGTCCCTTTGATTTAGGGATTTATTTACTTTTTCTTTTGTCTTAATCAATTATGATAGGTTTGCCTTTTTAAGTGAAAAATTTCTAGCCCTTCAATCTCCATTATTTGGTTGAAATTATTTGTGTGGGATAGAAATGTTTTGTCCTAATGCTATGTATTATCATACCACTTGCTAAATTTTTGTCTTAATGCCATTTCACCTAATCTTGATTACACTATTATCTTATCACTTTATTTTTATTTTTATTTTTTCTATTGGATTTGGGCTCACTCTTGTCCATTTTCTTTACTTTGATTAAAATTCTACATTTCATAATGGGTTTGGTCACATTTTTATGATTTTTGGGCTACCGGTCCAATTTTTATATCCTAATCCAAGTCTATGTTTTATTTCTTGCTTAGGTTATCCAATGGGCTTGCTAAAAAAATTATGTTAAGTGGAAAACCTCTATATGAATTGTCCATAAGTGAAAGCTCAATTTATGGGTGGAGATACTAAACTTAGTGACTTTAACTCTTAAATTAGGAAAAATTACCCTAGTCCAATCTTCTTGAAATTTTAAGACCTTTACTTACTGCACAAAAATTTATCTTCCTTATCCAAGAATTTCAACTTTTTTTTGGCATGTTTATTTCTAATATTTCCTCTTAGGTTTTCTCTCTTTACCTATTCCATTAATGTTAGAACATTTCTATGCATACACGTAAGTTGAAAAATTTCTAAGGATTATATTTCCTTAGGTATCTAAAAATTGTCTAATAAATTTTATTTCCTTAAATATTTATGTATGTTTATCCATGGGATGTTACACCTGTCACTCACATAGTTGTTCTAATAATGCCCGGCCTATTTGCATAGTTATTATAAGTATGCCATTCTCTAAGTTCTATAAATACATACATTAGTATCTTCATCTTCATACTCAAAGTTAGTGTGAGTGTAGCTATGAAGGAAACCGCATTCCGTCAGTTTCAAAATATTTGTGTCTTTTCTAGTTCCAATCCTGGAAAAGATGGAGAGTAAGTGAAAGCAGCACAAAATCTGGGTATCGTGCTAGCTAGGAGAAAATTTTATTTAGTCTATGGTGGAGGTAATTGTGGGTTAATGGAGTGTGTGTCTACAACTACACATGTAGGAGGATTTCAAGTTCTATGTATTTTTCCTATAGCTCTAACTACATCCAACATCATAGGGAGGATAATTAGGGAAGAATTTAGGGTAGCTTCCATGCATAAGTGCATGGCTAGAATGATGAGCAATGCTGATGCCTTCATTGCCTTACTAAGGGTTTTAGTACTTTAGAATAGATTTTTCAAGTAGTCTCCTGGGCATAACTGAATATCCATTACAAATTGATAGGTTTGTTAAATGTTAACCACTTCTTTGATGGTTTGTTATCTTTTCTTGATCAAGCTGTGGAACAAAGTTTTATCTTATACTCAGCGCAACGAATTCTCATCTCAGCTTCAAATACTGAGGAGTTGATTGATGCTTTATAAGCATTTATTCCTGTACCTGATCCACCTATGGCTCAAATAGATTGGAAGACAGACAACCGCAGAAAAAGCAAGTTAAACTCGAATCTTCATTTGTAGTTGTAGTAAGACGTGGACATTGCTATATTGCTTCTACTTTTTTAGGATTTACTTGAATACTATCCTTGTTAACCACATGCCCCAAGAAAGTAACAAAGTAAGTCAGAATTCACATTTTGAATGCTTAGCATATACCTGATGTTTCCTTTGAGTTTGTAAAACTATCCACAAATATTGCTTATGATCCTTTGAACTTGGAATATACTAGTATATCATTAATAAATACAATAACAAGTTGATCAAAGATTAGATTAAGTATTCTTTTCATAAAATCCATAAATGCAATTAGGGAATTTGTCAAACTAAATGACATCACTAAGAACTCATATTGCTCATACCGAGTCCCAAAAGCTGTTTTCAGAATATCCTCTTCCCTTATCCTTAATTGATGATATCTAGATCTCAATTCAATTCTTTTTTTTTTTGAAAAATATTGAGCACATTATAGTTGGACAAAAAAAAAATCATTTATACGAGGTAATAGGCATTTATTACTCACTGTCACTTTATTCAATTATTTGTAATCTATGCATAGTTGAAGTGATCAATCTTTTTTTTTCACAAATAAAACTGAAGCACCCTAAGGAGAAGTACTAAGGCGTATAAATCCCTTTTCCAACAAGTCTTGCAACTGATTCTTCAACTCCTTGAGTTCAGTTGGTGCCATTTTTTATGAAGATATAGAAATCGGTTGGGTTCCAGGAATTAAATCAATACCAAACTTAATTTCTCATTCCAGGGGTAACCCTGACAATTCCTCAAGAAACACATCAGAAAATTCTTTAACCACTGGAACCTTCTCTACATTGAGGTACTTATATCAAAATCTTTGACCACTGCTAAATACCCTTGGCATCATTTTTGTAATAGCTTATGAGCTATTAAAGAAGAGATTAAATTATTTAGTACTTCACTACAATCACCTCGTATCATGAAAGGAAATTCTTAGAGAATATTGAATTTAATTACCTTAAGATGACATTCTAAAATGGAATCACATGATGCCAACCAATCCATTCTCAATATCACATCAAAGTCTACCATATCCAGAAATTCGGGTAAAATAAATATTATATTCAGAAATGATCATATTTGTCATTTATCTCAATTCTTTAAATTCTCTGGGACGTCTATCCCTTTCACTTTTAGGAAATAATTGACCCATAGATACCTCTTAAGATGTCACAATATTCAATCAACTTTATACTAAAAAATTTAACAACTTGGAATAGAAAGGAAATTGAAACCCTATAGAATCCCTCAACAGCAACTAAAGTATAAATATGTCTTGCTCATATCCATACTAAAGGTCTTACTAATGAATCCTTTGCTCCGACAGCCATAGGAAAACCTAATGCTCTAATACCAACTTGTCACGCCCCCAACTTAAGGGCACGTGAAACACATGCTTTACAAACATATGTTTGTCATAATATGTATAATACACTCTTTTATCATTGAAAACATTTACATATAAGTATACCCATGTATACACAATATACAGACCAAGTCTATAAACATCAAAATATAGTAGAAGTAGGGATCTTGTCTGTCGCGTTCAGAGCATACTCTAGAGTACAAGTACAATATAACCAAAAATCTATGAGTGTAGAAAAAAAAATGGCTCACCAGAGCATAGGTCGCCTAGCTGATCACATATCCGAAGAGAAGACACCAAACTTTGTACTTTTATTTGAAAAATATAGAAATATCGTGTAGTGAATTTGAGAACTCAGTAAGTAGATAATACCTTCTATGACCTCTTAGATCAACATATGGGTGTACTCATATATCAAAATTTATCACATTAAAAATTATAGTTCAGAAGTACATCCATATGGGACCCGCATTTCAAATATTCTCAATTTAAATCACATTTAGATATCGAAAATCATATGCAATACAGTATGATCATTATTCAAATATTGTTATGCATCAAAATATTTTTCATGAAAACATTAGGAGGATCCCATATCAGAACCACCATATCAGAGTTTAAGCCCTTCTATACTTTGGTGGTGTAGGAATTTCCTATACTTAGCATTCCAGTAAAGGTGTGCCCTACCACCATTCAAGAGGACATGTGAAGGGACTTTAATATGGATAATTTCTGAAGCACACAACAAGGGAGGGCAAATCGCATATAATATAATCGACATCTCGCCCAGAAAGGAGGCATCTCGCTCTCCTTCATATATCATATCCCGTGTGTTGGCCGTCACACGAGGTTAGTAACACCCTTGCTAGCTGAGGTGTCAAGGTGCATCAGGGCTGACATCGCCTACTATTAGCAAACAGTGTTTCCAAAAGGATTCCTCCACAAAAATCATATTCTCTTATATGTCATATCATTCAAAACAGATGTTTTAGTATAATACAGAATTTTTAGTCTCAATACAATTCTTCTGTCAGAAACTTCCCATTAAGGGGAATCACATATACATGCTTATTTCCAAGGCAATCTTATAGCTTTACATATCCCTACATGCACAATATATTTTCTTTACCATATAATGAGAAATACAATTTAAAGAGTTCAAAAATCTATTTTAAAACTATACTTTTCTTGAACTATATATCATATTGTAAACAATTCAGATAATTTAATCCATTTCAGAGATATATAAAAGTATAAATAACTTGTAAACATAATCAATTATTCATTTAAAGTTCAAGAAGAGCATATGGTAAGTCATAGAAAGAATTATCTACTCACAGGGTAAGGGCTCCAGGTTGGACAGCCTCAAAATATATTTTTTCAATTTGAATTTGATCAAATAGACCTCAAAAACATGTTTGGAGGGTCCAAAAACTTAGGAAATGACTTTAGGAGCTTGGTCAGCGCTGGTCAATTGATCGGTACTATTCACTGAAGAATAATTTGCAACATTAGAGCAGGAAATCATGTTATTTGACTGTAAAATTTATCATACAACCCATACAGTATATCCTTAACAAAACCCCTAACTTGAAAGCTTGAAAAAGCATAAAAAAATCTAGCATTTTAGAAACATTACCTATGCGTTACTATTCCTAATTTTTTAGCAGACATCCAGCGAGTTTTTTCCAAAATTGATTGATGGGTTTTAAAGTTCTTATCGCCACGAATCCAACGGTACCTCCGGTATCTCAATTTGATATTTAGAATGGGAGATATCTTATAGATAAGATAAAACTTAAAGAGAGAAAATGAAGGGAAAAATGGAGGAGATGTCGAGCCTTTTGCTCTCACATTTTGCTTCTGCCCTTTTTTTAATATTATTTAATAATTGAATATTTAAAATTTATTCTTTAATTATATACATATAATTATTGCTTTTCATCCTAAAGCATCCTAAAAATTTCTAAAATTTTATATTATTGTAAAACTTTAGTTGTACTCTTAAATCATGACTTTTCTTGATAAAAATTTTAATAAAACAAATAACAAAATAAAATATCTTTATGCATAATAAAAGAAAGAATATTTCTAAAAATAAAACAAAAATTTATTAGAGGCAAATTTAATTATTTTAAGCAAAACAAAATTTATTTTAATTAAAAGTATATTTGCTTTCAGCAAAACATGCACAATCATTTAGAAAAGATAATACTTGTTTATAGTAAAATATTATTATTTGAAAACTACAAGATATTACATCCTCTTCAACGGTGGTAGGAAAAACCTTAGCTAAAATGCTAAGTTTAGGCTAATCTTGCACCGCCAAAGTACATAATGGCTTAAACTCTGATACAGTGGTTTTGATATGGGATCCTCCAAATATTTTCTTAAAAAATATTTTGATGCATATCAATATTTGATTAACAATCATACCGTATCGTATATAGTTTTAGATATCTAAATGTGGTTTAAACTAAAAATATTTGAAATACGGGTTCTGTAACATCCCGTAATTTTTAGATATTTTCCTTAGAAATTCTTCACCTTACATATATGCATAGAAATGTTCTAATATTAATGGAATAGGTAAAGAAAGAAAACCTAAGAGGAAATATTAGAAATAAACATGTTAAAGAAAGGTGAAATTCTTAGGTAAAGAAAGATAAATTTTTGTGAAGTAAGTAAAGGTCTTAAAATTTCAAGAAGATCGGATTAGGGTAATTTTTCTTAATTTAAGAGCAAAAGTTACTGAGTTTAGTATCTCCACCCATAATTGGGCTTTAACCTATAGACACTTCATATAGATTTTTTCTACTTCACATGAATTTTTAGCAAGCCAATAGGATAGGCCAAGGAAGAAATAAAACATAGACTTGGACTAGGATATAGAAATTGGACCGATAGCCCAAAAATCATGAAAATGTGACCAAGCCCATTATGAAAGGAAGAATTTTAACCAAAGTAAGGAAAATGGGCAAGAATGAGCCCAAACCCAAGAGGAAAAATAAAAATAAAAATAAAATTAAAGTGATGAAATATTAGTGTAATCAAGATTAAGTGACATGGCATTAAGACAAAAATTTGACAAGTGGTGTGATTCTACATTCATCATTTTGGCAAGTGGCATAATAATACAAGGCTTTAGGACAAAAACATCTATATCCTACATTCATAACTTTAGCAAGTGGGTAATAATACATAGCATTATGACAAAACATCATTATCCTACACAAATAATTTTAGTTAAGTAAGGAAAATTCAAGGGCTAGAAATTTGCCACTTAAAAAGGCAAATCTATCATACTTGATTAAGACAAAAGAAAAAGGAAATGAATCCCTAAATCAAAGGGATCTTGCCCCATATCTTAAGAACATATCATCCTAATTTTCAAAATACAAATCTCCTTTTTCTATGCATATCTTGACTAAGGAAGAGGAAGACAAGAACATAAGTTGTTTGTTTTCCAAAAATTCAACAAAGTGTATCCTAATTGTGATAAGGTAGCCCCATGATCATGAAAGGTGAATTATTTGGTGGTCTATATAAGAAAACCCACCCTTACAACATTAGAATTTCGTCCAAGTGAGGGAGAGCAAAAATAGAAGCAAGGTAGTGTGAGGAAAGGAGAGGAAGAAAGGAAGAAAGAGGAAGGAGAAGTCTAGGAGACTAAGTGCTCCAGGTAAGTTTAACAATATTTCTTTTTGAAGAAAACCTTTGAAACTCATAATATTTATATGAGATTTTGATCTTAGAACTTTGATGATTGGTCATGGATGTTGCTATATCATGTTACATATTGATCTTGCATGTGATGTATGTTTGAATACTTAGGTTGGTGTAGATAGTTCTGCATGGGTATGGCTATGGTTGACAGAATTTTAAGCTTCGGTATTTTAATTTCTGGGAACAATCTATAAGGAATTAAAATAAATGGTTAACATAAGAATTAAAGATGTATGTGTCACGGATTTTTAGCCACTGGAATCATTCCCTTTGGAGTCCATATGAGGTAGCTATGGTCTGATTAGTAGTCAAAGGTCAGAAAATGAATCATCAGGGAAGAATATGTTAGGATAGCTTCGGTAATTTAATTTCTGGGAATTATTGGTAGGGAATTAAAATAAATGGTTAACATAAGAATTAAAGATATGTGTGTCATTGATTTTTAGCCACTGGAATCATTCAATTTGGAGTTCACATGTGGTAGATATGGTCCGATTAGTAAGCCAAGGTCAGAAAATGGTTCATCAGGGAAGATTATGTTAGGACAGCTGTTATATTTTAATTTCTGGGAATTATCTGTATGGAATTAAAATAAATGGTTAACATTAAAGTTATATATCTATGTCTCATGGAAATATACCCACTGGAATTATACAATTTGGAGTTCATATGAGGTAGATATGATCCGATTAGTAAGCAGAGGTCAGAAAATGTTTATTCAGGGAAGAGTATGTTATTAATGCTTTAGTTTTTGAATTTCTGGGAATTTTCTGTAGGGAATTAAAATAGCGCGCCAACATAACAATTATAGATATATGGCTCATGGATTTTTACCAACTGGAATCACTCAATTTTGAGTTCCAATTTGGGAGATATGGTCTAATTAGTTAGTAAAGGTCAGAACCTATCCGAGAGGAACTATCCTGTACTTTGATGGAGTAATATCACCTTCGTTTCTTAATTTTTCGCTACAATGTTCAACATAATAGTTTTAGATAATTGTTTTATCTTGAAATGGACACCAAGATCACCTACATCAGAGTTAAATTGAGGGAGTTATGCTCTGATTAGTAAGAGAAGGTTAGATAGGATGAAAACCTGCATCAAGAAAATAAAGAAATAAAATTAGTATTTAAAAAGGAAGATGAATCTTAATAAATGACTAGTATAGCCATAGCCATTGCCATTGTATGAACTTCTTACCATCTTAAGTATGAAATTTTGACATGGAAATATTTTATAAAGTGATATTTGAAATGGTTATGTTCATGGCATGATTACCAATGATTTATGGTAATAGTTATATTTTGATGAACATACTTGTTATTGAAAGCATATTTTTGGCTATCATTGTGAAAAGAAAAGAAATAAGCACGGTCACATGGCAATCTGTGTGGTGCACCAGTAGGGGACGCCCTACCAACGGTTATGATCATGATAATGAGAAAAGAAAGAGAAAGTGGGCCATGTCGGACGGAGCGAGAAAAGCCCGTACCGGAGAGTAGAGGATACTCACCCTGACCGGGGTAGCTTGAAATGAGAATAAGTTGATGGCCATCATATGATATTTTGAAAATAGTTAATCCTGTCATACATATCATTACAGTATGATTCTTATGTGCATAGATATAATGCATTCATGTGACCAAAGATATTTTCTGTAGTTTATACAGCTGAACATGACGTGATGAGCTTTACTGATGATAATTTATTGTTGAACTTACTGGGATTTAATTCTCACGATATTTCCATATCATGTTCAGAAAATTAATTATGCAGCTTTTGTTGCTAAGGCTCTGGCTTTTAGTGCACATTGGATCGAGTTACTTTATGTTGGGCAGATTTCAGAATCAAATAAGTTGTTTGTGGTCGAGTTGGCTCAGATCCCGGTGAAGGTGCAACCACCCGCACCTGTATCTCCGGAATTGGTCAACCAAAATAAACAAGATGTAAATATCTGTGTTTGATATGTTATACGTTTGTTTTGATTAATGACATGTATGTGAACTCAATATTGTATAATAATAAAGGAAAAGAAAAAGAGGTTGTTACATAATTGGTATCAGAGCAGGTCGATCCTAGATGGCCAGTGGGTGGATGGTTATCTGAATCGATCTTATAGTGTCTTGAGTATGTTGTGGTTGTGCTGTGTAGGGAATCAGTGACTCATATAGGTAAGAAATTACTAGTGTTTCTTATCTATATGCCGAGGTGGTGTTATGACTGCTGTTAAATATTGTTTTGAAACTAACTATTGGGCTTGATCACCTCAATAGTAGCATAAATTTTTTTTTTCCACAGTAGGAAATGGCACCACCAAGGCGAAATCCGGCAAACAATGCGGAGAAAATCTTGCACAACCTTGCCACAGCAATTCGAGAATTTGGTATTGATTTACTCCTTAGAACCCAACTAGTATCTATATCCCTATATAAAATGATATCGATTGAATTTAAAAAAAAAATTGTGATTTGTGAAAAGTGCATGTCTAAGGAAAGCTCTGTCAAGGAAAGACTTGGTACTTAAGCGTGTCCATTAGTGACCCACCTCTCTTTCCTGGGAACTTTTCTGGTGCGCTGTTTACAGACTACAATTATTATCCAGTTACCGAGATATTAGTGTAGAATTTTAACATGGAATTTACCCTAGTACTCATATAAAATTTTCAAGAAGTTTTGAAAGTGCCGGTTTTATTTGAAAAATCTTAGTATGCTCCGTGGTTGCAGTATTTCCACATCAAAAAAGAATTATTCTAGTTACTGGAAAAAAAAAATTTACAAGACTTGTTAGACAAAGGATTTAAATGCCCTAGTACTTTTATTTGGAGTGCTCTAGTTCTATTTGTGAAAAAGAAAGATGGATCACTATGACTATGCATAGATTGTAGACAGTTGAATAAGGTAACAATGTAGAATAGAAACCCATTAGCTCGTATAGATTACCTGTTTGACCAGTTATAAGGTGTTCAATATTTTTCCACAAATAGATTTGGGATATGAGTAACATTAATTAAGGATAGGAGAAGAGGATGTAGGACTTATTATGGGCATTATGAGTTCTTGGTGATGCATTTAATTGACAAACCTTTAGCTGCATTCATAAATTTAATGAATAGTAATTAGGTCATCCTTGGAACAATTTGTTATTATATATATGGTTGATATACTAGAATATTTCAAAAGTTCAGAGGATCATAAGCAACATTCAAAGATAGTTTTACCAACTCTGAAGGAGTATGGTTGGTAAATATGGTATACAAGTAGAGTCTAAGAAAGTAAAAGTAGTACAATAATAGCTACGTTTTACTACATTTAAAGATGAAGATCCAAATCCAATTTACGCTTCCTGCGGTTATCTGCCGTCCATTCTACTGGAGTAATAGTTAGATCAGGTACATGAACATAGGCTTGTAAAGCATCAATCAACTCCTCAACATTTGAAGCTGAGATGAGAATTTGTCGTGCTGAGTGTGAGATAAACCTCTGTTCCACAGCTTGATCTAGAAAAGATAACAAACCATCAAAGAAGTGATTAACATTTAACAAACCTATCGGTTTGTGATGCATATTTAGTTGTGCCCAAGAGACTATTTGGAAAATCTCCTCTAAAGTACCAAAACCACCTGGTAAGGCAATGAAGGCGTCAGCATTGCTCATCATTCTAGCCATGCGTTCATGCATGGAAACTACCCTATATTCTTCCCCAATTGTCTTCCCTATATTGCTGGATGTAGTTAGAGCTGTAGGAATAATACCTAGAACTTGGCATCCCCCTGCATGTGCAGCTGTAGCCACACACCCCATTAACCCACAGTTACCTCCACCATACACTAAATGAATTTTTCTCCTAGCCAGCACCATACCCAGATTTTGTGCTGCTTTAACATACTCCTCATCTTTTCCAGGACTGGAACCACAAAAGACACAGATATTTCGAAACTGACGGAATGTTGTTCCCTCCATAATTTCTATCACCTTAACTTTGAGAATAGACAAAGATACTAATGTAAGTATTTATAGAACTCAAAGAAAGGCATATTTATAATAGCTATGCGAATAGGCCGGGTATTATTAGAACAACTATGTGAGTGATTGGTGGATATCAACTAAATTAAAGGTAAATAAAAAAAAAGTAAAAAAAAAATGCAATCAAATGATTTATTTTGTATTCTCAATATTTTCGCCAGTCGACTATCAGTATTATTAAGTCGACTAGCTATTTTGAGAAATTTTAATTTGGACTGGTTAATTTACAGTTGATTAATTACATCTATTTTGAAGCAATCAACTGCATCCTACCAGTTAACTATATATTCTTTGATTTTCATAGACTTTTATAAGCTCAGAAATGTTTCTTTTTCCATGTGATATCTTTCCACCGAATACCAATAGATTTAAAGTAGATTCTGACACATATATTCAAAATTTGCGGCCACCGATTTTTGTTGAAATCATAGATAGATTTTGTTTACAGATTTTCAAGAATTGCGGCCACCGATTTTAATATTTTTCAATGCTTTGTCAAAACTTTTGACTTTCGCTTTTGGAACCATTCTCTATTATGCTTTTCGTCTGTTTCACTCATTAACGGTTGGCATTAAATGCAAGGTTATTTTCCCTCATTACAATTAAAGATAATTTCTTCCTTTGAAACTTGGTTGTTATGGTGTCTAAGTTGTTAATAGGTTAAAATAATGAAAGGTTTGAAAATAATGGACGGATGATGGTCTTATGGTGTTTTGACAAATGTAATCAAGAGAATTAGTGGTGTTGAAGTTCTTGAGGAATAAAATATAGGAAGTAGGATTTAAGTTAGTCTTTGAACTCTTAATTTGGAAATATAAAGAATATTCTGAGAACCATGTCCGGAAATAATGTAGGTTATCAAGATATTTATGTTAAAGGATTATATCATGCTAAATTGAGTCTAGTATCTAGGATGTGAATTATGTTGGAATTGAGAATTCATGTATGAGTAATTGTTAGGAAAAAAAAACACAAATCTTCTTCAAATGATTGGGTGAATTAAATGGGATTGGCATAAGCTAGAATGAGGTGCTTTTGGATATGATAGAAGAAATAATTGAAATTTTTGACAATGAGTTTAATGGTGTTAATAAGCTTGTATAGAATTACTGTGATGAGGTAAGTTGGAATTATTAGACATGTGTCAATGGTACATAAACGTTATTAAAGGTTTGAAGGATTTATTGCTATGTATGTTTAACATATTGATTAAAGGATTTGAGGATAAAAATAGATGATAGATTAAGATGATGATATTCAGGGGATGATGTTGATATATGAAAAAAAAAAAATTGACTTGATAGAAGTTTGGAATAAGAAAAGATAGTTACACAATATGAAGGTGTATATGTTCCTTTATATGTGTGTTTTCTCATATCGACCCATAGATATATTCATACGGGCTAGAGGATATCAATGGAAGAACTTATGATTGAAAGAAATCATTATGGTTAAGTTATATGGCAAAATCACTCAAGTGAATAGACATATTAAAAAGTAAAGATGTCATACAGAAAAGATATCTCTAATTATTTAGGTAATAAGCTTGGTAACTCTGAATAATGCCTTAATTTCATTCCCTACATGTGGTAGGATGGATTGAAATTCGGGGACCGAATTTCTTAAAGGGGGGAAGAATGTAACATCCCGTAATTTTTAGATATTTTCCTTAGAAATTCTTCACCTTACATATATGCATAGAAATGTTCTAATATTAATGGAATAGGTAAAGAAAGAAAACCTAAGAGGAAATATTAGAAATAAACATGTTAAAGAAAGGTGAAATTCTTAGGTAAAGAAAGATAAATTTTTGTGAAGTAAGTAAAGGTCTTAAAATTTCAAGAAGATCGGATTAGGGTAATCTTTCTTAATTTAAGAGCAAAAGTTACTGAGTTTAGTATCTCCACCCATAATTGGGCTTTAACCTATAGACACTTCATATAGATTTTTTCTACTTCACATGAATTTTTAGCAAGCCAATAGGATAGGCCAAGGAAGAAATAAAACATAGACTTGGACTAGGATATAGAAATTGGACCGATAGCCCAAAAATCATGAAAATGTGACCAAGCCCATTATGAAAGGAAGAATTTTAACCAAAGTAAGGAAAATGGGCAAGAATGAGCCCAAACCCAAGAGGAAAAATAAAAATAAAAATAAAATTAAAGTGATGAAATATTAGTGTAATCAAGATTAAGTGACATGGCATTAAGACAAAAATTTGACAAGTGGTGTGATTCTACATTCATCATTTTGGCAAGTGGCATAATAATACAAGGCTTTAGGACAAAAACATCTATATCCTACATTCATAACTTTAGCAAGTGGGTAATAATACATAGCATTATGACAAAACATCATTATCCTACACAAATAATTTTAGTTAAGTAAGGAAAATTCAAGGGCTAGAAATTTGCCACTTAAAAAGGCAAATCTATCATACTTGATTAAGACAAAAGAAAAAGGAAATGAATCCCTAAATCAAAGGGATCTTGCCCCATATCTTAAGAACATATCATCCTAATTTTCAAAATACAAATCTCCTTTTTCTATGCATATCTTGACTAAGGAAGAGGAAGACAAGAACATAAGTTGTTTGTTTTCCAAAAATTCAACAAAGTGTATCCTAATTGTGATAAGGTAGACCCATGATCATGAAAGGTGAATTATTTGGTGGTCTATATAAGAAAACCCACCCTTACAACATTAGAATTTCGTCCAAGTGAGGGAGAGCAAAAATAGAAGCAAGGTAGTGTGAGGAAAGGAGAGGAAGAAAGGAAGAAAGAGGAAGGAGAAGTCTAGGAGACTAAGTGCTCCAGGTAAGTTTAACAATATTTCTTTTTGAAGAAAACCTTTGAAACTCATAATATTTATATGAGATTTTGATCTTAGAACTTTGATGATTGGTCATGGATGTTGCTATATCATGTTACATATTGATCTTGCATGTGATGTATGTTTGAATACTTAGGTTGGTGTAGATAGTTCTGCATGGGTATGGCTATGGTTGACAGAATTTTAAGTTTCGGTATTTTAATTTCTGGGAACAATCTATAAGGAATTAAAATAAATGGTTAACATAAGAATTAAAGATGTATGTGTCACGGATTTTTAGCCACTGGAATCATTCCCTTTGGAGTCCATATGAGGTAGCTATGGTCTGATTAGTAGTCAAAGGTCAGAAAATGAATCATCAGGGAAGAATATGTTAGGATAGCTTCGGTAATTTAATTTCTGGGAATTATTGGTAGGGAATTAAAATAAATGGTTAACATAAGAATTAAAGATATGTGTGTCATTGATTTTTAGCCACTGGAATCATTAAATTTGGAGTTCACATGTGGTAGATATGGTCCGATTAGTAAGCCAAGGTCAGAAAATGGTTCATCAGGGAAGATTATGTTAGGACAGCTGTTATATTTTAATTTCTGAGAATTATCTGTATGGAATTAAAATAAATGGTTAACATTAAAGTTATATATCTATGTCTCATGGAAATATACCCACTGGAATTATGCAATTTGGAGTTCATATGAGGTAGATATGATCCGATTAGTAAGCAGAGGTCAGAAAATGTTTATTCAGGGAAGAGTATGTTATTAATGCTTTAGTTTTTGAATTTCTGGGAATTTTCTGTAGGGAATTAAAATAGCGCGCCAACATAACAATTATAGATATATGGCTCATGGATTTTTACCAACTGGAATTACTCAATTTTGAGTTCCAATTTGGGAGATATGGTCTAATTAGTTAGTAAAGGTCAGAACCTATCCGAGAGGAACTATCCTGTACTTTGATGGAGTAATATCACCTTCGTTTCTTACTTTTTCGCTACAATGTTCAACATAATAGTTTTAGATAATTGTTTTATCTTGAAATGGACACCAAGATCACCTACATCAGAGTTAAATTGAGGGAGTTATGCTCTGATTAGTAAGAGAAGGTTAGATAGGATGAAAACCTGCATCAAGAAAATAAAGAAATAAAATTAGTATTTAAAAAGGAAGATGAATCTTAATAAATGACTAGTATAGCCATAGCCATTGCCATTGTATGAACTTCTTACCATCTTAAGTATGAAATTTTGACATGGAAATATTTTATAAAGTGATATTTGAAATGGTTATGTTCATGGCATGATTACCAATGATTTATGGTAATAGTTATATTTTGATGAACATACTTGTTATTGAAAGCATATTTTTGGCTATCATTGTGAAAAGAAAAGAAATAAGCACGGTCACATGGCAATCTGTGTGGTGCACCAGTAGGGGACGCCCTACCAACGGTTATGATCATGATAATGAGAAAAGAAAGAGAAAGTGGGCCATGTCGGACGGAGCGAAAAAAGCCCGTACCGGAGAGTAGAAGATACTCACCCTGACCGGGGTAGCTTGAAATGAGAATAAGTTGATGGCCATCATATGATATTTTGAAAATAGTTAATCCTGTCATACATATCATTACAGTATGATTCTTATGTGCATAGATATAATGCATTCATGTGACCAAAGATATTTTCTGTAGTTTATACAGCTGAACATGACGTGATGAGCTTTACTGATGATAATTTATTGTTGAACTTACTGGGATTTAATTCTCACTATATTTCCATATCATGTTCAGAAAATTAATTATGCAGCTTTTGTTGCTAAGGCTCTGGCTTTTAGTGCACATTGGATCGAGTTACTTTATGTTGGGCAGATTTCAGAATCAAATAAGTTGTTTGTGGTCGAGTTGGCTCAGATCCCGGTGAAGGTGCAACCACCCGCACCTGTATCTCCGGAATTGGTCAACCAAAATAAACAAGATGTAAATATCTGTGTTTGATATGTTATACGTTTGTTTTGATTAATGACATGTATGTGAACTCAATATTGTATAATAATAAAGGAAAAGAAAAAGAGGTTGTTACAGGTTCCATATGGATGTACCTCTAAACTATAATTTTCTATGTGATAAATTTTAATATATGAGTACATCAATATGCTGACCTAAGAGATCATATATGGTATTATCTGCTCACTGAGTTGTCAAACTCAATACACAATATTTACTTTTTTTCAAATCAGAATACAGAATTTGGTCCTGTAAATACGTGATCAACTAGGTGTCACATTCTTTAGGTGAGCCTATGTTGCTTCTAAGGCTCACAGTGTTTAAATCATTATGTACTTGTAATCTAGAGTGTGCTCTGTACGCCAAAGACATGATACTTGCTTCTGCTATTACTTTGATATTTATATATTTGGTCTGTATATTGTGCATACATGAAAATACCTATATGAAATTGTTTCTAATGATAAAGGAGTGTAGTATGCATGTTATAACAAATATATGTTTATAAAGTATGTGTTTAACATGCCCTTAAATTAGGGGTGTGACAAGTTGGTATCAGAGCAATAGGTTTCTCGGTGGTATAATGGAGCAAGGATTCTGTAATAGGACTTTGAGTATGGTTATGTAACCACAGACATATTTATACTCATGGTACTGCTATGGAATTTTATAAGGTGTCATCCTCTTCTTCCATTTGACTCTTATCCTTAGGAATACGATGTTTAAGCATCGATGCATATGTCCTAGACAGTGCCTCTTAAGTGTGGACTATTAGTTCAGCTTTTGAACTCATTTTGATGAATAGTAATAAAGAGAACCCTCTTAGGTACAAAGAAAAAGAATTAGTTGAAAATAAGAAGATTCTATCTGAACACAAAGGTAATGGCTTGTTTGGATGTCAAGAAGATTTAAATTGGTAGTTTGATTTGCTTATGTGAAACAATATGACAAATGACTAATACAATATTGATAGTGGGTTATGATGTGATCGAGGTTGTTAACTTTAAGATAACGGTTTGTAATAAAGTGAGTGTTTTGGAAATAGATGTAAATCTCTTTTTGGATGGATGAGTTGGAACCTATGTATATAAATGGAATTGGCAAGCTGTAGGGTGGATTGAATTTGAGAGCAAGGAATCCATGAAGATAATGCTTTCAATGATAGATTTTGTTGATATAAAGGATTCGAAGACATATTGGTTTTTAGTAATATTATGTATAAGCATTATGGGAAAGGAAGGTTTGCCCATGAAAATTTAAAATTTGAGGTATGTAAAATGGGTAATTCATGTGAAGGACTCTTGGATAGACATAAGCTTTTCATGATTGATTGTTAAGACATTGCTTAAGAATGTTAAATAATAAAGTCAAAATAGGTTGACCTTATTTAAGTATTTTGAAGTGCATTCTAGCTGATACAGTATGAAGATGTCATCAATAGCATAAAAGGTTAGTAAAGAAGTTGTAAGTAGTGAACAATTAGTGGAAGCATGTACCTAGTAATTTAATTTCAGCTTTAGTAGTCCATAAGTTATTACAAAAAGGGTGCCAAGGATATTTGGTAGTGGTGAGAGATGTTGATATAAAGTATACCAATGTAGATCAGGTTCCAGTGGTTAGAAATTTTTTTGATGTATTCCCAGAAGAATTGCCTGAATTACCCCTAAAACAAGAAATAGAATTTGATATTGATTTACTTCTTGAAACCCAACTAGTATCTATATCCCTATATAGAATAATATCGACTGAACTAAAGGAACTAAAAAAAAGAATTAGTTACAAGACTTGTTAGACAAGGGATTTATACGCCCTAGTACTCTCCTTGAGGTGCTCTAGTCCTTTTTTTAAATTGATTTGAGATCTAGGTATCATTAATTGAGGATAAAGGAAGAGGATATTTCGAAAACTGCTTTCAGGATTTGGTATGGGCACTATGAGTTCTTAGTAATGAAATTTAGTTTGACAAATGCCCCAGCTGCCTTCATGGATTTAATGAATAAAGTACTTAAGCCATTCTTGGATAAACTTGTTATTGTATTTATTGATGATATACTAGTATATTCCAAGTTCAAAGGATCATAAGCAGCATTTGCAGATAGTTTTATAAACTCAAAGGGAACATCAGCTATATGCTAAGTTTCAAAATGTGAATTCTGACTTACTAGTATTACTTTCTTAAGGCATGTGGTTATCAAGGATAGTATTTAAGTAGACCCTAAGAAAGTAAAAGTTGTACAACAATGGCCACATTCTACTAAAGTTACAGATGAAGATCCAAATCTAATTTGTGCTTTCTACTATTTTCTATTGTCCAATCTATGTGAGCTATAGTTGGACCAAGTACATGAACAAATGCTTACAATGCATCAATCAACTCATCAGCATTGGAAGCCAAGATGAGAATTTGTTGTGCTGAGTGTGAGATAAACGTTTGTTCCATAGTTTGATCAAGAAAAGACAACAGACCATTAAAAAAATGGTTAACATTTAATAAATCTATTAGTTTATGATAGGTATTCAGTTGTGCCTAGGAGATTACTTAAAAAATCGGTTCTAAAGTACTAAAACCCCCTGGTAAGGCAATGAAGGCATTAGTATTGCTCATCGTTCTAGCCATACGCTCATACATGGAAGCTACCCTAAATTCTTCTCCAACTATTTTTCCTATGATGTTTGATATACCTAAAGCGGGAGGAATAATACCTATAACTTCATATACTCCTACAAGTGTAGCTATAGACACGCACCCCATTAACCCATTGTTACCTCCACCATAGACTAAATGAAGTTTTCTCCTAGCTAGCACCATACCTAGATTTTGTTCTACTTTCACATAATCTCCATCTTTTTCAGGACTAAAACCACAGAAGATACAAATATTTTGAAACAGACGGAATGCAGTTCCCTCCATAATTGCACTCACCTTAACTTTGAGTATGAAGGAAAAGATATTAATGTGTTCACTTGTAGAACTCAAAGAAGGGCATACTTATAATAGTTATGCTAATAGGCCAGGAATAATTACAATAGATATGTGAGTGGCCGGTGGATATAAGCTAAATTGAAGGTGAATTTCAAAAATGATGGCACGCATGCATATGTATAGTTGTTGCGACTGTGGCTCATATTAAGTACATAAAGAGAATAAAATTAAGGTATCACCAGAAATTTTCTTTTTCCTTCTAGTCATTGATGAAGCATTGATGTCTTGGTTCTTGTAGGAAAGTTGTAAGTAATAGGTGTCATTGTAAAAAAAAGAGTGAAAATGAAAACCAATTAATTGTTAAAGAGGGACAATCAAATGATTTATTTTATTTTCTCAATATTTTTGTCAGTTAACTATCAGTACTATTAAGTCGACTAGTTATTTTGAGAATTTTTAATTTGTACTGGTTTATTTTACAGCTAGTTGATTACATCTGTTTTGAAACAACCAACTGCATCCTACTATTAACTACATGCTCTTTGTTCTTCACAAATTTTTATAAGCTCATAATTAATTCTTTTCCATGTGATATTCTTCCACCAAATAACAATAGTTTTAAATTAGATTTTGGCACATATATTCAAATTTTGCGGCCATCAATTTTTGCCAAAATAGCAGCTAAGTTATGTTTACAGATTTTCAAGAATTACGCCCACCGATTTTAATTTTTTCCAATGCTTTGTCCAAACTTCTTACTTTCTATTTTAGCACCATGCTTTATTAAGTATTTCTCTTGTTCTACTGCATCCTCCCTCATTAATATTTGGTATTAAATGCAAGGTTCTTTTTCTTTATTATAAGGAAGGTTAATTTCTATTCTTTAAAACTCAATTATTATGGTGTCCAAGTGGTTAGTAGGTTAAAGTAATAGAGATTTTGAAAGAATTATAATAGTATAATGGTAAAAATAAGATAAAAGTGAAATATTTTTCGTTGTTTGGTATATCAGCAACTAAGAATTGAATACATTATTTCAGGAGAGCTATTCAAGAAGTCTTAAGATCTTAGTTAGACTATATAATAGCTTATAGTAAATCTAAATTATGTGTTTATGGATTAGAAATTATGTTTTAGGTATCTTTATATAATTTTGGTGAAAATTGGGAAAAATTATTTATCCTTAGTTGAGCTGGACCATATTAATAGTTATCAAGCCAATATACAAATGGCACCATTTAAGGTTTTACATGAAATATCGTAGGTTTCCTAATAGGTGAATGAGTTGAGTAAAGTTAAGCTTTTGGAATCTAATTTGGAATAACATACAATAGATATAATATAACTAACCTAAATTGATGATGCTAGTTTGGAGAGCATGCTTCAAGCATATGTCTTCGAGTTTGGTGAGAGATCTCTTAGCAGAATTCGCCTATAATAAGGTGATATATCATGAATTAAAGCCTTATGTAAGAGATATTACAAAATTTCTGTTAAATGATTCAGTGAGGTCAAATTTATTGTAAGATGTCAATGATAAAGTGAAATTGATTAGGAAAAGAATACAAGCAACTCAATACAGGCCAAAAGTCTATAAGGACTATAAATGTTAGAGCACTAGAAATTATCATTTGGTGATCAAATATTCTTAAAGGACTCACCCATGAAAGAGGTAATAAGGTTTGGAAAGAAGAAAAAAGTTTATCTCTAGTATATAGGCTCTTTTGAAATCTTGAACAAAGTAGGCATAGTAGTATATCGTCTAACCTTGCCATTAGGATTAAGTGATGTTGATACAGTCTTTCTTTCATCAATGCTAAGGAAGTACCTATCAGATTCTTCTCATGTTATCAGATTTCAAGAAATTCAATTGGACAAGAGTTTGGCTTAATTATGAGAAAAAACAAATCGATGTATATCGTTGATTGACAAGTGAAGAACTTATGGTTGAGGAAAATCCCTAGGGTTAAGGTTATGTGGCAAAATCACTCAAGTGAAGAGACTTCTTAGAAAGTAAAGATGATATACAAAAGAGATATCCCCAATAGTTTGAGTAGTGAGGTTAATAACCATAATTTATATGTTGACTTCATTCCCTACTTGTGATAGGATGGTTTGAAATTCGGGGACTGAATTTCTTCAGGGGGGAAGAATGTAACACCCCTAAGATTTAGTAATTTTCATTTATGTATGGATTATTAAAAGAAATAAAGGAGTAGGGATGTAATTGAAAGGTTCTAAAAATGAAAATGAAAACTTATTAATATTGTTGGGGTCAAAATGTAATTTTTTAAAAATTTAAGGGTCAAAATGTAAATAATGAAATTTGAAAGGACATCCTCCAACAATTGAAATTGTACCAAATGGTCCCTCCATCATTTTAAAAGATGAAGAAGAAGAAGAAGAAGAAGAAGAAGAAGAAGAAGAAAATCAATTGTAACCTTTGTATATGAATAGTTTATCTCTCACCTCTATTTTTTTCTCTAGATCTGGAGTACCTCCAAGCCTTCGATCTCAAAACTAAGGGTACCATTGGATTCAGAACAGAGAATACTATGATATTGGCTGAACAATTTTTCAAATTAGCCGCAAAATCGTCGTAGATCGGTAGTAGAAAATCTTAAAAAAACGTAACTTCTGAAACTCTTATTTAGATACCATAAATTAAAAATTTGATACTATAGAAGGATTCAAGAGATAGATAAACTATAAGATATGAAGTTTCTCTGTCATTTGACAACTTTTAGTGTCATGAGTAGTAACTCCTATCAGCGTGAATAGTGATTCCGGTATATGTGAACAGTGACTCGGTCGACATGAATAGTGATTCTAACCAATGTAAATAGTATTTTCTACCATAAATAGTGACTATCGGTTAACCGGTGTTAACCGAGCTCCGTGAGTCATTTTCTAAGTTTTTGGACCCTCCGAACTCGTTTTTAATATTTATTTGGTCAAATTTAGATTGGAAAAGTGTATTTTTGGGCTGTCCAACCTGGAGCCTTCCCTGTGAGTAGATAATTCTTTCTATGACTTATCCTATACTCTTCTTAAACTTTAAATGTATAATTAATTCTATTTACAAGTTATTTATTCTATCATAAGTCTCTAAAATGTGTTAAAATATCTGCTTTACTTACTAATTGGCATATAGTTCAAGAAGAGTATGGTTTTGCAAATAGATTTTGAAACTCATTGAATATGTCGTTGTAAATGTATTTCTCATCATTTGGTAAAGTGAATATTTTTTGTATGTGGCATTGATCTATAAAGCTATAAAGTTGCCTTGAAAAACGGCACGAATATGTGATAACCCTAATTGAAAAGTTTCTGATAGAGGAATTGTACTGAGATTGAAAATTTTGAACTATACTGAAACCTCTATTTTGAACGATAAGAAAAATGTGCAAATAATGATTTCTGTGAAAGAATCCTATTAAAAACATTGTTTTCTAACAACAGGTGATATTAGCTTTGGTGCACCTTGATACCTCAACTAGCAGGGGTGTTGCTAGCCTCGTGTAACACATGGAATATGATATATGAAAGAGTGTGGGATGCTGACTATATGATATGTGATATGCCCTCCCTTACTATGTGCTTGGAAAATACCCATATTAAAGTCCCTTCACATGTCCTTTTAAACGGTGGTAGGGCAAACCTTAGCTAGAATGCTGAGTTTAGGAAAATCCTAAATCGCCAAATTACAGAGAAGTTTGAACTCTGATATAGTGGTTCTGATATGGGATCCTCCTAATGTTTTCATGAGAAATATTTTGATACATATCAATATTTAATTATCGATCATATCGTATTACATATGATTTTAGATATCTAAATATGGTTTGAACTGAGAATGTTTGAAATGCGGGTCTCATATAGATGTACCTCTGAACTGTAATTTTCTATGTGATAAATTTAAATATATGAGTACATCCATATGCTGACCTGAGAGGTCACAGGAGTTATTATCTGCTTACTGAGTTGTCAAACTCACTACACGATATTTACATTTTTTTTCAAAGGAGAATACAAAGTTTAGTCTTACAAATATATTATCAACTATGTGTCACACTCTCTGAGTGAGCTTACATTGCTTCCAAGGCTTACAGTATTTAAATTATTATGTACTTGTAATCTAGAGTATGTTCTGTACACCACAGGCAGGATCCCTGCTTCTGCTGTTACTTTGATATTTATAGTTTTGATCTATATATTGTGTATATATGGAAATACCTATATGAAATTGTTTCTAATAATAAAGAAGTGTATTATGCATGTTATGGAAAATATATTTTTATAAAATATGTGTTTCACGTGCTCTTAAATTAGGGGCGTGACAAAAATGTTTTGTAAGGTGATATAATAGCTTATGTAGAGGCATCTGATGCTTGGACAGATTGGAAAGATGAACTTACTTAAGTAATTCTCAAGAAATTTTTTTTCTTATATTTATGTTGCTTGTAATGATGGATATGTTAAGTTTGATACTTTTATTATGTTGTAATATAGTGAATATTAAATATTTTTATAAGATTCTTACTTTTGTTATAATATTAGTGCTGACAATTTAATTATATACTTTTAAATATTTGATGTTATTTGTGTTCTACATAATTTTTTTTCACTAGATGGAAGAATCCAAAGTGAAATGTAATCACCATCAATAGAATTTTGAAGAAGATGTAATCCTTGTTGAATATGGGACAGATTATAGATAATTTTAAACCTAAATTTCACAAGTATTTAGAGAAGATGATGTTATCAAAGATGTCTAGTTGTAGTTTGAAAGCTTCGCCTCATATAAAGTCAATGGTTAAGCAACTCGAAAAGCGCTATAATGCAATATGTGAAATTATGGGATGTAGGGAGTGGATTTGGTTGGAATGAAAAAGATAAAATGATTGTGGTTAATAAAGAAATATATAAAGATTGGGTGAAGGTAAGATATGATATTTTTATGTCTATTCAATTATAGTTTTATATAATTTTATTTTTCAATTAATATCTATATTGTCTATAATTTTTCTTGGCAGACCCACCCCAATGGTAAAAGGCTTTACAATAAGATATTTTCTTACTTTGATGTACTTGGTCATGTATTTTGTAAAGATAATCCCAATAGAAAAAATGCAAAGCATCTTACTATTACTGCGGAAGTAATGGATAAAGGAATTTATGTGGATATTGATGTTGAATCTAAAATATATGTTGGAGAAGAAATTGATGAGCAGTTGACTCCATTGCTAAAACCCAAGCAACCACTATATTAGACAAGGTAGTGGGACAAAAAATGGTAAAAGAGGTTTAAAAAAAAGAGATAGAGAAGGTTCATTAATTAAAATGGTGGCTGACAACATTGCCAAATTTGGTACTTTATATAAGAAATGTATTAGTACAATTAAAACTTTGGCTTCATCTTTAAAAGATGAACCCGATGAAGCCAATAAGAGAATATTAGTTTATCAAGAGTTGAACAATGTTGAATGATTAAATACTCTACAAAGGACAAAAGTTAGTTGTTTGATATGTGAGGATAGTTATACAATTGACATTGCAAGTGGATTTTGAAGATAGAAAGGTGTTAGTGAATGATATATTGGCACAAAATAAAATTTGATAAGGTAATTTTTTATTACAATTTTTTGGTTTTTTTCCTGTGATATTTTATTAACATTAATCAATTTGTTACAGTGTTGATAAAGAAGATAAGTCGCTGCAATGAAAGTTAGATTAAGAAGATAGTGTTGTTTTGTGTTATCACTCCCTTTTGAGATTATTTTTTTGTATATCACTAATTTGTACAAGTCATGATACTTGAAGCATTAACAGCTACAATATAGACCCTATTTCTTCTTTTGTAAAATTGCACTTCAAGTTGTTCTTTTAAATATCACATGATGATTTTTTTAAAAACTTTACATATTTTTTGTCCTAAATAGTTGTATTTTTTATTTGTCTAAAGTAGAGCACCTTTGGTACTTTGGGAGGGTAGTTATAGTTGTCTTTCAATTTATTTTATTATTATTTAAAAAAAGCAAACAAAATTTTTTTAAAAAAATATATTCACATAAAATAGTATTTAAAGATTCCTAACAATCTTAAATACCAACCAAATACATTTTATACATTTCCAATAATTATGCTTACCAGAAAATGTGATTTCTAGGAACAAAAATGTTTACCATTAACCAACCAGCTCTTAAAGGCTTTAAGTTTTTAAGTTTAAGGTTTATGATTTTAGTACTTAGTGTTTTAGAGTTTAGGGTTTTAGGATTTAGGATCTTAGAGTAATTCTATTTTTTTTTCATTTTTTCCATTTAAATTATAATTTAAGATATAAGTGATAATTTTTTTAAAAATTAATGAATTTTAGGGAAGCTATTTTTTAACTAAGGAAACAAAACAAAATTGAAAATAAGTTAAAGGGCCAAAGAGCAATTTGGTCAAAATTGTTACTAAGAAAAAAAATAAAGAGATAGATATTTCTATCATTTTGGGTGTTGATTGGAATGGATCCATAAATTGAAAGATATTGTAATGACTTTTAAATTAAAAGTGAAATTACAACTGGTAGTATAAATTAAATAAATAGATGTTAGCCATAAAAATAAATATAATATATTGGTGTATTAAAACATCTAATTACAAAATAAAGTAATCCACCATTAATAATGGCCTGTAACAAGCTCATTCATGACACATTCTTCTTTGGATAATTGGATCCTATAAATTACAAAAGAAGTAGCTTGTTAAGACTTACGATCAAATATATATATAGCAGAATTTGATAATAATAAAATCATAAATGTTGTAGTATAGTCAGACACGCGAAGAGATGGAAGAGAAAAAGAAAGCAATTGGACAAATTGAGATAATTTTATAAGTTCACATCACAGTATGGACGCCACCACCTGAGGTTAAAGTGATTGGAGGGGTCATAAATGTTTTGATATAGTCAGACGCCCAAAAAGATGGATGAAAAAAGGAAAGCAATTGGACACATTGGAATATTTTTATAAGTTCACAAATTAGTCAATTTATAACACAGTATAGACACCTCCTCAGACTAACTCAGGTGGTTAGGGGTGGGTTAGGGTTAGGGTTGTAGGTTTGATTTATTTTTTGTGTACCAAAAACCAAAAAAGAAATACTGAACAATATAGACATACTTCCCGCTCCCTTAACTTCTTTCTCCAAAAAGTCATTAACTTCTTAAGGGACATTAATTAGCGTTAGCGTTATGTTATGTTATGTTATTCATTTATTTATTTTTTAATTGCAATACAAGGGTGAAGAAAGCGCCTGACTTTCTTTTGTAATGAAAATTAATTAAATAAAGAAAATAAAAATTTCTTCTTGTCACACCTCTAATTTTAGAGCACATGAAATACGTATACTATAAACATATATTTTCCATAAACAAAAATATTCCAGTTCTTTATCAAGAAAATAGATACATATAGGTTCTCCCATACATATACTATATACAGACCAAGTCTATAAACATTAGAGTAACAGCAGTAGTAGGGATCCTGCCTGTGACATATAGAGCATACTCTAGACTACAAATACAATACAATCCAAATAACGTGAGCCTTGCAAGCAACGTAGACTCAACCAAGGATTAAGCAATTTAACTGATCACCTATCTACAAGACCAGACTCTATATCCTTATCTGAAAAAAAAATATAAATATCGTGTAGTGAGTTTAACAACTCAGTAAGTAGATAAGACCTCCTCTAACCTTTTAGGTCAGCATATGGATGAACTCATGTTCTAAAATTTATAACATAGAAAATTACAGTTCAAAAGTACATTCATATGAGATCCGCATTTTCAAATATTCTTAGTTTAAATCACATTCAAATATCAGTAACCATATATGATATAATATGATCGTTAATTAAACATTGATATGCATTAAAAACATTTCTTATAAAAATATTAGGAGGATCCCATATCAGAACCATAATATCAGAGTTCAACTCCTTCTGTACTTTATTGGTGTAGGATTTGCCTATACTTAGCATCTTAACCAAGGTTTGCCTTACCACCATTCAAAAGAACAAGCGAAGGGACTCAAATATGGACAATTTCCCAAGGACAAAGCAAAGGAAGGCAAATCACATATCATATAACTGGCATCTCGCCCAAATAGGAGGCATCATGCTCTCCATCACATATCATATCACGTGTGTTGGATTTTACAGATGTTAGCACCACCCCTACTAGCTGAGGTATCAAGGTGCACTAAGGCTAACATAACTTACTATTAGTAAAAAGTGTTTCTAATAGGATTCCTGCACAAAAATTATCATATGCACATATTCCATATCATTCAAAACAGAGCTTTCAGTATTATACAGAATCTCAGTCTCAATACAACTCATCTGTCATAAATTACCCAATCAGGGTTTATCACATATACATGCCCTTTCACAAGGAAATCATATAGCTATATAAATCAATGTCACGTGCATAAATATTCATTTAATAAGAAATACATGTAGTATCAAATATATCATGAGTTCAGAAATCTATTTTCAAATCTATACTCTTCTTGAACTGTAATCCAAATTATAAACAATTCAGATAATTTAATCCATTTCAGAAACATATAAAAGTGTAAATAATTTATAAACATAATCAATTACATATTTAAAGATCAAGAAAAGTATAGGGCAAGACATAGAAAGAATTATCCACTCACAAGGTAAGGGCCCCAGATTGGATAGTCTTAAAATGTACTTTTCCAATCCCAAATTGCTCAAATAGACCTCAAAAACGAGTCAGGAGCATCTAAAAATCTAGGAAATGGCCTCGGGAGCTTGATCAATGTTGGTCACTATTCACGGCCAAAAAATACTATTCACCACCGAAAAATCACTATTAATCGCTGGAAATCACTATTCATGACGCACAAAAAATTGTCATATGGCCAAAAATATTCATATCCTAAGATTTATCTAACTCTTGAATCTATCTACGGTGTCAGATTTTCAATTTGAGTTCTCTAAGTAAGAGTTTCAGAGTTTACCTTTTTTTTTGCGTTTTTTCACTTCCGATCTGCGACTATTCTGCAGTTGATTTAAAAAATTGTTCGGTCAAAATTGGACTATTCTCCATCCTGCATCCAGTGGTACCCTTAGTTTTGAGATCAGAAGCCAATAGACACTCCAGATTTAAAGAGAAAAATAGAGATTACTATTCATACTATTTATCGGTTACGAATCAGGATTTTTCATTTCCGTCTCCCCCTCCCCCTTTTCTTTCTTTTTTATTTATTATTATTTAATAATTAAATAATTAAAAGTTATTATTATTATTATATACATATAAATACTATTTTTCATCCTAAAATATCCTAAAAATTTCTAAAAAATTGCATTCTTATGAAACTTTAGTTGCACTCTTAAATCATGACTTTTCTTAATAAAAATTTTAATAAAACAAATCACAAAATAAATATCTTTCTACATAATAAAATTTTTTTTATTAAAGGCCAATATGATTATTTTAAGCAAAAAAAAATCATTTTAATTAAAAATATATTTACTTTTAGCGAAACATAATCATTGAAAATTAAAAAAATATATTTTTATCGTAAAACATTATTATTTAAAAATTACGGGATATTATATTCTTCCCCCTTTAAGAAATTCGGTCCCCGAATTTCAAACCATCCTATCATATGTAGGGAATGAAGTCAAGGCATAATTTGGAGTTACCAACATTATTACTCAAATAATTAGGGATATCTTTTTTATATCATATTTACTTTCTTGGAAATCTCTTCACTTGTCGATCAATAATAAACATCAGTTTTTTTTTCATAATTAAGCCAAATTCTTATCCAACTAAATTTCTTGGAATTAGATAGCATGAGAAGAATCGGATAGGTACTTCCTTAGCATTGATGTAAGAAAGATTGTACCAATATCACTTAATCCTGATGGCAAAGTTAAGCCATATATACTATGCATACTTTGTCCAAGATTTCAAAAGAGTCTATATACTAAATCTTAACTTTTTCATTTTTTTTAAACCTCATTACCTCTTTCATGGGTGAGTCTTTTAAGAAAATTTGATCACCAATTAATAATTTCTAATGCTCAATATTCATGGTCCTTATAGACTTTTGGCCTGTATCGAGTTGTTCGTATTCTTTTTCTAATCAATTTCACTTTATCAACGACATCTTATCATAAGTCTAACTCCGCTAAGTCATCTAACAGAAAATTTGTTGTCACATCCCTACGTTAGGGACGCAAAAATCTCTTATATTCGATAAATTTTTCCTATTATGTTCTTGAAAATAGTTTCACAATATAACATATTCGAGTATTACCATATGTTTACAAATTTGCAATATTAAGTACAATCGACCACATAATAAGTCATAACTGGGTAATATCATACATTTACACATTATTCAGTATAGCTAATTATACATGCCAGGTCTACTTTTATCAGTTTTACAGCGGAAACAAGGATCCTGCCCGTGACGTTCAGAGCAACTCTAGAGTACAAATATTTTACAAGTTTACATTCTGAGAGCCTAGAAACAATTTAGGCTCACCACTTAATATGACACCCCATCGATCAAGTAGCCGCAGGACCAAATTCTAGGTCTTTATCTGAAAAATATATTAACAACGTGTAGTGAGTTTTACAACTCAGTGAGCAGTTAATACCTCCTATAACCTCTCAGATCAACATAAGGATGTACTCTTATTTTAAAAATTTTATCATATTAAAATCTACCGTTCAGAAGTACATCCTTATGGGACCCGCATTTTCAAAATATTCTCAGTTCTTATACCCACATATGATATAAATTGATCTTAAATCAAATTTGACATGCAATAAAAATCAATTCTGTTATAGAATATTCAAGTATGCCACAACTTCAATATACTCAATAGCTAAACATGGATTGTGAGTTCATCACCCTTCTGCCTCCTCACAATACCATAGCCACAATCATCAGGGAATGTGAGTTCATCACCCTACTGCCTCCTCATATTACCACTGACTACAACTTCAATAGATCAACAGGGAATGTGAGTTCATCACCCTTCTGCCTCCTCACATTATCACTATCATAATCACAATAGGTAATTAGGGAATGTGAGTTCATCACCCTACTGCCTCCTCACATTACCACTAATACCACCTTCACAATACCGTCTCAAGCCATACAATACCGTCATTACTCATCAATGCATATATATATAAACATGTATAATTGTGCATATCCATCAAATGTAATGCATAATTATCATATAACTCACCACACAATCATATTCAGCAACTTATCACTTTCAAAACAGAGCTTTCAGTATCAGTACAAAATCTTTTATCATAAATTTTTCAATCAGAAAAATCATATAATCATGCCCATATCCGAGGCAAACATAACATTATAAATCAATGTCATATGCATATCATATTTTCTTTGTAATGTAATGCGAAATACATTTAGAAATAACATATTCAAAGCATTTCAAAATCTCTTTCAGAAATCATACTCTTCTTGAACTAAATATCATTTCTCAATCATTTCAAATATTCCAACCCATTTCAGAAACATATGAACATATAAATAACATGTAATCATACTCATTAATCAATGAAAAGTTCAAGAAGAGTAAAAACAAGCTATAGGAAGAATTATCTACTCACCACTTTGAAGTACAAAGTTGGACACCCTTAAAATCATAGTTTCTGATCTGAATTCAGCAAAATAAACCCCAAAATCGAGTCTGAAACGTCCGAAAACCTTAAAAATGACTCCAGATTTGCAAAATTTGGCCTCTGGGAGCTCGGTCAACGCAAGTCAACGCAATGAGGTCCGGCTGCCACGCGCTACATGCGCCGCCTAAGGAGCTGCGCGTGGGGGCGCGTGCGGTGGTGGATATGGCTGAAATTTGAGATCCAAAGGTTTCGGTGCCTTCTGGATCGATCTACAGTGTTAGTTTTTGCGTTTGAGAACTAAAAATAGGAGTTTTGGGGGTTACCTTTTTGGCCGATTTTCCATTCAATTTTCCGGCCAATTCTCCAGAAACCAATCAGATGAATTTGAAGAACTCTTCGTCCTGAGTCCGTTGGTGGTGGTGGTGTCGAAATTCGAGTTCCGGAAGTGCGAGAATCCTAGAGAGAAGATTTAGGGATTTTAGAGAGAGAAAATAGGGAGAGAGAGGAAGGGATCTGAATTTTCTCCAGTTTTCTTGCAGCAGAGGGTTTAAAATATCTTAAGGGACGAATTTGCAAATTTTCTATTTTTGAGGAAGGTCCTTGCAAATTTTTTATATTTACATTTTGACCCCAAAACTTTTAGGTAATTGCATTTTTGCCCCGAAACGTAAATTCCTCACATTTCTTTTATAATTCTTTAATTCATGTAAATAATAACTTATTTTCACCGGGTTCTAACTCCATTTTCGAAATCCTCTCTTTAATTCCAATTTTTCTTTAATTGAAATCCTCATTTTCAAAATTATCTCTTTTATTCCAAATTTTGTTTTATTGAAAATTTACGTTAAATTTACGGCTATTACATTTGTAACACCTCTTACATAAGGTTTTAAGTCATCCAATAACACTTTATTATAGGCAAATTCTGTTAAGGGATCTCCCACCAAATTCGAAAACATATGCTTGAAGCATGCTCTTCAAACTAGCATCTTTAACTTAGGTTAGTCATATTCTATCTATTGCATAATATTCCAAATTAGATTCCAAAAACTTAATGTATAAAGATATCTAAAGCATAACTTCTAATGTATAAACACATCATTTAAATTTACTATCTGCTATACTATAATCTAGTTAAGATCTTAAACTTCTTAATAAGCTCTCTTGAAACAAAATATTCAATTTTTACTTGCTGACACACTAAACAACAAAGGAAATATCACTTGTATATTATTTTTACCATTAGACTAGTACAATTCTTTCATATGTTAGTATATCCTTATTTCCTCGGGTTATCCATATTCACAATCTATGGCTTCTTCTGAAATCTCCTTTCTCAACAGTTAATCACACATGAATTTCCAATCTCAACATAATTCACATCCTAGATACTAGACTCATTTAGCATGGTATAACCCTTAACACAAATATCTTAATCACTTTACTTTATTTTCGAACAGGGTTCTCAAATTATTCTCCTTTCCCTTCTCAACCACATTAGGTAAACTTAGGTGTTCTTCATACCTTAATACCCAATCAGTATATACTGTAAACTTATTATTCTTTCTAATTTGCACATAATCTGCCAACTTACACAGTTATACATACTTGATATAAATAATTTTTTTATACGTTCTTTGTTAGATAAATTCTTTCAAAATCTCCATACTTTAACCTACTAACCACTTGGACACCATAATAATTGAGTTGCAAAGAAAATAAATTAACTTTTCTTGTAATGAGGAAAAATAACTTTGTGTTTAATGCCAAACATTAATAAGGGAGAATGCAGTAGAACAGACGAAAAGCATAATAGAAAATGGTGCCAAAATAGAAAGTCAAAAATTTGGACAAAACATTGAAAGAAAATTAAAATCGATAGCCGTAATTCTTAAAAATCTATAAACAAAATCTAGCTATTATTTTGGCAAAAATCGATGGCCGTAAGTTTTGAATATATGTGCCAAAATCTACTTTAAAATTGTTGATATTTGGTGAAAAAGAAACATTTTTGAGCTTATAAAAGTCTGTGAAAAACAAAGAATACATGGTTAACAGGTAGGATGCAGTTGATTGCTACAAAATAGATGTAATAAATCAATTGTAAAATAAACCAATCCAAATTAAAAATTCTCAAAATAGTTAGTCGAATTAATAATACCGATAGTCGACTGACAAGAATATTGGGAAAACAAAATAAACCATTTGATTGTTCCTCTTCAACAGTTAACTTATTTGCATTTTTCACTCTCTTTTTTACAATTACGCTTATCACCTACAACTTTCCTACAATAATTAAGACATCAATGCTGAATCAAGGACAACAAGGAAAAGACAAATTTCTGGTAATATCTTAACCTTATTCTCTTTATGTGCTTAATATGAACCATGATCACAACTACTGCACATATATATGCTTGCCCTTCTTTTTTGAAATTTCTACCTTCAATTTAGTTGATATCCACCAATCACTCACATAGATGTTCTAATTATGTCTGGCCTATTCGCATAGCTATTGTAAGTATACACTTCTTTGAGTTCTATAAATGCACACGTTAATATCTTTACCTTCATACTCAAAGTTAGGGTGTGTGTAGCTATGGAGGGAATCGCATTCCATCAGTTTCGAAATATTTGTGTCTTTTGTGGTTCAAGTCCTGGAAAAGATGGAGAATATGTGAAAACTACACAACACCTAGGTATGGTGCTGGCCAGAAGAAAAATTCATTTAGTCTATGGTGGAGGTAACTGTGGATTAATGGAGTGCGTGTCTACAACTACACATGCAGAAGGATGTCAAATTCTAGGTATTATTCCTACAACTCTAACTACATCCAACATCATAGGGAAGACAATTGGAGAAGAATTTAAGGTAGTTTCCATGCATGAACGGATGGCTAGAATGATGAGCAATGCTGATAACTTCATTGCCTTACCAGGTGGTTTTGGTACTTTAGAAGAGATTTTTCAAATAGTCTCTTGGGTACAACTAAATATACATCACAAACTGATAGGTTTGTTAAATGTTAACCATTTCTTTGATGGTCTATTGTCTTTTCTTGATCAAGCTGTGGAACAAAGGTTCATCTCACACTCAGCACGACAAATTTTCATCTCAGCTTTAAATGCTGAGGAGTTGATTGATGCTTTACAAGCATATGTTTATGTACTTGATCTAATTACAGCTCAAATAGAATGGACAACAGAAAACCGAGCGCAAATTGGACTTGGATCTTCATTTTTAACTATAGTAAAACGTAACCATTGATGTATCACTTTTAATTTCTTAGGGTATATTTGGATGCCATCCTTGCTAAACATACTCCCTTAGAGTTTGTAAAACTATATTTAAATGTTGCTTATGATCCTCTGAACTCTTGGAATATTCTAGTATATCATCAATATATATAATAACAATTTGATCTAAGGATGATTTAATTACTATTCATTAAATCTATGAATGCAACTGGGGCAATTGTTAATCCAAATGTCATCACTAAGAACTTATAGTGCCCATACCAAGTCCTAAAAGTAATTTTTTGAATGTCCTCTTCCCATATCCTCAATTAATGATACTCATATCTCGAATCAATTTAATTTTAAAAAAACGTTGAGCACCATGTAGCTGGTCAAACAAATCATCTATATGAGGTAATGGATATTTATTCCACACTGTTGCCTTATTCAACTGTTTATAATTTATGTACAATCACAGAGATCCATTTTCTTTCTTTTCACAAATAGAACTGGAGCACTCCAAGAAAAGTACTAGGGCATTTAAATCCCTTGTCCAACACGTCTTGTAACTAATTCTTTTTCAGTTCTTTAAGTTCAGTGGGTGCCATTCTATATGGAAATATAGACACTGGTTAGGTTCCAAGAAATAAATCAATACCAAATTCTATTTATCGTTTCAGAGTAATCCTGGAAATTTCTCAAAGAACATATCAGGAAATTCTCTAACCACTAGAACTTGATCTACATTAATGTATTTCATATCTATATCTTTGACAACTACCAAATATCTTTGGCACCATTTTGTAATAACTTATGGGCTGCTAAAGTAGAGATTAAATTTTTGGGTACCTCACTATAGTCTCCTTGTATCAAGAAAAAAGATTCTCCAGGAATATTAAATTTAATCACCTTAAAGTGACATTCCAAAATGGCATGATACAATACCAACCAATTCATTTTTGGTATCACATAAAAGTCTACCATATCTTGACAACTCAGTGAGTAGATAAGACCTCCTATAACCTCTTAGGTCAGCATATGGATGAACTGATATTTTAAAATTTATCACATAGAAAATTACAGTTCGGAAGTACATCCATATGGGACTCGCATTTTCAAATATTCTCAATTCAAATCACATTCAGATCAGTAACCATATATGATACAATATGATCGTTAATCAAACATTGACATACATTAAAAACATTTCTTATAAAAATATTAGGAGGATCCCATATCAGAACCACCATATCAGAGTTTAATCCCTTCCATACTTTGTTGGTGTAATATTTGCCTATACTTAGCATCTTAGCCAAGGTTTGCCCTACCACCATTCAAGAGGACACGTGAAGGGACTCTAATATGGGTAATTTTCCAAGCACAAAGCAAGGGAAGACAAATCACATATCATATAACTAGCATCTCGCCCAGATAGGAGGCATCCTACTCTTCATCACATATCATATCTTGTGTGTTGGCCCTTACATGAGGCTAGCACCACCCTTACTAGCTTATATATCAAGGTGCACCAGGGCTAACATCACCTGTTGTTAGCAAACAGTGTTTCTAATAGGATTCCTCCACAAAAATTATCATATGCACATATTCCATATCATTCAAAATAGAGCTTTCAGTATTATACAGAATCTCAGTCTCAATACAACTCATCTGTCATAAATTACCCAATCATGGTTTATCAAATATACATGCCCTTTGTCGAGGCAATCATATAGCTTTATAAATCAATGCCACGTGCATAAATATTCATTTAATGAGAAATACATGTAGTATCAAATATATCATGATTTCAGAAATCCATTTTCAAATTTATACTCTTCTTGAACTATAATCCAGATTGTAAACAATTCAGATAATTTAATCCATTTCAGAAACATATAAAAGTGTAAACAACTTATAAACATAATCAATTACACATTTAAAGATCAAGAACAGTATAGGGCAAGTCATAGAAAGAATTATCCACTCACAATGTAGCGACTTAGCCCATAATCGAAAATCTAGATCGTAGAATATTCCTTATTTTCTATAAATTCTTGACAATGACCACTTAGCCCATACATTAACCTATTAACTTATATTGTTTGTTATCATTCTTGGGAAAGCATACAAGTACTTCAAGCTATTCCAAGCATTTTCAAATCTTATTTCCCTATAGACAACTAACTAGGCATGATATACATTACTTATAACATAAAGGATCTCATGCCATAAATAACAGGGGTACAGTCCATAACTTATATTACATCACATTATCAGCAGTCTAAAAGGGACCTGGCACTTATCTGGGCTATCCCATATAAATGGTACACAACCAAAGAAAATACAATCATGATCATATGAGTCAACCTTGAGACCCCTGTTGCTCACCTCTTGCTGGAGTACCTGGAATGTGATTATGTGGACATAAAAAGTGAGATGACAATCTCAATAGCTAGCAAATTTTTCAGAAAAATAGTTCACATTCCATTCCTTAAAACATTTCAAATTATTTCACTGAAATATAAGCACTGACCATACATCATACATACGGCATCTTGGTCACACGGACCCATAACATCATGGTCTACTTACCCAATGTAGTCAAATACGGCCATACCTGAAAAGGGCTATGCATCTCCTATTATTAGCCAATCATGAGGGAAATGAGGCTTACTTGGCACCCTTTTGTGCACCCCCTTAATTCTCAAGAATGCATACATAACATATCTTTAAACCATCATTCATCATAGCATAAAAGTCAGGCAACCAGTAAAATTTGATAAATTCAAGTTCATAAACATAAAGAGTGTTTTAAGGAAGAGCTAGCTATCAAATTTTTCAGAAAAATGGTATACATTCCATTCCTTAAAACATCTCAAATTATTTCACTGAAACATAAGCACTGACCATACATCATATATACGGCATCTTGATCACACAGACCCATAACATCATTTACCCAATGCAGTCAAATACGGCCATACCTGCAAAGGGCTATGCATCTCCTATTATTGGCCAATCGTGAAGGAAATAGGACTTACTTGGCACCCTTTTGTGTACCACCTTAATTCCCAAGAATGCATACATAACATATCTTTAGAACATCATTCATCATAGCATAAAAGTCAGGCAATCGGTGAAAATTCATAATTTCAGGTTCATAAGCATAAAGAGGTGTTTTAAGGAAAAGTTAGCTACCTCAATTCCAGCATAATCACTTCCTTTCTAGGGCTGCCAATGTTACTACCAGAAACTCAAACTAAAAAATATAAGAGTTCTTAGTTAATGCATGCATATTAGTACCTAAAGTCATAAATCTCTAGTTTAAAACCTTCTGCTCCTCAAAACAAAACTATGATTTTGTTGAAATTTGGGGTTATTATTGAATATGACAAAAGTCCTCTAAAAATTATAAAATTTTGTATGGAGGTACCTTTGCTTGTGCATTTTTTTTCGTAATTCTCTCAGCCCTTAACTCTTCCATTCAACCCCAAACACAACCTTCATATCCAGGACAATGCAATTTAGTTTCGGTTCTATTTCTATTCTGTTTTGCATCCATTTGGATTAGTAAAATTATTTCAAAATTAATGATATTTTATATGAAGAATCCTAGATATTTTATATAGTCACCATAAAAATTTCAAGTAAAAAATAATTCATTTGTCCCCTCAAATAACCCAAGGTTTAAAGCTGTCCCCGGTTATGGCCTGTTCTGCCTCATTTCTTGCCCTACCAAATTTCTAAATTTTATTATGTGCCTTAACCTGCCCAGAATTTTCTAAAATTTTGTGGGATCCTTAATTAGGATTCCTATAACATTTCATAAACTTTTCATAGGAAAATTCAACATCTAACCTCTTCAATATCTTGTCTTTCCATCAACAGTCTAAGCTGTCCAGCAAATTGTCCTCAACACTTTTTTAATTACAAAAGACCTAGTTGTAGGTTCTCAAAAATCATGAAAATTTCCAGAATTGATTACGAACATTTTAAGACTCTTCTCACCAAAAATTATAAAGGCCATTAAATAAATTTACTAAGCCAATATTTTCAGGTGCTAAAAGGTTTCTATTTTCTCAACCTAACCCTTCTATTCTCTATGACCTTTACTCACTAATCAGACCCTAACTCACACATATGGACTCGAAATGTTCTCATTCTAGTGGCTATGTGACAGTGAGAAATTTATCTACAACTTTAATGTTAACCATGACTTCAAATTCCTTATGGATTAGTCCCAAAAATTCGTAAACCAAACCAATTCTTCACCAGCCTAGATTCCAGACCCAATTCTGACATCTCATCACTTCATGGACTATAACTCCCTCTTTTTTAGTACGATTGATGTGATTCCAAATGCTATGCAAAGATAAGACATAGGGCTACAACTTCTATGTTGAACAGGTTTCCATATTTTAGACAGAAAGTCATCCATACGGGCCCGAAACTTAACCTAATAAACTCAAAACCGGATTTTTATAAGAAGCTAGGCTTACCTTATGTAAACCTACTCCTATGGCTCTCAATTTACAGCTTCCTTCTCCTCTTGGTTTCCTTTGCAACTCAGCCACATTTCTTGCACCAAATATGGGGTGATCAATGCTTCAAACCTCAACACGCACTCTCACTCTCACTGCCTTATGGGGAGGGAAGGAAACTCTCCATTCTTTTCTTTGGTTCTTCCACTCTCTTCCTCCTCTCTCAACCTCCTTCTTCTTCCTGGCTACCCTATCCCTCTTCCTTCCTCTTGCTTCTTGGGTTTTTGGTTACTTCCCTCTCTCATTTTTTCTACTAGCGTGAGGCAAGGGTAGGTGTTTTTCTGCTGCACCATTTCTGAATGCAAGGAGGTGGCTGCCATGAATGCAGGGATTCCCTGGTTCTGTAGGGCAGGTGAGTGTGTTTTTCAGTCGCTCTCCACGTAGGTGCATGCATATTATAATATGCTTAGTGGGAGTAGGTGAATAACACATAAAAGGAAGACATGCTACCACATACTTGCATGCATGGTTGTTTCTGGTTGTATGGCCGTGAAACTGTAGCTTTCTTGGAGCAGATGGGAGCATGAATCCTGCAGGTGGGGTGTACGTTTCTGCTGCAGTGGGTGGGTGTGTTTCTGTTGGGTTTATAGGGCAATTTTTTTTTCTGCTTGGTTTAGGAGCACATGTACCATGAGGATGCTGCCATGTTGGTGTATCTTTTTCTACTTGATGTGGCACTGATTCCTACTGTCTAATGGAGCAAATGTGACGTGCATTCTGCTAGGAAAGATGGGCATGAGTCTGCCGCATGTGGGGCAGGTTTTCTGCTGGTTATTGGTGGAGCAATATGGCGTGAAGATGCTGGATGTGGGGCAAGGTTGGGTGCATGTTTCAACTTGCATTTCCTAGCTGCATTTGTGTTTTTAACCTACCAAAGTGCTGGTTTTTTTGTTTCCATTCTCACGTGCATGCAATATGATATGTATACTAGGATATGCATGGTGTAATTAAGCATCTATTTATATTAACTATGTCACCTATTTTATACTTGCCTTATAGTCACATAACTAAGCATCTTAATCCCTTGTCATATGTATTTTCTACTCATCCTTAAATTTATCTAACTTAGGATGTTACACAGAGTAAGGGTCCAGATTGGACAGCCTTAAAATACAATTTTTCAATTTCAATTTGATCAAATAGACCTCAAAAACGAGTCCGGAGGGTCTAAAAACTTAGAAAATGACATTGGGAGCTTGATCAACGTTGGTCACTGTTTACAGCCAGAAAATACTATTCACCACCGAAAAATTACTATTCACCGTCAGAAATCACTATTCACGACGTACAAAAAGTTGTCAGATTGCCCAAAAAAATTCATATCCTAAGGTTTATCTAGTTTTTGAATCTATCTACGGTGTTAGATTTTTAATTTGAGGTCTCTAAGTATGAGTTTTAGAGTTTATCTTTTTTTTTTAGATTTTCCACTTCCGATATGTGGCTATTCTACAATTGATTTAAAAAATTGTTCGGTCAAAATCGGAGTATTCTCCATTCTGAATCCAGTGGTACCCTTAGTTTTGAGATCAGAAGCCAATAGACACTCTAGATCTAGAGAGAAAAATAGAGGTTACTATTCATACTATTCATCGGTTATAAATCGAGATTTTGCATTTCCGTCTCCCCCTCCCCCTTTTCTTTCTTTTTTATTTATTATTATTTAATAATTAAATAATTAAATAATTAAAATTTATTATTTTTATTTTTATTATATACATATAAATACTGTTTTTTATCCTAAAATATCACAAATATTTTTATAAATTTACATTCTTATAAAAATTTAGTTGCACTCTTAAATCATGAGTTTTCTTGATAAAAATTTTAATAAAATAAATCACAAAAAAAATATCTTCATACATAATAAAAGAAAGAATATTTTTAAAAATAAAACTAAAATTTATTAAAGGCCAATATGATTATTTTAAGCAAAACAAAAATCATTTTAATTAAAAATATATATTATTTTAGCAAAACATAATCATTTAAAATAAAAATGTATTTTTTTTTATCATAAAACATTATTATTTAAAAATTACCAGATATTACACTTCGATTACATCAATGTTCTAAATAAATCATTCTTTTATATCCCCATATTAGTCAATATTTTGTTTTGTGCTTGATACAAGCACAAATAAAAGGTTGATAAATTAAATTAGCATTTCTTATTTTAAAAAGACTGCCTATCAATTTGCATATTATGTAATTATTTTATTTTTTCCAGTACTATGTAACAAATTTATGTTGTGCCATGTATGATTCATACATAAATTACAATTATATTATTTGAGAATAATTATATTTTCTCGTCATGATCTTTAACTCTAATTATAATTTTTTTAATTTATTAAATTTATTAAATTTTATAATTGATCCCTTATTCTATATACTCCAATATATTTTACTTTATATTATCTAAATTAGATATTAACTTTAACAATAACTTTGTAAAATTATCAAAATATTTTATTTTTAATTTTTTATACCCTATTATGTACTTCTCTTTATAAGAAAAATATTTTGATAATTTCACATATATATTATTAAAGTTAACATCAAAACAAGAAGGGACAAAGTGCAATAAAAAATATATATTAAATGATCAATTACAATAATTAATAGATTAAGAAGAAAACTACAATTGGATGTAATGGATAGAGTGAGATGTATAATTTTTTCATATTATTTCAAGCTTTTTTTTTATCATAGTGACACATGTTGAACAATAGGGTAAATTTTTACATTGAGAAAGGAGAAGCGACTCATATAATGTCCACTTTTCATTTGTGTTTTAACTAACCAGAAACAAACTCAAGAGAAAGAAAATGAATTGAAGATTTTGTAGATAGTTTGGTCAAATGAGCTTAGCTCTTCATATTCAATTATTCATGAAGGTTCTTATTTATTGACATATATATTTGTACTTCAGTTAGTTAAACAAACTTCTATAATTGTAAAACTATTCTGTTAGAAAGGGACTAACTAAGACTCCCTCTCTCCATCTCTAATATATCCCTACAAACTCAAGTTGCTGGACTATACAAACTTTGAGTTTGTCTCATCGTGTTTTTACTACAATTCTTTTAGAATCGTTGTTATTTAACAATAGTTATATGGAACTGTCGTTTATTTAACGACGAATAGACGTGATCCATCGTGAAAAAGGTGAACTTTTTATGGGAATTAGTGAAGTTTAACGATGATTTGTCAATAACCGTCATGACTTAATGATGAATTAACAGCAACCATCGCAAGAAATTGTCTGTTTATCGAAAGTGGAGAACTAAACGACGGTTTACATTAGTCGTCGTTATTCCACACGCCTTTTCCACAATGGTTTACATAGTAACCATCTTTAAACCTAGGTTTAACCATGGTTTCCTAAAGAACCGTCGTTGAAACTTGGCTTTATGATGGTTTTATAACCGTCGTTAAAACACGAAAATTTTTATAAATCTAGTTTGTATAACATCCTTAATTTCATTTCTTTTATTAATAAAGGTACATATATATTTAATGTAACATCCCTAATTTTGTTTCTTTAAATATACTTAAATATTTAATTAAAGAAATAAAATTTATTAGACAATTTTTAGATATTTAAGGAAATATAATCCCAATAAATTCTTCACCTTATGTGTATGCATAGAAAATGTTTTTAACATTAAAGGAACAAGTAAAGAGAGAAAACCTAATAGGAAAAATTAGAAATAACATACTAAAGATAGGTGAAATTCTTTAGTAAGGAAGATAAATTTTTGTGAAGTAAATAAAGGTATTAAAATTTTAAGAAGATTGGATTAGGGTAATTTTTCCAAATTCAAGAGTTAAAAATTTTTAAGTTTAACATCTCCACCCATAAATTGGGCTTTCACCTATGGACACTTCATATAGAGTTTTTCCACTTCACATAAGTTTCTACCAAGCCCATTGGATAACCTAAGCAAGAAATAAAACATAGACTTGGACTAGGATATAGAAGTTGGACCGATAGCCCAAATATTATGAAAATGTGACCAAGCCCTTCAAGAAAGGTAGAATTTTATCCAAAGCAAAGGAAATGGGTAGGAATGAGCACAAATCCAAGAGAAAAAATAAAATAAATCATGTGATGAAATAATAGTGTAATAATAATAAAGATTAGGTTACATGGCATTAAGACAAAAATTTAGCATGTGGTGTGATAATATCTATATCCTACATTCATAATTTTAGCAAGTGGTATGATAATACAAGACATTAGGACAAAACATCTATATCCTACACTCATATTTTTAGCAAGTGGTATCATAATACATGGTATGAGGACAAAACATTCCAATCCCACACATAATTTCGGCCAAGTAAGGGAGATTCAAGGGCTAGAAACTTGCAACTTAGAAAAGCAAACCTATCATATTTGATTAAGACAAAAGAAAAAAGAAATGAATCTCTAAATCAAAGGGACCTTGTCCCTTGTCTTAAGAACATATTATCATAATTTTTAAAATACAAATCTTATTTTCCTATGCATATCTTCACTAAGGAAGAGGAAGACAAGAACATGAGTTGTTTGTTTTCCAAAAATCAACCAAGTGCATCCTAATTGTGATAAGATAGACCCATAATCATGAAAGTTAAATTATTTGATAGTCTATTTAAGCAAAACTCACCCTTATAACATTAGAATTTCAACAAAGTGAGGGAGAGGAAAAACATAAGCAACGTAGAGTGAGAAAATGAGAGAAAGGAGAAGTCTAGAGGACTAAGTGCTCAAGGTAAGTTAGCTAAATCTCCACTTGAATCCATCTTTTCTCTTCATTCTTAAGGTTCAAAAAAACTCACTCTCCTTCTCTTATTTAAGCTACTATAATAGATAAGGGAAGGGAGGAATCTTACTACTTTCTTCAAGAGGAAACAAGAAAACAAATTCACTAAGTGAGTTAGGGAGATCTTTAGGTAGGTTTAACAATATTTCTTTTTGAAAAGTTTTGAAATTTGTAACATTTATATGGGATTTTGATCTTAGAACTTTGATGATTAGTCTTGGATGTTGCTAGATCATGTTACACATTGATCTTACATGTGATGTATGTTTGAATACTTAGGCTGATGTAGATAGTTATGCATAGGTATGGCTATGGGTGACAAAATTTTAAGCTTCTATTTTTAAAATTCTTGGAAGAATCGGTAAGGAATTAAAATAAATGGTTAACATAAAAAATGTAGATCTATGTCTCACGGATTTGAAGCCCTTGGAATCACTTAAGTTAGAGTTCATATGAGTTAGATATGGTCCGATTCGTAAGCAGTGGTCAAGAAATAATTATATTTTGATGTGAGTTTAAAGAATATACTTGTTATTGAAATCATATTTTTGGCTATTATTATGAAATGAAAAGATTACGGTCACATGGCAATCCGTGTGGTGCATCAATAGGGGACGCCTTACCAACGGTTATGATTATGTTAATGAGAAAAGAAAGAGAAAGTGTGCCATGTTAGATGGAGCGAGAAAAGCCCGTACCAAAGAGTAGAAAATACTCACCCTAACTGGGGTAGCTTGATATGAGAATAAATTGTTAGCCATCATATCATATTCTGAAAATAATTAATCCTACCATACATGTCATTAATGTAGGATTTTCATTGGTATAGATAAATTGCATTCATGTGACCAAAGGATTTTGCTGTAGCTTATACAAATGAACATGATGTGATGAGTTCTATTGATGATGATTATGATTTATTGTTGAACCTACTGGGATTTAATTCTCACTATTTTTCCATATCAAACTATGCAGCTATTCTCCATGACACTTATTATTGTTGTACGTTGGATCGAGCTACTCTACCTTAGGCAACTACCGATTATATCATATATATTTGTAATAGACGTGACTGAGATTCCAGTGGAGGTGCTGCCACCTGCACCAGTGTCCCCGGAAGTAGTCTACGTGGATGATTACGGCTAATATGTATAAATTAGACTTTTATATAGATGTTTGTAAATAAATGATGTGTATGTAAACTCAGTATTGTATAAATTAAATAAATGTTATTTTGAGTTAAATTGTAACGAGGTAATAACTTCATGGAATTGTACAAATATAGAAAAAAAATTTGTTACATAAATAGAGTTGTTACATAATTGGTATCAGAGCAGGTCAATCCTAGATGGCTAGTGGATGGATAGTTATCTAAATCGATCTCATAGTGTCTTGAGTATGTTGTGGTTGTGCTGTGTAGGGGATCAGTGATTTTATATAGGTAAGAAATTACTAGTGTTTCTTATCTATATGTCGAGGTGGTGTTATGACTGATGTTAAATATTTTTGAAACTAACTATTGGGCTTGATCACCTCAATAGTAGCATAATTTTGTTTTTGCCACAGTAGGAAATAGCACCACCAAGAAGGAATCTAGCAAACAATACAGAGGAAACCCTGCACAACATTGCCACAACAATTTGAGACCAGGTCACGACCACCAATCAAATTCTACAATACTTCCAGAATGTTAATAACCCGAATGATGAAAATGGTGTTAATAACCAAATGGCAGCGAATGATAATGGCATATCTAAGTTCCTAATGACTAGAACACCTTGTTTTCAAGGCGGCTTTCACCCTATTGTAGCTAAAAGGTGGATAAGGGAACTAGAGAAAATCTTTGAAGTGATGGGTTGTACTAAGGAGCAGCAAGTTATCTTTACTACATATATGCTGAAAGATGAAGCAAAGTACTGGTGGCATGGAACTAGAGAACTTTTAGCTCAACAGGGAAGGCAAATCACCTGGCAGGTGTTCAAAGACACATTTTTGGAAAAGTACTTCTCAAGTACTGTGCGGGTGGAGAAGGATATTGAATTTCTCAAACTTAGGCAGGGCAGCATGACTGTAGACTAGTACATCGCGAAATTTAAGGAGTTGTTTAAGTTCTCCTTTTAGCTACGATTTAACTCCGATGAAGCATGGAAGGCTGTTAAGTTCGAAGCGGGATTGAATCTAAAGATAAGGAATGCTATTATAGCTATGAAGATCAAGGAGTTTATACCTCTAATAGATAAATGCAGACTCTTAGAGAAGAGATTGAGGGCAGTGGCAGATGAGAAACAAAGACAGAATTTCTGGAAAAGGAAGAACGGTCCAAAAAACTCTGGTAGAAATATTAGAGAAAAAGGATAGGGTACTGGCAAGAGGCCAATGACTACAAGTCCCTGACCCTTCCAATAGAACTTGTCCATAGTCAAGTGTACTAAGTGCAGACGTATCCATGGTAATTGGCCATGCTACACAGGATCAGATGTTTACTTCAATTGTGGAGAGAAGGGTCATTTTGTAAAGAACTGCCCACAAAATTTGGGGAAGTAGCCAGAATAGAAGCCTGAGGTGAAAGGAAGGGTTTTCACCCTGAGCAGCCAAGAGGCAACTCAATCCCCCAAAATAATCCAAGGTACATGCAATATCTATGGATTTGCTCTTATGGTGTTGTTTGACTCTGGTGCTAGTCAGTCATTTATATCAGAAGAATGTATTAGGGAGCTCTAGTATCCTATTTCTGAAACCTCCTATGAGCTATCTGTAGTAACTCCCACCGGAGAAAGGATCTTAACTTACTCTATATATGAAGACTGTCAGGTCACTATTTAAGAGAAAACTTTTTCTGTAGACCTCGTCTGTCTACTTTTAAAAGGTATTGATGTCATTCTAAGGTTAGATTGGATGTCTAGAAATCGGGTCTTGTTGAATTGTTGTAATAAGACCAGTGAATTTCTACCTCCTACTTCAGAAGAGGAGATGCAGTTATTGATACTTCATGCTAATCAAGTTAATAGGGAGTTAAAAAATGGAGTACTTGGATACATTCTCTTGCACTTATCAAATCTAGAAGTTGAAACGAAGTTTGATGAAATCCCAATAGCCAACGAGTTTCCTGAAGTATTTCCATCAAATATTCCAGGATTACCTCCCAAGAGAAAGATAGAGTTTTCTATTGATCTCTTACTTGGGACAAGGCCTATCTCTATTGCACCTTATAGAATTTCTTCAAAGGAACTAAAAGAACTTAAGAAACAGTTGGAGGAATTATTAGATAAGCAATTCATTAGACCAAGTGTATCACCTTGGGGAGCTTCTGTATTGTTTGTTAAGAAGAAAGACAGAAGCTTGAGACTATGTATAGATTACAGACAGCTGAATAAGGTGACTATCAAAAATAAGTATCATCTCCCTAGAATAGATGATTTATTAGATCAACTGAAGGGAGCCTCTATCTTTTCTAAAATTGACTTGAGATTGGGATACCATCAGATTAGGATCAAGGAGGAGGATGTACCAAAAATAGCCTTTAGGACTAGGTATTGGCACTATGAGTTTCTTGTAATGTCCTTCGGGTTGACAAATGCACCTGCAATTTTCATGGATTACATGAATCGCATTTTTCAACACTACCTAGATCAATTTGTGGTAGTATTCATTGATGACATCTTGATATATTCTAAGAGTGAGAAAGAACATGAACAACATCTCCGAATCGTGCTACAAGTGCTGAAAGAGAAAAAGTTGTATGCCAAATTGGAGAAGTGTGGATTTTGGTTGTCTGAGGTAAAAATTTTCGGACATTTCATTTCTAATAAAGGGGTAGTTGTAGATCCTAGTAAGACAGAAGCAGTGATTCAGTGGGAAAGACCAAAGACGATTGCAAAAGTCAGAAGTTTCTTGGGTTTGGTAGGATGCTACAAGAGGTTTATACAAAACTTCTCTCGTATAGCCTTGCCATTCACTAAATTGACTAGGAAGGGAGTCCTTTCAAATGGACTGATCAATGTGAAGCTAGTTTCCAGGAACTTAAAACAAAATTGACCACTCCTCCTATTTTAATTATTCCAGACCTTACATGACATTTTGAAGTGTATAGTGACGCTTCAAAGAAAGGGCTAAAGTGTGTGCTAATGTAAGACAAGAGAGTAGTTGCTTACGCCTCTAGGCAACTAAGACCCCATGAAGGAAATTATTCAACCCATGATCTTGAATTGGCAGCGATGGTTTTTGCCTTAAAGATTTGGCAACACTATTTGTATGGTGCAACATTTGAAGTATACTGTGATCATAAAAGTCTTAAGCACCTTTTTTATCAGAAAAAGTTAAATATGAAACAATGAAGATGGATAGAATTTCTCAATGACTACAAGTTTGAGATAAATTATCATTCAGGAAAGGCGAATGTTGTAGCTGATGCCTTGAGTCAAAAATCTCTACACATGGGTCTGATGATGGTGTATAAGATGCAGATGCTAGAGGAGTTTTGAAATTTGAAGCTGGCCACTACTTTTACTCCAAAGAAGCTAATCATTAATGGTTTAAGTATAGGGTGTAAGCTTAGAGCTCAGATCAAAGAGGCTCAAGCTCATGACCAATACTTATAGGATCATAAAGATCAAGGAAATTTTTCTGTCATGGAAGATAGAGCAATCATGTATCAGGGAAGGATTTGTGTCCCTCAAGAACGAGAGTTGACGATTAAGATCCTGCAGGAAGTGCATCAGAGTAAATACACAGTCCATCTTGGATGCACTAAAATGTACCAAGATTTAAAGAGGATGTATTGGTGGCCAGAGATGAAAAAGAACATTGCCGAGTTTGTAGCGAAATGTCTCATTTGTCAGAAGGTGAAGGTAGAGTATCAAAAGCCAATAGGATTTTTATAACCTCTTGAGATCCCTAAATGGAAATGGGACAGTATTTCGATGGACTTTATCGTGGGCCTACCTAAGACTTTAGTTGGACATGACTCTATCTGGGTAATAGTTGACAAATTAACCAAATATGCTCAATTTTCCCAAAATGATTAAATATTCATTGGAAAAATTGGCCCAGTTGAATGTCTAAGAAATAGTTAGACTACATGGAATTCCCTTAAATATAGTTTCTGATAGAGATTCGAGGTTCACATTGAGGTTTTAGGAGACGTTACAAGAGGCTTTTGGAACCTAGTTGCGGTTCAGTACTGCCTACCATCATCAAACTGACGGACAGATAGAACGGTCCATTCAAACCCTAGAAGATATATTGAGGGCCTGTGTGATAGAATAAGGTAAAGGATGGGATAAATACCTACCTTTAGTAGAGTTTGCTTATAAAAATAGCTATAACTCTAGTATTAAGATGGCCCACTACGAAGCTTTATATAGTAGAAAGTGTCGATCTCCACTATGTTGGTCTGAGGTCAAAAAAAAGAACTTGCTGGGTCCTGATCTAGTTCAAAAAACCACTAAATAAATCAGGATGATACGAGACAAAATACTTCTAGCTCAAAGTTGGCAAAAGAGTTACTATGATAAGTGATATAGACCTCTGGAGTTTAAGGAAGGAGACCATGTATTTCTGAAACTTTTCTCGACTACTAGAGTTGGTAGGTCTCTCAAAACTAGAAAACTAAGTCTGCAATTTATGGGACCCGACCAAATTCTGAAGAAACTGGGGACGTCAGCATATCAAGTTGCCTTCCCACCTAATTTGTCCAACCTGCATAATGTTTTCCATGTATCACAGCAACAAAAGTATCTTTCAGATTCCTCACATATAATACAAGATGAACCAATCCAAATAAAGGAGAATATGACATATCAACTAGTACCTGCATCCATATTGGACACCGAAGTGAAGCAACTGAGAAATAAAATCATTCCCCTGGTTAAGGTGTTATGGGAAGGTTTGACTCTGGAAGAAGCAACTTGGGAACTGGAAAAAATCATGAGAAAGAAATATCTGCAATTGTTCTTATTAGGTAATTTCTGAAATTTTAAGGACAAAATTTCTTTTAGGTGGAGAGAAATGTAACATCCTTAATTTCGTTTCTTTTATTAATAAATGTACATAAATATTTAATGTAACATCCCTAATTTTTTTTCTTTAAAGATATATAAATATTTAATTAAGGAAATAAAATTTATTAGACAATTTTTAAATATCTACGGAAATATAATCCTTAGAAATTCTTCACCTTATGTGTATGCATAGAAAATGTTTCTAACATTAAGGGAACAAGTAAAGAGAGAAAACTTAATAGGAAAAATTAGAAATAACATATGAAACATAGGCGAAATTCTTTGGTAAGGAAGATAAATTTTTGTGAAGTAAGTAAATGTTTTAAAATTTTAAGAAGATTGGATTAGGGTAATTTTTTCTAATTTAAGAGTTAAAAATTTCTAAGTTTAACAACACCACCCATAAATTGGGCTTTCACCTATGGACACTTCATATAGAGTTTTTTCACTTCACATAAGTTTCTAGTAAGCCCATTGGATAACCTAAGAAATAAATAAAACATAAACTTGGATTAGGATATAGAAGTTGGACCGATAGCCCAAAAATTATGAAAATGTGACCAAGCCCTTCAAGAAAGGTAGAATTTTATCTAAAGCAAAGGAAATGGGTACAAATGAGCCCAAATCTAAAAGGAAAAATAAAATAAAATAAATCATGTGATGAAATAATAGTGTAATAATAATAAAGATTGGATTACATGGCATTAAGACAAAAATTTAGCAAGTGGTGTGATAATATCTATATCCTACATTCATAATTTTGGAAAGTGGTATGATAATACAAGGCATTAGGACAAAATATCTATATCCTACACTCATAATTTTAGCAAGTGGTATCATAATACATGACATTAGGACAAAACATTCTTATCCCACACAAATAATTTCAACCAAGTATGGGAGATTCAAGGGTTAGAAACTTGCCACTTAGAAAGGCAAACATATCATACTTGATTAAGACAAAAAAAAAATGAATCCCTAAATCAAAGGGACCTTGTCCCTTGTCTTAAGAACATATTATCATAATTTTCAAAATACAAATCTCATTTTCCTATGCATATCTTGATTAAGGAAGAGGAAGACAAGAACATGAATTGTTTATTTTTAAAAAATCAACCAAGTGCATCCTAATTGTGATAAAGTAGACCCATGATCATGAAAAGTGAATTATTTGATAGTCTATTTAAGCAAAACCCAACCGTATAATATTAGAATTTCGTCCACATGAGGGAGAGAAGAAACATAAGTAAGGTAGAGTGAGGAAAGGAAAGGAAGAGAGGAAGAAAGATGAAGGAGAAGTCTAGAGGACTAAGTGCTCAAGGTAAGTTAACTAAATCTCCACTTGAATCCATCTTTTCTCTTCATTCTTAAGGTTCAAAAAAACTCACTCTCCTTCTCTTATTTAAGCTGCTAGAACATCTAAGGGAAGGGAGGAATCTTGCTACTTCCTTTAAGAGAAAATAATAAAACAAATTCATTAAGTGAGCTAGGGAGATCCTTAGGTAGGTTTAACAATATTTCTTTTTGAAAAGTTTTGAAATTTGTAACATTTATATGGGATTTTGATCTTAGAACTTTGATGATTGGTCATGGATGTTGCTATATCATGTTACATATTGATCTTGCATGTGGTGTATGTTTGAATACTTAGGCTGGTGTAGATAGTTCTACATAGGTATGGCTATAGTTGGAAAAATTTTAAGCTTCTGTTTTTAAAATTCTTGGAAGAATTGGTAAGGAATTAAAATAAATGGTTAACATGAAAAATGTAAATCTATGTCTCATAGATTTGCAGCCACTGGAATCACTCAATTTGGAGTCCATATGAAATAGATATGGTCCGATTAGTTAGTAGTGGTTAGAAAATGATTAATCAGGGGAAAATATGTTAGGAAAGCTAATGTGTTTGAACTTTTAGGAACATTTTGTAGGGAATTAAAATAACTGGTTAACCTAAAAATTATATATATGTGTGTCACGGAATTTTAACCACTGGAATCACTCAATTTGGAATTCTTATGAGAGAGATATAGACATATTTGTAAGTAGAGGTCAAACCCTACCCGAGAAGGAATAACCTATCACTTTAGGGAGTAATATCACCAAGAATCTTTAATATTTTGCTAAAATGTTCATCATAATAGTTTTAGATACTTGTTTTATCTTTAAATTGACACCAGCTCATCTAAATCGGAGTTAACATGAGGGAGTTATGCTTTGATTAGTAAGAGAATGTCAAATAGGATGAAAACCTGCATCAAGAAAATAAAGAGATAAAAATAGTATTTAAAAAACAAGAAGAATCTTATAAATGAAAATAGTAAATGACTAGTATATGTCATAGTCATTGCCATTGCATGAGCTTCTTACCATCTTAAGTGTATAATTTTGACATGAAAATATTTTATAAAGTGATATTTGAAACAATTATGTTCATAGCATGATTACCAATGATTTTTGGTAATAATTATATTTTGATGTGAGTTTAATAAACATACTTATTATTGAAATCATATTTTTGGCTATTATTATGAAAAGAAAAGAAATGATCACGGTTACATGGCAATCCATGTGGTGCACTAGTAGGGGACGCCTTACCAACGGTTATGATTATGTTAATGAGAAAAGAAAGAGAAAGTGTGCCATATCGGACGGAGCGAGAAAAGTCCGTACCGAAGAGTAAAAAATACTTACCCTGACCGGGGTAGCTTGATATGAGAATAAATTGATAACCATCATATGATATTATGAAAATAGTTAATCCTGTCATACATGTCATTACTGTACGATTTTCATGGGTATAGATAAATTCCATTCATGTGACCAATGGTTTTTGCTGTAGCTTATACAGATGAACATGATGTGATGAGCTATATTAATGATGATTATGATTTATTGTTGAACCTACTGGGATTTAATTCTCACTATTTTTCCATATCATGTTCAGAAAATTAACTATGCAGGTATTCTCCATGACACTTATTATTGTTGTACATTGGATCGAGCTACCCAACCTTGGGCAACTACCGATTATATTGGATATATCTGTCATAGACGTGATTGAAATTTCGGTAGAGGTACCTCCACCCACACCAGTGTCCCCGAAAGTAGTCTACGTGGATAATTTGGGCTAATATGTATATGTTAGACTTTTATACAGATGTTTGTAAATAAATGATGTGTATGTAAACTCAGTATTGTATAAATTAAATAAATGTTATTTTGAGTTAGGTTGTAACGATGTAATAACTTCATGGAATTTTACAAATATAGAAAAAAAAAATTTGTTACATAAATGGAGTTGTTACAGTTTGCCCTTCTTATTTTCACTTAGTGCTTAAACAATTCCTCATTTCTCTTTGTGAAGAACCTCTGCTCGTTGACCGACATTTGCAATTTGTAGCTTTTTAGTCTCGCTGAAGGTATCTATTCTAATAATTTTACTTTTGTCAATTAATATTTTTTATATAATACACGTTTGAATGAGTTTATAAGTTAGATGAGAATATTATATTAAGAACTGTTGATAATCTATACTATATATGTTGCTTATTTAGTTTAAAAATTATATATTTTGTTGTATAATGTGTTGCTCTGAAAATAATTTTTGATTTTATTTTTTTGTAATGTGTATATGTACCATTTTTTTTTGTTAAGTTGTTTAATTATGTTATATGTGTTGAATGCATTACATTTATATAGTAAAATTAGGAGTAAAAATTATTTAATGTTCACAATTGTTTTACTAACATTACAAGTGAACAATTGGTAATATATAGTTATTACTAAAAAAAACAATGAAAAGGACCTAATTATGGGGTAAGATTTATTTAGAGACAATTATTTAAAGTAGTTCTCATACACGTGATATGATTATTCTGAAGGAACAACATTGTTATTAAAATAAATAATAAATATTGATAATTAAAAGATAGAATGGAGTAAATTAATTGTGGAGTATGAAATAAAATTGAGTTACATAAATAATTAGTATACGAAATTGTTATAAAAAAATTAAAATAGAAGTATAACAACATATAACTATTAGTGAAAACAATTTGGGACAAGAGTTATTTAGTGTAGTTGTCATATAGTTACATTAATTCAGAGGAAACCAAAATAATTATTACATTAGTAAATATAATTAATGACTGTACATAAAATATTAATAGAAGAAGCAAAGTGGATAAAATGATAAAATATGCATAAGTTTAAATAATTTTATACATGTATCATAAACAAGTAAGAGTAATTTTATAGAATAGAACAAAATCGTAATGATAACTTGTCGAATTGAAAAAATAATTTTGAAATTAAGTTATTTTTACTTAGTTTAAATTAAACGTAATTAATTAAGCGTAATTATACAAATTAGATAGTAGGAATTACATGTTAAAAACTTTTAAGAGATTAACTTAAAAATGGGAAGAAGGGGTGTTAGTGAACCGTAAATTACAAATAAAAAATATAAATTTCACAAGTTATGAACATATTAAATAGAATAGAAGTTGATGAAAATTGTTTTGCTATGTTAGTTAATCTTTGGAGAACAGTTAGAATATGAATTAGTAAATTAATTAACGCATTAATTAGTAGACATAATATTTAATTATTTAATTTTATAATGGTTTCAAACATGGATAAGTCTTGGATCCATAAACCTTGACACATCCGAGAATATTTGGATGGCTTAGACAGTTTTTTGAATTTTGCAAATGCTAACTCGAGTTTTGAAGGTAAAATAATATGCCTATACCCCAAGTGTAGATTTAAGAAATAGCAAGTTACAGAAGTTGTGTGTCAACACCTTATCGTCAAACATTTCCCACAAGGTTACAATTTCTAAAGTATGCATGGGGAAAGGTCAACAGATGATCATGCTACAAGACATCATATAATACCGTAGTCTATAAATGATAGTGGTGGACCTCAATATACTGATTTAAGATTTCTTGCACTTGAGCCACTAGATAAAGCACACTAATGCAGTGCATACAATGTAAACATATTCAAATTCTAAACTTTAGAGTGAGACAAAGGACTGACAACTCAAAATAGTGGAGTTTATAATACTTTCGGGACGAAGACTTATACAAGTAGTAGTGACAAGAACATGCAATTCGATGGTGTCTTATATTATAAAAAATTATTAGACATTGTTGAATTGAAATACTATGGGCACTTTATGGTTACTTTATTTAGTGTATGTAGGTCAATACAACTAATTTGAAGGGCATTATAACAGATGAATTCGGGGTGATCTCTATTAATTTCTCGCAGTTGATTCATACAAGTGAAAATGATGATGACGAGCCATACAACCCAAACATCTAAGGCTCAGTAGGTATATTGTGTAGATGATGAGTTTGACAACAAATGGAGTATGGTTGGAAACCCTGTGACTTGTATACATTGATGAGAATGATGATAATATTTCATACGAGAGTCATCCGTTGCACGCTCAAAATTTAGAAAGATTATTTCCAAAAGGGGAAATGAATTTATGCCTGTTACAGTATTAATTTTTATGTTTTTAAATATATCTTGTTTTACTTACAATTAATATATGATTGTTACATGTTCTTAAAGCTTATCTTATTATTTTTCATTATGATTGGTTTGCTTTTTATAGCTTGTCACAAGAACTTACCTTATTATTTTCTTGTTTTGACAGGAATTGTCAGGATGAGAAGGGCTAGATCATTGTTAACGGCCAAGGCAGGTGCATCCAGTTCATATAGTCCTACGGCCTGCCTGGTGATAAGTGAGTGTGGATAACCCAGTGATGTTGACATTGTGGACGCTGAGACTATCCCTGTAACAACTCCATTTATGTAACAATTTTTTTTTCTATATTTGTAAAATTCCATGAAGTTATTACCTTGTTACAACTTAACTCAAAATAATATTTATTTAATTTATACAATACTTAGTTTACATACACATCATTAATTTACAAACATCTGTATAAAAGTCTAATATATACATATTATCCCTAATCATTCACGTAGACTACTTTCGGGGACACTAATGCGGGTGACGGTACCTCCACCGGAATCTCAGTCACATCTATTACAGATATTCCGATATAATCGGTAGTTGCCCAAGGTAGGGCAACTTGATCCAACGTACAACAATAATAAGTTTCATGGAGAATAGCTGCATAGTTAATCTTTTGAACATGATATGAAAAAATAGTGAGAATTAAATCCCAGTAGGTTCAACAATAAATCATAATTATCATCAATATAGTTCATCACATCATGTTCATCTGTATAAGTTACAGCAAAAACCATTCGTCACATGAATGCACTTTATCTATACCCATGAAAATCGTGTAATAATGACATGTATGGCAAGATTAACTATTTTTCATAATATCATATTATTCTCATATCAAGCTACCCCGGTCAGGGCGAGTATTTTCAACTCTCCGGTACGGGCTTTTCTCGCTCCGTCCGACATGGCACACTTTCTCTTTCTTTTCTCATTAACATAATCATAACTATTGGTAAGGCGCCCCCTACTAGTGCACTATACGGATTTCCATGTGACCGTGCTCATTTCTTTTCTTTTCACAATAATAGCCAAAAATATGATTTCAATAACAAGTATGTTCATTAAACTCACATCAAAATATAATTATTACCAAAAATCATTGGTAATCATGCCATGAACATAACCGTTTCAAATATCACTTTATAAAATATTTTCATATCAAAATTACACATTAAAGATGGTAAGAAGCTCATGCAATGGCAATGACTATGGCATATACTAGTCATTTATTATTTTCATTTATAAGATTCATCTACTTTTTTAAATATTATTTTTATCTCTTTATTTTCTTGATGCAGATTTTCATCCTATCTGACCTTCTCTTACTAATCAAACCATAACTCTCTCATGTTAACTCTGATTTAGATGATCTTGGTGTCATTTTAAAGATAAAAAAGGTATCTAAAACTATTATGTTGAACAGTTTAGTCAAATATAAAAGATGCTTGGTGATATTACTCCCTCAATAAACAGATCATTTCTTCTCGGGTAGGTTCTGACCTCTACTTACTAATCTGTCCATATCTCTCTCATAAGAATTCCAATTTGAGTAATTCCAGGGGATAAAATTCTGTGACACACACACACACAGATATATATATATATATATATATATATATATATATATATATATATATATATATATATATATATATATATATATATATATATATATATATATATATATATATATATATATATATATATATATATATATATATATATATATATATATATATATATATAATTTTTATGATAACCAATTATTTTAATTCTCTACAAAATGTTCCCAAAAATTCAAACACATAAGCTTTCCTAACAAATTCTTCCCTAATTAATCATTTCTTGACCACTGATTAAGAATCGGACCATATCTAACTCATATGAACTCCAACTTAAGTGATTCCAGTGGCTTCAAATCCATGAGACATAGATCTATATTTTTTATGTTAACCATTTATTTTAATTCCTTACCGATTCTTCCAAGAATTTTAAAAATAGAAGCTTACAATTTTGTCACCCATAGCCATACCTATGCCGAACTATCTACACCAGCCTAAATATTCAAACATACATCACATGCAAGATCAATATGTAACATTATCTAGCAACATCCATGACCAATCATCAAAGTTCTAAGATCAAAATCCCATATAAACGTTAAAAATTTCAAAACTTTTCAAAAAGAAATATTGTTAAACCTACCTAAGGATCTCCCTAACTCACTTAGTGAATTCGTTTTCTTGTTTCCTCTTGAAGGAAGTAGTAAGATTACTCCCTTTCCTTAGCTCTTCTAGCAACTTAAATAAGAGAAGGAGAGTGGGTTTTTTTTTTTAATCTTAAGAATGAAGAGAAAAGATGGATTCAAGTGGAGATTTAGCTAACTTACCTTGACCACTTATTCTTCTAGACTTCTCCTTCCTCTTTCTTCCTCTCTTCCTCTCTTTCTCTCCTTTCCTCACTCTACCTTACTTATGTTTTTCCTCTCCCGCACTTGGACGAAATTCTAATGTTATAAGGGTGGTTTTTTCTTAAATAGACTATCAAATAATTCAATTTTCATGATCATAGGTGTACTTTATCACAATTAGGATGCATTTGATTGATTTTTAGAAAACAAACAACTCATGTTCTTGTCTTCCTCTTCCTTAGTCAAGATATTTATAGGAAAAGGAGATTTGTATTTTGAAAATTATGATAATATGTTCTTACTACAAGGGACAAGGTCCCTTTGATTTAGAGATTCATTTCCTTTTTCTTTTGTCTTAATCAAGTATGATAGGTTTTCATTTCTAAGTGGCAAGTTTCTAGCCCTTGAATCTCCCTTACTTGGCTGAAATTATTTGTGTGGGATAAGAATGTTTTGTCCTAAGACCATGTATTATGATACCACTTGCTAAAATTATGAGTGTAGGATATAGATGTTTTGTCCTAATACATTGTATTATCATACCATTTTTCAAAATTATGAATGTAGGATATAAATATTATCACACCCCTTGCTAAATTTTTGTCTTAATGCCATGTAACCTAATCTTTATTATTATTACACTATTATTTCATCACATGATTTATTTTATTTTATTTTTCCTTTTAGATTTGGGCTCATTCCTACCCATTTCCTTTACTTTAGATAAAATTCTACCTTTCTTGAAGGGCTTGGTCACATTTTCATAATTTTTTGGCTATCAATCCAACTTCTATACCCTAATCAAATCTATGTTTTATTTCTTACTTAGGTTATCCAATGGGCTTGCTGGAAACTTATGTGAAGTGAAAAAACTGTATATGAAGTGTCCATAGGTGAAAGCCCAATTTATGGGTGGAAATGTTAAACTTAGAAATTGTTAACTCTTGAATTAGGAAAAATTACCCTAATTCAATCTTCTTAAAATTTGAAGACCTTTACTTACTTCACAAATATTTATCTTCCTTACCAAAGAATTTCACCTATCTTTCGCATGTTATTTCTAATTTTTTCTATTAGATTTTTTCTCTTTACTTGTTCCCTTAATGTTAGAAACATTTTCTATGCATACATATAAGGTTAAGAATTTCTAAGGATTATATTTCCGTAGATATTTAAAAAATTTCTAATAAATTTTATTTCCTTAATTAAATATTTATGTATATTTAAAAAAATAAAATTAGGGATGTTACATTAAATATACATGTACCTTTATTAATAAAAAAAACCAAAATTAAGGATGTTATAGTCCTATCCACAGTCCCCCTCTTGACTCTCGGATACTGAAGTTTGATACTGACCCATCCATACTCCCCCTCCCGATGCTCATGCAATGGTGGAGAATGTCGACATTGATATAGATGATTTGTTTGTCGACATGGAAGAGGAGCATTAGTCTGCTAAGCAGGAAAGCAAACGCAAGAGGAGTTGAACAGTTGATGTCAACGGTAAGTATCGTGAAACTCTTTTGTTTATAGTAATTTTCTCTTATTGAACTAACACGATAATTTTATCTTGTGCCAGATGGGATTGGGCAGGTGACACCTACACAGTTAATGGTCCATGACGTCTAGGCACTACCCTATGGACATAAGGTGGTTGTCCAGTTCAACGACACCTACTAGCCCATCAAAGACAACGATAGCCTGCTTAGTGTATTTCTTGGCACCAAAGGAGATAACTTTCACTTCTTCTCAATCTCCTATAGAGACTGGAGAAGTATTTCTGAAGATTATAAGCTTAATATCTTTGTAAACACTATACATGTATAGAAATTTGTACTGACATTTGTACTTCTTGAAGTTTTATTAATTATAGTTGCTTGTTTTTTAAGTTTACTGACATTTGTACTTTTGTTTGTAGAAAAAACTTAATGTGTTGGGCCTCCACAAGAATTTAATTTTGCAGTCACTTAGAGCAAAGTGGAGGGGCGCACGTTATAATTTATTTAGGTTGAAGTACGATGGGACGAAGACCAGTGAATAGTTATGCAATGATGTCCCAGTTGAAATCTCACGTGATCAGTGGGTAACTTTCATTGACTACCGCCTTAAGGCAAAGTCTAGGATAATTAATTATATTGATCTATTCATAGATTTTAATTTTTACAAAATCTAACTAACTAATCTATTTATATTATTAACTAGGATGTGGCTGTCAAGAATAGGCGAAATAGAAGACATCTGACAATACTACATACCAATGAATCAAAGAGTCTTGCACATAAGAAAGCTAAGATGGTGAGTTTTCATTTTTTTAGTATCATATTTAAACTTTAATAATACATCAATTTATATAGTACATAATTCATTAATTGTTCAAATTTTTAATAGGCTGAGGCTGCGATCCTGATAACCCGAGGCGATGTATGAACGACATTTCATAAAAGGGCTGACGAATTATACATTAACGACAAAGCTTGAGTAATCTGTGTAAGTATTTATATTTTATTAAACTAAAGTGTTAAGATTTTATTTGCTTTTTTTTAATTTTTAACATAATTTACTGTTTGCTCTTCAATTTTGTAAAAAAATATTGCCTTAATCTAGCAGGAAGATAGCTCTTTCCAAAAGCTCTCAACTGCTAATTCACTTGCGAGAACTCTAAGAACTAAGGAGCACTTGGGTCATGTTCAAGAATTTGGGTTTGGTGTTTGCCTAAGTTAAGTCTTTAGTCGTGCCTTAGTTAGGTCGAGCTCACAATCTGAGCCTTCTTATAAGGACTTGTAGACCAAGGTCGCATGCCTTATAGTGGCAATAGAGCTGTGGGATGTCGATCAATAGTGACGAGAGGCTAAACGAGCAGCGCGTAAAACTGAGCGAGTGGTAAGTGACGCTAACATAGCAGCATGCCAGTGACATAATTCAATAAACTTTTAGGGTCAAGTGCCACTTGAGATTGCACTCCCTCATAGTCCGATCACACGGTAATTTTGCAACACATACTAATTCAATTCTATAAACAACTGTTGACATAATTTAATTTAATCTCAAAACGTTTACATAACATAATTTTTTTTCAAATCCCTAATGATCATACTAGTGGACATCAGCTTCCTTAAGGCCCATGAACATTATTTTATTGCATATTATATATTTTTATGTAATTTTTATCAGTTGTATAGTGTAATTTTAATTTATCAGTGAATATTAATTTTTGGTACAAAATTAATGTGTTAATATATTTGATTTCTATCAGAATATTTTTATATATTTAAAATACCAATAATATTTTAAAAATTGAACATTACAAAATAATTTATTAGTTAGTCTACTAAAGAATAGGAATACAAAATTCAATAAAAATTTAAATTAAATGAGATTAAAAATTAAAAAAAAATAAAGTTTTAATGACGGTTATGAAAACCATCGTTAACACTGTCTTAACGACAGTTCCAATAACCGTCGTCATGATGTGATTACCATGGTTTTGATACCATCGTTATACCATGTCATAGTGATGGTTATAGAACCATCATTATTTCTCATCTTAACGGCAGTTGAGAAACTGTCATTATGACTAGGAATAACGACGGTTCTTTAACCATTGATGTGACACATCCTAATAGCACATTTCTTACGATTGATTAAAATTGTCACAATTTCATATGTTACAGTTCTATGAATTGTCGTTACACAATTTTTTCTTGTAGTGGCTTGATAAGAACATTTTTCATCTGACAGTTACATTTGTATTTATTTCCATGTTAACTTTTCTCAAACAAAAAAAAAAGTTGAGCTCTATATACTTTTATTTTGGACATAGTTACTGAAATCGGACTATACTTTATTTTGGAGCATAAAAAATTAAAAAATAGAATTGTCACTTATTCTATTATTTGATATTAATGTCTTTATTTTTAGAATTTATAATATTATAATTAATTATATTAAAATCATTTTAAGATTAGTTAGAGTTTTCATCTAAGTATTTAAGTTTAGGGAATTATTATACCTTATATTTAGTTTATTAGAGTTTAGTTAATTAATTGTTTGAGCATCACTATATATATAGGCATATAGGCTATTGAATCCTAATATAACTAAAACTCTAAAACAAATAAAATAATATTTTATCCATAAATATGGATAAAAAGGACTAAACAACTTACTAATTAAACTCTAGTAACATAAATATAAGGGATAGCAATTCCTTGAACTCAAATATTTAGAAGACAACTCTAAATAATCTTAAAATTATTCTAATATAATTACTTATGATATAATAAATTTTAAAGATAAATACATCAATATTAAATAATAGAATAAGCCATAACTTTATCATTTCATCCAACATCACCCACTTTCCAAAAAAAATTTGGTTTCAAGTGTCCCTTTTATGAAAATAACTAGTGAAGTCTCTTTTTAAAAAAAGATTAAAAAGTGAAAAATGAGAAGAAAATAAATGGGTAAAATGAAGTTTTCAAAATAAAATCAATCCACTACTTTTTATGGTTCATTTACCTATTTGTTTTCTCTCAAAAATATCTTTCATTAGTTAAAATTGAATCCAACTCACCTTTATGTTTTTCTACTCCTTTGAATTACTAGGACTTAGATCCTAATAATGGGTTCGTAGCCTTTTTCAAGTCCGAACTTGTAAATATCTTTTTTTTTTCTTTTTCTGGTGCTATCATGTTTATTGTGCATCATTGCTTGTGTTTGACAAGAGATTTAAGGTATATGCACAGTTTATTTGCACAATTAGATTCTTTGGTTTTTTTTTTCATTTTAAATTGATGTTATCGATGTCTAGCACCTTATCTATCCATACTAAACTCTCCAACTCATCATGGTTTATAAATTAGTTTTTCAATAAAATGTTTTTCAAAATTTATTTTTAAAATATATTTTGATGACAACTCTATTTAAAATTATTTTTCAAAATTATTTTTGAAACAATTTTTCTTTTTAAATCAACCATGCACCTTGCATAGTCCATAGGACAAATGTGACAATAGTTATAATTGGTAGCAAGAAACACTAGTCAAGTTGTTCGCAAAAAATAAATATGAATATGCCAAAAGCATATAATCAATATATATATATATATATATATATATATATATATATATAAGCTATTGTATTAAAACAAACTCAAATGCATATTTACCTAGACATAAAAATAAGTACAATCACCTTTAAATTGTTATTTCAACAACCTAAAAAATAAGAAAATTACAACAACAACAACTAAGCTTTTCACATTAGGTGGAGTTGGCTACATGGATCAAACGACGCTACTGTAACCTATTATAAATAAGATCAATAGATAAATTATTAACTATTAAATCTTTCTTAATAGTTTCACATATTATTTTTTTTAGCCTCCATCTACCTCTACCTATCGAACTATTCTCTATCTGATCTACTCTTCTCAATAGAGCTTCTATAGGTCTTCTCCACACATGTCCAATCCACCTTAAAAGAGATTCTACCATCTTCTCCACAATAAGTGCTGCCCAAAATTTATCTCTAATGCACTCATTTCAATCATATCTCTTTTAGTGTGTCCACACATTCAACACAACATTCTCATCTCTGCAACATTGAGTTTATTTTCATGTTGTCTTTTAACTGCCCAACACTTAGTACCATACAATATAGCAGATCTTATAATTGTACGATATAATTTTTCTTTAACTTTGAACAACACTTTGTTATCACAAATGACACTCGAATCCTTCTTTCTTTTCATCCATCTCACTTGAATCTTATGGTTTACGCCTTTATTTACTTTGTCGTCATTTTGTATAATGGATCCAAGATATTTAAAGCTTGTAACTTGTTTTAATATATGGTCTCCAAGTTTTACTTCTAAATTTGTATTTTACTAAAAATACATTCTATATATTATGTTTTATATCTACTTATACGAAAACCATGTGTTTCCAAAGCTTGTCTTCATGACTCTAACTTCATATTTATTTTCTTTTTCGATTCACAAACTAAGACTACATCATATGCAAAAATCATACATCGAGCTCCCAAATCTTGTACATGTTTAGTCATTGCGTCCAAAACCAAGTTAAAAGGTTGTCGACTCAGAGAATGTAGCATCCCTAATTTTGTTTCTTTTATTAGTAGATGTACATAAATATTTAAGGAAATGAAACTTATTAAAAAATTCTTATTTCACATCTAATAAAATATAAGCCTTAGAAATTTTTTACCTTCTGTATATACATAGAAAATGTTTCTAACATTAACGAAATAGGTAAAGAGAGAAAACCTAATAAGAACAAATTAGAAATAACATCCTAAAGAGAGGCAAAATTCTTGGGTAAGGAAGATAAAAAAAAATTTAGAAGTAAGCAAAGATCTTAAAAGTTCAAGAAGATTTAATTAGGGTAATTTTTCTAATTCAAGATCTAGAATTACTAAGTTTAACATCTTCACCCATACATTGGGACTTCACCTACGGACACTCCATAGAGTTTGTTCTTCCACTTCACATAAGTTTCTAGCAAGCCAATTGGATAGCCCAAGCAAGAGATATAGCATAGATTTAAACTAGGATATAGAAGTTGGACCGATAGCCAAAAAATTATTAAAATGTGACCCAGCCCTCCATGAGATGTAGAATTTCAGCCAAAGCAAAGGAAAATGGGCAAGAATGAGCCCAAATCCAAGAGGAAAAAAAAATATAAAAAAAATCATGTGATGAAATACTAGTGTAATAATAATAAATATTAGGTCACATGGCATTAAGACAAAAATTCAGCAAGTGGTGTGATAATATCTATATCCTACATTCATAATTTTAGCAAGTGGTATAATAATACATGGCATTAGGACAAAACATCTATATCTTACACTCATAATTTTAGCAAGTGGTATAATAATACATGGCATTAGGACAAAAAATTCCTATCCTACACAAATAATTTCAGTCAAGCAAGGGAGATTCAAGGGCTAGAAACTTGCCACTTAGAAAGGCAAACCTATCAAACTTGTGTGAGACAAAAGAAAAAGAAAAAGAATCCATAAATCAAAGGGACCTTGTTCCTTATCTTAAGAACATTTTATCATGATTTTCAAAATACAAATCTTCTTTTGCTATACATATCTTAACTAAAGGAGAGGAAGACAAGAGCATGAGTTGTCTTTCCTCAAAAAGTAACCAAGTGCATCCTAATTGTGATAAGGTAGATCCATGATTACGAAAGGAGAACCACTTGATAGTTTATTTAAGCAAGAACCACCCTTATAACATTAGAATTTCATCCAAGTGAGGGAGAGAAAAAATAAAAGCAAAGTAGAGTGAGGAAAGGAGAGAAAGAGAGGAAGGAAGAAGAAAGAGAAGACTAGAGGACTAAGTATTCAAGGTAAGTTAGCTTAATCTCCACTTGAATCCATCTTTTATCTTCATCCTTGGGGTTCAAAACTCACCCTCCTTCTCTTATTCAAGTTGTTGGAAAAGTTAAGGGAAGAGAAAAATCTTGCCGCTTTCTTCAAGAGGAAACAAGAAAAAGAATTCACTAAGTGAGTTAGGGAGATCATTAGATAGGTTTAACATTATTATTTTTAAAGAAAAGCTTTGAAATTAGAAACATTTATATAGGATTTTCATCCTATAAATTTGATGAAATTTACAATATTTGTTACTTTGATGATTGGCCATGGATGTTGCTATACCATGTTACATGTTGATCTTGTATGTAATGTATGTTTGAATACTTAGGTTGGTGTGGAAAGTTCTGCATAGGAATGGCTATGGGTGGCAAAATTTTAAGATTTTTATGCTACTATTTTATATATTTAAAAGTGGTAAAAAAAATTAATGGAATATGATTAGATGTAAATTAGGAATAAAATGGAAGAGGACATAAAAAATTATGAATTAAAACCTTACAAAATGTTTGTTTCGGAAACTGGATTTCGAAGAAACCAAGGAAGCTTCTGTTTTTTAAATTCTGAAAAGAATCGGTTAAGAATTAAAAGAAATAGTTAACATGAACAATATAGATATATGTCTCACATATTTTTAGCCACTGGAATCACTCAATTTGGAGTCCATATGAGGTAGATATGGTCAAATTAGTAAGCAATGGTCAAAAAATGGTTAACCAGGGAAGAATCTGCTAAGAAAACTTCTGTGTTTGAATTTCTGGTAAACTTATGTAAGGAATTAAAATAATTGGTTAACATAAGAAACATAGATATATGTCTCACCAAAATTTATCCACTGGAATCACTCAATTCAAAGTTCATATGAGGGAGATATGGTCAGATTAGTAAGTAGACATCAGAACCTATCCGAGAAGAAATAACGTTTAACTTCAAGGAGTAATATCACCAAGATTCCTTACGATTTCGCTAAAATGTTCAACATAATAGTTTTATCGAATTGTTTTATCTTTAAATGGACACTAAGATCTCCTAAGTCGATGTTAAAATGAGGGAGTTATACTATGAATAGTGAGAAAATGTCAGGCAGGACGAAAACCTGTATCAGGGAATAATTGAACATAGAGCATGGCCGTGTTCCAAGGCATGACAAGGTCGTGTTCGATGCTAAAAATGGGATTTTGAAGCCTAAGGCATGGTTGTTTTATAGGAAATGGCAAAGCCGTGTTACAGGATACGTTTAGGCCGTGTTGGAAGTTGGTAAAGCTTATTTTCAATATTTTTCTACCTTAAATAAACCTCATTAACTATAGGATAATAATAGAAACCAAATTAAAGAAGAATGCCGTATTAAATTTTTGAGAACATGTGATGAAAATGATATAAGTAGGAGGAAAGTGACTAGACGCCAAAAATAAAAAAATGAAGAGATAAAAATAATATTTAAAAAAGAAGAAGAATCGTATAACTAAAAATAATAAATGATTAGTGTATGCCATTGCCATTGCCATTGCATGAACTCCTTACCATCTTAAGTGTGTAATTTTGACATGTAAATATTTTAAAGTGATATTTGAAAATGATTATGTTCATGGCATGATTGCATTTTTCCAATGATTTTTTATAATGATTATGATTTGATGTTAAATTATGGCATATGAGCATAATGAACATACTTGTTATTTAAATCATATTTTTGGATATTAATGTAAAAATAACAGAAAAGAAAAGAGACGAGCACAATCACACAGCCGTTTGTGGTGCACCTGTAGGGGACGCCCTACTCATGGCTATGATTATAATAATTAAAAAAGAAAGAGTAAATGTGCCATGTCAGATAGAGTAAAAAAAAGCCCGTACCGGAGAGTAAAAAATACTCACCCTGACTGGGGTAGTTTGATATGAGAATAAATTGATAACCATCATATGATATTCTGAAAATAGTTATTCATGTCATCTATGTCATTACTATAAACTTTTCATGTGCATAGATAAAGTGCACTCATATTACCTAAAGTAATTGCTGTAGATTATACAGATGAATATGACTTGATGACTATATTGATGATAATTATGATTTATTGTTGAACCTACTGAGATTTAATTCTCACTATATTTTTATATAATGTTCAGAAGACTAAATATGCAGATATTCTCTATGACCGGCTTTTAGCGTACGTTGGGTCGAGTTGGTTAAGATCCTGGTGAAGGTGTAACCACCCGCACCCGTATCCCCAAAATTGATCAATAGGGATGAATAAGATATGTATATATATGTGTTTGATTTTTGTACGGATATTTTTAATTAATAATGTGTATGTGAACCCAGATTTGTATAAGTATTATTGCTATACTATAAAATTTAATTATGTTTGGTTAATTTAATCGAATGTTATTATGAGTTAAATAGTTAGAAATAAATAGGTAATGTATATATATATATATATATATATATATATCTGTGTGTGTGTAAAAAGATGGACTTGTTACATAATTGAAAAAATGGAGTTGTTCCATAATTGGTATCCAAGCAGGTCGATCCTAGATGGCCAGTGGGTGGATGGTTATCTGAATCGATCTTATAGTGTCTTGACTATGTTTGTTATTGTGTTGTGTAGAGGATCAGTGATTTCATATAGGTAAGAAATTACTAATGTTTCTTATCTATATGCCGAGGTGGTGTTATGTCTACTGCAAATATTTTTGAACTAACTATTAAGCTTGATCAACTTAATAGCATCATAACTCTATTTTTGCCACAGTAGGATATATCACCACCGAGGAGGAACCCAACAAACAATGTAGAAGAAACCCTGCACAACTTGGCCACAGCAATTCGAGACCAAGTTACAGCCACCAATCAAATTCTTCAACATCTCCAGAATAATAACAACTTGAATGGAGAAAACAATCCAAACAACCGGGTGGCCAGAAATGATAATGGCCTGTCTGAGTTCCTAAGAACCAAACCACCTTCTTTCTAAGGTGGCTATGACTCAACGGTAGCTGATAGGTGGATAATGGAATTGGAAAAGATCTTTGAGGTGATTGGGTTGCACTAATAAGCAACAGGTTATCTTTGTTACTTATATGCTGAAGGATAAAGCTGAGTGTTGGTGGCGAGGGGCCAGTGAACTATTAACTCACCAGAAGAGGTAGATCACCTAGCAAGTGTTTAAAGATATTTTTCTGGAAAAGTACTTTCCAAGTATTGTGTGGGCTGAGAAGGAGATCAAATTTCTCCAACTTAGACAAGGTAGATGTTAGTAGATCAATACATCGCTAAGTTTGAGGAGTTGTCTAAATTCTCCTCTTACTTGTGGTTTAACCCTAATAAAGCATCGAAGGCTATTAATTTTGAAGCAGGATTGAACCCAAAGATCAGGAATGTGGTGATAGGCTTGGAAATAAGGGAGTTTGTGTCCTTGATAAATAAATCTAGACTTCTAGAGAAAAGTTTAAGGGTAGTGGAGGACGAGAAGCAAAGGTGAAACCTGTGGAAGAGGAAGAACAGTTTTTCCAACCCTAGCAAGAACGTGAAGAGAAGTGGATATGGAGCTGGTAAGAGGCCTTTGACTGTGGGTCCCCGACCTTTCCAACAAGACCTCACCCCAGTCAAGTGCACTAAATGTGGAGGCATGCATGGTGTAACATCTCATAATTTTATTTTTAAATAATAATGTTTTGTTATAAACAAATATATTTTTATTTGTTTAAAAATGATTATATTCTGCTAAAAGTAAATCTATTTTTAATGAAAATAATTATTGTTTTGTTTGAAATAATTATATTGGTCTTTAATGAATTTTTGTTGTATTTTTAGAACTATTCTTTCTTTTAATATGTATAAAGATATTTATTTTATGATTTGTTTTATTAAGAATTTTATCAAGAAAAGTCATTATTTAAGAGTTTAATTAAAGGTTTACGAGAATGTAATTTTTTAGAAATTTTTAGGATATTTTAGGATGAAAAACGGAATTTATATAAATTTATATAAAAGAAAATTATATTATTCAATTATTAAATAATAATTATTATTATTTTAAAAAAATAATAAATAAATAAATAAAAAGGAGAAGGGTGAGGACGAAGGCGTGTTGCAAAACAGAAAAAAAATAAACGGATGCATAGTGAGTGAATAGTAAATGAAGAGTAACCTTCAATTTTTTTTTCTCTAGATTTGGAGTGCCTATTGGCTTCCGATCTCAAAACAGAAGGTGTTACTGGATTCAGGACGAAGAATACTTCAGTTTTGACCGATCAGTTTTTCAAATTCACCGTTGAATCGCCATAGATCTGAAGTAGAAAATCTCATAAAAAGGTAAATTCTAAAACTCTTACTTAGAGACCTCAAATTAGAAATCTGACTCCGTAGATGGATTCAGAAGTTAAATAAACATTAGGATATGAGTTCGTTTCGGTCATTTAGTAACGTTTTATGTGGCGGTGAATAGTATTTTTGGCGATAAATAGTGGTAGTGAATAGTATTTTTCGGTGGTGAATAGTATCATAGCATTGACCTGTGTTGACCGAGCTCCTAGAGGCCAAATTTAGCAAATCTAAAGTCATTTTCAAGGTTTCTGGACCTTTCGAACTCGATTTTGGGGTTTATTTTATCGAATTCGGACCAGAAATGAGGATTTTAGGGCTGACCAATCTGGAGCCCTTACTTGTGAGTAGATGATTCTTCCTTTGCCTTGTCCTATACTCTTCTTGATATTTGAGCATGTATATGATTATGTTTATGAGATATTTACACTTTGATATGTTTCTGAAATACATTAAAATGATCTGAACTGCTTATAATTTGAAATATGATTCAAGAAGAGTATAGTGTTTGAAAATAGATTTCCGAACTCATGATGTATCTAATTTTAATTGTATTTATCATTATTTGATAAAGTGTATATTATGTGCACGTTGCATTGATTTGTAAAGCTATATACTTGTGAAAATGATGTATGTCATATTATAAATGAGATTGAATGGCAAGCGTAAAACTTATGGCGAGTTGCTTGATAATTTTACATGTATTTATATGTATTGATGAATATCGGCTGGTTGTTTGGCTTGTGACGGTACCGAATAGGGGACGCCCTATTAGCCTGAGTGAGCCGGGGGAGGGCCGCTCCAACCGGGTGACAGTGGTAATATGGGGAGGCAGGAGGGTGATGTACTCACATTCCCTGATCACTTACTGTGACTAGGGTCGAGGTCACTGTGTGTATAGCAAATATTTTCATTGCATTGTGACAGTGGTAATGTGAGGAGGCAGTAGGGTGATGTACTCACATTTCCTGATCACTTATCGTGACTGGGGTCGAGGTCACTGTGCGTATAGCAAATGTGTTATATTTTTATTGCATTGACCAGATTGCCGAGTAAGGCAGGCGCATTAAAAGTAATGATTTTACCTTCAAATCATAATATTTTACTATAGCTTATACAGCTGAGCATAACAATATTTGTTTAATGATCATACCATGGTGCATATGGTTTTGGATAGCTGAATATCCATTGATTTGATAATATTTGAAATACAGGTCCCATATGAATGTACTTCTGAACTGTATTTTCTATATGACACATTTTAAAATATAATTGCATCCATATGTTGACCTAAGAGGTCATAAGAGGAATTATTTGCTCACTGAGTTGTCAAACTCACTACACGATATTTTCACATTTTTCTGATCAGAATATCAGAGTCTGATTCGACAGATAGGTGATATATTCTCTAGGTGAGTCTATGTTGCTTCCAAGACTCACGGTCTTTGAATTATACTGTATTTGTATTCTAGAGTGCTCTGAACGCTACAGGCAAGATCCATGTTTCTACTGTCCTCTGATGTTTATAGACTTGGTCTGTATATTGTGTATACATGAGAGATCCTATATGTATTTGTTCCCATGATAAAGAATTGAATTATGTATCTTTCTGAGAAATATCTGATTGCAAAAATAATAATAGAAAAGAAATGTTTATTTTACGTATAGTAAATTAGGGGCGTTACACATGGTAACCAGCCATGCTACATGGGACAAGATGTCTGCTTCAATTGTGGACAGAAGGGTCATTTTGCGAGGAACTACCCACAAAAAGTGGGAATGCAACCGAAACAAAGGCCACAAGTGAAGGAAAGGGTTTTCACCCAGAACGGCCAAGAAGCAGCTCCATCATCTGATATGATTTAAGGTACATGTTACATATATGGATTTACTCTTATGGTGTTGTTTGACTCTAGCGCTAGTAATTCATTTATATCAGAAGAATGTATTAGGAAGTTTCAGTATCCTATTTCTGAAATCCCCTATGAGCTATCCGTAGTAACCCCCACAAGGAAAAATGTATTAACTTCCTCTGTATGTAAGGACTGTCAGGTCACTATTTAGGAGAAAACTTTTTCTATAGACCTTGTCTATCTACCTTTAAAAGGTATTGATGTCATTCTAGGGTTAGATTGGATGTCTAAGAATCGGGTCTTGCTGAATTATTGCAACAAGACCGTTGAATTTCTACCTCCTACTACAAAAGATGAGATCCAATTATTGATACTTAATGTCAATCAAGTCAATAGGGAGTTGAAGAATAGAGTACTTGAATACATTCTCTTGTATTTATCAAACCTAGAAGTCGAACAGAAACTTGATGAAATCCTAATAGCCAACGAGTTTCCTGAAGTTTTTCCATCAGATATTCCAAACTTACCTCCCAAGAGAGAGATCAAGTTCTCTATTGATCTCCTAGCCTGGACAGGGCCTATCTCTATTGCACCTTATAGAATGGCTTTGAAGGAACTACAGAAACTCAAGAAACTGTTGGAGGAGCTATTAAACAAGCAATTCATTAGACCAAGTGTATCACCTTAGGGAGCTCTTGTGTTGTTTGTTAAGAAGAAAGAAGGGAGCTTGAGACTATGCATAGACTACAGACATCTGAATAAGATGATTTATTAGATCAACTAAAGGGAGTCTCTATCTTTTTTAAGATTCACTTAAGGTCGGGATATCATCAGATTAGGATCAAGAAGGACGATGTAACAAAAATAGCTTTCAGGACTAAGTATAGGTACTATGAGTTTCTCGTAATGTCCTTTGGGTTGACAAATGCACCGGTAATTTTTATGGATTACATGAATCGCATTTTTCGACCCTACTTAGATCAATTTGTGGTAGTTTTCATTTATGACATCTTGATATACTCTAAGAGTGAAGAAGAACATGAACAACATCGCCCAATTGTGCTGCAAATACTGAAAGAGAAAATTTTGTATGCCAAATTAGAGAAGTGTAGATTTTGGTTGACAGAGGTGAATTTTCTCAGACATGTCATCTCTAAAATAGGAGTAGCCATAGACCCTTGCAATACGGAAGCAGTGATTCAGTGGAAAAGACAAAAGATGATTACAAAAGTCAGAAGTTTCTTAGGTTTGGTAGGATACTACATAAGGTTTATACAAAACCTTTCTCGTATAGCCTTGCCATTGACTAAATTGTGCAAGAAGGGAAGTCCTTTCAAATGGACTAATCAATGTGAAGCTAGTTTACAAGAACTTAAGACAAGACTGACTACTCCTCCTGTTTTAATTATTCCATACCCCACAGGATATTTTGAAGTGTATAGTGACGCTTCAAAGAAAGGGCTAGGGTGTGTGCTGATGCAAGACAAGAGAGTAATTGGTTACGCCTCTAGGCAAATGAGACCCCAACAAAAGAAATTATCCAACCCATGATCTTGAATTGGCAACGGTGGTGTTTGCCTTAAAGATTTGGCGAGCATTTGAAATATACTATGATCATAAGAGTCTTAAGTACCTTTTTGACTAGAAAGAGTTAAATATGAGGCAACGAAGATGGTTAAAATTCTTCAATGACTACAAGTTTGAGATAAAGTATCATCTAGGAAAGGCGAATGTTGTAGCTGATCCCTTGAGTCAAAAATCTCTGCACATAGGTCGAATAATGGTGCATGATATGCAGATGCTAAAAGAGTTTCAAAATTTGAAGCTGGACACTACTTTTACTCCAAAGAAGCTAATCATTAATGGGTTAAGTATAGAGTATGACCTTCGAGCCCAGATTAAAGAGGCTCAAGGTCATGACCAATACTTACGCAATCATAATGATCAGGATGATTCTTTTGTTTCGGAATATGGAGAAATCATATATCAAGGAAGGGTCTGTGTTCCTCAAAAACGAGAGTTGAGGACTAAGATCCTGTAGGAAGTGTATCAGAGTATATACTCAGTCCATCCTGGATCCACTAAAATGTACCAGGACTTAAAGAAGATTTATTGGTGGCCAGAGATGAAAAAGGACATTGCTGAGTTTGTGGTGAAATGTCTAATTTGTCAGAAGGTGAAGGTAGAGTATCAAAAGCCAGCAAAATTTTTACAACCTCATGAGATCCCTAAATAAAAATGGGATAGTATTTTGATGGACTTTTTCGTAAGCTTACCTAAGACTTTAATTAGACATAATAACTCTATATGTATAATAGTTGACAAATTAACCAAATCTGATCACTTTCTGTTTATAAAGATTAACTATTTACTGGACAAATTGGCCCAGTTGTATGTCTAGGAAATAATTATACTACATGGAATTCCTTTAAATATCATTTCTGATAGAGATTCGAGGTTCACATCAAAGTTTTGGGAGGCGTTACAGGAGGATTTTGGAACCCAGTTGCGGTTCAGTACTGCCTACCATCCTCAGACTGACGGGCAGACAGAACGAACCATTCAAAACCTAGAAGATATGTTGAGGACCTGTGTAATAAAATAAGGTAAAGGATGGGATAAGTACCTACCTTTAGTGGAGTTTTCTTGTAATAATAGTTATCACTCTAGTATTAAGATAGCCACCTACGAAGCTTTACACGGTAGGAAGTGCCAATCTCCACTTTGTTGGGTAAAGATCGGAGAAAAGAACTTACTGGGTCTTGATCTAGTTTATTAAACCACTGAGCAAATCAGGATGATACAAAATAAAATACTTACAACTCAGAGTCAACAAAAAAGTTACCATAATAAGAGACATAGACCTCTAGAGTTTGAGGAAGGAGACCATGTATTTTTGAAGGTTTTTCCGACTACTGGAGTTGACAGATTTCTCAAGACTAGGAAGCTAAGTTTGCGATTTTTGGGACCCTACCAAATTTTGAGAAAAGTGGAGACGTCAGCATATCAAGTTGTCCTCCCACCTAATTTGTCCAACCTGCATAATATTTTCTATGTATCACATCTACGTAAGTATCTTCCAAACTTCTCTCATGTAATACAGGAAGACCCAATCCAAGTAAAGGAGAACGTGACATATTAGTTAGTACCGGCATCCATATTGGACACCGACATGAAGCAATTGAGGAATAAAATCATTCCCCTGGTTAAGGAGTTATGGGAAGATTTGACTTTCAAAGAAGAAACTTGGAAGCTGGAAGAAATCGTGAGAAAGAAATATCTGCAATTGTTCTCATTAGGTAATTTCTAAAATTTTGAGGACAAAATTTCTTTTAGAGGGAAAGAAATGTAACAACCCTAATTTTCTTTTTTTTATTAGTAGATGTACATAAATATTTAAGGAAATAAAACTTATTAAACAATTCTTTTTGATATCTAAGAAAATATAAGCCTTAGAAATTCTTCACTTTATGTGTATGCATAGAAAATATTTCTAACATTAATTCAATAGGTAAAGAGAGAAAACCTAATAGGAAAAAATTAGAAATAACATCTAAAAGAGAGGAGAAATTCTTGGGTAAGGAAGATAAAATTTTTTGAAAGTAAGTAAAGATCTTAAAAGTTCAAGAAGATTGAATTAGGGTTATTTTTCCTAATTCAAGAGTTAGAGTTACTAAGTTTAACATCTCTACCCATACATTGGGCCTTCACCTATGGACACTCCCTAGAGTTTGTTCTTCTACTTCACATGAGTTTCTAGCAAGCCAATTAGATAGCCCAAACAAGAGATATAGCATAAATTTAGATTAGGATATAGAAGTTGGACCAATAGCCCAAAAATCATTAAAATATGACCAAGCCCTCCATGAGATGTAGAATTTCAGCCAAAGCAAAAGAATTGGAAAAGAATGAACCCAAATCCAAGAGAAAAAAAAATACAAAAATCATGTGATGAAATAATAATGTAATAATAATAAAGATTAGGTCACATAGCATTAAGACAAAAATTCAGCAGCTGGTGTGATAATATGTAACAACTCCATTTAAGTATCAAATTTTGTTTTTTTAAATACCATGAAGTTATTACCTCATTACAACTTAACTTAATATAACATTTATTTAATTTATACAATACAGAGTTCACATACATGTCATTAATCAAAACATACATACAACATATCAAACACATAAAAATCTACATCTTATTTATTCTGGTTGACCAATTCCGGAGATACAGGTGCAAGTGGTTGCACTTTCACCGGGATCTAAGCCAACTCGACCACAAACATTTTATTTGCTTCTGGGATCTGTCCAACATAAAGTACTCGATCCAACGTGCACTAAAAGCCAGAGCTATAAAAAAAATCTGCATAACTAATTTTCTGAACATGATATGAAAATATAGTGAGAATTAAATCCCAATAAGTTCAACAATAAATCATCATCAATATAGCTCATCACGTCATATTTAGCTGTATAAACTACAGAAAATATCTTTGGTCACATGAATGCATTATATCTATGCACATAAGAATCATATAGTAATGATATGTATGACAGGATTAACTATTTTTAAAATATCATATGATGACCATCAACTTATTCTCATTTCAAGCTAACCCACTCAGGGTGAGTATCCTCTACTCTCCGGTACGGGCTTTTCTCGCTTCGTCTGACATGGCACACTTTCTCTTTCTTTTCTCATAATCATAATCATAACCGTTGGTAGGGTGTCCCCTACTGGTGCACCACACGGATTGCCATGTGACCGTGCTCATTTCTTTTCTTTTCACAATGATAGCCAAAAATATGCTTTCAATAACAAGTATGTTCATCAAAATATAACTATTACCATAAATCATTGGTAATCATGCCATGAACATAACCATTTCAAATATCACTTTATAAAATATTTCCATATCATAATTTTACACTTAAGATGGTAAGAAGTTCATACAATGGCAATGGCTATGGCATATACTAGTCATTTATAAGATTCGTCTTCTTTTTTAAATATTAATTTTATTTCTTTATTTTCTTGATGCAGGTTTTCATCATATCTAACCTTCTTTTACTAATCAGAGCATAAATCCCTCATTTGAACTCCGATGTAGGTGATCTTGTGTCAATTTCAAGATAAAACAATTATTTAAAACTATTATGTTGAACATTATAGCGAAATATTAAGAAATCAAGGTGATATTACTCCCTCAATGTACAGGTTATTTCTTCTCGGATAGGTTCTAATCTCTACCTACTAATCGGACCATATCTACCTCATATGGAGTCCAACTTGAGTGATTCCAGTGGCTACAAATATGTGACACACATATCTATAATTCTTATGTTAACCATGTATTTTAATTCCATACAGCTAATTCCTAGAAATTAAAATACAGAAGCTATCCTAACATATTCTTCCCTGATGAACCATTTTCTGACCTTTGACTACTAACCAGCTCATATCATCCTCATATGGACTCCAAATTGAATGATGCTAGTGGGTAAAAATCTGTGACACACATAGCTATAATTCTTATGTTAACCATTTATTTTAATTCCATACAGATAATTCCCAAAAATTAAAATACAGAAGCTATCCTAACATATTCTTCCCTGATGAACCATTTTTCTGACTTTTGAGTACTAATCAGACAATATCTACCTCATATGGACTCCAAATTGAATAATTCCAGTGGCTAAAAATTCGTGACACATATATCTTTAATTCTTATGTTAACCGTTTATTTTAATTCCCTACAGATAATTCCCAGAAATTAAAATACAGAAGCTAAAAATTTTGCCACCCATAGCGATACCTATGCAGAACTTTCTATACCAGTCTAAGTATTCAAACATACATCACATGCAAGATCAATATGTAACATGATATAGCAACATCATTACCAATCATCAAAGTTCTAAGATCAAAATCTCATATAAATATTATAAGTTTCAAAACTTTTCTTCAAAAAGAAATACTATTAAACTTACCTGGAGCACTTAGTCCCCTAGACTTCTCATTCCTCTTTCTTCCTTTCTTCCTCTCCTTTCCTCAATTTACCTTGCTTCTATTTTTTTTCCTCTCCCTCACTTGGATGAAATTATAATGTTGTAAGGGCGGATTTTCTTATATAGACCACCAAATAATTCAACTTTCATGATCATGGGTCTACCTTATCACAATTAAATTACACTTGGTTGAATTTTTGGAAAACAAACAACTCATGTTCTTGTCTTCCTCTTCCTTAGTCAAGATATGCATAGGAAAAGGAGATTTGTATTTTGAAAATTATGATAATATGTTCTTAAGATATGGGACAAGGTCCCTTTGATTTAGGGATTCATTTCAATTTTCTTTTGTCTTAAACAAGTATGATAGGTTTGCCTTTTTGGGTGGCAAATTTCTAACCCTTGAATCTCCATTATTTGGATGATATTATTTGTGTGGGATAGGAATGTTTTGTCCTAATGCCATGTATTATCATACCACTTGCTAAAATTATGAGTGTCGTATATAGATGTTTTTGTCCTAAAGCTTTGCCACTTGCCAAAATTATGAATGTAGAATCACACCACTTGTTAAATTTTTGTCTTAATGCCATGTAACCTAATCTTTATTATTATTACATTATTATATCATCACCTAATTTATTTTATTTTATTTTTTCTCTTGGATTTGGGCTTATTCCTACCCATTATGGGCTTATTCCTACCCATTTTCTTTGCTTTGGATAAAATTCTACCTTTCTTGGAGGGCTTGGTCACATTTTCATAATTTTTGGGTTATTGGTCCAATTACTATATCCTAGTTCAAGTCTATGTTTTATTTCTTGCTTAGGTTATCCAATGGGCTTGCTAGAAACTTATGTGAAGTGGAAAAACTCTATATGAAGTGTCCATAGGTAAAAGCCCAATGTATGGGTAAAGATTTTAAACTTAGTAACTCTAGTTCTTGAATTATGAAAAATTAACCTAATCCAATGTTATTGAAATTTTATGACCTTTACTTGTTTCTAAAAATTTATCTTCCTTATCCAAGAATTTTGCATCTCTTTAGTATGTTATTTCTAATGGTTTTTCCTATTAGGTTTTCCCTCTTTATTTGTTCTCTTAATGTTAGAAACATTTTCTATGCATATACATAAGGTGAAGAATTTCTAAGGATTATATTTCCTTAGATATCTAAAATATTGTCTAATAAATTTTATTTCCTTAATTAAATATTTATGTACTTTTATCAATAAAAGAAACGAAATTAGGGATGTTACATTTCTCTCCCCCTGAAAGAAATTTTGTCCTCAAAATTTCAGAAATTACCTAATAAGAACAATTGCGGATATTTCTTCCTCGTGACTTCTTCTAGCTCCCAAGTTGCTTCTTCCGGAGTCAAACCTTCCCATAACACCTTAACAAGGGGAATGATTTTATTTCTCAGTTGCTTCACATCAATGTCCAATATGGATGCAGGTACTAGCTGGTATGTCATGTTCTCCTTTATTTAGATTGGTTCATCCTGTATTACATGTGATGAATCTGGAAGATACTTTCACAGCTGTGATAGGGGGAAAACATTATGCAGGTTGGACAAATTAGGTGGGAGAGCAACTTGATATGCTAATGTCCCTACTTTCTTCAGAATTTGGTAGAGTCCCAAAAATTGTGGACTTAACTTTCTTGTTTTGAGAGACCTACCAACTCCAGTAGTCGGGAAAAGTTTCAGAAATACATGGTCTCCTTCCTCAAACTCTAGAGGTCTATGTCTCTTATCGTAGTAACTTTTTTTCCGACTCTAAGCTGTAAGTATTTTTTCTCGTATCATCCTGATTTGTTCAGTGGTTTGTTGAACTAGATCAGGACCCAACAAGTTCTTTTCTCCTACCTCAAACCAACATAGTGGAGATCGGCACTTCCTACCATATAGAGCTTCATAGGGGGCCATCTTAATACTGGAGTGATAACTATTATTATAAGCAAACTCTACTAAAGGTAGGTACTTATCCCATCCTTTACCTTGCTCTATCACACAGGCCCTTAACATGTCTTCTAGAGTTTGAATGGTCCGTTCTGTCTGCCTGTCAGTCTGAGGATGGTAGGCAGTACTGAACCGCAACTGAGTACCAAAAGCTTCCTGCAACGCTTTCCAAAACCTCGACGTGAACCTCGGATCTCTATCAGAAACAATAGTTAAGGGAATCCCATGCAATCTAACTATTTCCTGAACGTACAGTTGGGCCAATTTATCTAGTGTAAAGTTAATTTTTATGGGCAGAAAGTGAGCAGATTTGGTTAATCTGTCAACTATTACCCAAATAGAGTCATGTCCCACTGAAGTCTTAGGTAAACCCACAACAAAGTCCATCAAGATACTGTCCCATTTCCATTTAAGGATCTCAAGAGGTTGTAGAAATCCCGCTGGTTTTTTATGCTCCACCATCAACTTTTGACAAATTATACATTTCGCCACGAACTCCGCAATATCCTTTTTCATCCCTGGCCACCAATACATCATCTTTAAGTCCTAGTACATTTTAGTGCATCCAGGATGGATAGTATATTTACTCTGATGTGCTTCTTGTAGGATTTTAGTCCTCAACTCTCATTCTTGAGGGACACAAATCCTTCCTTGATACATGATTGCTCCATCTTCCATGACAGAAAAATTTCCTTGATCTTTATGATCTTGTAAGTATTGGTTGTGAACTTGAGCCTCATTGATCTGGGCACTAAGGTCACACCCTATACTTAAACAATTAATGGTTAGCTTCTTTGAGGAAAAAGTAGTGTTCAGCTTCAAATTTCGAAACTCCTCTAGCATTTGCATCTCATACAACATCATCTGACCCATGTGTAAAGATTTTCAACTTAAGGCATCAGCTACAACATTCGCCTTTCCTGGATGATACTTTATCTCAAACTTGTAGTCATTGAGAAATTCCACCCATCTTCGTTGCCTCATATTTAACTCCTTTTGATCAAAGAGATATTTAAGACTCTTGTGATCGCAATATACTTCAAAGGTTGCTTCGTATAAGTAATGTCGCCAAATCTTTAAAGAAAACACCGCCGCTGCCAATTCAAGATCATGGGTTGGATAGTTTTCTTCGTGGGGTCTTAGTTGTCTAGAGGCGTAAGCAACTACTCTCTTGTCTTGCATTAGCACACACCCTAGTCCTTTCTTTGAAGCATCACTATACACTTCAAAATGTCCTGTGGGGTCTGGAATAATTAAAATTGGAGGAGTGGTCAGTCTTGTCATAAGCTCCTGAAAATTAGTTTCACATTGATCAGTCTATTTGAAAGGACTTCCCTTCCTGGTCAATTTAGTCAATGGCAAAGCTATACGAGAGAAGTTTTGTATAAACCTCCTGTAGTATCCTGCCAAACCCAGGAAACTTCTTACTTCCGTAACCGTCTTTGGTCTCTCCCACTAAATCACTGCTTTCGTCTTGCTAGGATCTATGGCTACCCCTCTATTAGAGATGACATGTCCGAGAAACTTCACCTCTGACAGCCAAAATTCACACTTCTCCAATTTGGCATATAAATTTTTCTCTTTCATCACTTGCAGCACGATTCAGAGATGTTGTTCATGTTCTTTCTCACTCTTAGAGTATATCAAGATGTCATCAATGAACACTACAACAAATTGATCTAGGTAGGGTCAAAAAATGCGATTAATGTAATCCATGAAAATTGCAGGTGCATTCGTCAACCCGAAGGGCATTAAAAGAAACTCATAGTGCCCATACCTAGTCCTTAAGGCAGTTTTTGGTATGTCCTCCTCCTTGATCCTAATCTGATGATATCCTGACCTCAAGTCAATTTTAGAAAAGGTGGAGGCTCCCTTTAATTGATCCAATAAGTCATCTATCCTAGGGAGAGGGTACTTATTTTTTATAGTCACCTTATTCAGCTGTTTGTAATCTATGCATAGTCTCAAACTCCCGTCTTTTTTCTTAACAAACAATACAAGAGCTCCCCAAGGTGATACACTCGATCTAATGAATTGCTTGTCTAATAGTTCTTCCAACTGCTTCTTGAGTTCCTGTAGTTCCTTCGAGGCCATTCGATATGGTGCAATAGAGATAGGCCCTGTCCCAAGTAGGAGATCAATAGAGAACTCTATCTCTCCCTTGGGAGGTAAGCCTGGAATATCTGATGAAAATATTTCACGAAACTCGTTGGCTATTGGGATTTCATCAAGTTTCGATTCGACTTCTAGGTTTGATAAATACAAGAGAATGTATCCAAGTACTCCATTCTTCAACTCCCTATTAACTTGATTGGCATTTAGCATCAATAACTGGACCTCCTCTTTCGGAGTAGGGGGTAGAAATTCAACGGTCTTGTTACAACAATTCAACAAGACTCGATTTCTAGACATCCAGTCTAACCCTAGAATGACCTCAATACCTCTTAAAGGTAAACAGACGAGGTCTACAAAAATTTTTTTCTCCTGGATGGTGACTTGACAGTCTTTACATACAGAGGAAGTTAATACCCTTTCCCCTGTAGGGGTTACTACGGATAGCTCATAGGGAGTTTCAGAAATAGGAAAATGAAAATTCCTAATACATTCTTCTGATATAAATGAATGACTAGCACCAGAGTCAAATAACACCATAAGAGCAAATCCATAGATATAGCATGTACCTTGAATCATTTCAGAAGATTGAGCAACCTCTTGGCCGCTCAGGGTGAAAACCCTTCCTTTCACCTGAGGCGTCTGTTCTGGCTGCTTCCCCACATTCTGTGGGCAGTTTCTCGCAAAATGTCCCTTCTGTCCGCAGTTGAAGCAGACATCTTGTCCCACGTAGCATGGCCAGTTACCATGCATGTGTCCGCACTTAGCGCACTTGACTGGGGCGAGGTCTTGTTGAAAATGTCTAGGACCTACAGTCAATGGCCTCTTTCCAGCTCCATATCTACTTCTTCTCATGTTCTTTCCAGGGTTAGGAAAATTTTTCTTCCTCTTCCATAGGTTTCGCCTTTGCTTCTCGTCTTCTACTACCCTTAAACTCTTTTTCAAGAGTCTGCATTTATTTATCAGAGGTACAAACTCCCTGATCTCCATAGCTATAACAACATTCTTTATCTCCGGGTTTAGTCTCGCTTCAAACTTAACCGCCTTCCATGCTTCATCTGGGTTATATCGCAAATAAGAGGAGAACTTAGACAGCTCCTCGAACCTTGCGATATACTGGTCCACGGTCATGCTGCCTTGCCTGAGTTGGAGAAATTCGATTTCTTTCTCTGCCCATATAGTACTTGGAAAGTACTTTTCAAAAAAAATGTCCTTAAACACTTGCCAGGTGATCTGTCTTTCCTTTTGAGCTAAAAGTTCTCTAATTCCACGCCACCAGTATTCTGCTTCATCCTTTAACATATATGCAGCAAAAATAATTTGCTACTCTTCAGTACAGCTGATCACTTCAAAGATTTTCTCTAATTCCCTTATCCACCTTTTGGCTACCGTTGGGTCATAGCCACCTTGAAAACAAGGTGGTCTAGTCCTCAAGAACTCGGATATGCCATTATCTTTTTCAGCCATCTGGTTGTTAGCACCATTCTCACCATTTGGGTTATTAGCATTCTGGAGATATTGTAAAATTTGGTTGGTGGTCATGACTTGGTCTCAAATTTCCCTGGCCAGATTGTGCAGGGTTTCCTCTGCATTGGTTGCTGGATTCCTCCTTGGTGGTGCCATTTCCTACTATGGCAAAAACAAAGTTATGCTGCTATTGAGATGATCAAGCCCAATAGTTAGTTCAAAAATATTTAATAGCAGTCATAACACCACCTCGGCATATAAATAGGAAACACTAGTAATTTTTTACCTATATGAATCACTGATCCCCTACACAGCACAACCACAACATACTCAAGACACTATAAGATCGATTCAGATAATCATCCACCCACTGGCCATCTAGAATCGACCTGCTCTGATACCAATTATGTAACAACTCCATTTAAGTATCAATTTTTTTTAAATACCATGAAGTTATTATCTCGTTACAACTTAACTTAATATAACATTTATTTAATTTATACAATACAGAGTTCACATACATGTAATTAATCAAAACATACGTACAACATATCAAACAAATAAAAATCTACATCTTATTTATTCTGGTTGACCAATTCCGGAGATACAGGTGCGGGTGGTTGCACCTTCACTGGGATCTAAGCCGACTCGACCACAAACATTTTATTTACTTCTGGGATCTGTACAACATAAAGTACTCGATCCAACGTGCACTAAATGCCAGAGCTATAGAAAAATCTGCATAACTAATTTTCTGAACATGATATGAAAGTATAGTGAGAATTAAATCCCAGTAAGTTCAACAATAAATCATAATCAATATAGCTCATCACATCATGTTCAGCTGTATAAACTACAGAAAATATCTTTGATCACATGAATGCATTATATCTATGCACATAAGAATCATACAGTAATGATATATATGATAGGATTAACTATTTTTAGAATATCATATGAGGACCATTAACTTATTCTCAATTCAAGCTACCCTGGTCAGGGTGAGTATCCTCTACTCTCCGGTACGGGCATTTCTCGCTCTGTCCGACATGGCACACTTTCACTTTCTTTTCTCATAATCATAATCATAACCGTTGGTAGGGCGTCCCCTACTAGTGCACCACACAGATTGCCATGTGACCGTGCTCATTTCTTTTCTTTTCACAATGATAGCCAAAAATATGCTTTCAATAACAAGTATGTACATCAAAATATAACTATTACCATAAATCATTGGTAATCAAGCCATGAACATAACCATTTCAAATATCACTTTATAAAATATTTCTATGTCAGAATCTTACACTTAAGATGGTAAGAAGTTCATACAATGGCAATGGCTATGGCATATACTAGTCATTTAGAAGATTCGTCTTCTCTTTTAAATATTAATTTTATTTCTTTATTTTCTTGATGCAGGTTTTCATCATATCTAACCTTCTTTTACTAATCAGAGCATAAATCCCTCATTTGAACTCCGATGTAGGTGATCTTGTGTCAATTTCAAGATAAAACAATTATCTAAAACTACTATATTGAACATTATAGCGAAATATTAAGAAATCAAGGTGATATAAATCCCTCCATGTACATGTTATTTCTTCTCGGATAGGTTCTGACCTCTACCTACTAATCGGACCATATCTAACTCATATAGACTCCAACTTCAGTGATTCCAGTGGCTACAAATCTATGACACACATATCTATAATTCTTATGTTAACCATGTATTTTGATTCCAAACAGATAATTCTCAAAAATTAAAATACAGAAGCTATCCTAACATATTCTTCCCTGATGAACTATTTTCTGACCTTTGACTACTAACCAGCTCATATCATCCTCATATGGACTCCAAATTGAATGATGCTAGTGGCTAAAAATCCGTGACACACGTAGCTATAATTCTTATGTTAACCATTTATTTTATTTCCATACAGATAATTCCCAGAAATTAAAATACAGAAGCTATCCTAACATATTCTTCCCTGATGAACCATTTTTCTGACCTTTGAGTACTAATCAGACGATATCTACCTCATATGGACTCCAAATTGAATAATTCCAGTGGCTAAAAATCTGTGACACATATATCTTTAATTCTTATGTTAACCATTTTTTTTAATTCCCTACAAATAATTTCCAGAAATTAAAATACAGAAGCTAAAACTTTTGCCACCCACAGCCATACCTATGCAGAACTTTCTATATCAGTCTAAGTATTCAAACATACATCACATGCAAGATCAATATGTAACATGATATAGCAACATCATGACCAATAATCAAAGTTCTAAGATCAAAATCTCATATAAATATTATAAGTTTCAAAACTTTTCTTCAAAAAGAAATATTGTTAAACTTACCTGGAGCACTTAGTCCCCTAGACTTCTCCTTCCTCTTTCTTCCTTTCTTCCTCTCCTTTTCCTCGCTCTACGTTGCTTCTATTTTTTTTTCATCTCCCTCACTTGGACGAAATTATAATGTTATAAGGGTGGGTTTTCTTATATAGACCACCAAATAATTCAACTTTCATGATCATGGGTCTACCTTATCACAATTAGATTACACTTGGTTGAATTTTTGGAAAACAAACAACTTATGTTCTTGTCTTCCTCTTCCTTAGTCAAGATATGCATAGGAAAAGGAGATTTGTATTTTAAAAATTATGATAATATGTTCTTAAGATATGGGACAAGGTCCCTTTGATTTAGGGATTCATTTCCATTTTCTTTTGTCTTAAACAAGTATGATAGGTTTGCCTTTTTAGGTGGCAAATTTTTGGCCCTTGAATCTCCATTATTTGGTTGATATTATTTGTGTGGGATAGGAATGTTTTGTCCTAATGCCATGTATTATCATACCACTTGCTAAAATTATGAGTGTAGGATATAGATGTTTTTGTCCTAAAGCCTTGCCACTTACCAAAATTATGAATGTAGAATCACACCACTTGTTAAATTTTTGTCTTAATACCATGTAACCTAATCTTTATTATTATTACATTATTATATCATCACCTAATTTATTTTATTTTATTTTTCCTCTTGGATTTGGGCTTATTCCTACCCATTATGGGCTTATTCCTGCCCATTTTCTTTGCTTTGGATAAAATTCTACCTTTCTTGGAGGGCTTGGTCACATTTTCATAATTTTTGGGCTATTGGTCTAATTACTATATCCTAGTCCAATTCTATGTTTTATTTCTTGCTTAGGTTATCCAATGGGCTTTCTAGAAACTTATGTGAAGTGGAAAAACTCTATATGAAGTGTCCATAGGTAAAATCCCAATGTATGGGTAAAGATTTTAAACTTAGTAACTCTAGTTCTTGAATTATGAAAAATTACCCTAATCCAATGTTCTTGAAATTTTATGACCTTTACTTGTTTCTAAAAATTTATCTTCCTTATCCAAGAATTTTGCATCTCTTTAGTATGTTATTTCTAATGGTTTTTCCTATTAAGTTTTCCCTCTTTATTTGTTCTCTTAATGTTAGAAACATTTTCCATGCATATACATAAGGTGAAGAATTTCTAAGGATTATATTTCCTTAGATATCTAAAATATTGTCTAATAAATTTTATTTCCTTAATTAAATATTTATGTACTTTTATCAATAAAAGAAACGAAATTAGGGATGTTACATAATATCTATATCCTACATTCATAATTTTAGTAAGTGGTATAATAATATATGACATTAGGACAAAACATCTATATCCTATCCTCATAATTTTAGCAAGTGGTATAATTATACATGGCATTAGGACAAAATATTCCTAACCTACACAAATAATTTCAGTCAAGCAAGGGAGATTCAAAGGTTAGAAACTTGTCACTTAGAAAGGCAAACATATCATACTTGTGTGAGACAAAAGAAAAAGAAAATAAATCTCTAAATCAAAGGGACATTTTCCCTTATCTTAAGAACATTTTATTACGATTTTTAAAATATAAATCTTCTTTTGCTATGCATATCTTGATTAAGGGAGAGGAAGACAAAAACATGAGTTGTCTTTCCTCAAAAAGCAACCAAGTGCATCCTATAAGGTAGACCCATGATTATGAAAGGAGGACTATTTGATAGTTTATTTAAGTAAGAACCACCCTTATAACATTAGAATTTCGTCTAAGTGAAGGAGAAAAAAAATAGAAGTAAGGTAGAGTGAGAAAATGAGAGAAAGGGAGGAGAATAGAGGAAGGAAAAAGAAAGAGAAGCCTAGAGGACTAAGTACTCAAGCTAAGTTAGCTTATTATCCACTTCAATCCATATTTTATCTTCATCCTTAGAGTTCAAAACTCACCCTCCTGCTCTTATTCAAGTTGTTGGAAAAGCTAAAGGAAGGGAGGAATCTTTCCACTTTCTTCAAGAGGAAACAAGAAAAAGAATTCACTAAGTGAGTTAGGGAGATCATTAGGTAGGTTTAACAATATTGTTTTTAAAGAAAAGCTTTAAAATTAGAAACATTTATATACGATTTTGATCCTAAAACTTTGATGAAATTTACAATATTTGTTACTTTGATGATTGGCCATAGATGTTGTTATATCATGTTACATGTTGATCTTGCAAATGATGTATGTTTGAATACTTAGGTTGGTGTGGAAAGTTCTGCATAGGTATGACTATGCGTGGCAAAATTTTAAGATTTTTATGCTCCTATTTTGTATATTTAAATGTGGTGAAAAATTAATGGAATATGATTAAATGTAAATTAAGAATAAAATGGAAGAGGACATAATAAAATGATGAACTAAAACCTTAAAAAAGATTTGGTCAAGAAACTAGATTTCGGAATAACCAAGGAAGCTTCTATTTTTCAAATTCTAGAAAGAATCGGTTAGGAATTAAAAGAAATAGTTAACATAAAAAATATAGATATATCTCTCAAGAATTTTTAGCCACTATAATCATTCAATTTGGAGTCCATATGAGGTAGATATGATCAAATTAGTAAGTAGTGGTCAGAAAATGGTTAACTAGGGAAGAATTTGTTAGGAAAGTTTCTGTGTTGGAATTTTTAAAAAACTTTTGTAAGGAATTAAAATAACTGGTTAACAAAAAAAATATAGATATATGTCTCACGGAAAGTTAACCACTAGAATCACTCAATTTGGAGCTTTTATGAGGGAGATATGGTTAGATTAGTAAGTAGAGGTTAGAACCTACCCGAAAAGAAATAACGTTTAACTTGAGGGAGTAATATCACTAAGATTCCTTAAGATTTTGCTAAAATTTTCAACATAATAGTTTTAGATAATTGTTTTATCTTTAAATGGACACCAAGATCACCTAAGTCAAAGTTAAAATGAGGGAGTTATTCTTTGATTAGTGAGAAAAGGTCAGGTAGGATGAAAACCTACATAAGGGAATAACACAACATAGAGTATAGCCGTGTTCCAAGGCACGACAAGGCTGTGTTCAGTGCTAGAAATGACATTTTGAAGCCTAAGGTATGGCTATTTTACATGAAATGGCCAAGCCATGTTACAGGATACGTTTAGGCTATGTTGAAAGCTGATAAAACTTATTTTCAACATTTTTCTACCATAAATGAACTTCATTAACTATAAGATAATAATAGAAACCAAATTGAAGAAGAATGTTATATTAAATTTATGAGAACATGTGATGGAAATGGTATAAGTAGGAGGAAAGTGACTAGACATCAAGCATAAAAAAAATGAAGAGATAAAAATAATATTTAAAAAAGAAGAATCGTATAAATAAAAATAATAAATGACTAGTGTATGCCATAGTCATTGCCATTGCATAAACTCCTTACCATCTTAAGTATGTAATTTTGACATGTAAATATTTTAAAGTGATATTTGAAAATGATTATGTTCATGGCATGATTGCATTTTTCCAATCATTTTTGATAATGATTATGCTTTGATGTTAAATTATGGCATATGAGTATAATGAACATACTTGTTATTTAAATTATATTTTTTGCTATTAATGTACAAATAAAAGAAAAGAAAAGAAATGAGTACAGTCACATGGCGGTCCATGTGGTGCACCTGTAGAAGACGTCCTACTCACGGCTATGATTATAATAATGAGAAAAGAAAGAGTAAATGTGCCATGTCGGACGGAGCGAGAAAAGTCCATACCGGAGAGTAAAAAACACTCACCCTAACCAAGGTAGCTTGATATAAGAATAAGTTGATAGCCATCATATGATATTTTAAAAATAGTTATTCATGTCATCCATGTCATTACTGTACAATTTTCATGTACATAAATAAAGTGCATTCATGTGACCTAAGGTAATTGTTGTAGCTTATACAGATGAACATGGCATGATAATCTATATTGATGATAATTATGATTTATTGTTAAACCTACTGAGATTTAATTCTCACTATATTTCCATATCATGTTCAAAAGACTAAATATGCAGATATTCTTTATGACCGGAATTTAGCGTACGCAATACGTACTCTTTTCTTATCTGAAACCTTCCATAAAACCTCTCTTAGCACTGTGTCATATGCCTTTTTTAGATCAACAAAAACCATATACAAATCTTTCTGCCTCCTTTGATAACTTTCTATCAATTTCTACAGTAAGTAAATTACTTCCATAGTTGACATTCCTAGTATAAAATCAAAATGATTCTCTGTGACTTGAGTCTCTTGTCTTAATCTTTATTCAATGATCTTTTTCCATAACTTTATTGTGTGGCTCATGAGTTTAATCTCCCTATAGTTGGCACAGTTTTGTATGTCCCCTTTATTTTTATAGATAGGGATTAAAGTACTTCTCCTCAATTCATTCGGTATTTTCTTATATTTCATTAACACATTAAACAACTTAATAAGCCAACTTATATCTTTCTTTTTTAGACTTTTTCACACCTCAATAGATATATTATCGACTCCTACTGCTTTGCCATTTTTCATTCTCTTCAAAGTCTTCTCTACTTCAAACTCCTGAATTCTACGATAAAAGATATAATTACGGTTCTCATCTGCAACATTTAGTTTGTCAGAGTCACAAGTCAACTCATTTTTTGTTGTTTAAAAGCCCTTAAAAGTAACTCATTCATCGTGTTTGAATATTTTGTTCCCTTACCAAAATATTACTCTTTTCATTTTTGATACATTTCACTTGATTTAAATCTCTTATCTTTTTTTTCATACCCTTCGCAAATTTGTAAATTTTTCTCTCACAATTCTTAGTTTTTAAAAATTGATACAGCTCTTCAAATACATCATTCATTCATATAATACAGGCACAGCATATAGTTGTTTACGGAACTGCACACATACATCTGAAATTTAAATTCTTCGCTCATATTAACCTCTTTTTGTCATCCTAACTTTCAGTCCATGTTTCATTAGAAGAACAATTGAAAGGGCAGGGGAAACAGGATGATCTTCCAGCACCTGGATATGATAATTCCACAATATAGCAGTTGCCACTATCTTCATTTGAATGAAGGACAAGTCCTTACCCAAGCATGTTCTGGGTCCTGCATTGAAACTAATGAATTTGTATGATGGTACGTGAACAATGCGTCCTCTCTCTGAGATCCATCTCTCTGGCCTGAACTCCAAGTAATTTTCCCCCCATATTTCTTCAAATCTCCCCATTGCATACAAAGAGAATAATATCATAGCATTAGGATCAATATGATGGCCACTTGGAAGTATATCAGATTTGATTGCTTGCTTGCGTTCAAAAGGTATTGGAGGAAATAGACGCAGAGCTTCACATATAGCACCATGCAGATAGACTAGATTTTTCAACTCCTCCACTCCTAAAATCATTACATTTTCTTCTTTGGCAACAATGTTATCTTTGATCTCTTTAAGAATCTGAGCTTCCACCGACGGGTGTGTGGCAACGAGCCAGAAAAACCATGTAAGAGCTGAAGTTATGGTATCTCTCCCCGCAATAAAAAGATTGAAAGCAGTGTCCCTTAAAAACTTGTCATCCAGTTTTTCCTTTCCTTCTTCCTCCCTTATTAAAGCCGTCAACAAGTCAGTGTGAGCTTCCTCCATTTCATTTTTGCTGAATTTGCTTAGTTCTTTCCGCTTTGATGTTATACGTTCAAATAGAAATTGGTCGAAAATTTTACATGCCGCTGCCATCTTCTTCTCTGCTCCAATTTGAAGCCATTTCTGCAGCTTCCAAATGCCCCTTGGCACTGTGTGTCTGTAGAAAATATACTCTTCCGCTTCATTAAAAGCCTTCTCACATGCAACTTCCGGGAAGTCAATTGCAAGGCAATTTGGGTCAGATCCTAAAACTATGGAGCAAATATTGTCAAAATTGAACCGACTGAAGACATCTTGCAGATCCACCTCGATTCCTTGCCTTTGTACTTGATCGAGAAGCGGAAGCAGGCAGCTCTCCACCTTCTTTTGAATGATTTTCTCCAAAAACATCTCGAAGTTTCTGTGTTTAAACAATGAATGGAGCAGAGTCCTATTGTATTTCCATGTGTCTCCATCTGCGTTAAAAATCCCATCGCCGAAAGCTTCAAAAATCTCGTGAAACTCAGACCCCTTTACGTAGTTACCAAAATTCTTGCTCATCATGTGGTGTACGTTCATGGGGTCGCAGGTAACCAAGTAGTTCATTTTGCTAAACCAAGGTCCTGTGAACTTCCCAGTACCCATTTGTCTTTTCAAACCCCGAGTTACATAATCATGGATCTGCCCCAAGTTACAGAGAATTTGCGGTAACATTCCTAAGATAGGCCAGTCTGTGAAGAGGGGGTTTCCGCAGCATCGTCTCCGATGGAAAAGAACAAGGAAGCAAAGAAGTGCTGCAATTATTTGTGCATCACCAAGCATGGTCATTATAAATTAACAGAGATCTTTCCTAGTGGAGATGGCTGTGTACTAGTAATATATATTATTTACATTTTTAATAACTGAAACTTCTAACACTCTGCTCCAAGTCAATAAAGGCTGCTCGATTATTTTAATATTTGTTTTGTTTCTTTCCGCAGCTCTAGTCCAAACTGGTGATATGAAGGGTCAGTGTAAGCGGGTCCGTAAATTTGATTGGAAGATAAGTGATAAGAAATAGACGTTGAAAGAAAAGTTGTACACAGTAGACGGAGCGTGTGAGGTGAAGGGGATGAATCAATCGAAAATCTTATAATTATGTGAACGTACAGTGGTCCTAGGTAGCTAGGGAGTACAGTAGTTATAATACGTAGCCTCACATATTAACAAAAATATTTTTTATTATTTTATTTATTTATAAAATTTTTTATAATTAAAAATATATATATTTAAATTAAATTTTTTAATGTTATTTAACAAAATTTAATTCAAAATTTTATATTAATAATAATTTATTTTATTTTTTATTTAAAATATTTAAAATAATTTTTTAAATTAAAATAATTTTATTATAATAATTTTATTTTTTAAAAATATTTTTGTTTTTTTGACAATTTTTATTCTATTTTATTTTATTGACCTGTCAAATGCAATTTTAATCACAACATTCCATTTCATTCCATTTGAATCAATTTCTTTTAATTTTATTTTCAATTTTTATTCACATTCTTTTCATTGCTATCAATTAAACGGGATCTAAAAAAGAGACGTACTTAATGTGCTACCTCGTGCATTTATTTATGTAAATAATAATAATAATATTAAATAAATAAATAAATAAAAGACTTGACATTTTGCCAAACGAAGAAGTAAAAGACATTGAAGGCTCTGCTCTCACCTCCTTAGTCCTTCCCCTGTGCTGCCAAACATTATAGTCAAGTTCGCAATTGATGATAGAAAAGTTTGACAAGCTTGGTTGAAAGGTCTATCAGGCTAATTGACAATTGAAGCATGCCATATGGCGACCAAGTTTTCATGTCTCTCGTTTTTTTGTTAAGAGACGCATAAAGTATAACAATACAGATATTTTGGAAGATATGTGGTACAAATATTTGATGGAGGCAGCCTAATTTCACTAATGCTAGAAACCACGTGTTTTAAATATGGTAATTTGTTTTAAAGAGTGAAATATGGTTAATGGGGTTCGGGTTACTATGATTCACCTGATATTTGATAAAGTTACATCCATTTTAACATGTTCATATGACTCGATGGAACCGATATTAAGTGTTTGGTCTAATTCCGTTAGCTTATAATAAATTATGGAATTATTGTATAGTTTAGTAAGGATTGAATGTTTTAATAATTTTAATTGAGTATTTAGCATTATCAGCATAATCAACAATACAAACAAATATTTAGGTTATTTTTTTTAGTCATTTTTTTTTTTATTGTTTCACATCAAAAAAAAATATTATCAGTTGGGGGATAGTATTTAAATTATTTTTTAATTTTATAAAATTGTGTTTATATTTTAGAATTACCAATTTGTATATATAATTGAATTAGGATAATTTTATAAATTTGTTACTTTTCAATTTAATTTTGTAAGAGAAATTCTAATTCTTTGTTTCTATATAGTAAAAAAATTATATATTTACCAAATAATTAAATAAAATTAACTAAAAGCAATTTTTCCAATTCCCTAGTATGGCCAAACACTCTCAATATTCTGATGATAAATATTAATGCCATTTTTCAAATCACACTTTACTCATTTTTCAACATTAGCCATTAAATAATTTTTTTTTTCTTTTTGCAGAAGCCCTTGTGGTTTTGTGGCATCTCCCCTAGCCTTATTGCTAGTGGATCGATCCTCAAGTGTTACAGAGGTTAATCCCAAAAAATAAGTAATGTTTTTTTCTAAAAAAAACAAAAACACACACACAGAGAGAGAGAGAGAGAGAGAGAGAGAGAGAGAGAGAGAGAGAGAGAGAGAGAGAGAGAGAGAGAGAGAGAGAGAGAGAGAGAGAGAAATAAAAAAAACATAAGCAAACTAAATACAATTAGGACATTACCCTTGACTCATAACGCCAATTGTTGTTTATTAATATTTTTGTGTGAAATTCAATACCCATCCAAAAATGTTTTTGCACTCATTTTACCAATTTGGCCCCAAAATATTTTATGTTCATAGTTATGTCCTAGTAGCTTGGTAAGTTTTCTTTTGTAAGTTTTTGTCATGCACAAAAACAGAGTAGATGTGTACTATTTTTATCTTTTAGAAAAAGTGAAATAACATAAACCAACGATAATTGCATCAAATTCCGGTGTTTAACAATAGTCACAAATTGCAGTCAAATTGTGACCATTACTTTCAATTATGGTGGTTTAAACTGTCAAAATTTGAGTTTTAGAGAGAGAGAGAGAGAGAATAAAAAAAACATAAGCAAACTAAATACAATTAGGACATTATCCTTGACTCATAACGCCAATTGTTGTTTATTAATATTTTTGTGTGAAATTCAATACCCATCCAAAAATGTTTTTGCACTCATTTTACCAATTTGGCCCCAAAATATTTTATGTTCATAGTTATGTCCTAGTAGCTTGGTAAGTTTTCTTTTGTAAGTTTTTGTCATGCACAAAAACAGAGTAGATGTGTACTATTTTTATCTTTTAGAAAAAGTGAAATAACATAAACCAACGATAATTGCATCAAATTCCGGTGTTTAACAATAGTCACAAATTGCAGTCAAATTGTGACCATTACTTTCAATTATGGTGGTTTAAACTGTTAAAATTTGAGTTTTAAAAATTAAAATCGTGTAAGGGCAAGTGTCATCAGTTGTTAAAGTGATTTTAGCCCCAAAAGAATGCCTCTTCACTCTTCACTTAAATAACACAATACACTCTTCAATCTACAAGAATGCATGGTTGCACGATCCAACGAGAGAGGTACATCGTAGGCCACAACTACTACAAGCCACCACCATCGCGATGTAACAGCTGTGTCTATACTTGAAATATAGGATTCTATAAAACCACTTAACATACTAGTGATTGTGATTTCATTTTGGTTTTCTTTCATAAATTTGATCCCTTTTGTCTCCAAAATTACTTTCAAATTAAAGAAAATGGTACCACTACAAGAAATAAGGGGTTTAGCGACAGTTTTTTTGGAGGTTTTAGTGATGGTTTACACTGTCACTAAAACTCTTAATGACGGTTGACAAAACCATCATGGAACCAAGGGGATTGTAACGGTTTAGGTCAATTGTGGGAATGGTGTCGTTAGAATGACTCATAGCAACAGTTGGGCAACCATCGCTATGACTAGACCTAACAACAATTGTCCAGCCATCATTTGGACTAATCAGTGTGACGGTTTTACAATTCGTTGTTAAGACCATGATGCGTACTAACGACGATTAAATTAATTTCCATCATATTGTAAAAGAATCAAAAAATATATCAAATTAGTCTATTGAAGAACAGTAATACAAAATTCAACAAGAATGTAAATTAAGTGAAATTAAAAAAAATTTAAAAAATTTATGAATTTAACGATGGTTTGAACAACCGTCGTGAAAACATATCCATAATGACGATTAAATAACCGTCGTTATGACAAGTCATAGCGACGCTTTAGTTAATCATCATTATGGATCTGTTTTCACGACGGTTGTCCAAACCGTCATTAAATTTATAATTTTTTTTTAATTTTTTTAATTCCACCTAATTTACATTCTTGTTGAATTTTGTATTACTGTTTTTCAATAGACTAATTTGATATATTTTTTGATTCTTTTACAATATGATGGAAATTATTTTGTAATGTGATATTTTTTTTCAAATTTATCGGCATTAATCGAGATTGTTAATATAAAAAAATATTTAGATGCAAATGAGATATAAAAAATAATTTTATACAAAAAATTAATAGTCACTGAGAAATTAAAATTACAATGTACACCCTATAAAGATAATATAAAAATATATCAAATACAATGAAATCATGTTCCTAAGTCCTAGGGTTGTTGATGAGTCTGATGTTCATTAGCATAATCACCGGGGACTTGAACAACAATTTCGTCGTGTAAGCATTTTTAGATTAAATAAAATCATAGCAACAGTTGTTTACAGAGTTTAATTATTGCTATGTGTTAAGAAATTACCTTAGGACCTGGATTGTGAGGGAGTGCAATTTCAGGCAGCACTTGCCCTAAAAGTTCTGTAATATAAATGCCATAGCTACCTCTATCTGTCACTATCATGCTACTATGTCAATATCACGTGCTGCTCACTCGGCCTTACGCGTTATTCGTTCAATCTCTCATCGCATCTGCTCGACATCCTGCTCTTCTATTGTCGCTTTAAGGCAAGCTACCTTGGTCTGCAACTCCTCGTATGAAGGCCCAGAGTATGAGCTCAACCCAACCGAGCCACAACCAAAGACTTGACTTGGGCAAACACCCAACTCAAATCCTCGAATACGACTCGAGTGCTCCCTAGTTCCCAAAGCTCTCATAAGTGAATTAACTGTCGAGAGCTCTTAGGAAGAGTTATCCTCCTCTTGGATCGAGATAATTTTTTTCTACAAAATCGAAGAGCAGACAATAAATATTGTTAAAAATTAACAGACAACCAAATAAAATATTAGCATTTTAAGTTAATAATAGATTTATACGTACATCGATTACTCGAATTTTGTCATTGATGTATGATCCATCAACCTTTTTATGAGTTATCGTCCATACATCACCACAAGTCACTAGGCTCCCAACTTTAACCTCTTGAAATTTTGAACAATTAATAGATTGTTTATTATGTAAATTAATGTTTTATTAAAATTAAAATAAGATATTGAAAAAGAAAAACTTACCATATCAGCCTTCTACGTCTTCTATTTCGTCTATTCTTAACAGGCACATCCTAGATAATCGCATAAACAGATTAATTAATCACATTTTATAAAAAATAAAATACATGAACAATTGAATATAATTAATTACCTTGAACTTTGCCTCAAGGCGATAGTTGATGAAAGTCACCCACTAATCACGTGGGATGCTAGATGGGACGTCTTTGTACAACTCTTCCCTAGTCTTTGTCCCAGCGTACTTCAGCCGAAATAAATTATAATGTGGGGCTCTCCACTTCGCTCCAAGTGATTGCAAAATTAACTTCTTGTGGAGGTTTGTCACATTAAAGTGTGTCTACAAAAGAAAGTACAAATGTCAGTAAAACATAAAAAAGAATCTGTTGTAATTAGTAAAAAAAGTGTCCATACTTGTACAATGTTTATGAAAACATTCGTCTTGTAATCTTAAAAAATGCTCCTCCAATCTCTGTAGAAGATTAGGAAAAAGCAGAAATCATCCCCAATAGTGCTAAGAAAAACACTGAGAATACCATTATTCTCTTCGACGAGTTAGGTGTTGTTGAACGAGACAACCACATTATGCCTAGAGGGTAACACCCAACCATCATGGACAATCAACTTCTTGGACGTCACTTGCCCAGTCTTGTCTAGCAGAAGATAAAATGATCGTGTTGGATCAATATTTGGGTGTTAGTTATTATAGACACATGAATTTTACGATTCTTATCGGTGACGTCAACTGTCTAACTCCTCCTGTGTCTACGCTCCTATTGAGCAAGCTAATGCTCCTCTTCCACATCGGCAAACAGGTCGTCTATATCAATCTCAACATCGTCCTCTGGTGCCTTATGGTTAGGAGGAAGAAGTGTGCATAGGATAGCCTCAGACTTCGGCACTCGAGAGCTAATAGGGGGTACCGTAGATGGGACAACCTCAGACTGCATAGTGTCATCCTCACTAGGCTGTCTGCCCTAACTGATCACTAGGCAGACCGTATGACTATAAGAACTAGATGCACTTGCCCTGCCCGTGAACAGTGATCTAGCCTTCCTCATCCGTACAATTCCTGTCATAACAAAATTAATAAGAGTAACTCTAATAACATGTAACAATCATAAATTATTTATAAGTAAAGAAAAATATATTTAAAATAATTATCCTCAAATTAATACCGTAACAAACATAGATTCACTTCTCCTTCTAGAAATAATCTATCTAAATTTTAAGCGTGCAATAGATCACTTTCGTATAAAATATTGTCATTGTTGTGTGTATGTTTTACCAAATATTGCAAGTGCACGACGTAGCTGTAGCTAGTTCAGCAAGTACGGGTCGTGTCCCACAGAGAACAATGCCAATTACTAGAATTTTCACAAAAAGTGATATCCAAATCGATACAATTCGATCAGAGAGTGTCACAATTAAATAGATGCAAATATCCAAGTAAGTAAAGCCTAGGGTTAGGGTTCACCACACTTGTGATACTCAACAACTGATAATTACCTCTAATTGAAATTGTCTAGATTATTGGGGATGGTTTAACCTTAATTAATTAAAAATCTCTTTCAAGCATTACCAATCGTACCTAAGTTAATCAAATTACCTACTTTCATGGTTCTTAGCTTAACCTAGGTCCATTAAGCTTTATGCCAACCATAGAATGCAACTAATCGGTTTTCTCGTTCCCATTAATTGATTCAATCCTAGAGTATCTTAAACTACTTTCGTGATTAAGATATCCCTAATTAACTATTGGGTTCCAGTTTTAATCTTCACCTTTCAGTTCATCGATTAAATACCTAAGACGTGATAGACTGGTGATCAGGCATTCTATCAACTAATTCATGCATATAATAGTCAATCCAAATTAATCTAGTACCAATTACAATTAGGGTTTCGCAATTCAGGTCATAAGCACAGTATCATTGTATCACAATTGAGTTCACCGAAAACCTAGATTGAATTTACTCACACATCATCAAAACAAGAATCAAATTCATCTTCATTGAGTAAATCATAGTAGTTCAGTACAATTGAAAGAGAATGAGTAGAAGTAGAAGAAGAAAACTAAAAATAGAAAGATAGAACCTGGTGTGCAAATAAATTCAGATGAATAACAACCTTGAATGCCGTAAAATCTACTCTAGAACATCAAAATCATCAATAATCTATGTAAAAACCTAGTCTAAATGTGTTTCCTCAGCCTAAAAGGTGCTTCTCCAGTGTTTTCTACGGTCCTCCCTCGTTCAGCTGCGCATCCCCAAGCCTCCCTTCCTTCTCCTCCATTCAAAAACCCTAATTTAACGTTCTATACGGACCTCGAAGCACGGCTGTGTCCTAGGACACAGCTTGGCCGTGCTTTGGGCTGGAATCTGGGGAATTCCTGCATCTCTTGCTCAGAGCACGGCCAGACCGTGTTACAAGCCACCAAGCACGGCCTGGCCGTGCTGCATGCTGCCATGCTCCTTTCTTTATGATTTTTGATGTGTAGCATCCTTACTTCCTCCTTAGCATATCCCAAGTCTTTTAGGCTCTTTCTATGATTGCTTTTCCTTACTTCTTGGCTACTTTTACTCTCCTACAATCACAAAACAAACCACAGCAGTACCCAGAACAAAGTATAACTAAAAGCATAGAAATAATCACAAGTTACTATGAAATAGGGGACAAAATATTACTGATAAGCACTCAAAATTCCCCTTTATCAGTCATCATCTTCGCCCATCTCATATAAGTCACAGAATTTTAAATGCACAACCATACACCATTTATTGTCAAACGTATCTTCTACATAGTATACTTGGTAAGCTTTACATGTTTGGATGTATGACTCGTCATCGTCATTTTCACCAGTATGAATCAACCGCGAGAAATCAACAGAGGTCACCTCGAAGTAATCCATTGTAATGACCTTAGGTGTAGTTGAATTGGCCCACATACACTTAAATAAACTGACTGTAAAGTGGCCATAGTAGTTCAATTCTATAATATCTAATAATTTCCCATAATACAAGACACTACTAAATTAAATGTTCTTGTCACTACTTCTGACATAACTCATCATCCCAAAAGTACTGTAAACTCTACTATTTTGAGTTGTTATCCCTTGGTCTCGCTCTAAATTTTAAATTTTGAATCTGTTTACATTGTCTGCACTGTATCGGCATGCTCTATTTAGTGGCCTACATGCAAGAAATCTTAAATCAATAAATTGAGGTCCACCACCATATTTGCAATATGGATAAAGAAGATGATGCCATAAGTTGTGCTCATAATGGATGACAAATACAAATTAACAATCAATTGTATACTTACACAATCAGTAAATCAGGAGACAAATTTCCTATGGACTTTTTTTATCTATCTCAGAAGATGATTGTGTTCGACTTCGTAAGTTATGCCTTACGTAGTCTCTAAATTCCCTGTACGGAAAACAGTATACACAAACTTAATACTACATATCAACCAAGTTAATATTAAAGTAGCTAAAAGTCATAATTTACTCACTATAGGTAAGGATCAACTTCTTTACAGTTTGTTAAGACATAGCGATTGGCTTACAATTTTTGCTACAGGAAAAGTGTGAAATATTCAAACCTACCAACTGATCTTCCTATTTAGGGGAACAACGTATCCCTATCGGAAGTCCTAACATCAAGTCGATTGTCCACACAAATATGATGATTGAAGACCGTCTTTACACCATCCAAGTACCTTAAACAAAATATTATAACTTTTCCTATAACATATGACTCAATTATTGAGCTTTATAGCCTTGCTTTATTCTGAATGAATGACTAAAACTTACCCAAGTATCTATACAATATACATTAATTAAATAAAACTTGAGAAACAAAAGAAAAAGGAAATAAAGCACATCTGAGTGTTTTTTGTTTTTACCTTTTAAAGGGATACATTCAACAATATTGGATTGGTCCTCCTAACTTGGTTTCTTAGACCAAGTTAACTGTTAAGTGCACCATGATTGTAAAGAAGGAATGTAGGAATAACATCTCTATATAGCACAACATCATAACAATACAATTCTAAAATTGGTCAAGTTCGTTGACATTTAAAACTCTAGAACAAACTTGTAAGAAGAATGAACATAACTCGATTAAAACTACGAACACTTGCTTATGAAGTGTCTTCTTTATGGATAAGGATAACAATTATTCCATAAAAATGTGACAGTCATGACTTTTCAACCCCCCAATCTTACGTTATATTAAGTTAATGCATCTGGAGATATTATTAGAACATCCGTCGAGCACAGATATATACTTTAGTGTTATGAAAAGGATATCCTTATCTAAATTTGTTAACGTGAACAAAGCAGGTGGATATTTTCCGTCATTATATTACCATAGCTCTGACCTCACACCTAACTCTTTGATGATATCATAGCTAGAGCTGACAAAATGAAATGAAATGTGGACCCGCTTTAAGTCCCAGTTGGACCTATCACAAGAGCTCGGGTTAAAATATTCAAAGAAGTACTTAATGGTCTAATTTTATAGGCCCATTAAAGAAAAAACTGCATTACTACTAAAGAAGAGGTAAGACTGGTCCATATCATTAAAATCCACTCAAATATGGGTCAAGACCCGCCAATCTAAATTTAAAACTAAAGTACAAGAAGATTGAAAGTCAAAGACTGAATATAATCCCAAAATAAAGGATTTATTTAATGACCCAATTTAGGCTACGTTTTTTCTGATTTATTTACTTTTAGTGTTTTGTTTATTTGATTAGGAAAGTTTCATATTTGATAATTTTTAGAGGAGTTTTCTATTTCTAATTTTTTTTTCCCTATAGGAGTTTTCTATGTAGTTTTCCTTGTTTGTTTAGGTAATTGACCTATAAATAAGTATGAATGCTCTTGAAAAGACAGATTATCATTAATAATATTGAGAATTTTTTCTCTTTGATTTTTCAAAGAACTTTTCTGAACTTATCAAGATTTTTTTGTGGCGTTCAAGCAAAACTTATCACTCACAATATTCTTTTTCTTTCTTGAGTGTGGCATCTACAATATTTCTTATACCTTTGGTTCTTATCTTTTTATAGATAATGAGTCAAGGTCATTTATTTTTTTTTATTTTTTTTTATTATAAATATGAATTAGAATGCGATCCTTCCAATTGGATCCCATATTGATTTCAGGTCTCACTACTCTTGGTGATGTTCATATTAGGGGTTCACAGCATTTGGTATAAGAGCCTAAGTTCTAAATCAGGTCTGATCTACCCTATTTATTTATTTCTTGTTATTATTCTGTATCTTGTGATCTTTTTTTTACTTGTATTCTTCATTCTTCTTATCTTATTTTAATTTCTTGTGTTCTTGGTTCACATACATATCTGAAAAAATTAAAAAAAGGAAAAAAAAGAATTTCGAAAAAAAATTGAAATTAAAAAAAGTGCAAAACTCCAAAATATAAAAAAAGGGAGAAATCCGAAAAAAAAAGGGGGGGTTAGAATTCAATATTGTTGAAATTCAAGTTTTCACCTAGTTTGTGCAATTTGGTCTAAAAAAAATAGAGAACCAATAATTTTGTTTACATCAATTGTTTTTCTCTTTATTTCGTTTGCTTTTCTTACTTTGATTATTTTTCCTATATCAATTGTTTCCTTTCCTCTTGTCATTGATTTCTTTCTATTCTAGTTGCTTCTTCTTGTGATTTTCTTATTCAATTTACTTATCTTGTCTTTAATTTTGTTTTTTTTTCTAAAGTTATATTGCTTTGTTCCTTTGTTTCTTAAAATTATTTTTTCTTCTTTTACTCTTTGCATTCTATTAGTTGAGTTTGGATTGTTGCAAGAATATTTTTGTTTGAATTCTTTTGAGTTCAATAAAGAATTGAAAGAGGGGACTAAGAGAGGAAAAAGGCAAGAGAGTGTGAGCTTATAAGAGGGTAAAAGCCAAAATTTAAGTAAACACGAGTGTGAGTGCCATTAATTTTGAGAAAAACATGTGAGCTAGTGTTGTGAGATTTTTTTTACTCTAACATTGTTTTAAAGAAAAATCATGTCTCACAACAAAGAAAAAAATGCTTCCAAAGGTGTGTCAGAAATGGTTGATCCAAAGTTGATGATGAAAGCTTTAGTAAGTGAGATGAGAAGAGTTTGGAGAGTGGAGATGGAGTAGGTTCATAAACGGTTAGATCGAGTAGAGAATGTACATGTGGCAGAGTCACAAAATACTCCTAATATATGTAAGAGAGGAAGAGTTCAATCAAGGGAGAGTGTTGAAGATTAAGAGTATTATAGAGATGATATTGATGAAGTTGATAGGGATTTGAGTAGAAGATATAGTGGAAGGTTTAGAGAAGTTAGGAATTGGGTTGATAATAATTTAGAAAGTATTAAAATGAAAATTTCACCCTTCCAAGGTGAAAATGATCCAGAAGTTTATTTAGAATGGGAGAAAAAGATGGAGTTGGTGTTTGATTGTCACAACTATTCTGAGTTAAAAAAGGTAAAATTGGCTGCCATTAAATTTATTGACTATGCTATTATTTGGTGGGATCAATTGATTTTAAGTAGGAGACGAAATGGAAAAAGATCCATTGAGACATGGGAGGAGATGAAATTAATTATGAGGAAGCAATTCATTTTAAGCCACTATCATAGAGACTTGTTTAAGAAATTGCAAAGCCTTACTCAAGGGTCTAAAAGTGTTGAAGACTACTATAAGGAGATGGAGATAACCATGATTCGAGCCAATGTGGAGGAGGACCGAAAAGCTACAATGGCGAGATTCTTAGTTGGCTTAAACCGTGATATAACAAATTTGGTAGAGTTGCAACATTATGTGGAATTATACGACATAGTGCACATGGCCATAAAGTTGGAGCAATAACTAAAAGGGAAGGGATCATCAAGAATAGGACAAAATTTGAGTTCTTCTTTAACATGGAAGTTGAATTGGAGTAGGAGGGATGACAAAACCAAGGCCGAACCTTCTAAAGAAAATAAAAATGGAGGCACACCAAACCAAGGTAAAACTATTTCCCAATCTTCTAGAACTAGAGATGTTAAATGCTTTAAGTGTTTAGGAATGGGTTATATTACTAGCCAATGTACAAATAAAAGAGTAATGATATTGAAAGATAATGGTGACATTAAGACCGAAGATGAGTCCGATAATAAGTCTATGCCCCCTTTGGAGGATGCAAGTGAAATTGAGTATCCGATTAATGGATAACTTTTAATTACAATGAGAGCCCTTAATGTGCAAATCAAACAAGATGAAGAGGTACAACGAGAAAATATTTTTCATACTAGATGTCATGTTAATAATAAAGTATGTAGCATGATTATTGATGGGGGAAGCTGTACTAATATAGCTAGCACTAGTTTGGTTGAAAAATTGAATTTGGCCACTTTAAAACATCCAAAGCCATATAAGCTACAATGATTGAATGATTGTGGAGAAATTAAGATGACTAGGCAAGTGTTGGTGTCAATCTCCATTGGGAAGTACAAAGATGAAATTTTGTGTGATGTGGTGCTAATGCAAGCGGGACATATTCCATTGGGAAGACCATGGTAATTTGATAGACATGTAATTCATGATGGTTATACCAATAGATACTCGATTGTATATGATAAAAAAAATAACTCTTGTGCCCTTAACTCCAAAGCAAGTGTTTGAAGATCAAGTGAAGTTAAAAAAGAGAGTGACTTAAAAAAAGTGAGTAATGTTTCAAAAGAAAGAGAGGCTAAATCAAGAGAAAGAGAGAAATATGTTGAAAAAGAAAATAATTGTTAGCTAATGAGAAAATAAGAGATAGAAAACAAATGAATTTTTATGCAAGAAAGAGTGAAGCCAAAAGAGCATTGTGTTTAAATAAGTCTTTAATCGTACTATTGTACAAAGAGACTTGTTTAAGTATTAATGAATTTAACTCTTTTTTTCCTAGTGTTGTAATTTCTTTTTTGCAGGACTATGAGGATGTATTCCTCGAAGAAATACCAAATAGCTTACCACCAATTAAGGGAATTGAGCATCAAATAGATTTTATACTGAGAGCATCAATTCCAAATAAGCCAGCCAATAGAAGTAATCCTAAGGAGACATAAGAACTTTAAAGGCAGATTTGAGAGCACATAGAGAAAGTGTATGTGCGAGAGAGCATGAGTCCATGTGTAATTCTAGTGTTGCTTGTTGTAACACCCCCAATTTAAAGGCACATGAAATTTTTTTTTTTCGGCAATCAGATATTTACTTTAACATGCATAACACTATTTTTTGTCATGGAAATAGATACATATAGGTTCTCTCATGTATACACATTATACAGACCAAGTTATAAATATCAAAGTAACAGCAGAAGTAGGGATTATGCCTGTGGCATTCAGAGCATACTCTAGAATACAAACACAGTATAATTCAAAAACTGTGAATCTTGAAAGCAACGTAGACTCACTCAGAGAATATGTCACCTAACTGATCACCTACCTACATGATCAGACTCTGTATTATTATCTAAAAAATGTGAAAATATTGTGTAGTGAGTTTAACAACTCAGTGAGCAGATAATACCTCATATGACCTCTTAAGTCAGCATATGGATGTACTCATGTTTTAAAATTTGTCACATAAAAAATATAGTTCAAAAGTACATTCATATGAGACCCGTATTTCAAATATTCTCAAATCAAAAGATATTCAGATATCCAAAACTATATTCAGCACGGTATGCTCATTAAATAAATGTTGTTATGCATTAAAATATTTTACATGAAAACACTAGGAGAATCCCATATTAAAACCATCAAATATTCCCAAGCACACAGCAAGGGATGATATTATGTTTAACTGTATAAACTACAGTAAAATATTAAAATTTTGAGATAAAGTAATAAATTTTGTTGATACATAATTAACATACTATATATGCACTGAAAATCCACTCTTTTTACATAATGCTTAAGCATGTTACAGCTCTCATTACACTTAATTCACTCATTTGCTATATGTAGAATGATCGATCGATTACAGTCACAATAAATGATCAGAGAATGTGAGTTCATCACCCATCTATCTCCTCACATTACCACTGTCACTCGGTTGGAGCGACCCTCCCTTGGCTCACTCAGACTGATAGGGCGTTCCTTACTTAGTACCGTCACAAGCCATACAACCCGTCGATATTCATCCATACATATAAAACATATATATATATATATATATATATATATATATATATATATATATATAAATTCATATTTATCAAATGCAATGTATAATCATCAAGCAACTCGCAATGAGCTTGACGTTTGGCATTCAATCATAATCAGTAACTTTATAGTTTTATAAATCAATGCCTCATATACATAAGATTCACTTTACCAAATAATGATAAATACATTTAGAACCACATATTCAATGAGTTTCAAATCTATTTATAAATCCATACTCTTCTTGAACTATGTGTCAGTTCATAAGCAAAATAGGTATTTTAACACATTTCATAAACTTATGATAGCATAAATAATTTGTAAATATAACTAATTATACATTTTAAGTTTAAGAAAAGTATGGGGTAAGTCATAGAAAGAATTATCTACTCACAGGTTAGGGCTCCAGGTTGGACAACCTTAAATGTATTTTTTTAAGTCAAATATGATCAAATAGACTTCAAAAACAAGTTCAGAGGGTCCAAAAACCAAGGAAATGACTTCGGAATCGCAAAAATTGACCTTCGGGAGCTTGGTCAACACTGGTCAACTCCAGAATCAATATTCATACCAACTGGATTTACTGTTCACTATGCACAAAAAATTATTAGATGACTGAAAATTTTCATATCCTGAGGTTTATTTATCTCTTGAATCCATCTACGGTGTCAAAATTTCAATTTGAGGACTCTAAATAAGAGTTTCAAAGTTTACTTTTAAAAAAAAAATTCTACTTTTGGTATGCGATGATTCTTCAGCTATTTTGAAAAATTGTTCAGTCAATATTGTAGTGCTCTTCCTCTTGAATTCAGTGGTACTCTTAGTTTTGAGATCAAATGCCCGAAAGTCCTCTAGATCTAGAGAGAGAAAGTTACTATTTATACTATTCATTCGCCCCGAAAATCTTTTTGTCCTCTTTTTTTTTATATAAATGATGGAAGACCAATTAGTAATTTGTTAATTGTTAGAGGAAGTCCTTGCAAATTTTATTATTTACATTTTGACCCCTAAACTTTTAGAAAATTACAATTTGACCCCAAATATATTAACAAGTTTTCATTTTCATCCTTAAAACCTTTCAATTATATCTCTACTCCTTTATTTTTTTCAATAATCCATATATAAATGAGAATTACTAAATTTTAGGGATGTTACACTTGCACCTAAGAAGGATGGGACATGGAGGATGTGTATTAACTGCCATGCTATTAATAATATTATAGTAAAGTATAGACATCCCATTCTTAGATTACATTATATGCTTGATGAATTGCATGGTTCTTGTGTTTTTACAAAGATTGATCTTAAACGTGGATATCATCAAGTTAGAATGAGAGAAGGTGATGAATAGAAAACTGCTTTTAAAACAAAATATGGTTTATATGAGTGGTTAGTTATGCCATTTGGATTAACTAATGCACCAAGTACTTTCATGAAATTGATGAATCATGTTTTGCATACTTTTATTGGCAAATTTTTTATTGTATACTTTGATGATATTCTGATTTATAGCAAAAACTTGAATGAACATGTTGAGCATTTAAAACTTGTTTTAGATGTTTTGAGAAAAGAAAAGTTGTTTGCTAACATCAAGAAGTGTACCTTTTGCACAGATAAACTTATATTCCTTAGATTTGTTATCAATGCCAAAGGAATTGAGGCAGATAAAGAAAAGGTAAAAGCAATTCAAGATTGGCCAAGTCCTACAAGTGTAGGTAATGTTAGAAGTTTTCATGTTGTTGGCTAGTTTTTATAGAAGGTTTGTAAAAGATTTTAGTACCCTAACTGCACCTTTGACTGAAGTTATAAAAAATAATGTGGGTTTTAAGTGGAGTGATGAACAAGAAAAGGAATTTAATTTGATTAAAGAAAAATTAACTAATGAACCCTTACTTGCTTTACCTAACTTCACAAAAACTTTTAAAATTGAGTGTGATGCCTCAGGAATAGGTATTGGAGCTGTCCTAATGCAAGAAGGGTGTCCCATTGCCTACTTTAGTGAAAAACTAAGTGGAGCAGCCCTAAACTATCCAACATATGACAAAGAGATGTTTGCATTAGTTAGGGCATTGAAAACTTGACAACGCTATCTTTGGCCAAAAGAGTTTGTGATTCACACTGATCATGAATATTTGAAGCATTTAAAGGGTCAACACAAGTTGAACAAGCGACATGCCAAATGGGTGAAGTTTATTGAAACATTTTCTTATGTGATTAAGTACAAGAAAGGTAAGGAAAACATTGTGGCTAATGCATTGTCTCGAAGGAATGCTTTACTTTCTACTTTAAATGCAAAATTGCTTGGGTTTGAATATATAAAAGACGTGTATGTTGATGATCCTGATTTTTGTAATGTATTTAATGCATGTGAGAAAGTAGCATTTGGTAAGTTCTTTAGGCATAATGAATTTTTGTTTAGAGAAAATAAATTATGTGTGCCTAAATATTCATTACATGACTTGCTTGTTAGAGAAGCTCATGGAGGTCTTTGATGTGACATTTTGGCATATCCAAGACTTAGAGTGTTTTGCATGAACATTTTTTTTACCTCATATAAAACGTGATGTAAAATGGATATATGAAAAGTGTATCATTTGTAGACAAGCTAAGTCTACAATTAAATTTCATGGGTTATATACTCCTTTGTCTATACATAGTGAACCTTGGATGGACATATCTATGGATTTTTGTTAGGTTTACCTAGGTCAAAAAGGGGTAGGAATTCTATATATGTGGTTGTGGATAGGTTTTCTAAAATGGCACATTTCATACCATGTCATAAAACTGATGATACATCACATATTTCTGATTTATTTTTCAAAGAAATTGTGAGATTGCATGGCATGCCTAGGATTATTGTGTTTGACATAGATGCAAAATTCTTAAGCTATTTTTGGAAGACTTTGTTGGGTAAGTTAGGGATGAAACTTTTATTTTCTACTACTTGTCATCCATAAACTGACAATCAAACTGAAATAGTTAATATGACTTTATCTACTTTGTTACGTGCCATAATACAAAAGAATATGAAATCATAGGAGGAATGTTTGCCACATGTTGAGTTTGCATATAATAAGAGCATACATTTTGCAACTAAGTTTTCTCCTTTTGAAATTGTGTATGGGTTTAATCTAGTAAATTCTTTGGATTTAACTCCTTTACCTATGGCTGAGCATATTAACTTAGTTGAAAAGAAAAAAGTTGAATTTGTTAGGCAAATTCATTAAAAAGTTTGACAAAACATTGAGAGAAAAACTGAGCAATATGTCAAACAAGCTAATAAAGGGCGCAAGAAAGTTGTATTTAAGCCCGGTGATTGGGCTTGGTTACATATGAGGAAGGAAAATTTTCTAGCTCAAAGGTAAACTAAATTACTTCCATGAGGGGATGGTCTATTTCAAGTGATTGAAATGATCAATGATAATGTCTACAAATTAGATCTTCCAAGTGATTATAATGTTAGTGCAACTTTTTATGTTTCTAACTTGTCTCCTTTTGATGTAGGTGATGATTTAAGGACAAATCATTTTCAAGAGGAGGGGAATGATGATATCTTGGCTAAGGCTGACAAATGGAAATAAAATGCAGACCTGCTTCAAATCCCAGTTGGACCTATCACAAAATCTCTGGTTAAAATATTCAAAAAAACATTTAATGGTTTAATTCTAGAGGCCCATCAAGGAGAAAACTACAATACTACTAAAGAAGAGTCAAGACTGGTCCATATCATTAAAATCCACTTAACTATGGGTCAAGACCCGTCAATCTGAATATGGACCTAAAGTACAAGAAGATTAAAAGTCAAAGATTGAATATAAGTTCAAAATAAAAAATTTATTTAATGGTCCAATTTAGGCTACGCTTTTTTTTTTTCTGATTTATTTACTTCTATTGTTTTGTTTATTTGACTAGAAAATTTTCTTATTTGATAGTTTCTAGAGGAGTTTCCTATTTCTAATTTTCTTTGCCCTCTAGGAGTTTCCTATATAGTTTTCCTTGTTTGTTTAGATAATTGGCCTATAAATAGGCATGTATGCTCTTGAAAAAGACAGGTTATCATTAATATTATTGATAGTGTTTTCTCTTTGGTTCTTTAAAGAAATTTTCTAAACTTATTAAGATTTTCTTATAGTGTTCAAGTAAGACTCATCACTCACAATCTTCTTTCTCTTTCTTGAGTGTGGCGTCTATAATATTTCTTATATTTTTTGTTCTTATTTCTTTATAGATAATGGGTCAAGGTCATTTTTTTTTATTTTGTTATAAATCTGAATTAGAATACGATCCTTCCAATTGGATCCCATATTGATTCTGGGTCTCACTACTCTTGGTGAGGTTCATATCAGGGATTCACATCACTCTTGTAAGTCTTTTCGTGCATTTACGTGGTCTTTTAAACGGATAGTGTCATTTAACAAAGTATACATGATTGTTATCACAAACATTTTTCTCAATATGCATGAGATCAAGATTCTAACGCAAAAAATTGTTCGCCTAGTACGGAAGTTGAAAGAATATGCTTTTTTTACACCATTGTTGAGTCTCAGTATCAACACCACCATGACTTCGGATCCTCTATGAAGGCCAGTTCAAGCCATGTCATTGATGTTCATCACCTGTTACAACTCCTCTGTTCTCGACCTATAGGATCTACATTTTTTTAACACAACATGAATATCATCAACTTGTCTTAAAATTTCTATGCCATTCAATTGCAAAGGATGATCTCTTCTTTCCTCTCTCTTATCAAACCTATTGCAGATCATCCTAAATTTGTGACTTGAATTTAGAAAGCGACGATATCCCATAAAACACCACTTGCGACTGCAAGGGGGCGCAGAGTAGTTGAGTTAAAGTTACAATGTGGACAGGTTAGTCCAGTATGAGTATTCTAACATGATAAACATTCAAGGCCGGAAAAATCACTAATTATCCACAAAAGATCTTTATACATGTTGAACATTTCATTGCTGAATGAATTGTAAGTCTGAATACCGTCAAACTATAACTCCTTCAGCTTTTCAATCAACGGTTGCAAAAATACATCTATATCATTTTTTTGTACCTTTCTACCTAGAATTATCATTGACAGAATGAAAGAATTATGTTTCATGCACATCTAAGGAGGGAGGTTGTAAGGTATCAGTACGACTAGCCATATGTTGTAACTTGTACTTAAGTTGCTAAATGGATTGAAACCATCAGTGGTAAGCCCTAAACACATTCCTTGGATCAGATGTAAATTGAGGATTCAAAAAGTCAAATCCCTTCCATTCCTCGGAGTCCCTCGGATGCCTTATCAAGCTATCACAATTCACATATGTGGAAGGCCATCTCATATATTTGGCACTCTTAAAAGACATAAACAATCTTTGCAGTCGTGGCTTAAGTGGAAAGTATATGATGATTTTATTAGCCACCTTCTTCTGCAATCGTTTTGACATGCATGGATTTTTTGATAATTCAACCCTAACTTATTAATTATTTTTTAGCCTCGTAAAATGAAGATGAGATTTTTTCATATGGGATTTTTTGGTATCATCGACATGGGCTTGTCACTTATTTTGCATAAACATTTTATGTGATACAAATTCACCAAAAAAGACAAGTTGGAATATTTCTCTCACCCATCGTATAGTTGTTTTTTACCATCTTTCAGTAACTCAAAAAAATCTTTCGTACCTCGTCTATCCTTTCTGCTAACAGTGGAACTGGCATATCCACAGAATCAATACTTTCATATTCGTAATGAATCCCGAATACATCACAGCCTATGTTCTGCACAGGGTCATCCCGAAAAATGGGTCGTTCCACCATCTCCTGTTGCATTATATGATGTCCTACAGTAGGATCTTCTGTTGACCTTTCCCTGTGCATACTCCAGAAATTGTATCTTTGTAGGAAGGGTTTGATGATTAAGTGTTGGTACACAACCTCTGTAACTTGTCATTTCTTAAATCTACACTTTAGGTATGAGCATATTATTCTACTTTCAACACTTGAGTTAACATTTGAAAAATTCAAAAATCATCTAGACCATCCAAATATTTTCAGGTGTGTTGAAGTGTATGGATCTAAGACACATCCATATTTGAAGACATTATAAAATTTAAAAATTAAATATTACGTCCACTAATTAATGCGTTACTAAATGTACTAATTCATATTCTAATCGTTCTCCAAAGATTAACTAATATAACAGAAAATTTCATTAACTTTTATTCTATTTAATATATTCATAACTTGTAAAATTTGTATTTTTCATTTGTATATTTACGGTTTGCTAACAAACTTTATTTCCATTTTTAAATTAACCTCATAAATTTTTTAACAAGTTAGCACACTTATCTAATTTGCATAATTAAGCTTAACTAATTATGTTTAATTTAAACTAACTAAAATTAATTCAATTTCTGAAATATTAATTTAATTCGACAAGCTATCATTAATAGTTTTGTTCCATTCTATAAAATTTCTCTTACTCGTTTATGATACGTGTATAAAATATATTAAATTTTTTCATATAATATCATTTCATGGACTCTGCTTCAATTCCTATATTAATAATTTATGTATAGTATTTAATTACATTTATTAATATAATAATCATTTTAGTTTTATCTACATTATTTTTAATTATATAACAACTACACTGAATAAATCTTGTTCTACATTTGACTTCGCTATTATTTTGCACTAAATTTATGTTATTATGCTTCTATTTTGATTTATTTTTATAACAATTTCAAAAACTAACTATTTATGTAACTTAATTTTATTTTTTAGTCCACAATTAATTTAATCCGTTCGATTTAATAATTACTAATATAGCATATATAATTTAATAATTATGTTATTCCTTCTAAATAATAAAATCACATGTATAAGAATCACTCTAAATAACTGTCCCTAAGCAATAGTTACCCCATAATTAGATATTTTGTAATATTTTTTAATAATTATTGTACCTAAATAGCACTTAAATCGTAATTAGAATTTATTAATCTTTTCAAATCATAATTGTCCTTAAATTACACTTATCGCATAATTACATTTTTTTCATTCTTTTTTTCATAACTATTGTATATTACCAATTACTTACTTGTAATATTATTATAAAAATTATGAATATTAAATAATTCTTACTCCTAATTTTACTATATAAAGTAATATATTTAACATACATAATATAATGAAACAATTTAATAAATAATAAAAAAAGAAACACACACACACACACACACACACACACACACACACAGATATATATATATATATATATATATATATATATATATATATATATATATATATATATATATATATTGCAAAACAATAAAATAATTTTTTTTTCAAACCAATACTTTACGACAAAAAATATATTATTTTTAAATTAAACATGAAATATAAATAATATAGATTATCCACATTTTTTAGTAAATTATTCTAATTTTAAGTCTTTAACTCATTCGAATATATATTATATAAAAATATTATTTCCCAACATTATAATAATTAAAATGAATACCTTCAACAAGTGATCTCTATTGTGAACCAAAAATGTCAATAAATGACCAGAGATTCTTCACCAAAAAAAAATAAGAATTGTTTTAGCAAAATCATTAAAATATGCATTATATAGAAAATATTTTTCGACAGCAATAAAATTATTAAACTACATACCTTGAGTGAGATAAAAATATTACAAACTACAAATTTTAGAAAATTAATAGACATTCCTCACAGAGAGAAAGAGAAAGTTTTTGACTGTGTAATGAAAACGAAAGAGAAAAACTAGATATATGGTTTTCACTGTGGTTTAACGACAGTTTTCAAACTGTAGTTAAACCAAGGTTTAACGACAATTTAAAAAAAACCATCGTAAAGACACATTTTAATGAAGGTTAACGTCTAAATCGTCGTGATTTTACAATGATTTTGCTATAACCCTCGTTAAACCACACACTTTTCCATAAACGACTATTTGTACAACTATCCATTGTTAATTAACAATAGTTATCATGTAACCGTAATTACCTAATGATGGTTCTATAATAATCATCGTTACTATCTTTGGTTTAATGACGGTCTTGTAACCGTTGTTAAACATGTGTTTAGCGACAATTAGATTTGAATGTCGCTATATCACCATCGCTAATACCCTTGTTTCTTGTAGTGCCAGATGTGTTTCGGGCCATTAATGGACTTGAACTTGCACATGTTTAAGGACTTGTTTAAATGTCTTAAAGAGAGTGGTGTAGAGTGGTTATTAATGGAGTAGCATTGGATATGGTGGAGTGGGAACTCTAATCACTTCATTATTTATAAGTTTAAAAAATGGATGGTGATTCACTTTTCATTATTTAGAAGTTATAATGTCATTAGTGAGATGAGATGAGTTTGAAGTATAAACTTTTAGTAGTACCCTCATATAAAAAGGAGAAAAGTGAAAAATATTTGAATGATAAAGGATAGCTAAACCAACCCATTCTTTTGATGGGATTAGAAAATTAGAGTGTAAGATCAACTAAACAATAGGTTAAGTTTTTTTTCCCCTTACTCTATTCTGCCAAACAAGCTCTAAGAATTCCTAAAATGAAGTCAATCCCTTGTTCAATAAGTCAGTTGCCTTCTTTCTTTGTGCACAACAAGGAATTCTCGCGTGGTAAGCAATTGACTTGCTATTAGTAATTTAACTGCCTTGACTCCTAAGAAATATATTCTTTGCTACATGATCTAGAAGATAAAATGGGTAATCAATAGAATTTACAGTTTGTTTGGTATAATTTAATTTATAAAAAGGAAAAGTTGTTTATTTTTAGAAAAAAAAACACTTAATTTAGTTTTTATGGCTCTTTTGTTAACAAATAAAGAACCTTTAGATGTTAGTAGATTCTTTTTTCTTTTGGTCAGGGAGAAGCAGGAATTTAAAGTTTTTCAAAGTGAAAAATTTATTTTATTTCAATGAAAATACCCTCATCCAAAATCGTATAAAATTTAACTATTTGAACCCCTTAATTAACTTAAATTAAACATTTTAACATAAAATTTAATGTATTTAATTGATTAGTAATTTTATTATAATAAAAAAAAATTGGTTATTTATTTTTATATTTTAATTAAATAAAAATAAAATTTTATTAAATTAATCAAAATGCATATTAAAAACTAATATTTTATCTAAACAAAATTGATTGGAAAATAATTTCTGAACATGATTATTTTAGTGGTTTAATGATAAAAAATATTTTTTAAAAAAAGTTGGTTAAACACAGATGAAATTGATAATAGCCTTATTAAGTTATTTGACCAAATAATAACTGCTTATTTATTACACTCCTAAAAAAACTCTATTAAAAAAAAATATAATAAACAAAATTAAAAATATGGCAAAACAGCTATTGACATTGCTTCAACCTTAAATTTCTTCGTTTTAAGAAATCCGGGTATTGGGAACTTTTAGCCTTGGCTATTTAAAAAAGAAAAATGTTTGGGTTCATAATTCAGTAAGAGTAGTCATGCTAACACTCCCATATACGCAATTTTTTTTATTTAAAAAAAAAAAAGCATTTTGCCACCTCGACCTTTGGTGCAATTATAACAACTTCTTCTTTTAATTCCTACAATGTTCCTCCTCTTGTTTGTTTTCGTTGCAATTCTCAGCTTTCTTGCCATCTAATTTCATTGTTAATTTTAATTTTTTAGTGTAAAATGATCAAACTATTCTTGTAATTTATTTTTTAAACTAATTCTATTTTTTAAAATATAAAAAAGAAGGTCAACATGTGGGGGAAATAATTTTCCCCCAAAAACCTGAGCCCCTCCCTTAATTCATGATATAAGCAAGAACCTAGCGTGATTGAGCACTGTAATAACCGTAAAATTTAACGAAAATTTCAATTAAAGGAAATTTAGAATAAAAGAGAGAATTTTGACAATAGAGATAAGAACCGTAGAAAATATGTATATTTATTACATGGATTAAAGAATTACAAAAGAAATATGAGAATTTATGTTTTGACGCGCTATAAGCAAATATATTTTTATTTATGTAGAAATGATTATGATTTGTTAAAAGTAAGTGGACTTTTAAGTAAAAGAAGTATTGTGTTGCTTAAAATAATTATACCGGCCTCCATTGAATTTTTATGGTATTTTTATGAATAAAGATATTTATTTTGAAATTTGTTTTATTATGATGTTTATCAAGAAAAATCGTGATTTAAGAGTTTATCTAAAGATTTACGAGAATGGAAATTTTTAGAAATTTTTGGAATATTTTATGATGAAAAATGGAATTTATATGAATTTTTATAAAAGAAATTCATATTATTAATTATATAATAATAATTTTTATATTTAAAAAAAAACAAAGGTTTTAGAAACCATAAAATGAGAAACCGGGGGCGACGAATTCGAAGAAAAAAAAACGGAAAAGATGCATAGTAGTGAATAGTGTAGGAATAGTAACATCCAACATTTTCTTTCGATTTGGAGTACCGATTGGCTTCTGGTTTCAAAATTGAAAGTGTTATTGGATTCAGGACGAAGAGTACTTCAGTTTTAACCGATCAATTTTTCAAATCAACCGTTGAATCGCCGTAGATCTGAAGTAGAAAATCTCGGTAAAAGGTAAGTTCTGAAAAACCTTATTTAGGGACTTCTAAATAGAAATCTGACTCCGTAGATGGATTAAGAAACTAGATAAATATTAGGATATGAAATTGTTTTGTTGATTCGGTAAAATTTTTGTGACAGTGAATAGTATTTTCCGACGGTGAACAATACCAAGCTCATTTAAGGTTTTTGGACCTTCCGGACTCGATTTTGGGGTCTGTTTTATCGAATTCAGACCAGAAACTAGGATTTTAGGGCTGTCCAATCTGGAGCCCTTACCTGTGAGTGAGTTTTTCATAATATAGCGCATATTTTACGAATTAGATTTACAACTCTCTCTCGTATGATTTTAACTAGTTGGAATGTATGCTAAATTGTTTTACCGCTTTGAAAACCAATATGTTCCAAGCATGTTAGAAATTATAAATTTAAATCCTAGTTGAACTCTAAGTATGCAGGGCAAGCATCTAGGCTGATAATTCTCCATTTGAGTTAGATTTATAGAAATGCGAACTTAGTCATAGAAATGAACTAAGTTAGCCATGAAATGATTTGATGCATGATGAGCATCTATGTGACGTCTACGGACGATCTATGTTTAAAAGGGAAAGTTTATGATTATAAAGGTCTCCATGGGAATTCATGGATGAGATATATTTTAGAACGAAATTTTATGCCTGAAAAGAGCTAGATGGAGAATTATAGCTTTATTGTAATGTTATTGAAATGTTTTACTTTAAACTCTTTGAATAGCATATTTCAAATATTTTCTATTGGAGGGACCCTTTTAGATCACTGTTAGCTAGTCGCAGGGAGTGCTAACCCTGGTGCACCATGGTCATGCGAAGGCTTCGGCCTAGGATACTGTGACGGGCATATGACTGCCTAAGACACAGGAATTTATGGTGGACTTATGTCTACACCTACAGTGATTACCATACCCTTGCTGTGTGCTTGGGGGACTTATGTCTACGCCTACAGTGATTACCCTACCCTTGCTGTGTGCTTGGGGGAGATGATAGATCTGTTAGGAAAGACCTCCAATAAACTAGTGCATTTTTCTTAAAGATTAAATATTTTTAAACACTCTCATTCATCATTGTTATTGCATAAATAACTTCATTTATTACTTACCATGCATAATTGATTTGCTCTACTGTTACTGATTTAATCATGTTTTATCTTTTGAACATACATTTGAACTGTTTAGCTTTTCTTTCAATAAATTATGGTTAAATGCTTAATGTTTCTATTATTATCTTTACACTTTGATTTTAATTATTAAACTCATTGCGAAATATTCGTGCTTGGTTTGCCCTGTTTCTGTTATAGTATGATTTATCCATTCACTGAGATGTGGTAATCTCACCCCTATTCTGTTTCCTCCTCACAGATAGTCAAAAAAACTTTGATCCAGCTACAGCTCCGTAGAAGGCTGAACATAGCGTTGGTGAGCCCCAGTTTGGGCAAGACTCTTTTGTACAGTTTGTCTAGTTTAGTTTATGTCTAGTGTATCTCCATGAACTTACAGGCAGGATCCTCGCTTCTTGTGTACTTTGATATGTTGTTTGGAAAACAGTTTTATGTTTTACAACTATGTTTGTATTATGAGGCCATGGGCCAAGTTGAATCAAGGATGTTGGATTCATAAGATATATATATATATACAGTATTTTCTTATATTGGATGTGGCATATGTGGCCAGTTATATTTATTATGTACTCTGGATTATGTGCTGAATGTTTGTGCATGATATGTGTTAGGCTTACGGCTAGGGGGGGCCCTTATGCCATGTCGGTCATGTGTTCCATCATTTGGGGCCGTGACAGAGTGGTATCAGAGGTTTAGGTTTTCCTGTGTTCATGGAATAACGGACCTTTAGGTAGGACTTTGAGTATGGGTATGAATCTGGACATGCTTATACTCACAGTGCTGCTAAAGGGGTTCAATAGGATGTTGTCCTTTTGTTCAAGTAAGTCAGTTTATAGTATGCTATGTTGGCATGGTTAAGTGACGGTTGGGCTATCTCTGTTTTATAGTAAGATGCCAGTTATATGAGATGTTATATGCCTTCCCTTGCTGTGTGCTTGGGAAAAGACCCATACAGAGTCTCTTCGTGTGTCCTCTTGAATGGTAGTAGGGCAAATCTCAGCGGGATGCTGAGTTTAGGCGAATCCTATACCACCAAGGTACGGAAGGGGTCAAACTCTGGTATGATGGTTTCTGAATGTGACATCTGTTATACCCGGTTTTCTAGATATGGTAGATTGTGATGTGATATTGAGAATGAATTTGTCGGCATTATGTCATGTCATTTTGAAATGTCACTAGAAGGTGATTAAATTCAATATTCTTGGAGAATTTTCTCTCTTGATACAAAGAAATCTTAGTGAGATACCCAATAACCTAATCTCTGCTTTAGCAGTCCATAAGTGATTACAAAAAGGTGCCAAGAATAGTTGGCAGTGGTGAGAGATGCTGATATAAAGTATATCAGTGTAAATCAAGTTCTAGTGATTGGAGAATTTTCTGATATAATTCCTGAAGAATTACCAGGATTACCCCGAAATAATAAATAAAATTTGGTATTGATTTATTTCTTGGCCAGCGTCTATATTTCCATATAGAATGGCACCCACTGAACTTAAAGAACTGGAAAAGAAATAGTTACAAAACATGTTAGACAAGGGATTTAAAAGCCCTAGTATTTTTACTTGGAGTGCTCCAGTATATGGATCACTATGATTATACATAGATTATAGATAGTTGAATAAAGTGACAATGTGGAATAAATACTCATTACCTCGTATAGATGATCTATTTGATCAGTTAGAAAGTACTCAACATTTTTTTAAAAAAAATTTAACTTGATTTGATATTTAGATATCATCAATTAAGGATAAGAGAAGAGAATATTAAAAAAAAATTGCTTTCAGGATTCGGCATGGACACTATGAGTTTATAGTTATGTCATTTGGATTGACAAATGCCCTAGCTACATTCATAGAGTTAATGAATAAGTAATTAAGCCATCCCTAAATCAAGTTGTTATTATATTTATTGATAATATACTAGAATATTTCAAGAGTTCAGAGGATCATAAGCAATATTTAAAGATAGTATTACAAACTCCAAGGGAGTATCAGCTATATACTAAGTTCTCAAAATATGAATTTTGACTTAGTAATAGTACTTTCTTAAGGTATGTGGCTAGCAAGATCGTGTCCAAGATAACCCTAAGAAAGTAAAAGTGGTACAGCAATGTCCACATCTTGCTACAGTTACAGATGAAGATCCAAGTCCAATTTGCGATTTCTGCTGTGGTCTGTTGTCCATTCTATTTGAGATGTGAGTGGATCAGGTACATGAACATATGCTTGTAAAGTATCAATCAACTCCTCAGCATTTGAAGTTAAGATGAGAATTCGTCGTGTTGAGTTTGGGATAAACCTTTGTTCCACAGCATGATCAAGGAAAGATAACAAACCATCAAAGAAGTGATTAACATTTAACAAACCTATTGGTTTGTGATGCATATTCAGTTGTGCCCAAAAGACTATTTGGAAAATCTCCTCTAAAGTACCAAAACCACCTGGTAAGGCAATGAAGGCGTCAGCATTGCTCATCATTCTAGCCATGCGTTCATGCATGGAAGTTACTCTATATTCTTCTCCAATTGTTTTCCCTATGTTGCTGGATGCAGCTAGAGCTGTAGGAATAATACCTAGAACTTGGCATCCTCCTACATGTGCAGCTGTATCCACACACCCCATTAACCCACAGTTACCTCCACCATAGACTAGATGAAGTTTTCTTCTGGCCAGCACCATACCCAAGTTTTGTGCTGCTTTCACATATTCCCCATCTTTTCCAGGACTGGAACCACAAAAGACACAGATATTTCAAAACTGACGGAATGTTGTTCCCTCCATAATTGTTCTTACCTTAACTTTGAGTATAGACAACGATACTAATGTAAGTATTTATTGAACTCAGAGAAGGGCATATTTATAATAGCTATGCAAATAGGTCAGATATTATTAGAACAGCTATGTGAGTGATTGGTGGATATAAGCTAAATTAAAGGTAAAAAAAATGGCAAGCATGTATATGTACAATAGTTATGACTGTAACCCATATTAAGCACATAAAGAGCATAAGATAAGATATCACCAGAAATCTGTCTTTTTCTTGTTGTCTTTGATGAAGCATTGATGTCTTGAAAGGTTGTAGGTGATAGTTGTCATTGTAAAAAAAAAAGAGTGAAAATGCAAACCAATTAACTGTTGAAGAGGAACAATCAAATGGTTTATTTTGTTTTCTCAATGTTTTTACTAGTCGACTATTGGTTTATAAGTCGACTAGCTATTTTGAGAATTTTTAATTTGGATTGGTTATTTACAGTTGATTGAATATATATATTTTGAAGTAATCAACTGCATCCTACCAGTTAACTACGTGTTCTTTGCTTCTCACAGACTTTTATAAGCTGAGAAATAATTATTTTTCATATGATATTCTTTCACCGAATAACAATATCTTTGAATTAAATTTTGGCACATATATTCAAAATTTGCGGCCACCGATTGCGGCCACCGATTTTCGTCGAAATAGCAGCTAAATTTTGTTTATAGATTTTCAAGAATTACGGTCACTGATTTTAATTTCTTGTCAATGTTTTGTCCAAATTTCTGACTTCCTAGTTTGGCACCATGCTCTATTACGTGTTTCGCATTTTTTGCTGCATTATCCTACATTAATATTTGGCATTAAATGTAAGATTCTTTTTCCTTATTATAAGGAGGGTTAATTTCTAATCTATGGAACTCAATTATTATGGTGTTCAACTTATTAGTAGATGAAAGTAATAGAGATTTTGAAAAGAATATATGGATGATGATCTAATGGTGCTTTGATGAATGTAATCAAAGGAATTAACGGTGTTGAAGTTTTTGAGGAGTAAAGTATGGAAAGTAAGATTTAAGTTAATCTCGAAATTTTTAATTTGGAAACATGGAGAATATTTTGAAAATCATCTCCGAAAATAATGTAAGTAATCAAGATATTTGTGTTAAAGATTTAAATCGAATTTAGTATTTAATATGTGAATTATGTTGAGATTGGAAATTCACGTATGAATAATTGTTGAGAAAAGAGATTTTAGAAGAAGCCATAGATTGTAAATATGGATAAACCGAGGTAATAAGGATATACTGAGATATAAAAAAAATGGTACTAGTATAATGGTAAAAAGAAGATACAAGTGAAATTTTTCATTGGTGGGTATGTTGGCAAATACGAATTGAATATATTATCTCAAGAGAATTAGTCAGGAAGTCTAAAGATCTTTATTAGATTATAGTATGACTGATACTAAATTTAAATGATGTGTTTATACATTAAAAATTATGTTTTAAGTATCTTTATATTATTGTAGTGAAAGTTGGGAGAAATTAATTGTTCTTAGTTGAACTTGCTCGTATCAGTAATTATCATGCCAATATACAATGGCATCATTTGAAATTTTACATGAACATCATAGGTTTCTTAATATGTGAGTGAATTGAGAAAAGTTAAACTTTGAAAATCTAGTTTGGAATAACATGCAATAGATAGAATATGACTTATCTAAATTGATGATGCTAGCTTGGAGAGCATGCTTCAAGCATTTTTTTTTAAGATTGGTGAGAGATTCCTTAGCAGAATCTGTCTATAATAAAATGATATTAGAAGATTTAAGCTTTATGTAAGATGTGTTACAAATGTTTTGTTAAATGACTCAGTAGAGTTAGATTTATTATAAGATGTCATTGAAAAAGTGAAAATTAATTAGAAAAAAAAATACAAGTAACTCAATACTAGTCAAAAGTCTATAAGGACCATGAATGTTGAGCACTAGGAATGATCAGTTGGTGACCACATATTCTTTAATGACTCACCAATGGAAGAGGTAATGAGGTTTTAAAAGAAAGGGAAGTTACCCTCTCGGTATATAGAATTATTTGAATTCTTGATAGGATCGGTTCAGTGGCTGGCTTTACCTTCTAAATTGGGTAATGTCCATCCATTTTTTCATATGTCTATGCTAAGAAAATATTTATCGGATTCTACACATGTTATACAGTGTCCATATATTCAATTACAGAAAGATTTAACCTATGAGGAACAACTAGTAGCAATAATGGACAGACAAATAAAGAAGTTACGGTTAAAAAAAAAATCTACAGTAAAAATCACTCTTCTGAGAAAGCTACTTAGGAAAGGAAAAATGATATATGTGTCAGATATCTGTACTTGTTTGAACAATGAGGTTAGTGTTTATATGCAACTATGGTGATGAAATTCGGGGACCGAATTTCTTTAAGGGGGAAGAATGTAATAACCGTAAAATTTAACGAAAATTCCAATTAAAGGAAATTTAGAATAAAAAAGAGAATTTTGACAATAGAGATAAGAACCATAGAAAATATGTATATTTATTACATGGATTAAAGAATTACAAAAGAAATATGAGAATTTATGTTTTCGCACGCTATAAGCAAATATATTTTTATTTATGTAGAAATGATTATGATTTGTTAAAAGTAAGTGGACTTTTAAGTAAAAGAAGTATTGTGTTGTTTAAAATAATTATACTGGCCTCCATTAAGTTTTTATGGTATTTTTATGAATAAAGATATTTATTTTGAAATTTTTTTTATTATGATATTTATCAAAAAAAATCGTGATTTAAGAGTTTAACTAAAAATTTACGAGAATGAAAATTTTTAAAAAATTTTGGGATATTTTATGATGAAAAATGGAATTTATATGAATTTTTATAAAAGAAATTCCTCTTATTAATTATATAATAATAATAATTATATTTTAAAAAAAATAAAGGTTTCAGAAACCATAAAATGAGAAATCGGGGGCGACGAATTCGAAGAAAAAAAACGGAAAAGATGCATAGTAGTGAATAGTGTAGGAATAGTAACATCCAACATTTTCTTTCGATTTGGAGTACCGATTGGCTTCTGATTTCAAAACTGAAAGTGTTATTGGATTCAAGACGAAGAGTACTTCAGTTTTGACCGATCAGTTTTTCAAATCAACCATTGAATCGCCGTAGATCTGAAGTAGAAAATCTCGGTAAAAGGTAAGTTTTGAAAAACCTTACTTAGGGACTTCTAATTAGAAATCTGACTTCGTAGATGGATTAAGAAATTAGATAAATATTAGGATATGAAATTGTTTTGTTGATTCGGTAAAATTTTTGTGACAGTGAATAGTATTTTCCGGCGATGAATAGTGGCGGTGAATAGTGTTTTCCGGTGGTGAACAGTAACCAAGCTTATTTAATGTTTTTGGACCTTCCGTACTCGATTTTGGGGTCTGTTTTACCGAATTCAGACCAGGAACTAGAATTTTAGGGCTGTCCAATCTGGAGCCCTTACCTGTGAGTAGGTTTTTCATACTATAGCGCATATTTTACGAATTCGATTTATAACTCTCTCTCGTATGATTTTAACTAGTTGGAATGTATGCTAAATTGTTTTACCGCTTTGAAAACCAATATGTTCCAACCATGTTAGAAATTATAAATTTAAATCCTAGTTGAACTCTAGGTATGTAGGGCAAGCATCTAGGCTGATAATTCTCCATTTGAGCTAGATTTATAGAAATGCGAACTTAGTCATAGAAATGAACTAAGTTAGCCATGAAATGATTTGATGCATGATGAGCATCTATGTGACGTCTACGGACGATCTATATTTAAAAGGAAAAGTTTATGATTATAAAGGTCTCCATGGGAATTCATGGATGAGATATATTTTAGAACGGAATTTTATGCATGAAAAGAGTTAGATGGAGAATTATAGCTTTATTGTAATGTTATTGAAATGTTTTACTTTAAACTCTTTGAATAGAATATTTCAAATGTTTTCTATTGGAGGGACCCTTTTAGATCACTGTTAGCTAGCCGTAGGGAGTGCTAGCCCTGGTGCACCATGGTCATGCGAAGGCTTCGGCCTAGGATACTGTGACGGGCATATGACTGCCTAAGACATAGGAATTTAGGGTGAACTTATGTCTATGCCTACAGTGATTACCATACCCTTGCTGTGTGCTTGGGGGATTTAGGGTGGACTTATGTCTACGCCTACAGTGATTACCCTACCCTTGCTGTGTGCTTGGGGGAGATGATAGATCTGTTAAGAATTTAGGGTGAATTTATGTCTACGCCTACAGTGATTACAATACCCTTGCTGTGTGCTTGGGGGATTTAGGGTGGACTTATGTCTACGCCTACAGTGATTACCCTACCCTTGTTGTATGCTTGGGGGAGATGATAGATTTGTTAGGAAAGACCTCCAATAAACTAGTGCATTTTTCTTAAAGATTAAATATTTCTAAACACTCTCATTCATCATTGTTATTGCATAAATAACTTCATTTATTACTTACCATGCATAATTGATTTTCTCTACTGTTACTGATTTAATCATGTTTTATCTTTTGAACATACATTTGAACTGTTTAGCTTTTCTTTCAATAAATTATGGTTAAATGCTTAATGTTTCTATTATTACCTTTACACTTTGATTTCAATTATTAAACTCATTGTGAAACATTCGTGCTTGGTTTGCCCTGTTTATGTTATAGTATGATTTATCCATTCACTGAGATGTGATAATCTCACCCCTCTTCTGTTTCCTCCCCACAGATAGTCAAAGAAACTTTGATCCAGCTACAGCTCCGTAGAAGGCTGAACATAGCGTTGGTGAGCCCCAGTTTGGGCAAGACTCTTTTGTACAGTTTGTCTAGTTTAGTTTATATTTAGTGTATCTCCATGAACTTACAGGCAGAATCCTCGCTTCTTGTGTACTTTGATGTGTTGTTTGGAAAACAATTTTATGTTTTACAACTATGTTTGTATTATGAGGCCATGGGCCAAGTTGAATCGAGGATGTTGGATTCATGAGATATATATATATATATATATATATATATATATATATATATATATATATATATATATATATATATATATACAGTATTTTCTTATATTGGATGTGGCATATGAGGCCAGTTATATTTATTATGTACTCTGGATTGTGTGCTGAATGTTTGTGCATGCTATGTGTTAGGCTTACGGCTAGGGGGAAACCCTTATGCCGTGCCGGTCATGTGTTCCATCATTTGGGGCCGTGACAAGCACTTTCCCCAAGAGCCACTGCGAGCACCAACAAGTCAAACTACACGGTATCTCTCCATGTAATAGAGCACTCGTGAAGCAGGTAATTCTTCTTTCTCCCTTACTATGGTGTTGGTTCTCTGTCTTGTTTTGCCAATATGATGAAGAATGTTTTATGAGCAAATTGGCTTTGAGAATTTTAATTGGCAATACTTTCAATTGTTTGGTGTTAATTGGAGAGAAAATTGAAAAACTAGTAGAATGTTGTCTTTAGATTCTGTGACAAATTCTATGGTCTTAACAATGTTGTATTTAGATTATCCTGATGTTAAATAGCAGTGGAATGAATATAATTATCAAATAGATACCATCATTATTATATTAAATTACTGTTGTCAAATAATGACAAAATATTTGTCACAATTACAAAAAATGTCATGACAAAGGGAACATACAGCTAAAATCAATAAGATATTTTGGTAAACATTATTTAATTGATTCAATTATATATAGTAGCTAGCTTATGTGTGGGATATATGTCTTGGTTGTTGAAGTTCTATGTTATTCTGTGTTTTGCAAGCCAACACTTCCTCAGAAAAAGTATACATCAAAGTTATTACAGTGCAAATGATTATCAATTTAGCTTATTATTATTATTATTATATATATATATATATATATATATATATATGTTTTTTTCTTGAATCATTTTTCTATTTCAAATCCTTTCTTTATTGAAAATTTCATTCACGAACTGTAGTTTCAAGAATAGCCGCATTAAGGAACTTTTGACATATCCTAAAAATTATATTGTCTATGTCTTTATTATGCTTGAACTCATCATACTTTAATGTGGCACAATCTTTATCAGTATTTACATGTGGATATATCAATCCATTAGAAGGTACATATTTTGATTCGACATCAATACCTATATAATTGATAGGTACAGTTTTCATCATTGTTAGTTGCATCGATACCAAACTTAGCTTTTTATGGGGATTTGCTTGAATGGACTCTTCACCTACAAAATATAAATTAAGTATTATTTATATATTACTTTCATAGCTAAATATTACATAAAATTTATCAACAAACTCAAAATTATGTCAATGTAGTTAGATAATCAATTTACCTGACAAGTCATAAGTATTTTCATCACTAGTTATCACCTCTTTTTAGTAGGAGTCATCCTTAGTGTTGCTATTGTCTTCTTCACTTCCATAGTTACCATCTTCTTTTTCACTTATGTCCTCAAGTTCATAATTTCTCTCTACTAATACATAATAGAGATAACTCATTGTGTCTATCAGATATATTGAAACCTCAATATCTAACTTATAAATATCGTATATTTCCTACATGCCTTTAACCTCAACATCTGATACAATGTGTACAAACCCTATGTCTAAAGTCTAATCAATGACAAAGTAGTGAACCAAAACACTTGCTTTGAAAATAAATTTTTGTAATTTGTGCTTAAGCTCAAAGTATGACACAATGACCTTATTTATAGGGTCTATAGTTTCTACAGTATCTCCTATGTAAGTAGTTTCTTCCAACCTTATATATAGTCTGCCACCATAGTAAACAATAAAGTTCACATGTGATTTCTTTAACCCTACATAAAAAAATGTAAATTCATAAGTATAACATTAATAAATAGAGTAAGTACGTTATTTAACTATAATTATTTTGTGGTATGAACTAAATAAAGTAGGTTCACTAATATGTCATAATTATTTTTTATCTATTTATTTCAACGATCGAAATTGTTTATTACAAAATGAATTTCATTTGAAATATTTTATAATTTATTATACAATATTTGGCACATGTACCCATTGTAAAATATTCTATAATTTTTTGTTCAACTTTTTGAATATTTCTACTATTGAAATAATTAACATGCGTTACAAATTGTTTCAAAATAGTTACTTTTAACAATTGTTAGATTCACGACGAAATGATAAGATATGCTTCGATTACAAGTTGATTATATTGGAATTAACTTTTTATTTCTTTCCTTTGGTAGCAGAACTTCAATGTACATCATGTTTGCGTGAGCACACTCTTCTAACAATTCTCAAAACATGTTGAAGTATAAAATTTGCTAGAATTAAGACAATTGTACAGGTCAATAAGCATGTAAAGTAGAGCCGAATAACAACTTTTTTATCTTTATAAACAAACAAGGTTTTTACCATAAATAATCTTTTTGATACCAGAAACTTTGACTTTTAAAAAATTGAGACAACGATATGAAAAATAAAATTCCATCAACACACTTTTCTGCCATGGCATAACCACGGTGGGATCACTGTAGATTATCCTGGTGACAAACAAAACAAAATTTCATCAACACACTATAAATTACATTGGCATAATCATAGGATCACAAAGTTAATATGTCATACCCATGTTTCTGTAGTCAGAGGGACAATATCAATGTTTATCACATGCTTCACACTTTTTTATATAATTAGTGGTCCATATGCTATATACGCATGTGTCTATAAACACTACATTCTACGTTTTGCTATATACCTAAACATTTGCTGTCCATATGTAGAAGGAAGTACAATCACAGGAAATAGAGCAAGCAGATGCTTGCTCGCTCTAGATTTTCACGAAATAAATGCTCCCCACTGGGGGGTCTATGGTACTCACAGTAGTTGGGGTTAATAGCACAATCACTCTTTCTTTCAGCGGTTGTTGGGGCAAGTGCTCGGTCACGATGGGTTTTTACTCAACTTGTGAATTGGGTGCCCGATCACACTCGGTTTTTGCTCTGTTTATGAATTGAGGGAGGGCTCGAGTTTTTGGGAGAAAATTGTTTCCCCCACATGTTAACAGATATTTAAAAAAAAAATATTGGAATGGGTTTGAAAAGCAATATTGCGTTCGCTTGAGTTTCTATTTTTCTCTTAAATTTTGGTAAAAATATTGTTAATTATGTATGTTTCTAGATGATTGTAATACCGATTAATTTATATAACTGATTCTATTTAATAAAAAAAATTAGTTATTGTTTTTATTATATTATTAACCACGTATATATATCAACGGTACTAGAAAATCTTCCCAAATGTACAACTTATTCTCCCGCTCGTGTAGATCGCCCCTCGTGAGATAGAAACAGTCGATTTCTCTCATAAAAGGACAGGGTGGGGACAGATTTCCTTTTCCTCGAAATTTGGAAATGAGGTCCTCCACTATTACTGAAAACAATTTTTATTTATACAATTTTTTTAATATATTTGTTTATATTAACAATTATATATTTTATAATTCATACTAATAAATTTTTACATATGATCAAGTTTAGGCGATTGCATTTGAATTTAAAATTATAAAATTTAAATTGAAAAATAATTACAAATTTGGAGATACAAGAAGATAAGAGAGAGAAGTAAAAGAACAATAAATATCTTATCCCAATCCACCTTTTGCCATCTTTCCTTCCACCGTGTGCTTAACAAGCCCTCAGTTGTATAAGAGGAATTATAGATACTAGCTTGAGAGTTAGGAGAGTTGAACTAGCGTCACTTCCTTTAAAAGAGAAATCAAATTTATCACCGAGTCAAAATATATATATATATATATATATATATATATATATATATATATATATATATATCGATCACTAAAATGAGGATATTGTGGAGGAATGAGCTAGGGAGGCATTTATATCTTTTGCTTAAAGCAATGAAATTAGTGGATATATATACTCTGCATAAGCACCGGAAATGAAGTAAAGAATAGTGGCTTAATTTAGGGATGAATTTGGCTAGGTGGGATGTTTGCATGATATAATTGTCTACATTACGTTAAGTGTTGCCGTTTTCTTTTACAAAACTAGAATTAAAAAGTGTTTTATTTGATATGAAGAAACTGAAAATTTCTCTCATCATCTTAAGCAACCATTTACAGGGATGTATATTTAACTACTTTCTTTATTATTATTATTTTCTCCTGTATATAATATAGCTCATCTTGTCTATATAGTGTCAGCATGATATGTCCTATATTCCCATTATTTCATTGTTTAATTTTCCCTTCAACTATTTGTTTTGCTCCCTTTCTTCCTTAGCCACAAAATGATAGTCATATGAATATATACAAGTAATAAACTTTGCCAGTTTCTTCTCCTTTTCATTATTTCCTAAGCTATGAATTAAATCCATTTTCCATCTTTTGAACTTTTTTTTTTGAGTTATCAAAATAAGTAACGGTACCAGGTTTATAAAGAAGTTAATTAGCATCACAATTATATATCATGGTCAAATGTTCATTTTTGGAGCTATCAATTATAACAAGGCCAATATAAAAATAATATCTTATAGTTACCAAAACCATGAGAATTAAATTAAGCAGCACGGCAAGGGCAATTCCGTGAGAACACACTCACAACTTCACAGTTCGGCGCGGCTTTTTCCTTTCCCTTGCTTTGCGTTCTGTTACAATTTCTTTTATATTATTATTAATGAATTATTATAAAACCAACCTGCACTGTGCACTGCCCCCAAATTCATACCTATAAATCCCCCCGCAAACCGTTCTAACTCCCCAATCACCGCCACCTTCACCACTACGATCCCATTTTCCTACTACTCCCTCTCTCTCTCTCTCTACTTCTTCAATTAAATTCAGAAATTTCCAAAATGACGATCCTGACACCCAGAACTCTTTGTAGTCGTCTTCTTCTACAGGCAGTGTTTCTCTTCTGCTCTTTGTTCAACTCATCCTTAGCCAAGACAGTAAGGTATAATGTGGCCATTTTTGGAGCCAAACCAGATGCCAAAACCGACTCCACCAAGGCCTTCCTCAGTGCATGGGCTCAAGCGTGCGGCTCTCCGAAACCCGCTGCCATTTACGTGCCGCCCGGGCGGTTCTTGCTTGGAAGTGCCGTGTTTAGTGGGCAATGTAACAATAAGGCTATATCCATAACCATCGACGGCACCTTGGTGGCTCCTTCCGACTACCACGTTACTGGAAAAGCCGGGAATTGGGTGGTATTTGAGCATGTCGATGGGGTCTCCATTCGTGGAGGAGTGCTTGATGGCCGAGGCACTGCCCTGTGGGCTTGCAAGAACTCTGGCAAAAGTTGCCCATCTGGAGCCACGGTATGTATTATATGACACAGTTGCCCATTGGTCCATTTTCTCTTATTAAGCTTAAAATGGAGAAATTTTTTTGTACAGACTGAGTTTACCAAAATTTTGATAGATTATGCCCATTAGAAGTAACATTGTTTGCATGACATAGCGTTGCTTCTTATAAAAAATTATTTACTCCTTGCAGACGGTAGAAAGAGTGAATGTAACTCAATCATAAGTGCAAGGCTCCTCATTAGTAGATTAAGTTTATTAAAAAAAAAATTCACAATAAAGAAAATGAGTTTCGCAATGGGATATAAAGTGATATCTCATTACGAAATAGGGAGATCTGAGTTATAGTGATATAGGGAGATCATGGAACGGTTTCAACCGCTCATTGTCATAAAGTCATAATATATTGTCTAATGCACATGATTACTATAAATTGAAGCAGATAGCAAATGGGGAGTTAAGTTATTAACGGGGTTAAAAGAGATTCTTTGATTAATTTAATTTTTTCGGTGACCAAACGGAGTCATGAAACTGCTTAGTTGGTTTTGTGGGAAATTTATAAAAGCTGTGAACTGGGTGCCGAGCGTTCGTCTTTCACTGAATTTAGTTCATTTTCTTTACATATCAATCACTTCAATTAAAAGTAACTGCCTTGAACTTTAATATAATACCACAAGACATCCAAATTTAGAAAAAGATCTCATGAGATCTTCAAAAATAAAATAAGTTAGAAAATACGAATGGTCAAACCTTAATTAGCATTTAATATAATTATAATTATATATCTTGCATTGCCCATTAATGTCCATTATATTGTTTCACATTCCACTTACTAGAGAGTTATTGATATTATAAATTAAACCAAATCCACTAAAGCTTAATACCTTCTTTTTTACTCTTTTTTTTTTGCTTTTAAAAGGGTGTGGAATATTCATATAAATAAATAAAAAAAAGGGGGGGGCAACAAAGGTATTACGTTAGTGGATTCGGTTTAATTTATAGTATAAAAAATAATTGAAAGTTATAAAAAAAAAAAAGGTGAACTTATAATAGTGATGGCATTTGTTGTGTGCAGAGCTTACAATTTAGCAACTCCAACAACATTGTCATTAGCGGGTTGACCTCCCTCAATAGCCAGATGTTCCACATTGTCTTCAATGGATGCCACAATGTCAAGGTGCAAGACGTGAAGGTTCTGGCTGCCGAAAACAGCCCTAACACCGATGGCATTCACGTTCAATTGTCATCGGACGTCACCATTCTCAACTCCAATATTCGGACTGGCGATGATTGTGTGTCCATGGGCCCTGGTACCGCTAACACGTGGATTGAAAATGTTGCATGTGGACCTGGCCATGGAATAAGGTATATTGCATAATTATTATCTAATTCTTGTGTAAAACTTAATTCAATTATGCTGTTCCATGTTGGAGATGCTGGTATTGTTTTTGTTGTTCATATGGAATTTATTTTTTTGGCAGCATTGGAAGCCTAGGGAGGGACTTGAATGAAGCTGGAGTACAAAATGTGACAGTTAAAACGGTTACATTCACTGGTTCTCAAAATGGTGTTAGAATAAAGACTTGGGGGAGGCCCAGCAATGGGTTTGTGAGGAACATCCTATTTCAACACGCAGTCATGGTCAATGTCCAAAATCCCATTGTAATAGACCAAAATTACTGTCCAGGAAACGAGGGCTGCCCTGGTCAGGTGAGTTTGATTTCCAAGGGTGTTTTTGAAATTTGGTGTTGATCTTATGGGTTTCAGCAGGCCACTTGGGCCTAACAATATAGCAATAGAAAAATAAAGACAAAAATTCAAAGAAAATCATTATTAGGCAATTTATTTTCTTGCAGCAGCTTGGTTGCGGAGAGCTGATTTATTCTTTTTGCTTTGCCATTGCCTTGTCCAAACAGGTCTCTGGGGTGAAAGTCAGCGACGTTACATACCAGGACATTCATGGAACATCTGCAACACAGGTTGCAGTGAAATTTGATTGCAGTTATAAGTACCCATGCAGTAGGATAAGATTGGAGGATGTGAAGCTCACTTATGACAACCAAGTTGCGGAAGCTTCATGTAACCACGCAGGCGGAACCGCGTCCGGTTCAGTTCAACCAGAGAGTTGTTTGTAGGAAAAAAAAGGGGGGGGGGGGGAGCTAGAAACCATGTACTAAGTTTTATCAAGTTATACAGAGAGTGTCTTTGTCCTCAAACTGAGGACAATATAAGTACAATCCCTTGTTGTATTGTCATTTTTTTTTACAGATCAAAGATCATAATATTCATAAAATAGATATCAATTTGAACTTACAGAAGTCTTTAATAAGGCAAAAGAATAAAAATTACATACTAGCCTGCACTTTTGAAGAATAGAAAAAATTCATATTACAAAGTAACACACCTCCTAACTTCTACTACCAATATCATAGAAAAATACAAATTTTACTCAACTATAACTCACTTTAAAATGAGAATGAAGAAAATTCGAGTCTTTTAAAAAAAGACAACATACACTTCAATCTTCTCTGAAAATAATGACTCTTGGAGTTGAAAATTCTTCTAACCTTAATATGTTATAGATCTGAAACAAAAAATGTAAATCTTCAAAAGTTGGTGAACACCGGATAATCTCTATGATTGAAAAAAAAAATTTTCTCAACAAAGAAAACAAACCTTCTTAAAAGAAGAAAAAAAAACTTCTCCAATGAAAGAAAGGAACTTCTCAGATAGAAGAAAAGAATTTTCTTACTAAAAGGAGATAAAAAATGAGAGATAAAAAAGGGGGAGAGGGGGGGGGGAGGAAGTTGCCATTGGCAGCAACCTCCCTTGCTTCAGTTGGAATCTGCTCCGATTCTCTCGCGGCGCACTCCTAGGGTTGTAACATGTGCTTCTGTTACTGCCTTGTTGTATTGTCATAACAGTGTTTCTGGATGAAGATAGGAAGTTTGTTCCTCGAGACTGGCGTTTGTAGCCCACTGGGCTATGGTAGCCTGGCCTTGGAATAGGTATGAGCCATAGAATGTCCAAATATCTGTGGCAGGATTGTAATGTTCTGTCAAAAGTATATATATCAGAATCAGATGAGTCTTAAATTTTGTCTTGTTTGAATTACTCTTTCTAGTCAAAGCCTGCCATAAAATCTGTCCAAAAAATAAATGTCTCCCATAAAATTGATCCATATAGTTTAGAAAACACATATAGATCAACCTTTAAATGGGTTTAGATTTTGCAACGGGGTTGAATATAGGAACATGGGTCAAGTTGCAAACATTACATTCAAAAAGAGAAAGATAAGGGTGTGTTGTTTTCTCAAAATATTTTTAGCTTTTATTTTTGTTACTGTATAAACTTTATTTTCATTTGTAAATTTTCATTATTTAAAAAATAATTTTATTTTGTGAATTTTTAAAAAAATTCATATTTATTTTCAAATTAAATTGACATAAATGTCTATAAATATATTATATGATTTTTAAATTTGATCTTTAATAATTGTGAAATTACAATAATTTTCTTTTACAATTATTTTAGGCTATCTTTCAAAATTACAAAAATAACACAAGTTATTTTAAAAAAAATACTAAATATGCCTTTTAGAAAATTTTTATTTTCAGCCAACTTTTGAAAATATTTTTTTCACACTGCCAAACATATTTTTATCATTTTTTTATTCAATGAAAATAAAAATAAAATATCAGACTGGCTCTAAAAGTTTTGAAAAAAAAAATTCTTATTTTTTTAGTATTTGTTTTAAAAATTTTCAAATAAAGAAAACATAAATTAGTCAACAGAAAATTCACTTTATAATTCTTTAAAAAAAATCCATGCATAGCAATACTTCTTTCTTTTTTCAGCGAAGGCTCTAGTAGAGACCCTCTTCAAAAAGAGGGAGAGGGCAGAAAAGCATTGAAACACCACTAACACTTGTATTCAGGAAGGGTGTATTCAAGAAGGGTACCATTTGAGCAAAGATTCTGACTACACTCTTAAAAATAAAAATTTTGATTTTTTTAAAATTTTAATTTTAACTAAGCTTAATATTTTTTTAGATTAAAAAATATATCTTTTAATTATTAAAATTAAAACATTTGAAAATCAGAAAATCTAAATAAATTTAACCCATATAATATAAAATATAAATTTATTTTTTCAATATTTTTTATTTAAGCTCAACCTACAAGGTCATCTAGGAACTCTACTCAAATGAATAACGGTCAAAAATAAAAACTATTATTTTAATATGAAAATCCCTGCATGGATCATGTGTAGCAAACATTGACAAACATTGATTATTGGTCACTCTATACATATATCTTTTCATCACTTCACTAAAAAAGATAAAATGTATTTTTATCAAATAAGTTAGTAGACTTGGTTTACCTAAACTTATCTATCAGTGTTTATCACTCATATTTCAATAGAGAGTTGTACGATATTAAAAAGAAAATTATTAATGACTCTAGTTTATGAATGGAGTCTATAAATGATGCAAAGGACTTATGCTCACACAAGAAAAATCACAGAGGCATGATATGTTATATTTTAGTAGTTTGTGAGACTAACTGTACCTTTATTTAATATATTTTAAAGCTTAGGCGAAAGTAATGACAACTTTACATTGAATTTCACTTTGTCTCTGTAATCTTTTATTTTATTTTATTTTATTTTATTCACATTCTGCAACTTATTAAATAATATCTATTTACTCATTATTACTCACTCTATCTATTTATTTAACAAAAAAAATTCTAAATTGGTACTATGAATATATGGTTTTACCTATATAAATTGACAAATTCCATGTCAATTGCATCGTCAAATGCCAAAAACTATTTTAAGACTCAAAATGAACGTGACATCTGACATAACATCTATCGTGATGTTTATCAACTCACATAAGTATAGTCAAATAGTATTCTTTGGCCTAGAACTTAGTATTTAATTAATTATAGGTTAAAGTATAATTTTTGTCCCTGAAGTTTAATTAGCTCAAGTTTCGATTTTGTCTCAAAAGTTTTATTTGGACTAATATCATCATACATGTTTCAAAAGAAAATTTTAATTTTTTTTTATCCTTAACTCAGTTAACTAGATTGATAAAAATCACCTATACATAGATTGTGCGTGGCTTAATGATATCAGATGTGACCGTTTAGTCTCACTAATTGTAGAGGCAAGACTCAAACGATGAACGGGAGTATAAAAAAAAAAAAAAAAAGCTGTAACTCAGGATTTGCCAAAAGATCTTTTAAATTAACTTTAATTTGATTTCTTTGAAAAAGTTTGTACATCAGAAAAATTTTGTGCTCAGAAATTGATTTTCTTTTGAGAAATTTATCCATATTCTATATAGAAAATGAATATGGTAATTTAAAGAATTTAGTAGAGAGTAATATAATTACATGAAAAATGTATACTCTAAAATCAAGCAAAGAAAAAAACATACTAAAAAAAATCCACCTATACAAGTAAGTTCTTCATATTTATAGCCTACAATATGAAGCTCAAATATTGATAATTAGAAACATGACAATAAAGATAAGAAAATAATAAATCTTCTGCTTTCTAATTTTTGAACTTAAAAAGAAATAAAATATAATATAAAGAATATATGTTTAGATGGCAATCAATATGTGATATGTTTAATGCCCCTGACTAAGCAATTGTCCACTAGGTCCAAATAAGGAAATGAATGGTTTCTTACTTTTTGTTTAAAGAACCACCTCCTGTGCCCAATATGAGTATTTGCGATGAGGAAAAAAAAAGATAAGCAAATTGTTGACATAAAAAGATGAAGATGCGATTAGAGTACTTCAAGTTTGAGGTATGAATTTATGTTCCATTTCAATAGATAAGACGACGTGGTGAGGACACGAGATGAGTAGGTTGGACAGATATAGAGTAGGATAAACTAAAATGTGATAAAAAAGAGTAAAATTTATGAGAGAAGATAAATAATAATAGTATGTTTTGAATTTAAAGTAAAAGAAATATAATATAAATTTAAGAGTAAGTTAAATATAATTTAATAATAAGTTGAATATAAATTGAAAAATGAGTTAAATATAAACTTAAAATAAACGTAATTTTCAAAAATTATTTTTATTAGATTTTGACATAACTTATATTATAAGGAACAAATGTAAGTTCAAGGAATATATATATATATATATATATATATATATATATATATATATATATATATATATATATATATATATATATATATATATATATATGTATGTATATATATGTGTATATATGTGTATATATATGTGTATATATGTGTATACATATATGTGTATATATGTGTATACATATATATACACATATATACACATATATATACATACATATATATATATATATATATATATATATATATATATATATATATATATATATATATATATATATATATATATATATATATATATATATATGTATAGATATGTGTATATATATGTGTATATATGTGTATATATATGTATATATATATATATACATATATATACACATATATACACATATATATACACATATCTATACATATATATATACATATATATATATATATATATATATATATATATATATATATATATATATATATTAGTTCAACAATTGAATAATTAATCGCTTTTTTTATTGGTTCAATGGCCAGCCGAATTTTTAAAACATTGCAAATAACAACATCTTTTATAACATTGTAAGTTCTAAGTCATATTTGGTCCTTTCAAAATTAAGGGTGTTCATCAATTTAAATTAGTTTGATTTGAACATTTTTATTCTGCAAAATCGACCTAATCAGTTGAGTATTAATCTATCTTATTAAAATGATCAAAATCAAATTGTATATATATATATATATATATATATATATATATATATATATATATATATATATATATATATTGATATATTAGTTTGATTTGAACATTTTCATTGTGCAAAATCGACCTAATTAGTTGAGTATTAATCTATCTTATTAAAATGATCAAAATCAAATTAGGTCGATTTTGCAGAATGAAAATGTTCAAATCAAACTAATTTAAATTGATGAACACCCTTAATTTTGAAAGGACCAAATATGACTTAGAACTTACAATGTTATAAAAGATGTTGTTATTTGCAATGTTTTAAAAATTCGGCTGGCCATTGAACCAATAAAAAAAGCGATTAATTATTCAATTGTTGAACTAATATATATATATATATATATATATATATATATATATATATATATATATATATATATATATATATATATATATATATATATATATATATATATATATATATATTGAATAATTTAAGGGTACATAGCATTTATCCATTCTCATTTATACTATCAATTACAATCTCCTTTTAATTTAATAATCATTATAATATCTTCTTAATAAATGAACCTATTGTAAATAACATTTAAAATATCATAAATATCCATCTACCTTATTCTTCTTTATTAACATTTTTTTGCCAAATTATTATTTGCTCTCTTAATTTATTTTTCAATTTTATTTTTTATTTTAACTAAAAATAGTTTTCTTAAAATTCCTTAACTTTTAAAAAATATCATTTATATCTTAAATTATAATTCAAATGAAAAAAGAAAAGAAAAATAGAAAAAATACTCATAAATTCTAAACCTTAAAATTATAAACACTAAACCCAAAAGTCTAAAAATTAAAAACACTAAACTCTAAATTTTAAAATTTAGATCTCAAACCTTAAAATTTTAAACCCAAAAGAAAAAAATCTTCAAACTTTAAATTCTAAATTTTAAATATCAAAAATTTAAAACCACATAACCTTTAAGACTAAATTTCAAACTCGAAATCATAAATACTAAACTTTAAAATTTCAAACCTAAATCTCAAAACCATAAATCGCAAACTCCAAATTCTAAAACCCCAAATTCCAATACTTAATACTCCAAACCCTAAATCTTAAATCCAAAATCTCAAACGTTAAAATTTCAAACTCTAAACTGCAAAATCCAATTTTCAAACCTTAAAAACTAAAATTTTAAATCTCAAAACCCTAAACTTAAAATTCAAAACTCAAACCCCAAACCTCAAACCAAAAGATCTCAAACTTAAACCCTAAACTTTAAACCTAAACTACAAAATACAAATTCTAAATCTTAAACCTCAAATTTTAAATTTTAAATTATAAACATCCAAACTCTAGACCCTTAAACTTCAATATAAATTTCAACTTTAAACTCTAAACCTTAAGACCTTAAAATCCTAAACTTCAAACATCAAAAACTAAAATTCTAAAACCTAAACCACAAATATTAAAATCTCAAACTCCAACACCCAAAAACGAAAATTCTAAACCCCAACCCTCAAACCTAAACATATCAAATCCTAAACCTCAAAACTCAAATTGTAAACTACAATGTTCAAACTCTAAACCCCAAATTCTAAAACTTAAACTTTAAACCCTAAACCTTCAAACTCCAAACCCACAAACTCTTAACCTTAAACCCCAACTCTAAGCCATAAATATCAAGACCCAAAAATCCAAACCTCAACCACCAAAAGCTAAAATCCTAAATCCTAAACTTCAACATCAAAACTCCGAACTTCAAATCCTAAAATCCAATAAACCCTAAAAAGTAAAATCCTAAATCTCAAACCCTAAAACTCTAAACTGAAAACCCAAACCTTAGACCTCAAACCTAAAAGCCCCAAACCCTCAACCTTAAACCCCAAGTTGCAAACTACAATTCTAAACTCTAAAACTCTAAACCCTAAACCTTAAATTTCTAAAATTGAAAACCTCAAACCCCAAACTCCAAACCTTAAACCCTAACCCTAAACCTAAATCTTAAACCCAAAAATTATAAACACTAAACTCTAAATTATAAAACCCCAAGCTGTAAATCCTAAACTGTAAACCATTAAAATTCAAACCTCAACCTTCAAATCTCAAATCTTAAACCCAACTCTAAACTCTAAATATCAAGATCTAAAACCCCAAATTCCAAATACCAAAAACTAAAATCCTAAACCATAAAATCCAAACCCCAAATGCCAAACCCCATACCCCAAATCCCAAACCTCAAACTCAACTTTCAAAACTTGAACCTTAAACCCCAAGCTTCAAACCTTAAAATTCAAAACTATAAACTTTAAACACTAAACCTCCAACATCTAAATGCCCAAACTTTCAGCCTCAATTATAAATTCCAAAAATTAAGACCCTAAAAACCCCAAAGCTCAAACTACAAAATCTCAAACCTTAAATCTCAAATCTAAAAGTTTCAAACTCTAAACTTTAAACCCTAAATCACAAGCTGCAAACTTCAAACTCTAAAACATAAACTCCAAACCTCTAAACTTCGAACATCAGACCCTAAACCTCAACCTAAACTTTAAACTATATACACCAAACCCTAAATCCTTAGCCCTAAACAATAAAATCCTAAACCTTAACTTGTACAGAGTTTGAGATTTTAGGATTTAGGATTTTAAAATTTGAGGTTTGGGGTTTAAATTTTTGGTGTTTGTAGTTCAAAGTTTTGTGTTTTGGGGTTTGAAATTTAGAGTATGGGGTTTTAGAATTTTAGACTTGGGGTTTGAAGGATTTGGGGTTTGAGATTTTGGGGTTTGGGATTTGAAATTTTAGGGTTTAAAGTTTGATTTTTATGCTGGGGGCTATAAGGTTTTGGTGTTTAGGGATTGAGGTGGGCTTTTGGCTTTTTTTTATTTGGGATTTTAAGTTTTGATGTTTAGAATTTGAGGTTTGAGGGTTTAGGATTTTAATTTTTGAATTTAAGGTTTAGGGGTTTAGGATTTGGTATTTAGAGTTTTTGGTTTGGGGTTTTGGGGTTTATGGATTGAGATTTAGGGTTTGGGGTTTAGAGTTTTGGTTTTGGTGTTTTGGGTCTTAGGGATTGCATTTAGGGTTTTGAGTTTTGGGTTTGGGATTTGGATTTTGATGGTTTAGAGTTTTATTGTTTGAGATTTGAGGTTACAAGTTTAGGGATTTGGGGTTGATTAGGATTTAGGGTTTGAGTTTTGGGGTTTTGGGTTAAGGTTGGGGATTTGGTGTTTTTTCATTTTGGGGTTTTGAGGTTTGAGGTTTTTGGGATTTTGGGTTTGAATTTTAAATTTAAAAGTTTGGAGGTTTAGGATTTGAAGTTTAGGGGTTCGAATTTAAAGATTAGAGTTTTGGGGTTTGGAGTTTGATGTTTGTAGTTTGGAGTTTGAAATTTAGAGTTTTTATATTGGGATTTTGGGGTTTAAGATTTAGTATTTGGGGTTTAAGATTTTAGTTTTTGTAGTTTGAGGTTTGGGGGTTTAGAATTTAGAGTTTGTGGTTTAAGATTTGAGATTTGAGGTTTGGAGTTTGAGATTTTGAATTTAGAGTTTGAACTTTAAGATTTCAGTTTTTAATGTTTAAGGTTTCAGGATTTTAATATTTATTATTAAGAGTTAGGTTTAGAGGTTTGAAATTTAAAGTTTAGAGTTTATAGTTTTAGAGTTTATAGTTTGTAGTTTGTAGTTTAAGATTTGAGGTTTAGTATTTGAATTTTTGGATTTTAAGTTTGAGATTTTAGATTTGGGGTTAAAGATTTTTGGGTTTGGGATTTGGACATTGGATTTTGGGATTTTGAGCTTGAGGTTTGGAGAGTTCAGAATTTGAGGTATTATGGTTTAGAATTTTGTATTTTATATTTTATAATTTTGGTTTTTGAAATTTGAAGTTTGGAATTTTGACATTTAGGATTTGGAGTGTTAGGTTTTAAGTTTTAAAATTTATAATTTTAAAATTTTAGGCTTTTGACTTTAGGATTTATAGTTTTCCACTATAGGATTTAAGAGTATTTCTATTTTATATTTATTTTCTTGTTTCTTCTTAAACTATGATTTATGATATAAATGATAGTTTTTTAAATTTAGGAGATTTTAGAAAAACAATTTTCAGTTAAAGGATAAAAATGAAATTGAAAAATAAATTAGGGGAGCAAAGAACAATTTGACCAAAATTATTAAGAAGAAAGAATAAGAGAGGAGACACTACAAAAAAAGTGGAGTTTAGCGACGGTTCTTTAACGATGGTTAAAAAAACCGTCGTTAAGTCAGGCTTTAACTACGGTTAAATAAACCGTCGTAAAAATAGGAGATATAACGACGGTTTATGGTAAACCGTCGTTATATAACGACGGTTCCATTCCTGCCGTCGTTATATAACGACGGTTTAAGGTAAACCGTCGTTATATTCCACGGACATTCGACCGTTCCTAGGAAAATGGACCGATTTTACGATGGTTTAAAACTAATCGTCATAAGATCCGACGGAAATTGGACCGTTTATAGGGATTTGCTCCAGTTTAACGACGCTTTATATAACCGTCGTTAGACCACGCTCCCATTGGACGACGGTTTTTCGGAAAACTGTCGTTAAAATCATATTTAACGACGGTTTTTTTTGAACCGTCGTTAAACCCCGCCTTTTCCTATACATTCGCCTTACCTCTTTCATTTTCATTACGCAACTTCAGTTTCTCTCTATTTGTTCTTACAAACGCTTGTGAATTTTTTTTTTGTGAAAGGTTCTTGTGATTTTGGTGCTTCGAATTTATTTACTTTATTTGAGGCAAATTTTTATATACTTGTACTATTATGAATTATTTTTTATTTAAATTGTAAATTTATTTAAATTTATTAAGTACGTTATTTGTTTTTTAACTTTGTATGTAGATATTTCGTTTATATACAGACAGTTGTGATTCAGAGTTGTTTATTTGGACATAAAGTATGTATTTTAATATTAATTATGTTTAATTTTTTGAATTTTTTTTTTGATATATTTGTATGTTTGATTTAAATAGTTTATACTTTTCGTTGATTAGAAATTATATTATGTTTTTAGAAAATGATGTATTATGTTATATTGGTTAATTATCTGTTGTTAATTTAAACAAATTAATAGTAAAAAATAATTAATATTTATATTTGTTAATTAGAATAATTAAATAAGTATTAATTATTATTTTGAAGAATGTTATAATTATTAACTTAGAATTTTATGTTCATAATTATAAGGTAAAACAATTTAAATATGATAAATTAATTTTTCTTCCAGTTAAAGTGACATGTGAACAGAAAATTGTACGAAATATTGTATAGTAGATTTAAATATAACTTTTTATCTCAATAAAATTAAACTGAAATATTACAAAATAAGGTGAAACAATGTTAATATGATAACTTAGGGCCTATTTGGTTTAAGAAAATATTTTCAATTTTCATTTTCAGTTTTCATTTCTTAAAAATAGTTTTCATTTTCAAATTTTCAAAATATAAAAAACATGTTTGGTTTACAAAGTGAAAATGTATTTTCAAAAATAAAAACAATGAAAACATGTTTGGTTTGAATTTTTAAAAAATTGAAACAAAAAAGAAAATAGACAAAAATGCGAGTTCATCGCGTTTTGCACCTTTTGAGAGTTTACTGAGTTTTCAAAATAATAGTGAAAAAAAATGTAATTCATAAAATATTTATTTACCAAAGTTATAGACAAAAACCAGCAAACAAAATGTAGAACACATTTATTGAAACTCAAAAGTATTCATAAAACCAATTAAAAATACATAAGTCTGATTTTATTAATAAAATCAGATATTTTGAACTCCATTTTCACGTAATAATTTTCAAAAATTCTAACCAAACAGATTTTGTACTCTATTATCTGTTTTCATTGAAAATGGTAACAGAAAACTGAGTAACCAAACGGTGCTTTAGTTTCTCTTCCAGTTAAAGTGCCATGTTAAAATTGTAATATTTATTTTAACTTAAACATAATTAGTTAAATTTAAGTATACAAATTAAGTAGAAATGTTAAATTGTTAAATAGAAATAAAAATCATTAAATTTTTCTCTTTCATATATTATTTAATTCTCGATAAGGTGTTAGATTATGAAGTTATGCATTAAGCTAAAATACATTATTCAGTGAATTATTAATTAATTTTTTTGATTTCATAATGGTTTCAGTCATGGATAAGACTTGGATCCATAAACCTCGACACACCCGAGAGTATTTGGAAGGTCTACAAGGATTTTTAGACTTTGCAAATGCTAACTCGGGTGTGGAAGGTCAAATAATCTGTCCATGTCCAAAGTGCAGATTTAAAAAATGGCAAGCTACGGAGGTTGTGTGCCAACACTTAATCGTCAAGCCTTTTCCACAAGGCTACGATTTTTGGAGTATGCACGGAGAAAGGGTAACAGAAGATCCTGCTACAAGACATCAAATAGTACTACATGATGTTCCAGAACGTCCAATCGTCCGAAATGACCCTATGCAGGACATGGTCCGTGAAGTATTTGAAATTCATCATGAACATGAAAGTGTTGATTCTATTGATATGCCGGTTCCACCGTCAGGTGAAAGGATGGACGAAGGCACGAGAGATTTTTTTGAATTACTGAAGGATGGGCAAGAACCATTGTATGAAGGATGTGACAAATACTCCAAATTGTCGTTTCTGGTGAATTTGTACCACATCAAGTGTTTGTGCAGGATATCCGACAAGGCTATGTCAATGATGCTGCAACTATTGGTTGACGTTTTTCCGGATGCAAAGATTCCAACTTCATTTTACGAGGCTAAAAAAATTATTAATAAGTTGGGGTTGAACTACAAAAAAATGCATGCCTGTAAAAATGATTGCATGCTATTCTGGGGAGAAAATGAAAATAAAGATACTTGTAACAAGTGCAGTGCATCAAGGTGGAAACCGAGGAAAAAAGGGGAGAAGCGAAAGAAGGTGGCTAATAAAGTCCTCAGATACTTTCCATTAAAGCCCCGGCTACAAAGATTGTTCATGCCTTCTAAGACTGCCGAACATATGAGATGGCATTCCACATACAAAAATAGTGACGGTATGATGAGGCATCCGAGGGACTCCGAGGCATGGAAGAGATTTGACATCTTAAATCCTCAATTTGCATCCGATCCTAGAAATGTGTGTTTGGGCCTTGCTACCGATGGTTTCAATCCATTTGGAAATTTAAGTACAAGTTACAGCATATGGCCAGTCGTACTGATCCTTTACAATCTTCCTCCTTGGATGTGTATGAAGCATAGTTCTTTTATGTTGTCAATGATAATTCCTGGTAGAAAGGCATCGGGAAATGATATAGACGTATTTCTGCAACCGTTGATTGAAGAGTTAAAGGAGCTATGGTTCGACGGTGTGCGGACTTACGATTCATTCAGCAGTGACATGTTCAATATGTATGCTGCTCTCATGTGGAAAATCAATGATTTTCCTGGCCTTGGATGTTTATCAAGTTGGAATACTCATACTGGATTGGCTTGTCCACACTGTAATTTTGATTCAACTCCTGTGCGCCTTCCTCATAGTCGAAAATGGTGTTTTATGGGACATCATCGTTTTCTAAATCCGGGTCACAAATTTCGGCTTGCCCGTAACAGGTTTGATGGAACAGAAGATAGAAGAAATCCTCCAGTGCAATTGAACGGTGTAGATATTTTTAGACAAATTAATGATATTAACATTGTATTCGGAAAGAACAGAGAACATGAAGGTCGAGAACAGAGGTCCCGAGGTCACGGAGGGGTTGCAGCTGGGACTCAACAATGGCGAAAAAAGAGTATATTCTTTGAACTTCCATATTGGGCGAACAATTTATTGCGGCATAATCTTGATTTGATGCATAACGAAAAAAAATGTCTGCGACAACATTCTGTATACTTTATTAAATGACACTGGCCGTTCAAAAGACCACATCAATGCACGAAGAGATTTACAGGAGTTAGGTGTTAGGTTAGAGCTTTAGCCAGATGAGAATGGTAAGTATTTGCCTGCTTTGTTCACGTTGACAAATGCAGGTAAAGATATCTTTCTCAAAACACTGAAAAACACCTCTGTGCCTGACAGATATTGTAGTAATATTTCTAGATGCATTGATTTAAGACAACGTAAGATTGGTGGGTTGAAAATTCATGATTGTCATATTGTTATGGAACAACTACTACCGTTTGCCATAAGGAAGGCACTTCCTCAGCAAGTGTCTGCAGTTCTAATCGAGTTCTGTTCGTTCTTTCGACATATTTGTTCCAGAGCTTTAAATGTCAGCGAACTTGATCAACTTCAAAATCGTATTGTTCTGACGCTGTGTCATATGGAGATGATATTTCCTCCTTCCTTCTTCACAGTAATGGTACACTTAACAGTTCACTTAGTCCAAGAAGCCAAGTTAGGCGGACCAGTTCAATATCGTTGGATGTATCCTATTGAAAGGTACAAGAATTTAAAAATTCAAATCTATTTTATCTTGTTTATTTTTTTTTATTATCAATTTTTCATACCTGGTTTAACGTATGTTGTACAGATACTTGGGTAAGCTTAAGTCATTCGTCCAAAATAAAGCAAGGCCAGAGGGCTTAATAGCCGAGGCATGTGTTGCTGAAGAAGTTTTGATATTTTGTTCAAGGTATTTGGAGGGTGTAGAAACATTGTTCAATCGTCCTATTCGGGTCGACGATTGACCTGATGTGGCAACGTCGGTGGGGGGTACGTTGTTTCCACAAGTAGGAAGGCCAGTTGGTGGGTTCGAGTATTTCACTCTTTCTCCCCGAGAAAAATTGCAAGCCCATCGGCATGTCTTAATAAATTGTTCGGAAGTCGAATCTTATCTTCAGTGAGTACACCAAACTTTACTATTACATTAATATTTATCTAATGGATATGAATCATTAAATTTACGACTCAATTTTTTCTACAGAGAATTTAGAGATTGGGTAAGACATAGCTTACAAAGTAGAACCCGATCGTCTTCTGAGATAGATAAAAAAGTTCATAGGGAGTTTTTTTTCTGGTTCACTCGTCGTGTAAGTATATAATTTACCTAGTCAATTTATATTTACAATCTAATATGAGCATAACTCACGACTTAATTTTTCTTTCCCAGATAGCAAATGATAGTAGTGAGACATTATCAACTGAACTAAAATTTCTGGCAATTGGGCCCTTGGATAGAGCACGCCGATACAGTGCATACAATATAAATGGATTTAAATTTCGAAAGTTAGAGCGAGACCAAGGGTTGACAACCCAAAATAGTGGAGTTCACGGTATTTTCGGGACGAGGAGTTATGCAAGTAGCAGTGACAGAAATATGCAATTCGGTGGAGTGCCGTATTATGAAAAGTTATTGGATATTGTAGAATTGAATTATCACGGTCACTTTTCAGTAACTTTATTCAAATGTATGTGGGCCAATACAACAACAGCGAGGGGCATTACCACGGATGGTTTCGGAGTGACATCTGTCGATTTTTCACGGTTGATTCATACCGGTGAAAATGACGATGACGAGCCATACATCAAAGCATCCGAAATGCATCAAGTATATTATGTAGAAGATGCGGTTGAAAACAAATGGAATATGGTTGTACATTTGAAGCCTCGTGATTTATATGAGATGGGCGAAGACGATGATAATATTTTATATGATAGTGATCCGTTGCGCGTTCAAAATTTAGAAACATTATTTCCAGAAGAAACAATGAATTTATGTCTGTTACGGTACTAATTTGACCCCGTATTATCTTGAATATATTTGAAGTTTGTTTATGAACAATTGATGCTTTTTATGTATTTTGATATATGGTTTTATTATTTTCTTATTTTTAAATGAACAATTTATGAGGTGAAATTAATTTTATTAATTTTTTTCTGACAGGCATAGTGACGATGCGGAGGGGTAGATCTGGATTTGCGGGTAGAGCGGGTGCGGCGACATCAGCTGGCCATGTTGCTCGCCCGGCTAGTAGCGAGGGAGGACAGCCTTGCGATGATGATACTGTCCAGTCCACGGTACCTCCGGACTCGAGGGCGCCAGAGTCAGAGGCTGGACCGTCCACACTACCCCTATCTGACGATACAGCACCGGAGTCAGATCCCACCCCGTCCACAATCCCCTCTTACGACGCCTAGGAACCATACGACGATTTTGATATCAACCTGGACGTCAATGATTTGTTGGGGGGCATTGAGGTGGAGCATCAGATTGCTCAGCAGGAGCGTAGGCGCAAGAGATCATGGACAGACGATGTTATAGGTATAATATAAAATATTTTTTATATTTATAATAATTAACGTCCAAATATTGAGTTAACACATTTATTTTATATTATAACAGACGAGACCGGTCAGGTGACGCCCAGACAGATGACTGTCCATGATGTTTGGGCATTACCTAGTGGGCACAAGGTGGTTGTCCGGTGTAACGACAACCACCAGCCTATTGGAGACGGAGGTGGTCTCCTTGGTGTCTTCCTCGGCACCATTGGAGATAACTTCTGTTTCTTTCCGATCTCATATAAAGATTGGAGGAGCATTCCCGAGGATTACAAGGCCGGAGTGTTTCGTGACACGATACATGTATGAAATGTTAATTCTTCTTAAATATACTTTAATATTTTTAATGTTTAACTCAAATTTTTATTATTTTTTGTAGACACATTTTAATGTGACGGGCTTGCACAAGAAGATCATTTTACAGTCACTTGGAGCCAAGTGGAGAGCCGCACGTTATAATGTGTTTCGGCTCAAGTACGATGGGACCAGGACGAGGGAGGAGTTGTTGAACGACGTACCCTCTGGCATTCCACGTGACCAATGGGCTACGTTCGTTGATTACCGGCTGAACGCGAGGACCAGAGTAATTTTTTATATGAATTTTTTCATATATATTTTCTTTTCAAAAACATTGATTAATTATTTTATTTATGCATTTATTTAGGATGTGGCTGCTCAAAATATACGTAATAGAAGACGTATGACGATGCCGCATACAATTGGATCCAAGAGCTTTGCACGTAGAAGGGCTGAGCTTGTGAGTTTTATTTTAAAAGAATTTTATTCCTTTTTAAATAAAAAATATTTTTCTTTAAAAATTTTATTAATTGTTTATTTATTCAGGAGGCAGAAGTTGGGGCCCAGTGACTCGCGGTGATGTATGGACGGCAGCTCATAAAAGGGCTGACGGAACATACATCAACGACGAGGCTCGAGCAGTTGCGGTATGTAAAATATAGCTATTGTTATGTTAATTCAAAATTTTATTTGATTATTTGTTAATTGTAATAAAAATTTAACGTCTCTTTTTCATTTTATAGGAAAAAATTGTCTCGATCCAACAAGAGGATAGCTCTTCCCAAGAGCTCTCGACAGATGATTCACTTGCGAGAGCCTTAGGAACTGCAGAGCACTCGGGTCATGTTCGAGGATTTGAGTTAGGTGTTTATCCAACCCAAGTCTTCGGACATCCCTCTGTTGGATCGAGCTCATCATCTGGGTCAGGGCCTTCATACACTGAATTACAGAATGAGGTGGCTCGTCTGAAAGCGGCCACACATGAGCGAGACATCGAGCAACAGTGACGAGACGCAGAGCGAGAGTCAGAGCAGCAGCGACGAGAGGCGGAGTGAGAGGCTCATGACGCTGACATGATAGCTCGACAGAGACAGATGGAGGCAGCTATGGCGTTCTTGCTCCAGAACTTTCCGAGTCAAGTGTCGCCTGACATTGCACTTGTTCCGAGTGCAAATATTAGGGTAATATTTAAATTCTAAATTTCATAAATAATTGTTATTATTAATATTTTTAATTTCAAAACGCTTATATAATAAAATTAATTTTCAGGTCCCTAGTGATAAAGGCAGTGGACATTAAGATCAGACGCCACAGGGTCCTCATGGTCCGAGTTGAGAGTTGATGATATATATTTATTGTATATTATTTTTTTTTTGTACAAAAATGTATATTGTAGTTTTAATGTTTAAGTCAGTATTAATTTTAATTCTATAATTTATTTATGAATGTCATTTACATTATACTATTTATTTTTAAATTTTTAATATGTAACGATATAAGAGATAAAAAAAAGTTAACATTATAAAATAGACAATTTGAGACAAGAAATTATATTTTAAAAAATTAAATATAATAATTATAATATTAAACTAAACTAAATTAAAATATAAATTATGAAATTTAAGATAAAAATTAAAAATAACTAAATAATAATGTCAGTTATAATTATTAGAATAAATATATATATTTGAAAAGATTAAATATGGTAATAATAATATAAACATAAATAATCTTGAAAAATAATAATTTTTAATAAAAATTTAAAATTAGAAAGGTATAACGACGGTTCGTACAACCGTCATTATATCCAAATGTATAACGACGGTTATTTCAGACACAACGACGGTTCGTACAACCGTCGTTATATCCAAATTACTTATGACGGTTGTTCAAACCGTCGTTAATCTACACATGGAGACGGTTTAGAAACCGTCGTTAAGACGGAAAATAACCGTCACTAAACCCTGTCTTAACGACGCTATACCCACGGTTGGTCCAAACCGTCGTAAGGCCAATCTCTCCGTGACGGTTATCAAAACCGTCGTTATGGTAGTTAGCGACGGTTGTAACCGTCGTTAAAGCCACTAAATAACCGCCGCTAAACGCCACTATTCTTGTAGTGAGAGTATCTATGCCATTTTGGATACTATTTGCAATAGATTTATAGATTAGGGAAGATATTGTAATTATTATTATATTAGGAAAATATTATAATTGATAGTATAGATGAGAGTGAATAAATATTATTTTCTCTATAATTTAATTGCACAAAAATAAATCTATAATTTTACATGTTATAATATTTAATTTTAAAAATTCTAAAACATGCTCGTCTTCTTCCTTGCCTATTCCATATATATATATATATATATATATATATATATATATATATATATATATATATATATATATATATATATATATATCCCAAAATTGAATTCCTAGCTTCACCCAAACTCTGTCCTGGTAAACTCTTCTCAATACCTATTTCTTTATTTTCAATTCCTAGCTCTTTGTTTGTTGCGTAGGAAATTCTTAAAGTAAAGAAAAACAATAGAAAGAGAGCATGAACATAAGGTAGATAATTTGTTGAAATTGCTGTAGTATCCTAGGTTGCATATATAGTGCCATTTTAATTAATCAAGGTTGAGCTTCAATTTATGTCTTAGAAGGCAATCAATGCTTCTTTTTATTTTATTTTTCTTCGGTGGAAAAAAGTTTAAGGTGAAATAAATGTATTTCATTTTAAAGTCAATACATGTCATAAATCTCAATAAAACTTATAATGTTATTTACAAATTACTTACTAAAAAGAAATCATTGTTTTTGATACACACTAGAATTGATAAAAAGAAAGAAGTGGCTTCTGGCTGTAGTCCCAAATTGAAAACCCAATAAATTGGGACACCAAGCAACAGTTATAAAAGCCAATACAAGGGCCTTCACAAAGCATGCATTCTTGCCATCTGATATGTGGGCCTTCGCGTTATTATATTATTTTTTAAGGGGGAGGGTTCACATGGTCTAGTTCTCCCACAAACCAAATCCGGTTGTAGCATTGATTGGTTTTTGAGATTATCAATTTTCTCTATGTAATCGGTAATTAAGCTAATTTACTGCTTTTTCCATTATATCAGTCGTCTGGTTGTTTATGTATAAGATAGTCTACTAGTTATAGGGTGACCATTCTCCACTCTAGAACTTCTTTGAGAATTGAGGGAAGGAGAGCGAGAAAGAAAAGAGAAAAAAGAAAAAGAAAAGGAAGAACACTTGATGCCATTGAGAAAACTTTCACGTAAGTATATCATCATGGCAGCGTGTTTATCACTGAGTGAATACCACGTTGAAGTTTGACATGGATAATTTTCGTTAGTCAGTTAATGAAGTTAGAAAAAAAGAAGACATTGAAACATTTTGAAACGCATAGGACAAAATTGTGTATCAAATAAGACTTTTTACAATAAAATTAAAACTCCAATGAAATTTTAAAGACGAAAATTGCATTTTAGCCTTAAATATATTTTAAAGAATAGAAAATATTTTTTCTATAATGTACCTAACAATAGGTAATGATTTTTTTTATGTTGTCTAAAAAACAAGAAATAAAGTCATTTTTAAAAATTATTTTTTAAAGAAAATACTTTTCAAAAGAGCAATTGCCACTTACACAAATGGATATTCCTTTCTCTCCTTATATATCCTTTTCAAAATCCATATTTTATTTTTCAAAAAATAGTGTATTTATCATTTTGATAGCTCATTTTTTTTAATTATTTTAGTATTTAAAAGTGTCACTTTGTTTCAATTTCACTCTGAGAAGTACTAAAGTGATTCTATAGAACTTTCTAAGACTAAATATTTTATAAAGTGGAATACAAAAAGTTTTAGTCTGTAAAATTGATGATAACACCATCTTCTAAATATCAAAATAAATTTTTTGTTGTCTACTCTCTTTTTCTTTAACGTGATCTTTGGCACTCATAAATATAAAAATAGAACACTAGAACCCAAGTATTAATGACTAGTTATGAAAGAAAATGCATGAAACCAGTGTGAAAGAACAATGAAGCTTGTGATATGAAGTAACTAATATCATAGCGCCAAAGGATGTAGAAGCAATTGGAGCTCAATATTTAAGATTTAACATAATAAGTACGCAATTTTGAAAAATGAAAATATATAAAAATGAGCAAAAAGCATCACATCTTTGCATATCCTTGAACATTACAAGAAAATTATAATACCTCAATAGCGTTGTGGCTATAATTAATACACAAGAAGAATATTTCATGGACATTCTGTAAGAGGATCCTTTTATCCCTCTCTGAGAATCTTGTCTACTAAAAGCCTTCTTTCTTCCTAGGTATAAAGAATAATGCTGCAAATATAGTGAAGCTGGATGTAGATCTTCAAAAATTAGATATCAAAAAATGGAAACTTTTACTTTGAATGGGAAAAAGCTTACCGAGAAGGAAAAAAACTCCCAGGAAGCTCACTACAAAAAAAAAAGCTTTTAGCAACAACTAAATTGGCGGCTAAAAGTAGAAAATTCATTGCTAAAAGGTTTTAGTGGTGACTTTTAGTCGCCGCCTCGTCGTTACTGATAACTCTATTGCTAAAAGTTTTCAGTGGCAACTACATTCACCATCAAAACCGATGAGTATCACCACGAAAAATACTTCAATCGACACGAAAAAGAAGATACTTTTAGTGGCGACTTTATGTAGTCACCACCAAAGGTTTCATTGGCAACTATAAGTCGCAACCAAATGTTTCAATGGCGACTATAAGTCGCCACTAAATCTTTCAATATTTATTTTGCAACCTGTGAGATTCAGTGGCGACTAGGTCGCCACTGAAACCCTTTTTTTAGTAGAGTTATCATTTTATATTGTAATAATTAAAAATTTAATAAAAATTAAGATAAATAAAATGAGTGATAAAATGATAATATTAACATAATATCAAATGTAGCAAATATTATACACTAACATCATGTCAAGTAATAAGAAAGCAATACACAGCCAAATATTGACAAAAACAATCAACTCGGTGCTTCATTTGACGATGTTGGTGCTGCAGTGCTTATCGTATTAGCTGCAATGGTTGGAGTAGTACTACTCGAGAGTGTTATTGAAAGTTGTCTCTGTTTAATCTAGTGTAATAAATTAATACAACTTGAAAAATAATGCAAACAAAATAATATCATGTAGGAAAATTTCTATAGCCAAACATAATTGAAAGACAACATTATGCAATAGCCAAGAACATTATAGCTGAAAATAAATGATTGTACAATCATATAATGAAAACAAACAGAATTGAAAAACAACATTATTGAATAGGCAAGAAGTTAAATTAGCCAACATTATTCAATGTGTTACATGGGTGTGGGTTTTGGTTTGTCAAGATTTCAATGAACAATGAAAATGATAGTCAAAATCCTTAAACAATTTCACTTGTTGGACAAACAATAATAATATATCCCAAATTAGTTTCTTTTCTCTTTGACTGATAAGAAGTTTAGGATCCACTGGCCAAAAGAGGAGCAATTACCCTTTTATGAAAATTCAAGTGGAGTTTACAATTATTTTCTAAAAAAATGGTTATAAATTAATCTTTACTCATTAATAATAATCAATTGCATGTGATTGTAATCATGTGTGTTCCAAATATCAACAAATTGCCTAACCAACAAGATAGTTAACAAAAATACATCTTTAAATTTAAAAAAAAACAAATTTCCTTATCATATTAATATCAAAGAAATCAAATAAATTTTCTCCAACCTACTTATTGTCATTACTGTCCTTTAGTTTACACTCAATATCATTCTGGCAACTTGAAAGACCAATTGATTATATTTTTGCAATACATGTTATTGATTTTATCCAGAACAAAGCAATACAAGAAAATGACAAGGCGAACGCTTTTTATATGAACAACTGCAAAATCATTAAGACAAATAAAGAAAACAAGGTTTTCAATGTCAAATATTCAAAGTTAATGATAGCGTTAGTGAGCAACAAAACACAAAGCTAGTGAAATGATGTATAGAGCAACCAAAGAAGGTTTTCAATGTCAAATTGAACGAGTCTTATAAAAAAAACCCTTATTTTTAATCATGTATCGAGCAAAAGCACAATTTCTAAAGAATCTCTTTAAAACATTTATGAAAGATATTTATTATGTCTATGTCTAGACTCCAGACTCAAAGACAAAGAAATGATGGAAAGGACACTACAATTACAACAAAGCAAAAAAGAAACTTAGACTTTTTCACTTAATGTGTTCACTGTGTACAGAAGATCAACATTGTTTTTCTTTATCCACTGACAAAAGATGTACAAAAGATCAATATTATCTTTCTTTATTTGTGGCCAAAGGTGTTCACTTGTCATTTGCTTGTATTGCTTTGTTCTAGAAAAGAAAGTATCAATAAATACATAAATAATTGAGGCATATATAAACATGCTTTTTGGTCCAGGCAAGGGAGCATTCCAAAGCAACCCATGAGAAATTAAACCATGTCCAAAAACTTATAAAATCCATTATTAATAAACCAACAAAAATGAAAAAAAAATCATGTTAAGAGTACATTGTGGGAAAGATGCAAACAAAAACTATGTATTGGCAAGAAAAAAATTACCAAAAATAAAATCATCCAAAGAAAAAGAATTAACATTATGCATTTGACTTACAATAGTTTATATTATTAAGATGCGTCTCTTACATACCAAAACTAGAAATGATATTAATCTCTAAATCAATAGTAGTTTGTGATTTAAACACTACATAGTGCAAAAAATTATATAGTAACTTGCAAATAATTTAATAGTAATGCCAATATCAAAATCTTAAGCTTGAGCACTAAATCCATATATATTTCCAGCATGATCAAGGAAAATACCTATTGGAGAGATGCAATTGAAGAAGCCATTTGTAACTATAGTCTTTCCTCTAATTGTACTTGCAACTATGTATGCAAAGTCTCTTGCAGTGTTGCTTTCATTCTCTCTTCTCTTAATCTTACCTCTTCACGTATTGCTTCTTCTCGTAATCTCATCTCTTCACGTAATTCTGCAGTAATTTTTTCACGTATTTTCTTTTTTTGTTCCTAAAGGTGTTGAGAAGTCATTCGATCAATAGGTCTCTTAGAGAGAGATTTAACTCTATATCATTTGCCACGAAAATATCTTGTCCTTTGACCTAGAACTTTGGTTAAGATCTCGTTTTTGCTTAGACAGGGATTATTTTTCTTAGATTGTTTGGCCACAATCTCTTGTAATTATCCCTACATATTCAAGGAGCAAAAATTTAGGGTGAGATTTAGAATAAAAACAATAATATAAATCTTAATTTGTAATTAATAAAATTAAAGTATACATGAACTTCTTGAGATTTTGCATCAGACCATATAATCTTCCCATCTTTACCCTTACGGCTATATTGTAATTCCCAAATCATGTTAATTGATGCCTTCTCTCCTGTTTCAAGATTTCTCTACAATAAAACATTTCAACTTTAGGGAAACCATGCACATTAGTTTATATTTAATAATAGTTACTTGTAAAATCTCACTATTAATTCTTCAACTTTAGAACATGATTGAGAACCACATGCATGTTTCGTTGTTTGCTTTGTTCTATTATGTGCATTTGTTAAACTTTGACCCTATAGTTTACTTCATAATTAGTTATGTTACACAAGTAACTATTGAGCCAAAAAATATATAATAATAGTTATTTGTAAAATCTCACCGCTATTTATATATGTTATTATGGAATACCTTAAAATCATCTGAGCCAAAATACGTCTCCAAATGTCTCTAATCATCATCATTGAGCTCGATAGGTGGATTTGCTAGTCTTGCCTCGTGAATGTTGTATTGCTTGTATATTTTGTGCAAGCGAATTTGCCAATTTATGTACAACCTTTGGACAGTGGCATTAATGAAGGCGTCAAATCGTAACTCTAAATTTGCACCGACATCACATTTTTTCTTAAACAGTAATACACAATTATGTTAACAATTCAAACACTACTTGAATATAATAAATGTGATACACAATAATATGTCTCATTACCTTAACTTTTAGCAGTATCTATAATCCACATTGTTCCCATATTTTTATCCATTCCCTTACTGTCAAAAGAGCAGTGCATCGTGTCATGTATACAATATAATTTATGAAATTCCTAGATCCTTCTCTCATAGCTCAAAGGATATCGTCTATGATGAAAACTTTGATTTTTCCTTCTTTCTTTTGTGTCCACTGTAAGGCATTTATATATTCCTCTTACATTCTTTGATGTGTTGCAGAAAGCTACCAAGACTATGATGCTAATGTATTAGTCAAATGATAGTAAATCTTAACTAAACACATGTAAATTATTTCATTTACATACCCGTACTACTAATTTGAAGCTAAGAAGTAGGTGTAGTAGGCTATTCTTGGGTCTCTTCATTATTTTCTACTGATTGTATACGTAGCTATGGAATTGTTTCATTACGACTATCTTGTGCAACACTTTTAGATCCATGACCACCACGTCCACCTCTTCCTCTTCCTACCATCTTCAAACTTACCTGTTGTAAATGATAAGATGACATTGTCAATTCACCTTGTTGTACCATAAATGCTTTAATATTGCCAAACATTACAAATAATAAATACATGCATAATTTAACTATAAATAAACCATGAATTACGGCACATTAAATTAAATCAAGCATTGTATGAACATTAAATTAAATTATTATACTTACCAATTATCAAGCATTGTATGGACATTAAATTAAATTACATTGACTAATTATTCATACTCTGGCATTTTATATAGAATCTTCAAATGAAAATCCCTTTCTTCACTTTCTTCGTCCATGGTCTCATCTTCTTCATCGCCATTAATGAAATCAATTTCTCTAGCAGCCCTCTCCTTACTCTGATGGTTAACACGTTGAGACTGAATGTCATCTCTACACAATACAACATTAATACGTTTTGAGCCTCACTATTAAAGAAAAAAATATGTTCAACCTCCTCTTGTTGGTAGACATCTTCAACGAACAATGATTCACCCTCACTATCCTCATGTGGTATGTTGAAAAGGTCACGAGGATGTGTTTTGACAACAATAAGCCAATCTTTATTGACAATGTTATCTAAGTAGAATACTTATTTTGCTTAAGATGCCAAAACAAATGGCTCATTTGTATTCAATAAACAACGAGTATTGATGCTTATGTATCTATATTTGACAATTTTATATCCTTTTTTCCAAATGAGCAATATCCCACCAATGACACTTAAATAAGTGTATTTTCCTATCCCCTACGTAACACAACTCATAGATGTCCTCGATAACACCATAGTATTCCTTCTCAGCATCTGAGTCATCTCCACTTACAAGAACTCCACTATTTTGAGTTTTTCTTTGAGATTCACGGTCTTTTGTATGAAATCTATATCCATTAATCAGAATTGTTGAATATCTATATACCACTCTTTCAAGACCAATGGCTAAGCTAATTAGCTCATTATTTTCTTGCCATTATGATCCTAATTTCATAACCTATTAGAAGTTAATACCATTATTAAGTTATGACATAACTTATAAAATAATTTGCTTTAGTCATAATTGGTAAATACTTACTTAGCGATTAAACCATTGAGGGAACTCTACTACGTGCCTCGAATCAACATTTGACTTCTATGTCTCAAACTCCTTTTTGTGGTCTCTCCAAAATTATGACATTCCATTTATATACGTTTAGTTAATAACAATTTAATAACTACTAAACTATTATATACTTACTCTATGAAGGGCCAAAAAATTTCACAATTCTGTAGCACATATAGATGAGTTTGATCAAACTCTTCATTAGATAGAATGAGTGATTTGGTAGCACCTCTTGGTTGCCCACCTTTATCAAAAAATGATATCTCATGAGTTGATATGCTTCTATCATCATTCCTTGGAGCTCTATTAAGCCTTGTTGGGACATTGCTCAAATATCTTAAGCAGAATGTAAGGATTTCATCTGCTAAGTAGCCTTTTGCAATAGAGCCTTCAAGATAGACTTTATTGCAGACATATGATTTTAGGGTACGTAGATACCTATAAATGCAAGTTAAAACTAATGCATCCATTTTTAATAACAAATAGACTTCAATAGATTAAGTATGAATATGATAATATTACCTCTCAATTGGATACATCCATCGATATTGAACAAATCCAATAATCTTTGCCTTTCTTGCCAAGTGAATTGGTAGGTGAACCATAACATCAAAGAATGCTGGAGGGAATATAGTCTCCAATTTGCATAAGGAGATGGCAATCTAATTTTCAATGGAATCCAAATTTTCTATGGTTAAACACTTTGAGCATAAGATCTTGAAAAACTATGCCAACTCTATTATAAGATCACTCACTTCCTTAGGCAACACCCCACGAATTGCGATGGAAAATAATTCTTGCAATAATATGTGATGGTAATGACACTTTAGACCAAATATATTTCTTTTTTCCACATTAACACACCTTGAAATATTTGACAAGAATGCATCAGGAACCTTTAATTGGGCCAAAAAGTTATAAATTTTTAACTTCTCTTGTGGCGATAGCATATAGCATGTTGTCGATAGCAAAATATTATTCCCATCATCGATAGGATACAAATCTGGCCTAATTCCTAAGTCCACCAAATCATATCGATTCCTCACTATGCCCTTTGTCTTCCCAACTATATTCATCATTATAGGCACAATGTTGTCTAGAATATTTCTTTCAATATGCATAACATCAAGATTATGTCGCAACAAAAGTGATTTTCAATAAAGCAACTGGAAGAAAATTCTCTTCTTCTTCTAATTATAAGTAACACCAGATTGGTCGCATATTCGCTTTTGGCCCTTTCCAAATGGCACATTTGGTAAGGATTATAGATGTTAAAGCGCTTCCTTACCAGTTAAATATATAGGTATAGCATTATTTTCTACTTTACCATCAAATACCCTCCTGTTTTGATGCTATGGATGATTGGCTAGCAAGAAGCAACGGTGGCCTATGTAACATAATTTACTTTTTAGAGATATAGAATTGGTATGTTTGTGGCAACAAGGACATGCCAACTTTCCTTTACTTGACCACCCAAAAATATTTTCATATATGGAAAAATTATTTATTATTCACATGATAGCAGCTCGCATACTGAAACTTGATTATGAATAGCATCATATGTCTTTGCCCCTACCTCCCATAATTCTTTTAACTCCTCAATCATTGGTTCTAAATAGATATCTATATCATCACTCAGAAACTTAAGGTCTGGAATAAGAATTGTCATCATGAAGTATAGTTGTTTCATGCATTTCTAAGTGGGCAAGTTATATAGTACAAGAACAACTGACCAGATGCTATGGTTGGAACTCAAGTTTTCATATAGTTGAAAGCCGTCACTTGCTAAACCCATCTTATCTTTCTAGGATTAATTAAGAAATTAGGATGCTGCTCATCAAAGGATTTCTAAGCAATGGAATCAATTGGATGCCTTAACACAACATCATCAACATGTTTCTCCTTATGCCACCTCATATCTTTAGCGGTGTGTCTTGTCATAAATAGTCTTTGCAACCTAAGCTTTATTGAAAAATATCGCAACACTTTGTGTGTTTTTTTCTTGCCTTTCTACCCATTTGATTTCTATATAGACAATTTGCACTTAGGGCATGATTGTGTATTGGCATGTTCTTTCCTATATAGAATGATACATTCTTACATGCATATATTTTTGTGTAGTCTAACCCAAGGTCTTGAACAACCTTCTTGGCTTTGTAGTAAGAATTGGGTACTTGGACCCCTCTGGAAGTACTTTTTTAAATAAGTCCAATAACATGTCTATGGACTTATTGCTCCAATGATTAAGGCACTTCAAATTAAGGAGTCTAACGATGAATGATAACTTTGTCATCTTGAAACAATTTGGATATAAATTTGTTTTGGAATTTTCCAGAAATTGGTAAAAAAAATTTGCATGCAAATTTGGATCTTCACTGCTTTCTACATTAGTATTCATATTCTCTGTGTTTATAACTCCATATGCATCGTGTATCATCCCAATTATGTCATCCTACTCACCATTATCTTCTAACTGATTGTTGTCTTCATGTATAGGACATGAAGTTATCTCTACAACTTATCCTTGAAGATCTCAAACCTTGTAAGACTATCAAAATCTATTTTTCAACTGATCATAGCATACTTCATGCCTAACCTTGAACGCCATGTTTCTACATTTTTTACATGGGCACCTAGTTCTACTGCCTGCCCTTGGTTGACTATATTCTCACTCAAGAAAATCATCTACCCCTTTAATGTATATTAAATATGCTCTATTTAGAACCTTCAACCAATTCTTGTCCATTATGCTTCCTACAGGTTGTAGTCAAAGTGAGCAATTGGAAAATAATGTTAAAGATGTATTTGGGAAAAATAAAGTGTACGGATGGTACTTGAATGAAATGAGAGCATGTTGCCAAACGTATGAGAAATGAGATTGTTTTGATAAAATTACTAGGAAAAAAAAGCAATTCAAAGAGGTTGGGTGGAGTCATGTTCACAGAAAAGAGTTCTTAACAAGAGAACTTACTATAAAAGAAACCAAATTTAAATTTTTAGGACGATACAAAGGCCCTAAAAGCACTTACTCAAACACCATAATTCATATGTCGTGTCCAAAGATTTGCTTTCCTCGTGAATTGATACTCTCCCATTAATGTATAAACAAACAAAAACAATTAACAATTGTTTGCTTTCCTCAATAATTCAATAGGTATGAAATCTAGCTTGTGAAAATGAGCAACAAACATTTTGTTGCTCATGGAGTTATTCTTGAGAAATCACTAGGGGCTCTTTCTCATATTACAGATTGTTATGTGTTCATAATGTGTTTCATACTTTACAGAGCCCTTTCTCATATTACTACAATACTTGCAGATACATTCACTTACACACTCCTAGAATGCATTTTAACAATCCTTTTTGTGATTTGAATTTTAATTACTATCAATGCTTCCATCATCCAAGCCAAACAAGAATTCATTATTATTAACTAAATATCAACATTTTAAGTAACAAGCAGCATTCTTAAAAATAAAACAATGGTGAATCATGTAAAAAAACAATATTTCCTTCTACTATCATAGAAACCAATAGTCACTTTAGACAAAACTAATATGGTAACATAAACATAGAATATATGGTCCACCCATGAAGCCAAATTTGTTATTAGAGCCAAAAAGATAGTGTGCCTATGAGAATATATCATGCTTAACAAAATTCAAGATGAAATAATGCCAAGAAAATCATAAAGCAGCAAAAGAATAAATATCTTAGCTATTTGGTATAATACCTATGAATTTCACTTGAATAATAGTTAGGAATGTAGCCAAAGGAAGACTTTGCAACCAAATAATATGTTAAGCTGATGATCAAAAAATATGTGACCCACAATTAATAGAAAGAGAGAGAGAGAGAGAAAGAGTGGAAGAGTTTATGTTAGTGTGGCTTCAATATTAAAAAATCATATCAATATGTGGTTTTCTTCTCACAATCTCTTGTTTAGTACCAAAAATATACAAAATTACAACCATACATCATTGGTCACCAACTTGAGTTGTGTACCTTCTTTTCCTTTCCTTTAATTATAAACCAAGAAAAATAAAATCAAGTTGTATTTATATAATAAGAACAATGAATGGCCAATATTCATTACATGATTTTGGATACCAATTTGTTTGTTTTATAACTTATTATGTTACCACTTTTTACGATATCTTTCATCTAAAATTTTAACAAAAATAATCACATAAATATTAATATTACAAGCAATTTCATTCTTACAAGTTTGTTTTACTTTTAAGTATGTTTAATTACTAACATTCATGTTCTCACTCTACCAGTAAACAACCTCAAATTATATATATATGGCCAATATCATTATGTAGCCCTCAAAGCCATGTTTCATTCATCCAATATCTGATTTCAGAATACTATCTCACTTGTCAAAATTCATTCTTAAAAGTTTGTTTTACTTTTAAGTATGTTTAATTACTAACATTCATGTTATCACTCTACCAGTAAACAAGCTCAAATTATATATATATATATATATAGCCCTTAAAGCCATGTTTCATTCATCCAATATCTGATTTCAGAATACTATCTCACTTTTAAAAAAATGTAGCATTGCATTCCCCTTATTCTAAGATCCTTGACGAAAATGTTCAGAAAATGCATAAATTTATTAACCAAAAAGAAACAAGCAAAAAATTTATTGGAGTATTTTTCATATATCATGTATTTTCCACGTCATGTATCTTCACGTGGTTTGTAATAGCATACTTCACGTGGTTTGTTGTAGCACAACGTGTTTGTTATCTTCATTTCAGGTTGTAGGTTCTGGTGGCTTGCTTATATATACTGGAACCATTTTGTATTGTTATTGAGAAATAATACGAAATATTCTCGTCTCATTTTGTGCCTAGTTTATCATGGTATCAGAGCGTGGTTACCTATTGAGAATTTTCTGCTGAACTTTTCCGAAGAAACAAACATATTCCAGTTTTCTTTCACCATGTCCTATTCAGATGTTTTGAACAATCAACGACAAATGAATCCAGTGCCAGGTCGAGTTAAGGATCATCGGCCAATTCATCAGATGGCAGCTTCAAGACCAGAAGATAGTCCGTCCAGTCCTTACTACCTTCATCCTAACGAGAATCCTTCATTAATACTTGTATCACCTGTTTTATCCGATGAGAACTATCATAGTTGGAATAGATCAATGCGTATGGCATTATTATCTAAAAACAAACTTAAGTTTGTTGATGGTAGCATAGAAAGTCCTGCGAAGGAAGATCCGTTATATTCTGTTTGGGAGAGGTGTAATACAATGGTGTGTTCTTGGTTAGTGAGATCATTGTCACCGTCAATTGCTAAAAGTATTCTTTGGCTTGATACAGCAGCAGAGATTTGGAAAGATCTGCATGATCGCTTTTCACAGGGCGATACGATACGCATTGCTGAATTGCAAGAATAGATTTACTCATTCAAACAAAATGCACTCTCTGTTACTGAATATTACACTCAGTTGAAAATCTTATGGGATGAATATAGTAATCTTAGACCGATCCCTGTTTGTACATGTAATCCACAGTGTAATTGTGAAGCACTAAAATCGGTCAAGAAGGCTCAGCAGAATGATTATTCAATCCGTTTTTTGAAAGGACTTAATGACAATTTTTCCACAGTAAGGTCTCAGATATTATTGATAGAACCTCTTCCTAACATTAACCGATTGTTTTCTCTTGTGTTACAACATGAACGGCAGTTCAACGTTGCTTCTGGATCTCATGAAGAACCTGCAGTATTTGTGACCCAAAGATCATCAGGAACTTTGTAGAATGCGCCGCAATGAACTTATAGCAATTACAAGAATAATGAGTAACAGTTTGGGAGAAATAATGGCAATGGCCAAAGATTTTATGCTACAACAAGCAAACCAGTGTGCAGTTTCTGTAACTTTTCAGGACATACAATTGAAACATGTTATAAAAAACATGGTTATCCTATTGGTTTTCGATCTAAAGAGAGGTTTGGTAATGTACAAGCTAATAATGTAAATTTCGGTCATGATGCAGAAGAAGATGTTTGTTACACGAATTCAGATTAAAAGGTTCGTGATGCTTCATTTGATCAAGTAGACACTCCAATTGATGCTCAGCCTAATGACTCTGTGCAAAGACAACCAATGCTGACTCAGGATTAGTACCAACAACTCCTACGTCTTTTGCAACAAACAAATATGTCCAATACTAATTCAAATGCTCAAGTTAACCAGTTGACTTCCAATTTTGAGCCTGCTGCAGATCGTGGTAATTTCGTTCTTTCGTGTCTTCCAGATAATGTACTAAAGATATCTCCTGGATTTTGGATACTAGAGCCACAGAACATATTGCATGCTCTATAAATTTATTTTCCACATTCAAACCCATTGTGAATACTTTCATGAGTTTACCAAACAATCAGAAAATTTCAGCCACTCACATTGGTTCAGTCACTCTCAGACAGCATCTTGTTTTACATAATGTTCTATACGTGCCCAAGTTTTCTTTCAATTTGATTTCCGTGAGCAAGCTTACTACATCATATCCTTATGGCCTTATTTTCCACCGTAATTTTTGTGTCATTCAGGATCTCCAGAAATTGAGGATGATTGGATTAGCTAAACGATCCCTTGGTCTTTACTGCATCACCTTTACTCAACGTTCCAATTTCACTTCATCTAACCTGGTAGCAACTACTTCAAGTTCTGTTGCGTTCAACTCTGCTTCCAGGCCTGTTGATTCTTCCACCATTTGGCATTGTCGAATGGGGCATCTTTCAGCACCCAGGCTGCAATTGTTGAAACAATATGATAAATCAATAGTTGTACCTTCTTCTAGTCATTATCCAATTTGTCATTATGCTAAACAAAACCGAATATCTTTTCCAATTCATAATTATGTTTCAGCTGCATGTTTTGATCTGGTGCATGTTGACATTTGGGGTCCAGCTCGTGTTGTTTCTTTGTATGGGCATAGTTACTTTCTTACTATTGTTGATGACAAAAGCCAATATACTTGGATTTATTTGATGAAATCAAAATCTGAAAGCAGGCAATTGTTACAAAATTTTTGTTTCTTTGTTGACACTCAGTTTGGTGTAAAAATTAAGTGTATAAGAACCGATAATGGGTCAGAGTTTAACATTCCTGCATTTTATGCATCCAGAGGCATTGTCCATCAAACCACTTGTGTATATACCCCACAACAAAATGTTGTGGTTGAACGTAAGCATCAGCATATTTTAAATGTTGCCCGTGCTTTGAAATTTCAGGCTAATCTTCCCATTGGTTTTTGGGCAAACTGTGTATCTCATGCAGTTTATTTGATTAATCGTTCACCCTCACCTATCATATCTAATCTCACTCCATTTCAGGTTTTATTTGGCACTCCTCCACTCTTATCTAATGTCAAGATTTTCGGGTGTCTCTGCTATGCTTCCACTCTTCCTTACCAACGATCCAAATTTGACACCAGAGCATCTGAATGTATTTTTCTTGGCATTCCATCTACCACAAAAGGTTTCCGTGTACATCATTTAGGTACTTCTAAAACTTTTGTTTCCTGCGATGTATACTTTCAGGAATCAATTTTTCCTTTCCATGATAATCTTTTGTCTTGTTCTTCCTCATCATCTGACTTTGTTTTTCCTACTTCTCTTCCTCCTCTGCCTGAAGATTCTTCTTCTATTCTTCAACCTGCTTCTGTTTCTGAACCTCATTCTTCTACCTCTAATCCAGCACATGTACCTCAGCCTCTTCGCAGGTCAGCTAGACACACTCACCCTCCTTCTTATTTAGCAGATTTTGTTACTCCAACCATCACTACCCCTCATCCTTTGTCTTCCTATGATTCCCTAAATCATTTAAATCCTCCTTATGCATTTTATGTTCAGCAGCTCACTGACAATCAGGAACCTAAGTCTTATAACGAGGCAATACAGCACACTTGTTGGCAGGAAGCCATGAAACAGGAGATTGAAGCATTACAGCATAATCATACTTGGGTTTTAGCTGACTTACCATCGGGCAAACAACCCATTGGTTGTAAATGGGTTTACAAGGTGAAGTATCATGCTGATGGCACCATTGAGCGGCATAAAGCCCGGCTTGTGGCAAAGGGGTTCATGCAACTACATGGGTTGGATTATTTGCATACATTTTCTCCTGTGGCCAAAAGCACTACTATTCGTGTGATCCTTGCTGTTGCTGTTGCAAACAACTGGCCTCTTCAGCAACTTGATATCAACAACGCTTTTCTCCACGGTGATTTGGATGAAGAGGTTTACATGACTCTTCCCCCTGGTTTCTCTTGTTCTGACCCTAACAAAGTCTGTAGGCTCACCAAATCACTTTATGGGCTTAAGCAAGCCAGCAGACAGTGGAATGCTAAGTTGACCACTGCTTTACTTGATCGTGGTTTTGTTCAAGCTGCTTGGGATCCCTCCTTGTTTGTTTTGCAGCAGAATTCTACTCTCTTAATCCTTCTGGTTTATGTGGACGATGTAGTCTTGACTGGCACGGATATTTCTTTGCTTACTGATATAAAGCAGTTCTTTCATTCTGCCTTTAGCATTAAAGACCTTGGTTCACTTAAGTTCTTTTTGGGTCTTAAGGTTGCACGGTCTTCATCTGGGCTTAATATTACTCAACGTCGATACACACTTGATTTACTTGCTGAGATTGGTTTTCTTCACAGTAAGTCTGTCTCTACACCCATGGTTCCTTCTTCTACTCTCTCCAAGGATGGAACTTTGCTTTCTGATATATCTTCTTATCGACGGTTAGTTGGCAAGCTTTTGTATCTCTGTTATACTCGCCCGGATATTACTTTTGCAGTACAGTAGTTATCTCAATTTTTGGATAGTCCAACTACTCAGCACCTTCAGGCTCTTCACCGTGTTCTTCGGTACTTGAAGGGGACACCAGGTCAAGGATTGTTTTATCCTTCTAATACTTCCTTTTGTCTTACTGCCTATGTTGATTCAGATTGGGCTGCTTGTCCTCAAAGTCGTAAGTCTATCACTGGTTTTTGCATTTTTCTTGGCTCCAGCCTCATTTCTTGGAAGTCCAAGAAACAGTCCACTGTCTCTCGGTCGTCCTTTGAAGCCGAATATCGAGCCTTAGCTACTGTCACATGTGAGCTTCAATGGCTTCATACTTTATTTCGGGATCTTCATGTTGATCTTCCGTTTCCTATCTCGGTTTTCTGTGACAACCAGTCTGCTATCTATATTGCCCAGAATCCTGTTTTTCACGAACGAACTAAGCACATTGAAATTGATTGTCATGTGGTCCGCAAGAGGTTATTGCATGGGCTTATTCATCTCCTTCCCATTTCTTCTACCAATCAGTTAGCTGATTGCTTTACTAAGCCTCTTTTCCCTTCTATGTTTCTTTCTTCCCTTGCCAAGCTGGGCATTCAGAATCTGTATGCTCCAGCTTGAGGGGGGGTATTGGAGTATTTTTCATATATCATGTATTTTCCACGTCATGTATCTTCACGTGGTTTGTAGTAGCACACTTCACGTGGTTTGTTGTAGCACAACGTGTTTGTTATTTTCATTCCAGGTTGTAGGTTCTTGTGACTTGCTTATATATACTGGAACCATTTTGCATTGTTATTGAGAAATAATACGAAATATTTTCGTCTCATTTTGTGCCTAGTTTATCAAAAGTTGAGAACAATGAGAGAAACAGAATATTTTTGTTCACCAAATGTACCATAGCTAGTGCCAGCTATGGTGAGTTTAATTGTAGGATTCAATGTATGGGAACAACACAAACGCAAATAAGAGGGGAAACATTCATTTTTTTCCCTTTCTAAATATACATATATAAGCTATTTCTTTGCTTTGAAGTGAAGCTTGAGCAATGGCTACAAATTAGTAACATTTGCATGTGTAGTCAAAACTAAAACATAGATATAAGGCCATTTAGGCTACCCCAGCCTCTGTTCCATCTACGCATGTGGGCTCTTAAACTAAAATAAGCTCTTTTACTATTGTTCCTACTTGCCACTCATGGGAAGCAAAACCAAGTTGGGACTGGGAGAAGCCCATGAAAGGGGTTGGTGTTTTACTTTCACAACATAATTTACAACGGCAGAAATGCCATTGAAATCTTTGTTTCTTGTAGTGAAGGGGAAACTCTTTCGCCTCTCTACTAACTTTCGCCACTCACTGTGACTTATGTCATTGAAATGTTGCAAGAAAAAAGCAGCTTTGGAGAAGAAGTAGCTAGGGTTTCAGGTTTCAAGGAGAAACAAGAGAGCGATATTTCAATCAAACTCATAATAGAGAGAAATGTTGGGGGAACTAGCATAAAACAAGAGATAAGCTTTGGAGCCCTTTTCTTTATAGATGTTCTCTAGGAAATTAAATTTTAAGTCAATTAAATTTGAAACGAACAATAAGAATTTATTTGACAAGAATAAGACATCCATAAATATTTAATGATCAATTGAAAATTTTCAAGTATCATTGATAGATTGATAAATTAAATACTTGTCAACTAATCAAATTTTGTCACATAAACAAAATGAAATAATATGGTCAATCAAATTTAATCACATGTCATTTTAAAATAAATGTATAACAACTAATCAAATTTTGCCACATATATAATGCCATATTATAGTTAATCAAATCTAAGTTATATGTTATTCTAAAATATTTATAAATAATAATAAGACCTAACAAATAAAATCATACCACATGTAAAATTCTCTCATTAAAGTTAATCAAAATTTATCACATAATTATTTCTTAAGAAAATTAATTAAGAGATAATTATAAGAGGTATTTTCATGAAACTAGGACTCTCCTCTCAAAGCCCTATAAATAGGACCTTAGAAAATTTGCAAAGAAGAAGAATATTTGACTCTACTACTCTTGACTACTTTGTGATTCCTCCAAACAACATTCAAGCATTCAAGTTGCTTCGACTAGCTTCCACAGGTTCTCAAGTCAAATTCAAGTAAGAGAAGAATCCGAGGATTTTTTTTCCTTGAGGAAAATACACTTTAACCCACCTAAAATACAGCATATATTCAAAATCACCCCTAAAGTTTCATAAAGAATACGAAAGTTAATATACAATAATGTTTAATGGAAAGAACATACGTGTAGATGCCGTAGCCAATTACTTACATGTGGCAAAATCACCCCTTCCCAATTATCCTTGAAATTGAACCCTAATTGTGCCCTAAACCCACATCTAGGAAATGATGTTGAAGCTGAAGGGCACCATCAAAGAGTAACGAAGATTGAAGGGTGAGAGGATTGAAGCTCGTGGTGATTAGGGCTGTTGAGGTTGGATTGTCGCTACTGCCAGAGGCATTTGAGGGACATAAATATCATAAAGCTAGTTATCCTAAGCCAAGTGATCTACACGTATATCTTTTATGTTAAACATAATTGCGTATTCACTTTTTCATTTTTTATTAAACTTTTTGGGGGTTGATCTGTTGGATTTTAAATTTCATGAACCAAAGTTAAAAATAGGCTATAGTTTAAGGGACAAAATGTGATTTTCCCTTATTTCTTCATTGATTAACATTTATTAGACATTATACTTCTTCAAAAGTAACAAATTCATTTGTGTTATTCTCTACATGAATTTTCTGTGTGCACTACTGCGTTTAAAGTTTCACATATAACTGATTTTTCTATACAATGGCCTACACTCTTCTGATATCACCTTGGCTACAAACAAGTACTGCATCTACATAAAATCTATTTGATCCATGTTTGGCTTTCAAGAAAATAAAAGAATTTCATATATTATTTACTTTGGTTTTTTTCTTTCGGTTGTGCTATGTGCTTTGTTCAGACTAGAAAATATGCACAAGTTCAATACTAGGAACTCATATTAGTGTTTTCAATTCATCTCCATTGTTGTTCGAACTTGTAATCCAGCACAACATATGTTGTCATCATTATTAAATAACAAGTTCAAGTAGACTAACCAATACTAGAATTTTCCTACTTGAATTTAAGACCTCCGTAATTTTTCATCCCACTTTCAGCAAATTCATGGTAAATGGTTTTCCTAAATCTTGAAGCCAAACCAAGAAAAATGACATGGTAACATTGAGGATTTAATTGTGGAAAAAAAAATTAGGATTTGATGGAGAACTAAGTCTCTATCTCAAATTCATAAGGAAAAAAAAAAGAAAGCAAATGGAGGGGCTAGTTCTCCTACAAGTTTTCCCTAATTTCTACTTGCCCTCCACACTCTCCCAGCCTCTTTCTAAGCAGTAGTAGCCTAACCAACTTCTAAAACTATTCTAGCAATCCTCCACGAGTCCCTTCACCCTCCAATATTTCTTAAGTAAGTTAACTAAATCCCCCCCCCCCACCCCAGTGTTAGGAAGTAAAGTGATTTGAAAATGAAACTGTATTAAAAATCGTGAATAATCACATTGTCCTTAAAATGATATTTACCCCAACTACGTTTGTTACAGGGTATATGGCAAATCGCTCCTAAAAGTAATTCTGAACATCTAAATATTGACAGATAACAACTTTTAAAATATCTTTTAAAAAACAGTTTTGAAATTTTAAAGAAGAAAATAGAGAAAGATAAATACGTTTTTTTAATTGATTTTCAATCTGTCAGATCATTTATTTATTATAAAATTCTGTATAGACATATCTTCTAAAAAATTATAACTTTTTTATAAGTTATAATTTTTCTGAAAAGTCATATTTTTTGAAAATCAATTTGAAAGAAAATTGTTAGATTTATTTATATTTTTTTTCCTTCAAATTTTTATTTAATATGTAGTGTAATAATTAACTTTTAAAAAATTAAAAAAATTTATAATAATTCAATGTAAAATTTAAAATTTTTACGCACACTCTTTTTCAAACTAACTATTTTATCTGACACTCAGTGTCACGGACCTTCCTTGGGTCTATAAAAATTTACTAACTCAAACTGACATGATCACTTTCTTTTGGTCAAGATGGAAAAACTTTTCTGCTAAGCATTATATACGACAAGCCAGAGGATAGGAGACAATTTCCATGAGATCTAGGGGAAACAATACGGCAGGCGTGCACAATTATTTACAGCAGAAACCAATAAAATAACCATGCCTCAATTCATAATTACTCATAGCACGGTGGTTTGCTATCAGTTATCTCATCCCCATAAAACTTGATAATTGCTAACTTGGCTATAGCTTATTAACCAGAAAAGATGTCACTGCATTCCTGCCAAGCTCCAATTTCATCACCTAAATTCAAGTTTGCTTGATAATAATCATGAAGAAATGGTACAAATACTAGACCACTATATGAGAATACTCTCTTATATATTCTTGCTTCTTGTTCAGATGTGGTAGTAGAGCATGACCCGTGACGGTACAGAAAGCTTCTCTAATTGTGTTTTCGTATTCAATATCCTTGAAGTTTGATGATCATAATTTTTAGTTATGCCATGAGCAAATTCTTGCCGCAATTTAAGGTCGTGATCTTGAAAAGTTCATTGACGGAAGTGAGATTCCAGAAAAGTATTAGTTTTTTGTTTTTGGAGAAATAAAAAAAATGGCTGGAAGAATCTGATGGGCCTCCCATGATTACGAAATACATTAAGAAAGACAAGAGAAAGGAGGATGGGCCGAACCCAAGTAAGCCAGAATGAAAATATACTCCCAAAAGAAGAGAGGTAGAAAAGGAAATAGAGAAGAAAGTTGTAACTAACTCTGGCATGGAGAATGTAGAAGCCTATAAACAAGATGCGTAAAGCCTAGAAGGGTGGGGAGGAAAATCCTGGGAACAAGGGAGAGAACCTGACCTCCCGGAAGTCAGGCCTCAGCTATTTTCCTTTGATGCATTTTTCTCTCTTGTGCTGTTGTTTCTCTTATCTTACATTTTCACTAGGAAGCAAGACTCTGAAGGAGTTTTCCTGATTGTTTACTTTTTTTTTACGAAGCACACACCAAATTGCTTCTTCTTTTCTGTTGATATACTATACTTTATGTGGAAGTGAATCAGAAGAGAAGGGTTCTATCAGAATCAGTGAGGATTATCTATTTTGGAAGCGGGGGATCATGGATGCTTTCGTTAATGGCTGAATCAATGCCTTCTTCTCTCAGTTCTCTCTTTCTCCTTCTTACTTCTAGTTCAAACACCATGTAACCTTAATTTCAAGACGCCTTCATGTTTTTGACCTGGCATTTGTAATATGTACGGGTTTCAACACAGCTTCCCGGACCATATCAGAAGCAGTTTAATAATACTGTCTATAAGCTAAGGCCAGAGCAAACCTTTTAACCATAGAAATGATAGCTAAAATACTGCATCATAAGAATTGAGCAATTCCACACGGTATGGAAATTATACCCAAAGAGAGTGAGGAGGAACCTTCAACCAAGTCAAGTGGAAAAATACGCTCTGTTTTGTGTTGTCCAGCTTTTTCTTTCAGTTATTAGTCTGTGGACTCAGAAATATCAAAAACTGACCTAGGTAACGAGGCTATCATACCTACTAAAATAGAAAAAATTAATGCAGTAATAAGAATAATTTTTTTAATAAAAAAAACTACCCAATAATCTCTGAGTATTTAGATATCAGGAAGCAAATTGGATGACTATCTCTATGCCATACAGACTTAACTCAAAAGTCAAAGAAATCTTGTAAATTAGACTATAGCAAATGGGATTTGGCACCTAAACATCAGTGCACAAAGTTAGGACCACACCAACGTCCAGATTTGCCAGTTCACAGCTTTCCCTCTCTCTGTTTATGTGTGTGTGTACTTATGAATATAACGAGGTTCTTATCAAACTTGTGAATAAGAAAATGTTAGGGAGAAGTCTACGTCAAGCACATAACTTTCCCATGCACGTATCAGAGCAGCCTCTTAACTCCAACAAGTCAAGATCCATGGCAAACTCACTTGAATCGTCTGCCACCCTTAACCCAAACAATCAGCCCACCACTAGTTCCCAACCCAAACTTGTCGTGTTCTTCAACTCTGAAACACAAATAACTCTTAAGCTTTCGGCATCCAACTTTCAAGCATGGTGTCAACAAGTCAGATCGCTTCTTTTAGGCATGAAGCTCTTTGGTTACGTGGATGGTTTTATTCCCACTCAACCACCAGAAATCACTCAAGATGGTCAACATATCTCCAACTCAGAATATGAATCGTGGTTCTGTAAAGATCAGCTCATTATGAGCCTACACCTTGCCTCCATGAACGAAAGAGATAGCATTGCTCTCTCAGCCTACGAGACCTCTCGTCAATTGTGGATGGGACTTGAAGCCAAATACGCAAACCCATCGCGTTCTCATGTTATGTCTCAGAAAAATCAACTTCAACAAAATCGAAAAGGCTCTCAGTCTATCACTGACTATTTATTTTCTATCAAAAGGACTGTTGATGAATTAGCTATCATTGATCATGCAATTTCTGATGATGATATTACTCTTTATGTGCTAAATGGTTTAGGTAATGAATACAGGGACATTGCAGCCTCCATCCGCACCAAAGATCGTCCTTTCTCATTTGAAGAACTCCATAGCCATTTGATTGCTCATGAAGAATATTTGAAACGTGATGAGCCTATTTCCGAAGTCTTTATGCCTACAGCTAACTTCCACCAGAAAAACAACAATAATAACAAGGTTTATTGCACCAACAACAATAATTATCGTGGCAATGGCGAGTTTCATCCTAATCCTCGGAATGGCAACAACTCTTTTTTCCCAAATCCAGGTTTCAACCTTCGTCAAGGCAACCAACAAGGAAGACGTCCCACAAGCCCAAATAACATATCCCCCAAGCCTCCACCAAAGTGTCAGTTTTGTGACCTTCAAGGGTATATCGCCAAATATTGCCCTCAGTTGCTGCAACACTTCTCTAGTCCCTCTGCCAACTTTGCCTCTTCCACGTTACCACCACCCACAAATTGGGTGCTTGACACAGGAGCCAATCATCACGTAACAACTGACCTCAGTAACCTCAAACTGCACTCCCAATATGAAGGACCCGATGAAGTCACAATTGGAGATGGTACAGGTTTATCTATAACTCATGTCGACTCAACCCAACTTTCCACTCCCTCATCCACTTTTAATTTACGTGAAGTTCTCTGTGTTCCTAAAGCACGTCATAATCTTATTTCTGTTTCCAAGTTTTGCCACAACAATAATGTCTCTGTTGAATTTGACCCATTTTCCTTTCATGTGAAGGATCGTACAACGAGGGCCATATTGATGCACGGTCCAAGTAGTGGTGATCTCTACACTCTCCAGCCTCAAATAAAATCTCCTTCAACTAACAAGTCCACTGCATTTACAACTGTTCACTCCTCTCTATCTCTCTGGCATGCACGCCTAAGACATCCTTCATTGACAACTCTCCAACATATTCTGAAGCCCAACGCCTCCCCCTGCAATTACAAGACTACATTTCACTTCTTGTCAGTTGAATAAAAAAGCCATAAGTTACCTTTTAATGATTCCTCTATAACATCTAGTTCACTGTTACAACTCACTTACTCTGATGTATGGGGACCTTCACCAATTACTTCAATAAATGGCTTTCGTTATTATCTTTTATTTGTTGATCATTTTACTCATTATGTATGGCTTTATACTTTAAAATTAAAAAGTGAGGTCTTTGATATTTTTCCAAAGTTTCAGACTCAAGTGGAAACATTCTTTAATCACAAAATACGGTCTATTTATACTGATGGAGGCACAGAATACATCAAACTCAAATCTTCCAAACCCATGGCATCTCTCATTACATATACCCACCATACACTCCTGAACACATTAGCCTTGCTGAACGCAAACACAGACACATTGTTGAAACAGCACTGGCTCTCCTTCATCATGCATTCCTACCCACAAAATTCTGGTGCTATGCTTTTGAAACTGCTGTGTATTTCATAAATCGCATGCCCACTCCAACCCTTCACAATGACACACCTTTTCACAAACTTTTCCACAAACACTCCTCACTCTCAAATTTGAAATTTTTTGGATATCTATTTTATCCTTGGTTACGTCCATACACTCATCATAAACTTGAACAACGTAGCTCCCTGTGCATATTTATTGGCTATTCCACTCAACACCATGCCTTCAAATGTTTTGACCCAATCAACCACAAACTATATCTCTCTAGGCACGTTATCTTCTGTGAAACAGAATTTCTATTTTTCAAACAATCACAAAATTCATCCTTATCCTCCCCTAACGACATCAGCCCCACTCATCTTGATTTTCAAATCTTCAGCCAATTCAAAAATTCATCCATATCCTCACCTTATCCTACTAGCCCCACCCATCCCTCCAATGTATCAAATTCAACTACTCATCCTATTCCAACGTCATCTACCTTATCAGTGTTAACCCCTTCATCAGAATCTTTATCCTTTCATCCTTTAATTCAAAAACACTCCATTCCCTCACGGGAATCACTTACACCACCAAATATCACACCCTCCACACCAACGCTCACACAAACATCAACCACTTCATCCTCATCTATGTCACCAGCAATGGATCGAGAATTTTCATCCCCCCTGAACTGTGCATCAGATTCCCCTCCTCCACAGCCTGTCACTAGCTCCATGCATAATATTTATAAACCCAACAAAAAACTCCTCATGACCACAAAACACCCCTTGCCATCCACCATTGAGCCAACATGTGTTTCTGAGGCAATGAAATATTCTGAATGGCGTGAAGCTATGAGCAATGAATTTAATGCACTTCTTGCACAAGGGACATGGAATCTTGTTCCAAAAGATCAATCGCACAATATTATTGGCTGCAAATGGGTATTCCGAATTAAAAGAAACCCAGATGGCTCAATTGCTCAGTATAAAGCACGACTTGTGGTTAAGGGATTTCATCAAAGACCAAGTCTTGACTACACTCAAACCTTTAGTCCAATCATTAAACCAACTACAGTGCATTTGGTTATCTCCATTGCACTCCAAAATTATTGGCCCATCCGACAGCTTGATGTGAATAATGCTTTTCTTCATGGACACTTAGTTGAAGAAGTTTTCATGGCTCAACCTCCTTACTTCATCAATTCTGACTTTCCAAATCATGTATGTTGTCTTAAGAAATCTATTTATGGGCTTAAACAAGCACCTCGGGCTTGGTTCAATGAACTTCACTCATTTTTATGCTCCTATGATTTTCACGGCTCCAAGTCAGACCCTTTTCTGTTTATCCTCCATCAAGGTACTATTATTTTGTATGCTCTTGTATACGTTGATGACATCTTTATCACTGGCTCATCAACCTCTGCTATTCAACACTACATATCCACTCTAGCTACGAAATTTTCCATCAAAGACTTGGGTTCCCTAGGCATAGAGGTTATTCCCACCCAAGATGGATTATTTCTTAGTCAACATAAATATATACGGGACCTACTTGAGAGGACACATATGGCAGAAGCAAAAGAGATCCAAACTCCACTTTCTACTAGTACCACACTTAAGCTGCATGATGGTACTACTAGTGTGGATCACTCAGAATACAGAAGCATCATAGGAGGCTTACAATACTTATCCATGACCAGGCCTAACATTGCCTTCCCAATTAACAAACTTGCGCAATTCATGCATAAACCCACTACATCCCATATGACAACCCTAAAGCGCTTACTTCGGTATCTTAAAGCCACCATCTTCCATGGTCTTCACTTTCGCAAATGGTGTCCGTCGTCTCTTTATGCTTTTAGTGATGCAGATTGGGCAGGTTACAAAGATGATTATACGTCCACTTCAGCTCACCTTGTATTCTATGGTGGCAATCTCATCTCTTGGAAATCCTCCAAGCAACATGCAGTGGCTTGCTCATCCACCGAAGCAAAGTACTGCTCTCTTGCCACGACATCTGCTGAACTCACTTGGATTCAATCCTTACTCTCGGAGCTTCAAGTTCACGTCCCCAAAGTGCCTACCATCTACTATGATAATTTGAGTGCAACGTATCTCTCTTTCAACCCTGTTCTACATAGTCGAATGAAACATATTGCCATAGATGTGCACTACATTCGAGATCAAGTCCAACAAGGTGCTCTTCGAGTTCAACATGTCTCAACCACCGATCAACTTGCAAACTGTTTGACAAAGGCCTTATCACATCAACGTCACCATATACTCAAGTCCAAGATCGGTGTTCTTGATGGAACACCTCTCTTGCGGAGGCGTGTTAGGGAGAAGTCTACGTCAAGCACATAACTTCCCCATCCCATAATAATAGGAATTGGTTTAGCGTATCTTATTTTTAAATTTAAATATGTACCAACTGTTGAAAAGTACAACTGATATATATATATATATATATATATATATTGTAATCTGTAACTTTTGAGATATGTGAATAAAATATTATTACTGTATTTTCTCTGTACACCTTCTATAGAAAAAATGATGAGTGAAGTGAGGCAGCAAATTGTTAAGAAGATGATGCCAGTCAATTTTGTGTTTTAGGGCATTGCTGATTGTATTTTATCATAGAGAGGCTAGTACTCCAGAACATCAGAAGTAATTAATATCATGCCCCAAAGTCCTTGACCAGCATGTCTAATTCATGGCTGAACTAGAATTGAGATTTGAGAAAGATAAATCAAGAAAGCAAACGTAATACCGCTCAGGTACCTGAAACACCCAAGACAGACAATCGATGCTGTTCCAACTTCCAAATGTTTCCCAAGTTAAAAGTAAGTTCTGAATGTTATTAATTTTTATCCTATGACAGACTTGATGAAAAAAAAAAAATTAAAGGCCTCTACTAGCTGAGGAACTCTTTCCTCCAACAAGTAGCTAAAGCTTTTTGTGCATCACCTTTTAATGATCAGTAATACCGTCAAATGAATACCAGATTATTTGAAAAGCACTGGGGGTGCTGTAGTATCATGCCCCACAGTATTAAAGCATAATGATTGAATTGAATGCTTCCCCAGACAAAAACAAGTAAACTTTCCTTTAGCCACAAGAAAAATCAGCGTTTAAGTGAACCGTATAGCAGTAAACAAACACTGACACGAAACAACATTTCATACTCAGTTTCTTAGTTATCTCTATTAAATCAACAAAGATAACCCCCAATCTCTTCTAACATAAATCCAGCAAGATGAAAGCAGACCAAAATAAAGACAGATGGCTTTAAACTATTTGTTAATCAATTTCTAGATCTAAAGGGTGAAAGTAAATATTTCAAAGAATATCCAACCAGCTTCTCTCTATTTTTCTCTGTTTTCCCCATTTTCCTTTAGGCTCTAGCTACTCTTTTCACCTTCAATTTTCTTTGCTTTCTTTGCAGCTGTTGCCTGTGAATATAGGAAAGTCCCAAGAATTGCAATGGCAGATCCGAGGGCATTTAGAGGTCTAACTGGATTTCTGAACACCAAAACTGAAGATACAATCACCACCACTCTCTTCATTGTGTTACCCACTGAGAAAGTCAATGGGCTAATTTCCTCCAGGGCCTGATAAGACGATTGGTTGTAAAGATGATAGAACACCCCAGACAGTAAAATCCACAAATAAAATGTGGAGGGTTTGCCTATAGCTTCTATTGCCCGGTAGTACCCTGGAATCCATTGAGATCCTTCAACCACAATAGCCACTGGAAATAGGTAAAGCAATGAAATAATACTAATCCAGCCATATAAATTCAACCCATCAACCGCCTTAAAATTCAGCAAACTTCGTTTAGAATATATGTTCCTCAATACGAAACCAACATTGCTTATCATGGCCCCCCACAACCCTTGCATATTGAAAGATACCTCAGTAACGGCAGCTAGAGAACAACCAAGCACAATAGGGAGAATCGACAGCCAAACCTGTACTGGATATCTATCACCAAGGAACGAAGAAAAGATGACAGAGAAAACCGGTTCTGCAGACTTAATGACATGGGTGAAGGAAACAGCCACCTTAGAGAATGAAACACAAGCTGAGATGTGGCCTATCGTGTGGAATAAAGCGGGTCCAAGGAGAGCAACAATGAAAGGTTTTGTGATTTTCGGGCATTGCTGGAGCTTTAAGGTCCAGAGCACGAGCATCCAAATGGACCCAACGAAGAGCTGGAAAGAAGCAAGAAGCCATGGGAATGGAAAAATGTTTAACGTTTTCTTGTTGTAAATGTTGAAGATAATGTTTTGGAAGTACCATAGCCCAAAAACCATAGCAAGTTTTAGAGCCTTGGCCTTAGGATCCGGAGCTGCACTTTCTCCTTCAGGATTGACTTCAGATGCTGCTTTAACGATTTGGTGTTTGGATCTTGCGGAAAACCTATTTGGTTCTGCGAAGACTCTGTTCACCAGGCTCAAATTAGTCATTGAATATTGAATCTGAGATGTGGGTCGCAAAGAAATCCAGCCACGGAAACCATAGAAATCTGTAGAGATGTAAGTTCTGGAACCAGCTTCATGAAGCCGATAAGTGGTTTTGTTGCAGTGTAGGTTCTTATGGCTGTGAACCCTGCTGAGAAGATTTGGATTGAGAAGAGAAGATGCATTAATGGAAGATTGGAAATTGGATTTGATGAAAGTGACAGAGGATGAGGATGAAGAGAGCATTTTCTTGCTGCAACGATAGAAAAAGGGAAAACGGAGATTCTGAATAAAAGTAAAAGGCAGAAGATTTGAAGTTTCTGTAAACGCTCCCTTTGGGGAAACACAGGAGTAGGGGTGTGCATAAACCGCTCACCCATTTAAATCCGTTTAAATTCGTTCAAATCCCAAAAAAAATAATTATTTCGAATAAGTTAACTTGGATTAATAGATTTAGTTAGACAAAATTTTGTAAAAAAATTAGATTTATCAATTTGGGTCGGATTCAAATGTTTGAACTCGTTAGAACCCGACTCGACTGATAAAATAAGTTAAATTTATGTTTTTTGCAAAATTATAACGCTGTTGCGTTGGTTAAGCAGTGAAAACTTGATAATTTTTCTATGAAATGATGGGTTCGAATCTAACTTCTCTCATTTTTTTTACCAAAAAATTTTTAAAAATCGAAACAACATCGTTTCGTCTAATATATATAAAGTCATTCACCTTTAGAAACCCTAGAAGCCTTCCATCTTCTGCAATTCTAGTCTCCTCCGCAATCCTCACCTAGTCGCCTCCTCTATATCATCGACTCATCACAAATCCATGGATCAAGTTGCAAAACTTTGGCTTCCCTTTTCATATCTGACCTTGCATCTTGAATCTTTATTGCAAGCCTTGAGCCTCCGCCTCTCTCTCATGCCTTTCGTTGTTGTCTAACCATCTCTTCTCCTCGGCACCTTTGAAGAAACCATCTTTATCCCACGATGGATAGAGCTAGCTTCTGCCTTCTGGTAAGCCGTGGTTGAGACTCACTGAATCTGATCTACCGCTTTGTTTATTTTGGTTAGATCTCTATTTTTATACGATGTATTGGATTTATATTACCCTAAAGATTGGATTTTGATTATAGATTATTGTTAAATGTTAATATCTCATTGTTCATCTGGTGAGTGTTGAATATTTGACAATTGATTTCAGTATTTCACCTCCGTTTTTTCTTTTCCGGTTTCCTCTTTCTTTTCTGTGCAAAATGTGCATCACTATAGTTTTGTTTTCTTCTCAGGTGACCCGCCATAACCCGTCTGAACATAAAAAAATCCAACTGAACCCGATTTTTTTGGATTACCTGAGATTATGGTCGGTTTCGGATGACGATTTTGGAACCCAAACATTATTCGGTTGGGTTGAGTTTTTACCTTAACCCGATTGAACTCGACCCGTGCACACTCCTACACAGAAGAGGTCTAATACTCTAATAAGTTCTTTTTTTCTTCTTTTTTTTCCAATAATAGCAGTAGTCTAATAGTATTAGTATAGAAACAGTGTTTTCCGATTGTTGTTTGGTTACAGATATTTTATTACTTTAATCAGAAAAAAAATACTAGAAGAATAAAAGAAATAATTCATTTACGTTCTTACAAAATTTAATGCTTTTAATTTTTGTTTAGACAATTTAGTCCTTATTTCGTATATTATAAAAGTTAGTTATATGCACTAAAATTATAACAGAAACTTTAAACCTTTTATTTTGCCATGTAGATGCCCTCATTTAATAGTTTGTTGGTTATATGTGCTAAAATTATAATACAGATACTTTTAACGCTTCAATTTGTCATGTAGATGTCCGCTTTCAATAGCTTTTTCTTTTATGTTCTAAGTCAATATATTATTTCTCATTTCAAAAATTTTGCTAGTGTAAGTTATAAATCTGACTAGTATGGATGGATTAGTTTTATTTAATATTATTTATTTTTACACTAAAAAATGTAGATGCCCTCTTTAAAATATTATAATATAAATTATATAATTATTAATAAAAAGATAAATTAAAAAGAGCATAATATTTTTACCTTTTTTAATTTTTGTATTAAATATACTTATCTCTTTCTATATATATATATATATATATATATATATATATATATATATATATATATATTATATTTTAAAAAATTAGCATAAGATAATTTGACCTCCTATGGATTTGGTATAAAATACACATACCTCCTTTTAATTTTAAAAATATTCAAAGATTTTTCTTATATTTTAAAATATATTGCCATATAGTCTTTTTTTAAATACACTCATAACATATTCATTCATTTAAATATTAAAATTGATTGTCAAATGTCCAAAATCTTATTTGTTAACAATATTTAAAACCTCTAACAAATTGTTTTTAAATTTTAAAAATATGTAGAGTTAACAATATATTAACTCAATAGTCGTTTAGACATTTGATTATTGGATCTTGTCTTTGACTAGTCTCTAATTATAAATAACCGTCAACTGGGTTGGGCTGTAATTGGATAGGCTTTTTAAAGAAAGAAATAACTAAAAAAAAGGGCCTGACCTAAATTGTTTTATTTAAGTTTCAAGTCTATCTTGATAAAATATTATTTTATTCAAAATTAATTTTAAAAATAAAAATGGGGAAATTAAGATTTTTTTTTCAAAAATTCTTTTTCAAAATAATACATATTTTGAACACCAAATATTCTAAAAAACCACTAGATTATATTTTGTTGTATGATAAAAAGTGAATTAAATTCATATATATACTTAATTTTGTTTTTAAAATATATATATTGTTGCACTTAGATTTGTTTTGACATTAAACTTAAGCCTAACCCAAATTTGTTCGGAAGTGAGCCAAAAAGCTTAGATTCAATTTTAGGCTCAAATAAATGAGTAAATATACAATTTATTTCTTAAATTTATCATATCCTTATAATTTAGTCCTTAATTTTAAGTCATTACACAATTTAGTTGGTGAATTTATCAAACGTCAAATAATTTAATCTTTATGTTATCTCCACACTAACTACTTGTTAATATGACCTATTAAGCACCTACGTAGCACGTTAAATATTAACTAATTATTTTATATTAGTTATCAAACATCAAATAATTTAATCATTATGTTATCTCCACACTAATTGTTTGTTAATGTAACCTATTAAGTGCTTACGTAGTACGTTAAATGTTAACTGATTATTTTATATTAGTGCTGACTCAACTTAAAAAAGAATAAATACATAATTTAGTCTATAAATTTATTAGATCCCTACAATTTAATTTTTAAATTTAAGTCATTGTACAATTTAGTCTCCAAATTTACCAAAAGTCAGATAACTTAGTCATTTTGTTATCTCTATATTAACTACTCGTTAAGTGTCTATGTTGCACGTTAAATGTCAACTAAACATATTACATCAGTATTAACTCAGCTTAAAAAGAAAACTTCGAAATACTTCATTTTTCACTTTATTTTTCCCTTTCTCCCTTGGAAAATCCTTCTTTTTAGTTTCTAATGACTATGCCATGAAACACCTCAATAGTACAAAATTATTCTAATAAGTATTTGATGACTAAAAACAAGAAATTTATTTTAGAATATGTGATATTTACAAATATAGTGGTGGTTAGTTTGGCACTTTATACATTTTGAGCTATAAGAAGAGGTTATGATCTTTACGTTCTCAATTTCTTCCTATTTAGTATTGTGCTAATTTTTATAATTTTTGCTCTAATTCAAGTATTTAAATGTTGAAAGATTTCTAGTTAATATGTATTAGTTAACCACTATGTGTTTGAAAGCTTTTGTGTATTTTAATAAGGTGCTTTTTTTTTCTTTATAAATCATTTTGCTTGAGATATATCCTTTTTTTTTTCTTTGAGAACAGGGAAAAATATACTTTAACTTATGAAATATATTGTTACTATACTGCTAAATAGTTGATTGAATGGAGAAATTTTGCATTAAATTGTAAATACATTTACAATGATCCCCCCTTTCTTTGAATACTTCCATGATTTTCATTGCCTACAAAACAAATGTAATAGTTAGTTCAATAATTCGAAGCAAACAATATTGTATGAGGTTAAGGGAACAACTTTATTTCAAAAGTTTATGGATGATTTAATGTTGATGTGACATGATTAGTTAGCATTTAATGTGCCATATAAACAATTAATAGGTCATATCAGTAAACAATTAAGATAAAAAATAATAGAATGACTTAATTATTTGACGTTTGATAAATTCAAATATAAAATTGTGTAATGACCTGAATTCAGGGACTAAATTATAGGAAAATAATAAATTCAAAGACTAAATTGTAGGGACTTAGTAAATTCAAAGACTAAATTGTGTGTTTACTCTTTTTTTAAACCAAGTTAGTGTTGATATTATCACGCCCCTAATTTTAGGGCACGTGAAATACATATACCATGAACATATATTTTTCATAAACATGAATATTTCAATCCTTTATCAAGGAAACAAATACATATAGGTTTTTCCATACATGTACCATGAACATATATTTTTCATAAACATGAATATTTCAATCTTTTATCAAGGAAACAGATACATATAGGTTTTCCCATACATATACCATATACAAATCAAGTCCATAAACATCAGAGTAACAGCAAAAGCAGCGATCTTGCCTGTGGCGTTCAGAGCAACTCTAGAGTACATTTATCTTATAATTTTAACACCGAAAACCCAGAAACAATTTAAGCTCACCATGAAAGTACGACACCTAGTCGATCAAGATGCTGTAGAGACAAACTCTGGGTCTTTATCTGTAAAACATATAAACCACGTGTAGTGAGTTTTACAATTCAGTGAGCAGATAATCTCTCCTATGACCTCTTAGGTCAACATATGAATGTATTCATACTTTAAATGTGTCATATAGAAAATATAGTTCAAAAGTATATTCATATGGGACCCGCATTTCAAAAATTCTCAGTTCTCATATCGAATTCAGATATTCAAAATCATATGCAATATGGTATGATCATTATTCAAATACTGTAATTCATCAAAACCTTTCACATGAAAACATTTGGAAGATCCCATATCATAACCACTATATCAGAGTTTAACCCCTTCCGTACTTTGGTGGTATAGGATTTGCCTAAATTCAGCATCCCGCTGAGGTTTGCCCTACTACCATTTAAGAGGACACGCGAAGGGACTCTATATGGGTATTTTCCAAGCACATAGCAAGGGAAGGAAAATCACATCTCATATAATTGACATATCGCTCATATATATGAGGCATTCTGCTCTCTTTCACATATCATCTCCCGTGTGTTGGCCCTCACACGAGGCTAGCACCATCCCCTGCTAGCTGAGGCAATCAAGGTGCACACTAAGGCTAACATCACCTGTTATTAGCAGATAGTGTTTCCAATAGGATTCCTCTATAAAACCATGATTTCATATAATCCATATTATTCAAAACAGAGGTACTCTTTAATGCAGTATTTTCATTTTCAATATATTCCTCTGTCAAAACTTCCCAATCAGGGAAATCACATATATATGCCTATATCCGAAGCAAACATTTCATTGTATAAATCAATATCATATGCATAACATATTTCCTTTGCCATATCGTGAAAGATACATGTAAAAATCACATGTTCAATGTATTTCAAAATTCATTTCAAAAGTCATACTCTTCTTGAACTAGATTTCATATTGCAACCATTTCAGATATTGTAAACCATTTCAGGAATATATAAAAGTATAAATAACTTATAATCATGCTTATTTATCAATGTAAAGTTCAAGAAGAGTAAAAACAAGCCATAGAAAGAATCATCTACTCACCTGGTAAGGGCTCCAGATTGGACAGCCCTAAAATGTACTTTTCCAATCTCTATTTGATCAAATTGACTTAAAAAACGTATCCGGAGGGTCCAAACAATCAAGAAAGCAACTTCAAGAACTTGATCACTATTCACTGTTGGAAAACACTATTCACTCGCCAAAAAATACTATTCACAACGAACAAAAAGGCTGTTAGATGGCCGAAAATATACCTATCCTAAGGTTTATCTAACTCCTGAATCCATCTACGGTGTCAAAATTTCAATTGGAGGTCTCTAAGTAAAAGTTTCAGAATTTACCTTTTTCTAAGATTTTCTACTTCAGATTTACGGTGATTCAACGGCTGATTTGAAAAATTAATCGGTCAAAACTGTAGTATTTTTCGTCCTGAATCCAGTAACACCTTCAGTTTTGAGATCGAAAACCAATAGGCACTACAAATTTAGAAAGAAAGTTAAAAGTTACTATTCACTCACTATTCATAGTTTCAAAATTTTGAAATGTCGATGCCGCTCCGTACGTTCTCTTCCCCTTTTATTTTATTTTTTATAATAATAATAATTATTTAATAATTGAATAATATGATTTTCTTTTATATAAATTCATATAAATTTCGTTTTTCCTCTTAAAATTTTTCAAAATTTTCTAAAAGTTTATATTCTCATAAACCTTTAGTTGAACTCTTAAATCATGATTTTTCTTGATAAAAATCGTAATAAAACAAATCTCAAAATAAATATCTTTATACATATTAAAAGAAAGAATATTTCTAAAAAAACAACAAAAATTCATTAGAAGTCAATATAATTATTTTAAGTAAAACAATATTCATTTTAATTAAAAGTATACTTACTTTTAGCAAGACATAATCATTTTTAAACAATAAAAATATATTTGCTTATAGCAAAATACTATCATTTAAAAATAATAATTATGCGTCAAAACATAAATTCTCATATTTTCTTTGTACTTCTTTAACCCATGTAGTAAATATACATATTTTTCACGGTTCTTATCCTCATTTTCGAAATTCTCTCTTTTATTCCAAATTTTCTTTAATTGGAATTTTTGTTAAATTTTACAGTTATTACATTCTTCCCCTTTAAAGAAATGCAGTCCCCGAATTTCATCACCGTAATTGCAGATAAATACTAATCTTATTGTTCAAACAAATGCGGATATCTGACACGTATATCATCTTCTCTTTTTCAAGTAACTTCCTCAGAAGAGTGATATTTTCATATCACTTTCACCGTAGGTATTTCCTTTGACCACAATTTCTTTACTTGTCTGTCCACTATTGCTACTAGTTGTTCTTCATAGGTTAAATCTTCTTGTAACTAAATCTGTGGGCATTGTATAACATGTGTTGGATCCGGTAAATATTTCCGTAGCATATACACATGAAAAACTGGATGAACATTACCCAATTCAGGTGATAAAACCAAACGATAAGCCACTGAATCGATCATATCAAGAATTTCAAATGGTTCTATATACCAAAAGTGTAACTTCCCTTTCTTTCTAAATCTCATTACCTCTTCCATTGGTGAGTCCTTCAAGAATATGTGATCACCAACTAATAATTTCTAGTGCTCAACATTCACGATCCTTATAAACTTTTGACCAGTATTAAGTTGCTTGTGTTCTTTTTTTTTCTAATCAATTTCACTTTATGCAACATATTCAACATATTATATATATATATATATATATATATATATATATATATATATATATATATATATATATATATATATATATATATATATATATATATATAACCATTGAGTATCTCCTTCCTTTATATCCTCAAACTCGCATGCATATATCTATAAGTTGATATTAAGAAAAACACACATAAAGGAACATATTCACCTTCATATCGGATAACTATCTTTTCTTATTTCAAACTTCTATCAAGTCATTTTTGGTTTTCAAATGTCAACATCATCCCATGAATATCATCATCTTAATTTATCATATATTTTTATTCTAAAATCCTTTAATCAACATGTTAAACATACGTAGCAATAAAATCTACCAAACCTTTTATAACGTTTATATACCATTGACACATGTCTAATAATTCCAACTTACCTCATCACAGTAATTCTATACCATCTTATATATACCATTAAACTCATTGTCAAAAATTTCAATAATTTCTTCTATCATATCCAAAACCACCTCATTTTAACTTATATCAATCCTGTTTAATTCATCCAATCATTTTAAGAAGATCTTTCCCAACAACTACTCATACTTAAATTCTCAATTTCAACATAAGTCACATCCTAGATATTAGATTCGATTTAGCATAATATAAACCTTTAACACAAATATCTTGATCACTTACATTTTTTTTTCGAACATGATTCTCAGAATATTCTCCATATTTCCAAATTAAGAGTTCAAAGATTAATTTAAATCTTAGTTTCCATATTTTATTCCTCAAAAACTTCAACACCACTAATTCTCTTGATTACATTCATCAAAACACCATAAGGTCATCATCCGTCCGTTCCTTTCAACTTTTTCTTACTAACCACTTGAACACTATAATAACTGAGTTTCAAAGAAAAGAAATTAACCTTTCTTATAATATGGAAAAAAATCTTGCATTTAATGCCAAATATTAATGTAGGACAATGCAGCAGAAAATATGGAATACATAATAGAGCATGGTGCCAAAATAGGAAGTCATAAATTTGGACAAAGCATTGAATTAAAATTAAAATCAGTGGCCGTAATTTTTAAAAATCTGTAAACAAATCTAGCTATTATTTCGGAAAAAATCAGTGGCTGCAAATTTTTGAATATATGTGTTAAAATCTACTTTAAATCTGTTAGTATTTGGTGGAAAGATAGCACATGGAAAAAGAAACATGTCTGAGCTTATAAAAGTCTGTGAAAAAAAATACGTAGTTAACTGGTAGGATGCAGTTGATTGCTTTAAAATAGATGTAATCAATCAACTGTAAAATAACTAGTCCAAATTAAAATTTCTCAGAATAGCTAGTCGACTTAATAATACCGATAGTCAACTGGTAAGAATACTGGAAAAACAAGAAAAATCATTTAATTGTCCCTCTTCAATAATTATTTGGTTTGCATCTTCGCTCTTTTTTTTTATAATGACGCCTATCATCTACAACTTCCCTACAAGAATCAAGACATCAATCCTTCATCAAGGACAACAAGAAAAAGGAAATTTTCTGGTGATATCTTAACCTTATTCTTTTTATATGCCTAATATGAACGACTATCACAACTACTGTACATATACATGCTTGTTGTCATTTTTGAAAATTTCACCTTCAATTTAGCTGATATTCCTCAATCACTCACATAGTTGTTCTAATTATGCCCAGCCTATTCACATAGCTATCATATGTATGTCCTTCTCTGAATTCTATAAATACACACGTTAATATCCTTACTTTCATACTCAAAGTTAAAGTGTGTACATCTATGGAGGGAATCACATTCCGTCAGTTTCAAAATATTTGTGTCTTTTGTGGTTCCAATCCTGGGAAAGATGGAGAATATGTGAAAGCAACACAAAACCTAGGTATGGTGTTGGCTAGGAGAAAAATTCATTTAGTCTATAGTGGAGGTAACCGTAGGTTAATGGAGTGTTTGTCTACAGCTGTACATGTAGGAAGATGTTAAGGTTTAGGTATTATTCTTACAGCTCTAGTTGCATCCAATATCATAGGAAAGACAATTGGGGAAGAATTTAGGGTTGCATCTATGCATGAGCGCATGGCTAGAATTATAAGCAATGCTGATGCCTTCATTGCCTTACCAAGGGGTTTTGGTACTTTAGAAGAAATTTTTCAAATAGTCTCTTAGACACAACTAAATATGCATCATAAACCGATAGGTTTGTTAAATGTTAACCATTTCTTTGATGATCTGTTGTCTTTTCTTGATCATGCTGTGGAACAAAGGTTCATCTTACACTCAGCACGACAAATTCTCATCTCGGTTTCAAATGCTGAGGAGTTGATTGATGCTTTACAAGCATATGTTCATATACCTGATCCAATTACAGCTCAAATAGAATGGACAACAGATAACAGCAGAAAGCGCAAATTGGACTTGGATCTTTATTTGTAACTGTAGCAAGATGTGGACATTTTTGTACCACTTTTACTTTTTTTAGGGCTTTCTTAGATATTTTGCTAGCTACATACCTTAAGAAAGTAATATTACTAAGTCAAAATTCGTATTTTGAGAACTTAGCATATAGCTGATACTCTCTTGGAGTTTGTAAAACTATATTTAAATATTGCTTATGATCCTCTGAACTCTTGGAACATTCTAGTATATTATCAATAAATATATTAATTACTTGATTCAGGGATGGCGTAATTACTTATTCATTAACTCTATGAATGTAGTTGGGGCATTTGTCAAATCAAATGACATCACTAAAAACTCAGTATCTATGCCGAATCTTGAAAATAATTTTTGCAATATCCTCTTCTCTTATCCTTATTGATGATATCCAGATATCAAATGAAATCAATTTTTGAAAAATGTTGAACACATTGTAACTGGTCAAACAGATTATCTATACGAGGTAATGGGTATTTATTCTACATTGTCACTTTATTTATCTGTCTATAATCTATGTGATGAATGAGTTTTGTATTCATAAATTAAATATTTTTATTTTATCTTTCTACCTTAATTAAGTATTTATCTCCCTTATTTGTCTTTAGTTTTGTGTATTTTTATAGATAAAGAGAAGAATAGGAAATTGACTCAATTAGAGGAATCAAAACTAAATTGTGATTCTTTAGAAATGATGTCTATAAATCAAGCAGACAAAATAAATTCATTAAGAATGGCAGAGTAAGGAGCATTATCTTTTTGTCTCTTGAGACGCATCCTAATGGATATATGCATCAATTCAATCTTGATTTATGACCACATTTCTAAAAGAATCGAAACATAAAGATTCAAGGCAAAACACTCAATGTTAAAAATTTGTTTGCTGCTTGCTTTTCAACTTGATCTTACTACAGTATTTTGGCCGTATCTCAGAAAATAAGTATATATTATGTACGAAATTTGGTAGATGAATAGCTAACATAATTTCATACAACTTTTATGTTTATGTGATCAGCAAATTCAGATATCCAAAGGGCTGAAATTGGGCTAGAATAGAACATGTTTACTGTTGCAGTCCAGTCCAACCTTACTGTAGTATTTGCACCATATTTCAGCAAATAAATATTTAATGGACACAAAATTTTGTAGGTGAATAGAAGATATAATTTTCTACAACTTTGATGTTCAAGTGGTCAGCAAATGCGGACACTAAAAGGGCCGAAATGGGGCTAGAACCGAACATGTTTACTGTTGCAGTCCAGCATGACCTTGCTATAGTGTTTTGGCCATAAAGCACAAAATACATGGCCAATTTTTGTCTACCTTATATGGATGGAAAGATAATGAAAATATCTACAACTCTTATGTTGATTTGATGAGAAGATTCGGTGGCTATCAAGGCGATATATCACGATGACTTTTGGGACACATAATGCAACACTATTGTCAACTTTAGTGCAATTTGCTACCCACCATTTTTGTCACCTACTTCCCTCGGTTTGTCTATAAATAGAGACATATTGTGACATAAGGAAAGGGGGGAAAGGCTGAAGAGGGCGTTTGGGAAATCTTTGTGGAAGTTCTAAGTGTTTGTAATCATTTTCTCTCTTTATATATTTTGTATCTTTACTTTCTTTCATAAGTTTTATCATGCTTCTTCATCTTTCATTTTGTTTTCTTATCTTGATTATGGAGAACTAATCTCCTAATGCTAAGGTGAAAGGGTGAAACTCTTGGTATAAAAATAATAATTTATCTAACTCTTAATTTTAATGTTTATACTTGATGTTGTATTTATCTTCTTATTTATTTTCTTGTTATTTACTTTCTTAGAGGATGGCTTTGTTGCCCCTCTGTTATTTATTTTTATTTTTTGCCTTTATATTATTTACTTTCGTATTATTTACTTTCTTAGAGGATGACTTTTTTGCCCCTCTGTTATTTATTTTTTATGTTATTATTTTCTTATTATTTTTCTTCTGAGAGGACGGCTCTGTCGCCTCTCTGTTATTTATTTTCTGCACTTTTATTATTTACTTTCTTAGATGATGGCTTTGTTGCCCCTCTGTTATTTATTTTTTATGTTATTATTTTCTTATTCTTTTTCTTCTGAGAGGACGGCTCTATCGCCTCTCTGTTATTTATTTTCTGCACTTTTATTATTTACTTTCTTGTTATTTACTTTTTTAGAGGATGGCTTTGTTGTCCCTCTGTTATTTATTTTCTGCACTTTTATTATTTACTTTCTTGTTATTTAATTTCTTAGAGGATGGCTTTATTGCCCCTCTGTTATTTATTTTCTGTACTTTTATTATTTACTTTCTTGTTATTTACTTTCTTAGAGGATGGCTTTATTGCCCCTCTGTTATTTATTTTCTGTACTTTTTTTATTTATTTTCTTGTTATTTCTTTTCTCAATGGCTGGTTTTACCACCTACTTTATATTATTATTATTGACTTTGTTTGTATATTTTTATTTTAAATTTTGTAAAGTGCAAATCTTGATACATTGTAGACAATCGTTGGCACAATAAATACTTGAATCATTCTTGATTTATTGTAGACAATATGATTAGCACGATGTATACTTGAATCCTTCTTGATTTATTGTAGACAATATGATTAGCACGATGTATACTTGAATCCATTTTACAAAAGTTATTTACTATTAGTAATACAATAAAAGAAGGCAAATACACTTCATCTATAAACCAAAGCGCGTTTAATGTAATATCTTCCGAATGGAACCTCATTTACGTGAGGATTCCATTTGAATAATAAAAGAGTTAAAATTTATTATTATTTGATGTACGTGAGGATCCCCTAATCTTAGCATGTTTCTTACTTTGAACACATTTATATTTAATTTTAGTATTTTAGTTCTCTGTTCAGTACTCTTCTCGCAAAACAAACATTCTGGCAACTAGGTTAGAAATATATATTTTGGATCTGAATTAAATTTTCTCAATTGGCAATCCTCGTGGGATCGACCTTGCATACCACTAAATCTATACTCCAATAGATTCGTGAGCTTACGAGTTTTAATAAAAACAAGTTTTTGGCGCCGTTGCCGGGGATTCCGACGGAAAAGCTAATTAGATTCAGGTAAGTAAAATTCTTCCACTAGTTATTATTTAGAATATTTATTTTGTTTTGTATAGAAAATTTTGTGATTGTTTTTGTTGTATTTGCATTTTGTTACTTGTAGTTAACGTTGTATATATATGTTACTATGTTGTAAAATTATCCTCTTTTGTAATTGTGTTATATGCTATTAGAAATATTTGTTTATAAATTTTTCTTTTAGTTTATGCTTGTTTGGAAACGTGATAAAGATCAGCGTTTGGTTAGGAAAAGTTTAGGATCACCCTTTGATTTAAAAATTGGAACATTAGACTTTGTTGAGACATCATCAAAAATGGAAGAACAAGTTGTGCATGAAAAAGCTCTTATGGAGTACTTCTCACCTGTCATAGCCAATACTCCATCTTGCATAGTTTTGCCACAAACTACTGCAACTCACTTTGAACTCAAACCAGCCATACTTCAACTTTTACCATCATTTTATGGTTTGGAAAGAGAAGATCCATACATGCATGTGAAGGAATTTCTTGAAATTTGTTCAACATTTCGCTTTCAAAATTTCAATGATGAGTCAATTAGGCTTAGAATGTTTCCATTCTCATTAAAAGATAAAGCTAAAGCCTGGTTGAACTCCCTTCCTACAGGAACTATTACTAGTTGGAATCAATTGGTAAATAAGTTTCTGGCAAAAAATTTTCCCATGTCTAAAACTGATGCCCTTAGGAGAGAAATTTCTGATTTTTGCCAAAAAGAGGATGAACAATTTTTCGAATGTTGGGAAAGATTTAATGATCTTCTTTTGAAATGTCCTCATCATGGTTTTGAAATTTGTAGATTGGTGAAATATTTCTATGATGGTTTAACTTCATCAAACTGTCAAATGATCCAAAGCATGCATGGTGGGAGATTTTTACAATTGAATGAGGGAGAAGCTTGGGAATCCTTAGGATCTTTATCTGAAAACTCTCAATATTGGAACTGCATAGATTCCAGGGATAAGAAGTCTCAAACACACAAAAAGGAAGGAATTTATGAGGTGAGTGATGACACTGATGTGAGAATTGTCTTAGCTAGCCTGACTAAAAAAGTTGAAGCTTTAACTTTAAGCCACACTCTGAACCCTTCTACCAATACTAGGATAGAGGCATGTGCCTTATGTTTTAGTACATCTCACATTACACAATCTTGTCCATCCATACCAGCTTACCAAGATGCATTCTCTGAGCAAGTCAATTCTCTTCAATTTCATGGAAAATCATCAGACAGCCTGTTTGCACCTACATATAATCCAAATTGGAGGAATCATCCAAACTTTTCATGGAGGCAAAATCAACCTTCAATGAATCAAGGTGGGCAACAATTTGCCCCTCCTAACTTATATCCTCCAGTTCCTCAATATGCTCCTCCTTTCGGAGTATCACAACAAAGAAGACCTTCTTTGGAAGATACTCTACAGCAATTCATGCAATCAAGTCAACAAGCTTTACAATCCCACACTCAATCTATTTCAAAGCTTGAAACACAATTGGGTCAAATAGCCAATGCTGTAGGAGAGAGAGAGAAAGGAAAATTCCCCAGTCAACCTATTCCTAATCCTAAGGGTCAATTTGAAGTAGGATCATCAACAAATCCTAATGAAGAAGTGAAGTCTGTAACGACCCGTAGATCTGGAAAAGTGATTGATAATCAAGTTCACATGCCTGGAACTAAAGAACAGAGTCAGCATGAACCACAAATTAATGACTCAAGTGAGAATAAAAGTGAACATATTCTTTGTGTCCCTAAAGCTCCATTCCCACAAAGACTTGAGAGAAATAAGAAAGGTACTCAATATAGTGACATTTTAGAGGTGTTTAAGCAAGTAAGCATTAACATCCCTTTTCTTGACGCTATCAAACAAGTACTTGCTTACTCAAAATTTTTGAAAGATCTTTGCACGGTGAAAAGGAAAACTAATGTTCCAAAAAAGGCATTTTTGACTGAACAAGTGAGCTCCATAATTTAACAAAAAACTCCTGTCAAGTACAAAGATCCCGGTTGTCCTACAATTTCTTGTGTTATAGGTGACCATGTGATTAACCGAGCCTTACTTGATCTAGGAGCAAGTGTGAATCTGTTACCGAATTCTGTGTATGCAAAACTTGGGTTAGGAAAGTTAAAACCTACACCAGTAATCCTTCAGTTAGCTGATAGGTCCACAAAAATTCTTAGAGGTGTTATAGAGGATGTGCTCATTAAGGTTGATAAATTTTACTTTCCAGTAGATTTCATTGTTCTTGATACTGAACCTGTTGAGAATACAGAGACACAAATTCCAGTCATTTTGGGTAGACCATTTCTTCCAACATCCAATGCGATCATTAATTGTCGAAATAGAATTTTGAATCTATCTTTTGGAAATATGACTGTGGAACTTAATGTTTTTAATGTCTCTCGTCAACCTGTGGATACTGGTGATTTATGTGAGGTCAACATGATTGAGAGTATAACTAATGATTCATTTTTAAGTTCTTTTGATGATGACCCTTTAGAAAAATGTTTGGCTTACTTCAACATGGACATAGATGAGGACTGTTTGATCAATGAAATAAATTTTCTGTTAGAGACTACTCCATTGATGGATACCAATGAATGGAAAGTCAAAACAGAGACAATTACATCTTCTGGGTCTGTCCTATTACCATCCATAGAGAAACCGCTTCAGGTAGAGTTAAAACATTTGCCAGATTCTCTAAAATATGTGTTTCTAGGACCTGCTGAGACCTTACCTGTTATCATTGCATCAGACCTAGATAGAGAACATGAAGTTGAACTCATAAAAGTCCTCAGTGAGCATAGGGAAGCCATAGGGTGGACAATAGCAGACATTAAAGGTATTAGTCCATCAATTTGCATGCACAGGATACATTTGGAGGACAATGCCAAAACCTCAAAAGAGCCACAAAGACGTTTGAATCCAAACATGAAAGAAGTTGTGAGAGCTGAAGTGATTAAACTTCTTGATGTGGGTGTCATTTACCCCATTTCTGATAGTGCATGGGTCAGTCCTGTTCAGGTAGTTCCTAAGAAGTCTAGCATTACTATAGTAAAAAATGAGGATAATGAATTAATTCCCACTAGAGTACAAACTGGGTGGCGTGTTTGTATTGACTATCGTAAGTTGAATGTTGTAACAAGAAAAGATCATTTTCCACTTCCTTTTATAGATCAGATGCTAGAAAGTTTGGCTGGACATGCATATTATTGTTTTTTTGATGGATATTCAGGTTACAACCAAATTCCCATTGCACCCGAGGATCAAGAGAAAACTACATTCACTTGTCCTTTCGAAACTTTTGCCTACCGTCGAATGCCATTTGGATTGTGCAATGCACCTGCTACATTTCAGCGTTGCATGATAAGCATATTTTCTGACATGGTAGAGCGATTTCTGGAAGTATTCATGGATGATTTTTCTGTGCATGGGTATAGTTTTGAGGAATGTTTACACCATTTAAAATTGGTCTTAATTAGGTGTAAGGAAAAGAACCTTGTTTTGAATTGGGAAAAATGTCATTTCATGGTTAAAAAAGGAATTGTTTTGGGACATATTGTGTTGAATCAAGGGATTGAGGTAGATAAAGCCAAAATTGAATTGATTTCCAATCTACCACCTCTTCGGACAGTGAAAGAGGTACGTTCTTTTTTAGGCCATGCAGGGTTTTATCGCAGATTCATCAAAAATTTCAGCAAAATCTCCAAACCTTTGTGTAATTTACTTACCAAAGATGCACCTTTTATATTTGATGAAAAATGCTTTCAAGCTTTTGAGAAACTCAAATCCCTTCTTACTTCTGCACCCATCATTAGACTACCCAATTGGAATCTTCCATTTGAAATCATGTGTGATGCCTCTGATTATGCAATTGGAGCTGTTTTGGATCAACGTCTAGAAAATTTTCCTTATGTGATATACTATGCTAGTAAAACTCTTAATGATGCTCAATTGAATTATTCTACAACAGAAAAAGAGTTACTAGCTGTGGTATTTGCATTAGACAAATTTAGATCTTATTTATTAGGATCTAAAATTGTAGTTTTTTCAGATCATGCTGCACTTAAGTATCTTCTTTCTAAGAAGGATGCTAAAGCGCGTTTGATAAGATGGATACTTTTGTTGCAAGAATTTGATTTAGAAATTTGGGATAAGAAAGGATATGAAAATGTTGTGGCTGATCACTTGTCTAGACTGATAGTTGAATCGGGTGACAATAACTTGCTTATCGGAGACTCATTTCCAGATGAACAACTCATGTCTATTTCTCAGTTACCCTGGTTTGCTGACAGTACTAATTATCTTGCCACAGGTCAAATGCCTACACATTGGAGTAAGCAAGATCGGGTAAAAATTTTAGCAGAAGTAAAGAAATTCTTTTAGGAAGATCCATACTTGTTTAAGTATTGTCCTGATCAAATCATTTGGAGATGTGTTCCTGAGAGTGAGCAATATAGTGTTATTTCTTTTTGTCATGATCATGCTTGTGGAGGTCATTTTAGTGCTAAAAAAATTGCTGCAAAAGTCTTGCAATGTGGTTTTTATTGGCTATCATTGTTCAAAGATGCTCATTTATATTGTAATTCTTGTGAGCATTGTCAAAAATTGGGCAGTATTTCACGGAGAAATATGATGCCTTTAACTCCCATTCTTGTTGTTGAGATATTTGATGTCTAGGGAGTTGATTTCATGGGTCCTTTTCCTAATTCTTTCGGTAATTTATACATCTTTGTTGCTGTGGATTATGTGTCAAAATGGGTAGAGGCTCTTGCATGTAAAACAAATTATCACAAGATTGTGGTAAAATTCTTGAAAGAAAACATCTTTTTGAAGTTTGGCATACCACGGGCTATCATTAGTGATGGGAGAAAACATTTTTGTAATAAGCATTTTGAGCAGTTAATGAGAAAATATGGCATTACACACAAAGTTGCTACCCCATACCACCCTCAGACTAGTGGTCAAGTTGAGATTTCAAATAGGGAAATTAAAAATATTTTGGAAAAAACGATTAACCCAAGTAGAAAAGATTGGTCTTTGAAACTTTCGGATGCTTTATGGGCTTATCGTACTGTTTTTAAAACCCCTATTGAAATGTCTCCTTACCGACTTGTGTATGGCAAGGCCTGTCATTTATCTGTTGAGTTAGAACATAAAGCTTATTGGGCCATCAAACAATTTAACTTTTCTCTTGACAAAGCAGGTTCCCACAAGAAGCTTCAACTCAATGAACTGGAAGAAATAAGGAATGATGCATATGAGAATGCAAAATTGTACAAGAATCGAATGAAAATTTTTCATGACAAAAATATTTTAAGAAAATCATTTAATGTAGGTCAAAAAGTTCTTCTATATAACTCTCGTTTGCATTTATTTTCAGGAAAATTACGTTCTCGGTGGTCAGGACCATTCATTGTTCATATTGTTTATCCACATTGTGCAGTAGATATTGAAAATCCCAAAAATGGTGATGTATTTAAAGTCAATGGCCAAAGATTGAAATCATTTTTGGAATTATGCAACCCAGAGGTAGAGGAGACACTTCTACGTGATCCTGTCTACCAGGATTGATTTGCTTCCTTTAATTGCTACGCACGCTATTTAGGTAATATTTTTTTTATTAGTTTGCATTAATTTGTTCCCTCATTAATATTTTCTTTTGAATTGTTGTTGTTTTCTTGGTTTTGTTGCTTTTGATTTTTTTTCAAAAAAAAAAATTGAATTGAGAATGGAAGACATACTTGTAAACTTGTAAACTTGAAAAATTATTTTCCTTCTCTTCCACCCAATGCATTGTTGAAAATTTATAAAGCACGGGTTGAAAAATTAAGGTTAATGATGATAATGGGAATACCTGCCGATATTCGTTGGCTGATTGAAGCTAAGGTACGATTAGCAGGTGAGTCTGCAAATGGTTACATCTCTTACATGCCTGGTTTAGGAAAAAGCAGTTTTGCTAAAAAGCGTAGAGCTAAAAGAATGAGTGTCTGCCATAAATGTGGGCGTGAAACTTGCAACACACATTGCCGTTCTTTGGGATGGGTTCATGTAAATCGAGAAGATAAAATCAAATTCATTAAGGATGGCTTGAGTAAGGAGTCATTGGATTATGAGTTTCATCCAACGTCTCTTGAGACGCATCCTAGTGGATCTGTGCAAATCGAAATTGTTGGTTTATGGCCCCATTTTAAAAAAGAACAAAAACGATACAGTATTGGGAATCTGACATTAAAAGACCTTGTTTGCCAATTTATAAGAAAATTGGATGGGAAGCATATCCTCGACCCTTAGAGGGCGTTTAAGCCGTTACTAGACGTAAAACCAGAGGAAGATGTGAGCCACAATCACAACTACTGTACATATGCATGCGTGCCGTTATTTTTTAATTTTTCATCTTTAATTTAGCTGTCATCCATTGGCCTACTCACATGGCTATTGTAATTATGCCACCGTCTCATTCGCATAGCTGCTGTAAGTATGCCTTTATCTGAGTTTTATAAATGCACATATTATTATCTTTATCTTCATAATCAAAGTTAAGGTGATTTCAGGTATGGAAGGAATCACATTTTGTCAATTTCGAAATATTTGTGTCTTTTGTGGTTCCAGTCCTAGAAAAGATGGAGAGTATGTTAAAGCAGCACAAAATTTGAGTATTGTACTGGCCAGAAGAAAAATTTATTTAGTCTATGGTGGAGGTAGTCGTGGGTTAATGGGGTGTGTGTCTACAGCTGCACATGTAGGAGGATGCCAAGTTCTTGGTATTATTCCTACAGCGCTAGCTGTATCAAACATCATTGGAAAAACAATTGAGGAAGAATTTAGGGTAGCCTCCATGCATGAACGCATTGCTAGAATGATGAGCAACGCTGATGCTTTCATTGCCTTACCAGGTGGTTTTGGTACTTTGGAGGAAATTTTTCAAATAGTTTCCTGGGCACAATTGAATCTCCACCATAAACCCATAGGTCTGTTGAATGTTAACAATTTCTTTGATAGTTTGCTGTCTTTTCTTGATCAAGCTGTAGAACAAAGGTTTATCTCACACTCAGCAAGACGAATTCTCATCTCAGCTTCAAATGCTGATGAGTTGATTGATGCATTACAAGCATATGTTCATATTCTTGATCAAGCTAAAGCTCAAATAGATTGGACAGCAGACAACTGCAAAAAGCGCAAATTGGATTTGGATCTTCATCTATAACACCTTTTATTTGATTGAATAAATTTTTCTTTTCTGGTTAGTTTATTGCAGGTTCATCTTTTCCTAGATTTCCTTCCAGGTAATATCTCTTTCAATTTTTGTTGTTTGTTTTGTGCTTGTCCTTCTTTCTTCTAAAAAAAAAAAGGGACGTGGGTGTCTAGCCTCCTATCTCTATATAGGTTCCAGCACCTAGATTTCAAAAAAAAAAAAACTGAGTGATGGTTTGGGAATAGGCAAAACTAGCACAATGATGAAAATAATTTAAAGTGCTTATAACCTTAGGAAAATAGATGAGTTTTGAGTGTTATGTGTGAACCTAAATTCAATTGTAACTTATATTTTACTTGAGAATCCTAAAATCCTGAGCACTTAATCTTTTACATTTGATTGATTATTTATTCAGAAAAGATTTATATAATTCAAATATGCAAAGTGATCTCATGAAACTCTAGAACTTATTTGATTGTCACTTGAAATGAAATTCTAGACTACTCTCTATTTAAGAAATGAATTAGGCATTGTTGGAATCGTTTGAGCTTTTCAAACCAACCTACACATTATGCCATCCCTAGTAACCCATTTTGAACCTATATTTATCCTTTCTTGTACACCTATATTATTATCTAGCCTTTGAATAAAAATATTTCTAACTTTTACCTTTCACTCACAGGAATGATCATTTGAAAAGCTACGGTTCATGGGTGAATGGAAGAAGTTTTTTTTTTAAAAAAAAAAGAGAAGAAAAAAAATATAGAACCGCCCAAAGAAATAAGTTTGGGGGTACTTTCAAAAAAAGAAAAGAGAAAGAGTATTATGAGCATATAACATAAGGATGAGGATAAGGTTGGAGATAGAATTCACATGATAATATCAAAAATATTTGGGAGGACTTAAATGATCATGTATGTTGTAGAGTGAATTGAGCTTTCATATCTTTTTATCCACCTTTAACCTATGCCATACATTACAAGCCTAATGAAAGTCCTAATGATCTTAAATTTTATGATTAGTCTACATTAGTGGAGAGTGACATGAAAAATAAGCTTATGGAGTCTCAAATGTAAAACTCTAGAGTTCTGTTTTAAAATTTTGATTATGTAAATTTATTTGAATGCAAAAAGTCCAATGTCATAAGATTATCACACACACACTTGGGATTCAATAGTAAACAATATGTTGCATTTCAATTAAAGTTTTACATAACTTTGGAATTCTGATATTTTCTTTAGTTGCACATTTTAAATCCTTGAGGAATGTTTAGTAAGCCAAAAACAACTCATCACTCACTAATCTTTTGAATTTTGATGTTTGTTTGTTTTGCTTGAGGACAAGCAAAAGATTAAGTTTGGGGGTATTTGATGAATGAGTTTTGTATTCATAAATTAAATATTTTTATTTTATCTTTCTACCTTAATTAAGTATTTATCTCCCTTATTTGTCTTTAGTTTTGTGTATTTTTATAAATAAAGAGAAGAATAGGAAATTGACTCAATTAGAGGAATCAAAGCTAAATTGTGATTCTTTAGAAATGATGTCTATAAATTAAGCAGACAAAATAAATTCATTAAGGATGGCAGAGTAAGGAGTATTATCTTTTTGTCTCTTGAGACGCATCCTAATGGATATATGCATCAATTCAATCTTGATTTATGACCACATTTCTAAAAGAATCGAAACATAAAGATTCAAGGCAAAACACTTAATGTTAAAAATTTGTTTGCTGCTTGCTTTTCAACTTGATCTTACTACAGTATTTTGGCCGTATCTCAGAAAATACGTATATATTATGTACAAAATTTGATAGATGAATAGCTGACATAATTTCATACAACTTTCATGTTTATGTGATCAGCAAATTCAGATATCCAAATGGCCGAAATTGGGCTAGAATAGAACATGTTTACTGTTGCAGTCCAGTCCAACCTTACTGTAGTATTTGGGCCATATTTCAGAAAATACAAATTTAATGGACACAAACTTTTGTAGGTGAATAGCAGATATAATTTCCTACGACTTTGATGTTCAAGTGGTCAGCAAATTCGGACACTAAAAGAGACGAAATGGGGCTAGAACCGAACATGTTTACTGTTGCAGTCCAGCCTGACCTTGCTATAGTGTTTTGGCCATAAATCACAAAATACATGGTCAATTTTTGTATACCTTATATGGATGAAAATATAATGAAAATATCTACAACTCTTATGTTGATTGGATGAGCAGCTTCGGTGGCTATCAAGGCGATATATCATGATGACTTTCGGGACACATAATGCAACACTATTGTCAACTTTAGTACAATTTGCTACCCACCATTTTTGTCACCTACTTCCCTTGGTTTGTCTATAAATAGAGACATATTGTGAGCTAAAGGAAAGGGGGGAAAGGCTGAAGAGGGAGCTTGGGAAATCTTTGTGGAAGTTCTAAGTGTTTGTAATCTTTTTCTCTCTTTATATATTTCGTATCTTTACTTTCTTTCATAAGTTTTATCATGCTTCTTCATCTTTCATTTTGTTTTATCTTGATTGTGGAGAACTAATCTCCTAATGCTAAGGTGAAAGGGTGAAACTCTTGGTATAAAAATAATAATTTATCTAACTCTTAATTTTAATGTTTATACTTGATGTTGTATTTATCTTCTTATTTATTTTCTTGTTATTTACTTTCTTAGATGATGGCTTTGTTGCCCCTCTGTTATTTATTTTTATTTTTTGCCTTTCTATTATTTACTTTCGTGTTATTTACTTTCTTAGAGGATGACTTTTTTGCCTCTCTGTTATTTATTTTTTATGTTATTATTTTCTTATTATTTTTCTTCTGAGAGGACGGCTCTGTCGCCTCTCTGTTATTTATTTTCTGCACTTTTATTATTTACTTTCTTAGAGGATGGCTTTGTTGCCCCTCTGTTATTTATTTTTTATGTTATTATTTTCTTATTCTTTTCTTTCTGAGAGGACGGCTCTGTCGCCTCTCTGTTATTTATTTTCTGCACTTTTATTATTTACTTTCTTGTTATTTACTTTTTTAGAGGATGGCTTTGTTGTCCCTCTGTTATTTATTTTCTGCACTTTTATTATTTACTTTCTTGTTATTTAATTTCTTAGAGGATGGCTTTATTGCCCCTCTGTTATTTATTTTCTGTACTTTTATTATTTACTTTCTTGTTATTTACTTTCTTAGAGGATGGCTTTATTGCCCCTCTGTTATTTATTTTCTGTACTTTTTTTATTTATTTTCTTGTTATTTCTTTTCTCAATGGCTGGTTTTACCGCCTACTTTATATTATTATTATTGACTTTGTTTGTATATTTTTATTTTAAATTTTGTGAAGTGCAAATCTTGATACATTGTAGACAATCGTCGGCACAATAAATACTTGAATCATTCTTGATTTACTGTAGACAATATGATTAGCACGATGTATACTGGAATCCATTTTACAAAAGTTATTTACTATTAGTAATATAATAAAAGAAGGCAAATACACTTCATCTATAAACCAAAGCGTGTTTAATGTAATATCTTCCGAATGGAACCTCATTTACGTGAGGATTCCATTTGAGTAATAAAAGAGTTAAAATTTATTATTATTTGATGTACGTGAGGATCCCCTAACCTTAGCATGTTTCTTACTTTGAACACATTCATATTTAATTTTAGTATTTTAGTTCTCTGTTCAGTACTCTTCTCGCAAAACAAACATTCTGGCAACTAGGTTAGAAATATTTATTTTGGATCTGAATTAAATTTTCTCAATTGGCAACCCTCGTGGGATCGACCTTGCATACCACTAAATCTATACTCCAATAGATTCGTGCGCTTGCGAGTTTTAATGAAAACAACAACACTATGCATAGTCATAGTGATCCATCTTTCTTTTTCACAAATAGAACTGGAGCACTCTAAGTAAAAGTACTAGGGCATTTAAATTCCCTTATCTTACATATCTTGTAACTAATTCCTTTTCAGTTCCTTAAGTTCAGTGGTTGCCATTCTATATGGAAATATAGACATTGGATAGATTTCAGGAAGTAAACCAATACCAAATTCTATTTATCATTTCGGAATAATCCTGGAAATTCCTCAGGAAATACCTTAGAAAATTCTCTAACCACTGAAACTTGATTTATACTGATATACTTTATATGAATATTTCTCAACACTGCCAAATATTCTTAACACCTTTTTATAATCACTATAAGATGTTAAAGTAGAAATTAGATTACTGGGTATCTCACTACGATCTCCTTGTATCAAGAAAGAAAATTTCTCCAAGAATATCGAATTTAATCACCTTAAAGTGACATTTCAAAATGATATGACATAATGCCAACTAATCCATTCTCAATATCACATTAAAGTCTACCAGATCTAGACAACCGGGTACAACGAATGTCACATTTAAAAACCATCATATTTGGTATCTGTCTCAATTCTTTAAATACTTTAAGATGCATATCTCTTTTACTTTCAAACTGTAATTGATCCATAGATACCTCTTAAGATGTCACAATATTCAATCTATCTTATACTATAAACTTTAGCAACTTGGAATAGAAAGGAATTTGAAACCCTATAGAATCCCTCAGTAGTACCCGAAGTATAAATATGTCCGGCTCATATTGATACTAAAGGTCCTACTAAAGAATTATTTGCTCTGATAGCCACATGAAAACCTAATGCTCTGATACCAACTTGTCACACCCCTAATTTTAGGGCACGTGAAACACGTATACCATGAACATATATTTTCCATAAACATGAATATTTTAATCCTTTATCAAGGAAACAGATACATATAGGTTTTCCCATACATATACCATATACAAATCAAGTCCATAAACATCAGAGTAACAGCAAAAGCAGCGATCCTGCCTGTGGCGTTCAAAGCAACTCTAGAGTACATTTATCTTATAATTTTAACACTAAAAGCCCAAAAACAATTTAAGCTCACCATGGAAGTACGACACCTAGTTGATCAAGATGCTGTAGGGACAAACTCTGGATCTTTATCTGTAAAACATATAAACCACGTGTAGTGAGTTTTACAATTCAGTGAGCAGATAATCTCTCCTATGACCTTTTAGGTCAATATATGAATGTACTCATACTTTAAATGTGTCATATAGAAAATATAGTTCAAAAGTACATTCATATGGGACCCGCATTTCAAAAATTCTCAGTTCTCATATCGAATTCAAATATTCAAAATCATATGCAATATGGTATGATCATTATTCAAATACTGTAATTCATCAAAACCTTTCACATGAAAACATTTGGAGGATCCCATATCATAATCACCATATCAGAGTTTAACCCCTTCCGTACTTTGGTGGTATAGGATTTGCCTAAACTCAGCATCTCGCTGAGGTTTGCCCTACTACCATTCAAGAGGACACACGAAGGGACTCTATATGGGTATTTCCCAAGCACACAGCAAGGGAAGGCAAATCACATCTCATATAATTGACATATCGCCCATATATAGGAGGCATTCCGCTCTCCTTCACATATCATCTCCCGTGTGTTGGTCCTCACACAAGGCTAGCACCACCCCCTACTAGCTGAGGCAATCAATGTGCACACTAAGGCTAACATCACCTGTTGTTAGCAGATAGTGTTTCCAATAGGATTCCTCTATAAAACCATGATTTCATATAATCCATATTATTCAAAACAGATGTACTCTTTAATGCAGTATTTTCATTTTCAATATATTCCTCTGTCAAAACTTCCCAATCAGGGGAATCACATATATATGCCTATATCCGAGGCAAACATTTCATTGTATAAATCAATATCATATGCATAACATATTTCCTTTGCCATATCGTGAAAGATACATGTAAAAATCACATGTTCAATGTATTTCAAAATTCATTTCAAAAGTCATACTCTTCTTGAACTAGATTTCATATTGCAACCATTTCAGGAATATATAAAAGTATAAATAATTTATAATCATGCTCATTTATCAATGTAAAGTTCAAGAAAAGTAAAAACAAGCCATAGAAAGAATCTACTCACCTGGTAAGGGCTCCAAATTGGACAGTCCTAAAATGTACTTTTCCAATCTATATTTGATCAAATTGACTTCAAAAACGTATCCGGAGGGTCCAAACAATCAAGAAAGCAACTTCGGGAACTTGGTCACTATTTACTGCCGGAAAATACTATTCACGACGAATAAAAATGCAGTTAGATGGTCGAAAATATACCTATCCTAAGGTTTATTTAACTCCTGAATCCATCTACGGTGTCAGAATTTTAATTGGAGGTCTCTAAGTAGAAATTTCAAGATTTACCTTTTTTTGAGATTTTCTATTTCAGATCTACGGCAATTCAACGGTTGATTTAAAAAATTAATCGGTCAAAACTGTAGTATTCTTCGTCCTGAATCCAGTAACACCTTCAGTTTTAAGATCGGAAATCAATAGGCACTCTAGATTTAGAAAGAAAGTTGAAGGTTATTATTCACTCACTGTTCATAGTTTCAGAATTCTGAAATGTCGATGCCGCTCCGTACGTTCCCTTCCCCTTTTATTTTATTTTTTATAATAATAATTATTATTTAATAATTGAATAATATGATTTTCTTTTATATAAATTTATATAAATTCCGTTTTTCATCTTAAAATTTCTGAAAAATTTCTAAAAATTTACATTCTCATAAACCTTTAGTTGAACTCTTGAATCATGATTTTTCTTGATAAAAATCGTAATAAAACAAATTTACTTTATACATATTAAAAGAAAGAATATTTCTAAAAAAACAAAAAAAATTCATTAAAGGCCAATATAATTATTTTAAGTAAAACAATATTCATTTTAATTAAAAGTATACTTACTTTTAGTAAGACATAATCATTTTTAAACAATAAAAATATATTTGCTTATAGCAAAATACTATCATTTAAAAATAAAAATTACGCTCCAAAACGTAAATTCTCATATTTTATTTGTACTTCTTTAACCCATGTAGTAAATATATATATTTTTCACGATCCTTATCTCATATTTTCGAAATTCTCTTTTTTATTCCAAATTTTCTTTAATTGGAATTTTTGTTAAATTTTACGGTTATTAAAGATATAGTATGATTAGTTAATATTTAATGTACTACGTAGGCACTTAATAAACTATTTCAACAAATAGTTAATGTGGAGATAACAGAAAGATTAAGTTATCTGACATTTAATAAATTTAGAGAATTAATTATAAAGACCTAGTTAATTCAGTGACTAAATTGTATATTTACTTTAAATATATCTATATTTTGAGTCAAGTTTGATCAAGACAAGTGAGCTATCCAACTCATGTCCACTTTTAATATTTCAAATAATTGGCACATTAAATATTGTTTTCAAAAAGAACTAAATGATATTATTTTTAAAATATTATTGAGGTGTGTATATATTTTTTAAAATAGAGAGGATAAATGTATTTAATGTAAAAGTAAAAAAAAATCTATATATATTTTTTTCAAAAAAATAGAGGAAGTAAGTGTATTTAATACAAAATCTAAGAGAGATACGCATATACTTTTAAATCGAGGTAAACAAGTGTATTTAATTTAAAACTCATAGGAGGTCAAAGTATTTTACTCAATTAAAAATGTTACTTATTCAAGAAAATAAATTAAAAAGAGATCTAAATAGGCTAAGTTTTTTTAATAATAAAATAAAATAAAATAAAAATAATATAAATTATATAGTTGTTAATAAGAAATAAATAATAATAATAATAATAATAATAATAATAATAATATATCTAATTGTTGATCTAAGATTAAATAAATAAATTACCTAATAAAATATATTAAAAGGAGTTAAAAAAGATTAAACTTGTAAATAAGAAGTTAAATTTTATATATATATATATATATATATATATATATATATATATATATATATATATATATATATATATATATATATAAAGAGCTTAATTTTTTAATCGTTAATAAAGAAGACAAATACAATTTGTCCAAATTTCAATATAAATATTCTTTTTTTAATAAATTATATAAAACAACATAAATTAAGATTTATTTTTAAAATTTTTTATTGATAAATGGACAATAAAAATTTAAAAATTATAAAAAAATTCAAGAAACTCAATTTCCACTGAAATTTTGTTTGAAAATTAAAACATTTTACTTATCAATTTATTAAAAAAAATTAATTTTTATAATTTAATTTAAATTATTAAAAATAATTATGTTTAAAATTATATTAATATTGTGAAAGAAAAAAGAAAACGGGAAAAGAATAATTATGTTAATCCTTGTGAAGTACATATCTATTTATGAGTTCATAGAGTTATAACAAATTTCATAAAACAAATTAAAGGCAATTGATAGAGTGAGTCACCAATAAAGGTGTGCAAAAGGGCAATGATGTTTTGGTAATTTTGATTCTCTTAAACATTTACATGTAGTTTGTAATATAGTTTGTTCATAGCTTTCCTCTTTCAATGTTCATTAGGAATATAGCTCATTACAATCTTACTAAAAAAATGTAGTGGACAAAAAAATATTAGTCAAGAAAGAAAAAAGTACATTCTTCTTTGAGTGAAAACTGCCTCAACAAAAATCTTGTTAACAAAAATATCGTAAGATAACAACTTGATCAAGTGAAAAAGAGTACAATACATCTACCCTTATTAGAGAGCATCATTCGAATCTCTAAATCAGTGCATTATAACTTTCTCCACTAAATTCTTAAGTGTGGCAGTAGTTAATTAATGTATTGATAAACAAATATACTAAATTATTACTAGAACATACATGTTGAATATCAATTTCTCTTTGCTTTTGGAGATTATGTATAAAAGATAATTTTGATGAGATATGCTTTGTTATAACTCACTTAATATGTCTATATTTTAGTTATACATACAATATTATCTTCATTTAATATAATTGAAACTCCATTTATAGAAGATAAACCCGGAAATGATCTTCATATGAATAATAAAGGATTTATGCATCCCTTCTTTTGGGTAGAATATGGCAAGGTGTCATAAATATAACAATCTTCTTTATCTTTCAATATTTCCATATATGTAAAAAATTAGATCTTATTAATAACTCGATTACAAAAACTATGATATGTTTTGTCACATCCCTACTTTAGGAACGCGAAAATCTCCAATATCTTTGCAATATTAATTACAATCGAGCACATAATATGTCATAACAGGATAATATCATACATTTACACATTTTCAGTATAGCTAATTATACATGCCAAATCTATACTTATCAGTTTTACAGCGGAAACAAAGATCCTGCCCGTGACGTTCAGAGCAACTCTAGAGTACAAATATATTACAAGTTTACATACTGAGAGCTCAGAAACAATTTAGGCTCATCACTTAAATACGACACCCAGTCGATGAAGTAGCCACAGAACTAAATTCTGGGTCTTTATCTGAAAAATATATCAACCATGTGTAGTGAGTTTTACAACTCAGTGAGCAGATAATACCTCCTATAATCTCTCAGATCAACATAAGGATGTACTCTTATATCAACCATGGAATATAAGTTCATCACCCTTCTGCCTCCTCACATTACCATAATCATAATCACAATAGGTAATCAAGGAATGTGAGTTCATCACCCTACTGCCTCCTCACATTACCACTGTCATCATCACAATAGGTAATCAGAGAATGTGAGTTCATCACCCTACTGCCTCCTCACATTACCATTGACTACAACTTCAATAGATTAACAGGGAATGTGAGTTCATTACCCTACTGCCTCCTCATATTACCACTGTCATCATCACAATAGGTAATTAGGGAATGTGAGTTCATCACCCTACTGCCTCCTCACATTACCACTAATACCACCTTCACAATACCATCTCAAGCCATATAACCTATCATTATTCATCAATACATATATATAAACATGTATAAAGTGCACATCCATCAAATGCAATTCATAATTATCAAACAATTCGTCATGAGCTTTATGCTTGCCATACAATCATATTCGGCAACTTATCACTTTACATATCATTCAAAACAGAGCTTTTAGTCTCAGTACAAAATCTTTTATCATAAATTTTCCAATCAGAGGAATCATATAATCATGCCCATATCCGAGGCAAACATAACACTGTAAAATCAATGTTGCATGCATAACATATTTTCTTTGCCATGTAATGCGAAATACATTTAAAAATCGCATGTTCAATGTGTTTCAAAATTCATTTCAAAAGTCATACTCTTCTTGAATTAAATATCATATTTCCATTATTTCAGACATTCCAAACCATTTTAGAAACATATGAAAGTATAGATAACATGTAATCATACTCATTTATCAATATAAAGTTCAAGAAGAGTAAAAACAAGCCATAGGAAGAATTATCTACTCACCACTTTGAAGTACAAAGTTGGACACCCTTAAAATCCTAGTTTCTGATCCAAATTCAGCAAAATAAATTTCAAAATCGAGTTCAAAACGTCCGAAAACCTTAAAAACGACTCCGGATTTGCAAAATTTGCCCTCTAGGAGCTCGGTCAATGCAGGTCAACACTAAGATACTGTTCACTACCGAAAAAGACTATTCACCGCCGGAAAATACTATTTACCGTCACAAAATTTTTACCAAATCAATGAAACAAATTCATATCCTAATATTTATTTAGTTTCTGAATCCATCTACAAAATCAGATTTCTAATTAGAAATCTCTAAGTAAGATTTTCAGAACTTACCTTTTATCGAGATTTTTTACTTCAGATTTACGGTGATTCAACGATTGATTTGAAAAATTGATCAGTCAAAACTGAAGTATTCTTCGTCCTGAATCTAGTAATACCTTCAGTTTTGAAATCGGAAGCCCATAAGCACTCTAGATCGAAAGATAAAGTTGTAGGTCACTATTCATTTACTATTCACTCACTATGCATATTCTCGATTTTTCTTTCTCGAATTTGATACTCTCCCCCCGGCTTCCGTTTTATCATTTCCATTCTAATTTTTTTAAAATATAATAATAATAAAATAATTAATAATAAAATTTTCTTTTATATAAATTCTATTTTTCATCATAAAATATTCCAAAATTTTCTAAAAATTTCCATTCTCATAAATCTTTAGTTAAACTCTTAAATCATAATTTTTCTTGATAAAAATCGTAATAAAATAAATCTCGAAATGAATATCTTTATTCATATTAAAAGAAAAATATTTCTAAAAATACAACAAAAATTCTTTATAGGCCGATATAATTATTTTAAGCTAAACAATAATTATTTTACTTAAAAGTCTTCTTACTTTTAGCAAAACATAATCATTTTTAAGCAAATAAAAATATATTTGCTTATAGCATAATACTATTATTGAAAAATAAAAATTACGCGCCAAAACGTAAATTCTCATATTCCTTTTATAATTTTTTAATTCATGTAATAAATAAATTTATTTCTACCGGTTCTTATCTCCATTTTCAAAATTCTCTCTATTATTTAAAATTTTATTTACTTTAGACTTTATTAAATTTACGGCTATTATATGTTTAGTGCAATTTATAAGTTATAAAAATTATCTTCATTTTATTTAGGATGAGAAAAATATATTTTTACATTAAGTGAGTAATAGAAACATTTGAACTAGATGGATTAAATTAATCCAAAATTTTTATCACGTAGATTATTGATAAACAATATTTTTTTGTTGGCAAATTTGTGAAAATCTAGTCAAATTTATCTTTTTAAAAATCTTATTTCAAAATTTTTCCAAGATGGGATTCTACAAAATGGGATTCTAGTCCAAAATAATTATTGATTACACATAATTGATATCAACTTCATTTCTTTCTCACATTTCTCCAAGTTTTGATGAGATCTCATAGTTTCTTAATACCAGATCCACTTTTGGAGTTACTTATTGAGAAATGTGAGATTGTTGATCTATGTAGTGACCTTTTCTAAGGTTTCTTTTTTAGACTTTTTTTGTCTCTTTCTTTCCGATAAAAATATTGTTTATACTGACAAGTCTATGATGCTCTTTGCATGTTTGGGACCTTTTAGCTATTATACCAACAGATTTTCCTACAAGAAAATTTAGTTATGTTGAAATATTTGTAGCTAGTAGATGCCAATGAAAATGTCACATAACTTATGCATTCTACATAGAATTAATTATCATACGTTGTTGTTAAGAATAAACTAAAAAATTAATATTTAGAATATTGTCATATCATCATCTCTACTGAAGATGATATCACCAATCACTACAAAAAAAAAAGACTTTCAGTGGCGACTAAAGTCGCCACTGAAAGTGAAATAGTCACCACTAAAAGTCTTTGGCAGCGAATTTTAGTCGCTGCCAAGTCGTTGCTAATAAGTCCGTTGCTAAATGTTTTTTGTGGCGACTATTGAAGTCGCCACTAAAAGTCACGTTCAGTGGCGACTAAAGTCACCACTGAAACCATGAAAGTCGCCACTGAAAGTGAAATAGTCACCACTAAAAGTCTTTGGCAGCGAATTTTAGTCGCTGCCAAGTTGTTGCTAATAAGTCCATTGCTAAATGTTTTTTGTGGCGACTATTGAAGTCGCCACTAAAAGTCACTTTCAGTGGCGACTAAAGTCACCACTGAAACCATGAAAGTATAGCCACAAAATCCTTTAGTCGCCACAAAAGCAGGATACCTTTGGTGGCGACTTTATAAAATCGCCACTAAAAATAGTTTTAGCGGCAACTATAAGTCGCCACCAAAAGTTAAATACTTTCAATGGCAACTGTTAGTCGCCACAAAAAGTGCTTTCAGTGGCGATGAAATCGCCACTGAATCTTTAAATGTTTATTGGCATTTGGAGGAGATTTAGTGGCGACCTATTAGGTCACCACTAAATCTAGTGGCCCTTCAACATTTAGTGGCGACTTGGTTGCCATTGAATCACCTGTTTGTTTTTTTTTTTACAGATTTTTCTCTTAATGTTGCAATAATTAAAACCTCAATAAAATCCAAAACAAATAAATTGATTGATAAAATTATAACATTAACATAATAACAAATGTAGCAAATATTATACATTAACATTATGTCAGTTAATATAAAAACAGTACACATAGACAAATATTGACAAAAACAATCTGTTTGGTGCTTCTTTTGGCGATGCTGGTGTTGCAAGTATTAAATACAAAACTTGGGGCAGCACTACTCGGGAGAGTCATAGGAAGTTATCTTTGTTTAATTCAATGTAACAAATTAATATACCTTAAAAAATAATACAAAAAAAACAATATTATATAAAAAAATTTATATAGCCAAACACAATTAAAAGACAATATTATTCAATAGGCAAGAACATTCTAGTAAAAAATACATGAACGTACCATAATATCATAAAAGCCAACAAAATTGGAAGATAACATTATTGAATAGGCAAGAAGTCAAAGTGGCCAATATTATTCAATGTGTTACATGGGTGTAGGTTTCATTGTATCAAGATTTCAATGAAAATGATAGTGACTCTTGTGGCACAAAGAATAATAATTAATATATCCAAAATTAATTTCTCTTTTCTCTAACTAACAAGAAGTCTAAGATCCAAGGGTTAGTAGAAATTAAACATGTGTTCTCTTTTATGAAAATTTAAGTGGAGTTCACAATTATTTTTTCAAAAGTGATTATAAATTAGTCTTCACTCATTAATAATAATCAATTAGTGTGACTAAAATCATGTGTACCAAAAACTAACAAATTACATCACCAAATATGTAGTTAACAAAAATACATTATTACAATTTTTTTAAAGTTTTTTTCTTATCATATCAATCTAAACAAAATCCAATAAAACTTCTTCAACCTACTTACTATAATTACTGTCATTTAGTTTACTTAATATCACTCTGTTAGCCTGATGGACCAATTGAAAAATTAAACCATATCTACAAATTTATCAAATCCATTATTAATAAACCAAAAAATGAAAATTAAATAAAATCCATGTTTAGAGTACATTGTGGGAAAGATGCAAACTAAAACTATGTGTAGCTTGAGTTTTGTAACAACCTCTTTTTTTTTCCTTTATTATTATACAATATTGAGTTCACATACATGTCATTAATCAAAACAGACGTATAACATATCAAACACATAGATATTTACATCTTGTTTATTTTGGTTGACTAATTCCGGAGATACAGGTGCGGGTGGTTGCACCTTCACCGGGATCTGAGCCAACTCGACCACAAACATCTTATTTGATTCTAAAATCTGCCCAACATAAAGTAACTCGATCCAATGTGCACTAAAAGCCAGAGCCTTAGAAACAAAAGCTGCATAAATAATTTTCTGAACATGATATGGAAATATAGTGAGAATTAAATCCCAGTAAGTTCAACAATAAATTATCATCAGTAAAGCTCATCACGTCATGTTCAGCTGTATAAACTACAGAAAATATCTTTGGTCACATGAATGCATTATATCTATGCACATAAGAATCATACTATAATGATATGTATGATATGATTAACTATTTTCAAAATATCATATGATGGCTATCAACTTATTCTCATTTCAAGCTACCCCGGTCAGGGTGAGTATCCTCTACTCTCCGGTACGGGCTTTTCTCGCTCCGTCCGACATGGCCCACTTTCTCTTTCTTTTCTCATTATCATGATCATAACCGTTGGTAGGGCGTCCCCTACTGGTGCACCACACGGATTGCCATGTGACCGTGCTCATTTCTTTTCTTTTCACAATGTTAGCCAAAAATATGCTTTCAATAACAAGTATGTTCATCAAAATATAACTATTACCATAAATCATTGGTAATCATGCCATGAACATAACCATTTCAAATATCACTTTATAAAATATTTCCATGTCAAAATTTCACACTTAAGATGGTAAGAAGTTCATACAATGGCAATGGCTATGGCTATACAAGTCATTTATTAAGATTCAGCTTCTTTTTTAAATACTAATTTTATTTCTTTATTTTCTTAATGCAGGTTTTCATCCTATCTAACCTTCTCTTACTAATCAGAGCATAACTCTCACAATTTAACTCTGATGTAGGTGATCTTGGTGTCCATTTCAAGATAAAACAATTATCTAAAACTATTATGTTGAACATTGTAACGAAAAATTAAGAAAAAAAAGGTGATATTACTCCCTCAAAGTACAGGATAGTTCCTCTCGGATAGGTTCTGACCTTTACTAACTAATTAGACCATATCTCCCAAATTGGAACTCCAAATTGAGTGATTCCAGTTGGTAAAAATCCATGAGCCATATATCTATAATTGTTATGTTGGCGCGCTATTTTAATTCCCTACAGAACATTCCCAGAAATACAAAAACTAAAGCATTAATAACATACTCTTCCCTGAATAAACATTTTCTGACCTCTGTTTACTAATCGGATCATATCTACCTCATATGAACTCCAACTTGCATAATTCCAGTGGGTATATTTCCATGAGACATAGATATATAACTTTAATGTTAACCATTTATTTTAATTCCATACAGATAATTCCCAGAAATTAAAATACAAAAGCTGTCCTAACATAATCTTCCCTGATGAACCATTTTATGACCTTGGCTTACTAATCGGACCATATCTATCACATGTGGACTCCAAATTGAATGATTCCAGTGGCTAAAAATCCATGACACACATATCTTTAATTCTTATGTTAACCATTTATTTTAATTCCATACAGATAATTCCCAGAAATTAAAATACAAAAGCTGTCCTAACATAATCTTCCCTGATGAACCATTTTCTGACCTTGGCTTACTAATCGGACCATATCTACCACATGTGGACTCCAAAGTGAATGATTCCAGTGGCTAAAAATCCATGTCACACATATCTTTAATTCTTATGTTAACCATTTATTTTAATTCCCTACCAATAATTCCCAGAAATTAAATTACCGAAGCTATCCTAACATATTCTTCCCTGATGATTCATTTTCTGACCTTTGACTACTAATCAGACCATATCTACCTCATATGGACTCCAAATGGAATGATTCCAGTGGGTGAAAATCCGTGACACATATATCTTTAATTCTTATGTTAACCATTTATTTTAATTCCTTATAGATTGTTCCCAGAAATTAAAATACCGAAGCTTAAAATTCTGTCAACCATAGCCATATCCATGCAGAACTATCTACACCAACCTAAGTATTCAAACATACATCACATGCAAGATCAATATGCAACATGATATAGCAATATCCATGACCAATCCTCAAAGTTCTAAGATCAAAATCTCATATAAATATTATGAGTTTCAAAGGTTTTCTTCAAAAAGAAATATTGTTAAACTTACCTGGAGCACTTAGTCTCCTAGACTTCTCCTTCCTCTTTCTTCCTTTCTTCCTCTCCTTTCCTCACACTACCTTGCTTCTATTTTTGCTCTCCCTCACTTGGACGAAATTCTAATATTGTAAGGGTGGGTTTTCTTATATAGACCACCAAATAATTCACCTTTCATGATCATGGGTCTACCTTATCACAATTAGGATACACTTTGTTGAATTTTTGGAAAACAAACAACTTATGTTCTTGTATTCCTCTTCCTTAGTCAAGATATGCATAGAAAAAGGAGATTTGTATTTTGAAAATTATGATGATATGTTCTTAAGATATGGGGCAAGATCCCTTTGATTTAGGGATTCATTTCCTTTTTCTTTTGTCTTAATCAAGTATGATAGATTTGCCTTTTTAAGTGGCAAATTTCTAGCCCTTGAATTTTCCTTACTTAATTAAAATTATTTGTGTAGGATAATGATGTTTTGTCATAATGCTATGTATTATTACCCACTTGCTAAAGTTATGAATGTAGGATATAGATGTTTTTGTCCTAAAGCCTTGTATTATTATGCCACTTGCCAAAATGATGAATGTAGAATCACACCACTTGTCAAATTTTTGTCTTAATGCCATGTTACTTAATCTTGATTACACTAATATTTCATCACTTTAATTTTATTTTTATTTTTATTTTTCCTCTTGGGTTTGGGCTCATTCTTGCCCATTTTCCTTACTTTGGTTAAAATTCTTCCTTTCATAATGGGTTTGGTCACATTTTCATGATTTTTGGGCTATCGGTCCAATTTCTATATCCTAGTCCAAGTCTATGTTTTATTTCTTCCTTGGCCTATCCTATTGGCTTGCTAAAAATTCATGTGAAGTAGAAAAACTCTATATGAAATGTCTATAGGTTAAAGCCCAATTACGGGTGGAGATACTAAACTCAGTAACTTTTGCTCTTAAATTAAGAAAGATTACCCTAATCCGATCTTTTTGAAATTTTAAGACCTTTACTTACTTCACAAAAATTTATCTTTCTTTACCTAAGAATTTCACCTTTCTTTAACATGTTTATTTCTAATATTTCCTCTTAGGTTTTCTTTCTTTACCTATTCCATTAATATTAGAACATTTCTATGCATATATGTAAGGTGAAGAATTTCTAAGGAAAATATCTAAAAATTACGGGATGTTACATGTTTCTTGTTTATAAATATGAAATCATTTAATGATAGACTCTAGAATTTACAACATACACATGGTTTGAACTATGTGGTCTAATTTGCAACACATATCGATAGAAGAACATAAATAACTTAAAGGCTTGAAGTGTACTGGCAAGCAAAAAATTACTAGAAACAAAAGCATCCAAAGCAAAAGAATTAACATTATCAAACAATGCATAAGAGCCATTATATATATATATATATATATATATATATATATATATATATATATATATATCATGCTACTAAAAACTCCTAACTCTCCTATGAATATGATACACACTTGAATGAGTAATCACAAAATTAGTTCTCTAGTTTCATAAACCATGACCGACCCCAATGGGAATTTACGAATTAAAAGCAATAGTGTCAAAAAAATTCAGTCTCAAATTAATATATATATATATATATATATATATATATATATATATATATATATATATATATATATATATATCATATATTATTTAATTACATAGAACTTTGATTTGATATTTGTCTCATTGTAGTGGCCTACAGACACAAAATTATATCTTTCAAATACTGTATTTATTATTAGTAATTAAATTTAGGGTCTATGTTTTAATAATATCACTTTCCTTCTTCTTATAGTATATTGTTAATATAAAAATTTAAAATTTCTATCCTAATCCCTGAATTTTGATATATTTATCATCCTAGAGCTACAAACAGTGCTTTCAAAATAATATGATTTTCATATTGAAAAATTATGAACAAATGACAAATAATTAAAAGATATCATGAATAGGTGACGTAGTATTTTCCTACTTTTGAATGAATACTATACTTTTTAACCAATTATAAGGTTTGGTTATATCATTCATATTGAAGTAATGACTCAACCAACATAGATATGGGGCCCATTGAGTTATGAACTCACAATATGATAAACACAAATAAATGGGACGCATTGATTTTTCATTCTATATATACATGATGTCAGCAAACTTGTTCTACACTTTTATATGTACCAATGCACTAACAGTGAGATATAATCACTATGGAGAAGAGTTTGTCGCTTGGTTGCAGGGGCTTGGATAATATTAAATATCCTTGTTGGCCTTTAAAATTGCATGGAAGAGAAAACTTATGCAACTTAATGAAAAGCTGAATATATTTCTGTCATAAATTATTTGATTTTTGTCATAATATGATTATAAGTTTTCAATTTGTCACTGTGATTTTAGTTGCTTGCTTATTTTGTAGGCCATCTGTGAACATAAAGCTCTTCTACATCATTTCCTATTCTGATTAACATAATTTCCTATTCTAATTAAGGTCTACTGTTAATTTTTGACAGACACACATCAGAAGTTCCTACACTTCAGCTTCCATTTCAGTACACAGTAGTAGTTCCAAGACTCTAATGTATGCTAGTGTTGAATATTTACCAAAACCTTATGGCATGCAAGATGCTGAGGTCTACAGTCTAGCTAACAGGGATAGTTGATGGATAGTTTGCCTATCTTGTGTCATCATTTTAGTAATAGCATTATCAACTTGTTGAAAAAGGGAAGTCTTAACAGTCATGCTATATTTTTTATTTTTTTTCTGGCTTTGTTGGATCTCCATTAGTACACGTATGATCAAGTGAACATAAGCAAGAGGTTAATTTTTTTTTTTTGGGACTTAAAGACACTGCTTTTTAAAGATTTTGAAGATAATAGGATGTGTTTACTATTGATGCAGAACCAAGTACCCCCTAAAATCCCAACCTTGCAGTTTATTATTGCTCAAAACATTATGCAAAAGTCAGAACCCACCTATTTGGCTTGCATTGCTAACTTCATTAATCAAATACCAAACCTAATCTTTGAGCAATTTGACAAAATGCTTTATAAGTAGCATTCAGGGCAAGCAAATATAGCTGTGATGGCTATATCCAATAATTAATTCATTAGTTCAACTTTATCCTAAGTTTTAGATTAGAATATTGGCTTTCCCATTTGTCATAAAGGATGTGGACAAATATGATATATAAAGGATTTTCCAAGCTACCAAATCATATAAAATAAACACTATTTTTCTTCTTATTCACACTCATAATTACATAACTTGTACAAGTTCAAGACAATCATAACAAGAAAAATAACAGTAAAATGTCTAAGGCAATTGTCAGTTATAACCATAAATATTTTTTCTTATTCACACTCAAGCATATTAAGTTATAGGGCTGCATAGAGCTGAACAACAAAGGCTTCTTTGAAGGGGATTGCTCATCAAACTCACATGGGGCAACTTGAAATTTTAACAGAATTGGTTGCCATGACATAGTGTCAGACCAGTGACCTACTTCGTTGTTTACTGAGTTATCCCAAGAATATACATATATAATTCCCCTGTGATTGCCATTACCCCAAAATGGTCTTAAATGTTAAAGAGATTATGATTGATTGCTTGTTCTCCAACTGGGCGCAAAACCAAAAATGGGTCTTCAGTAAGTTGCTATAATTCTTTAATGTAATAACCGTTTTCTCTATTGTTAAAGGCATTTTATCAATCAACCGTAATGCACTACCCAAAGATGCAGAAGAACACAATGATCTAAAAATATTTAAGTGACTAATTTTCCTAATCTTTGGTCCAGATTAAAGTGCAAAATTCTCTGAGAAATGCTCAGATTTTAACTGTGTCAACTTTCATTCTAACTTTCTTACCGTGTTGTACCATTATACAAACAATAAAATATAAAACTTACTTACCAGGAATAGTTGTGACCAATATGTTGTTGGAGGAGTTCTTACACGTTGCTAGTCGTGGGTTTTGCAGAGAAAACAGTGGAGAAAAAGACCCTGAACCATACGAAAGGCCTTTTTTCTTTTTAGACTACAGAAGTTCTTGACCTCGAGCTTGAAGCTCTGCTGCACTAGGATCTTCCTCTACAAATGATACCCTGATATCAGTACTTGGCACCACCACGCACGATTAGAGCTAACTATTTCGTAGAAGCCAATAGCTAACCATTTACCTATAGCTGCAATGGAAACATGAGCCCAAATGTTCCAGTTAATCAACCTGTCCCCAGTACATATGCAAAAAGGAGCTAGGCCTTAAAAGTCCTTAAAACTTATACCTGTCTCATTGTTAGGTAGCGATTACCCAAGGATCCAGCTGAAAAGCACTCACTTTGGGGAAAAAGTTTGACGAAGAGAAGAAATGCACAATGCGGGAGAAGACAGAGGAGAAAAGTGTGAGAGAGAGGGAAAAATATAAGTGCGGGAGAGGATAGAGGAGGGAAGAAATTTTTGGGAAAAAAGTGAGAGGGAGAGGGAGAGGGAAAATGTGCAAATTGCGAGGGAAAGCCGGAGAAGGGAAGGAATTTTGGGGAAAAAGTGTTTTGGGAGAAAGGGAAAAATGTAAAGCACGAAGGGAAGAATAATAATTTATTTTTATTATTTTAAAATTACAATGTCATTTATAAAATAAGGTGGGTTTGAAAAAAAAATTAGTATTTTCTCTCAATCTCTCTCTCTCTTCATTTTGTGTGTTCAAAAAACTCTTTTATTATATCTTTTTTTAAATAAATTTAAGATTTTTTAATTTTTTTAATCTGTTCGTTTTTAGATGGGTTTAAGAATTTTTAGTATTTATATTTGCTTTTATTAGTAAATTAATGTAATGTTTCTCTCCTATTGACTTGTTAGTAGTTTCTTTTATTTAGGCATTTTATGATGTTATAAATCTATAAACCAAAATTGTTAGTTTGGATTCACATTTGTAAATAATTGTATACAAATTTGTGTAGGTAATCTCTAAATGGTGTCTCAAAATGAAGGCGAAAATATCTTTTATGATCAAGTAATAAATAGTTTGAATATTTTATAGATGTGAGTTTAAATTTTTTTGCTGTGAAAAATAAAATTATATATATATATATATATATATATATATATATATATATATATATATATATATATTATAAAATACAATAGCTGATGAAGACATACATTAAAAAACTAAATACATCTAAAATAAATTTTAAATGTAGCGATAATTAACATAGTAATAATTAACATAGTAAAATAGGAGTGAGCCACCTTAGATTAGATAGAAATTAAATTTCTTTTCTTTTTTATCGAAACGATTGAAATATTTTTATTTTTGAAGTCTCCGAAACAAAACAGAGTATTTATTAAGAAATTAGACCATTTTAATTAAAACTATTATATTACGAAATATTTTGATAGAAATAATTTTATTTCGAATTATTTTGATAGAAAATAACAAAATTAATTTAAAAAATAAAATAAAAATTGATAATTTGAAAATAGATGAAAGTAGTATCACATTACATTCAACACTAAGTTGTTCAAGTATGTCTTATTCATCACTCATATTTTCTTTCACAAGTCAAAATATTTTTGTTAATTTCTTATTCTCTCCTTTCATATTCATGATATTACTTTCTTTTATTTTCTTTATTTTAAAGAACAAATTAAAAAAATGATAAAAAAAGAAATTGAGATCAGACAAAAAGAAAATAAGGTACTTAAGAGAAATACTTGAAAATAGAGATATAGTAATAGTCACATGAAGACAGAGCAAGATTTAAAGATAGATGTCTCGAAAGAATTAAGAAGATAGAAAGATAAACACAAAAGAAATATTATTGTTAAATGCTGTTGAAATTTTATACATTCAATTAAGACACTAATTCGAATTAATTTTAATATAATTTTATATATTTATATTATTAATATTATATTAAAATTATTAAAAATATTATTTGAAATCAATTAAACATTTATTTTTGTGGTAATTTTTTATTTCTATTTATTTATTTATTTTTAAGAAAATCACGATATGAAATATCTTTATGAACTTATTATAAATTTAAGCATAATTAGTTATATTTAAATAAGTAGAACAATTATTTTTCTAAATTTTCTTAATAGTTTATTTCTTTCAACTGAAGTACTTCTTCAATTTTGTAAAGTGTATAAACCTTGATTATAGATTATTTTAAAGTCACTTCTTTATTATATATTTATTTATTAAAATTATTTGGTAAATTCTAATATGCTCCTTTCATTCTGTTAGGAGCTCAATTTATTTTTTTAGTAAAAAAATAAATTTTTATTATTAATTTCTACCAACAGTTTAATTTCAATTGGCGAAAGAAGTATAATTTTTTTTATTTTTCATATTACTGTGCAGAAGTTTTTAATTGATTTCAACTTTCGATTTTGAGAAAAATCATGTGGTAATCTAGCACGAAAAAATTAATAACAATTACACTTTATAACAATAAAAAGATAAAATTAGATAAGATTTAATAAAGATAAAACGATTCAGGGATAGAAACAAAAAGGAGATTAAAAGATAACATTAATAAATTTAATAATTTTTTTGCACATATTGTCGCCAACATCAATTCTGATATCCTTCGTTATATTTGATTATTTAAAATAATTTATTATATTATGGTTCAAAACTTCAAATGTAAAGAAAATTACAAAGTCAATTCCTAACAAAAATAAAAAAGGCACAATTGCAATGAATGATTTAAGCCTAAAATCATTAAATTTAATTAATCATTTCATCATCCTTTCATTAATTGTATAATGACTTTGTAAATTGTTTAATTTAAACAAAAAAAGTTGCTTCTTTTTTGGGTGATTTTATTTAGACATACAATAATTGTGAGAATTATTTAAGTACAATAATTGTGAAGAGATATATGCTCAGGAGGATTCGGGAAAATATATTTGAATTTTTTTAAAATTTTTCTTTAATTTATTTCAATAACAATACATTTTTTTCCTTTATCATTTTTTAAAATTAAATAGTTATTTTGAATTTTCAAAAATATATACATTATTAATTTGATTTTTAGAATTTTACCTTATTAATTTAGTAATTAATAAAAAAATTAACTCAAGTTAAAAAAATTTGAATTTATTTTAGTAGTAAATATTTAACATATTTTTTTTATATTATAACTAAAATTTTATATATTTTAACTAAAAATTTAGTTTTGTTAAATGTGAAAAGAAGAAAAAAATGATAAAATGTAATTTTCTTACTTTCTGTGACGACCTTAGGTCGCCACTGAAAGTTTAAGTACATAAATTTCTTACTTTTAGTGACGACTTTTTGTAGGTCGCCACTGAAAATGTATGTTTAGTGGCGACTACAGAAAGTCGCCAATGAAAGTTCGTCTTTTAGTGGCGATTATTAATAGTTGCCACAAAAACTACACTTTCAGTGGCGATCCGATATGGTCACCACTAATAATGCTTTTCAGTGGTGACTTTCTATAGTTGCCATAGAAAAGTCGCCACGGAAACTCCAATTTCTTGTAGTGAATTTTTATAAATTAATCACAAAATTATATGTGAATATTCAATAATTGTGTTTTGTTCAAATTTTCTTAAATATCTAAATAATCATTAGAATGAAATATGTAAATCAAAATATTAAATAAGAATTTTCTAAAATATTGCTAATAATCATTTAAATAAACTCACTATGATATCCAAAGAATTCTACATCTTTATTTTTTTTTTGGGTACAACATGGAAGTTGAACTCTCGACTCATTCCTAAACATATATCATAAGTAGAAGTATGAAATTTTCTCAATTCGTAAAATTTTAATTTTACTTTATGTATTACAACAAATGAATGAAAAAAATGTCTCAATCTATTCTTCTCAAATAACTATCTTAGATGAATTATATCGCAAATTATATGTTACTCTTAAAAGTTTAAGAATCTAAGTATAATATCTCAAATAAGAAAAACAAAAATTAGAAAAAAAATATATTTCTAATGTATACGAATGATATATTTCCTTCTAATTAATCATACTGCATACAATGAGAGAATAGAAAAATATCCTTGTTTTTGTGTGTGGTTTTTTTTAGTAACAACCGCAAGTCTATAAAAATACTGTTATTAAATAAATACATAACAACAATAATTTAAATATGTCATTAGATATCATGAGGTAAGTGCACTATAATTTATTCCAAGCACATATATGGAACAAAAAATTTGACTAAATCATTTTTATTTTAGAAAATACAATCTAGTATATATAAAAAATTCTTTAATATTAGTATCTTGCTGTAAGTAAGGTAAATTTATTCCCCATTTCCTTCACTTTTCATTTCAATGTGATACTTAATGTAATTTATCTTTGAAATTTTGTAGATTTCTTTTGGATCTATGAAAGTATATTCAAATTATTAAGACTTAACTATGCTATTGGTTCTTTCAAAAATAGAATTATCTTTTTAGGATCAAATTGAATTATTTCCAAAAATAGAGGGATCAAAAGAGTAGTTAAACCTGTTATTAATATACCGTTTTGTCTTCCTTCAATACAATATAGACTTTCCAAGAGTCACATACATTTGAATTACCAAATATCATATTTTAGATTCACTTTAAGAAATGATATACGTTGAATCAATCAAATGATCTGAAGTTCATTGTTTTGCTTAACCATAAAATTCAAGAATGTTTCATGAATATTTTTCATCCTTGTCGCTACTGCAAGAGCATATTTGAGGCATGAAACATTGAGTACTTTTGCATTTTCTTAACTGAGTTAATTTTGAACAATAGTATTGAACTTTTAAGTATATTTAGTCATAGACTCAACCTTTTTGATCTTGTATAAAACATCCTGCACAAATGCTCGATTTTATTTAATAATATCTCTAGGATTCATGAAAATAAAAATGAATAACATCAAATATTCATAATAAGTAGTTTTTTTTTCAAATATAAAAATATTTTTTTAGAGAACGGGTAAAGTTAATGTTGTCATCAATACCACATTGTTTCTCTTCACGGATATGATTAAGAGTGTGTTTGGCAAGACAAATTGTAACAACTTTTTTTTTCTTTTATTTATTATTATACAATATAAAGTTCACATACACATCATTAATTAAAACGTACGTACAACATTTCAAACACATAAATATCTACATCTTATTTATTCTAGTTGACCAATTCCGGAGATTCGGGTGCGGGTGGTTGCATCTTTACCGGGATCTGTGCCAAATCACCCACAAACATTTTATTTAGGATCCGCCCATCATAGAATAATTCGATCCAACGTGCACTAAAAGCTAGAATTATAGAAAATCTGCATAACTAATTTTTTGAACATGATATGGAAATATAGTGAGAATTAAATTCCAGTAAGTTCAACAATAAATCATCATCAATATAGCTCATCACGTCATGTTCAACTGTATAAACTACAGAAAATATCTTTGGTCACATGAATGCATTATATCTATGCACATAAGAATCATGTAGTGATGATATGTATGACAGAGTTAACTATTTTCAGAATATCATATGATGGCCATCAACTTATTCTCATTTCAAGCTACCCCGGTCAGGGTGAGTATCCTCTACTCTCCGGTACGGGCTTTTCTCGCTCCGTCCGACATGGCACACTTTCTCTTTCTTTTCTCATAATCATAATCATAACCGTTGGTAGGGTGTCCCCTACTGGTGCACCACACGGATTGCCATGTGACCGTACTCATTTCTTTTCTTTTCACAATGATAGCCAAAAATATGCTTTTAATAACAAGTATGTTCATCAAAATATAACTATTACCATAAATAATTGGTAATCATGCCATGAACATAACCATTTCAAATATCACTTTATAAAATATTTTCATGTCAGAATGTCACACTTAAGATGGTAAGAAGTTCATACAATGGCAATGGCTATGGCATATACTAGTCATTTATTATTTTCATTTATAAGATTTGTCTTCTTTTTTTAATATTAATTTCATCTATTCATTTTCTTTATGCTTGGCCTTTAGTCAATTTCTTCTTATTTATATAATTTCTAATACATGTTCTTACAAATTTATAGAGCATTTTTCTCCAATTTGAATTCTACTATTACCCTATAGTTAAATAGGTTTATCTATGGTAGAAAAATGTTGAAAATAGACTTCACCAGCTTCCAACACGGTCTGACCATGTTCCAGGACACGGCCATACTTTAAAAATACTTCAAATGTACTCAAAAACAGCCCCGAACACGGCTAACCCGTGCTTGAAGCACCCAGGCACGTGTTCTGTGACATTTGCTCACTAATCAGAGCATAACTCCCTCATTTTAACTTCGATTGAGGTGATCTTGGTGTCTTTGGAAAGTTAAGACAATTATATAAAACTATTATGTTAATCATATCAGCAAAATAGTAATAAATCTTGGTATTATTACTCCCTTAAATTCAATATTAGTTCTTCTCGAGTAGGTTCTAACCTTTACTTACTAATCTGACTATATCTCCCACATAAGAATTCCAAATTAAGTGATTCTAGTGGAACAACATATGTGACACATAAATATATAATTCATATGTTAACCATTTATTTTAATTTCTTATAGAATTTTCTCAGAAATTAAAACACCGAAGCTATCCTAACATATTCTTCCCTGATTAACCATTTTCTGACATTTGTTTACTAATCGGAACATATTTACCTCATATGAACTCTAAATTGAATGATTCCAGTGGTTAAAATTCCGTTACACATATATCTTTAATTCTTATGTTAACCATTTATTTTAATTCCCTATAGATAATTCCCAGAAATTAAAATACAGAAGCTATCCTAACATATTCTTCCCTGATGAACTATTTTCTGACCTTTGATTACTAATCGGACCATATCTACCTCATATAGACTCCAAATTGAATGATTCCAGTGGCTAAAAATCCGTGACACATATATCTTTAATTCTTATGTTAACAATTTATTTTAATTCCTTATAGATTATTCCCATAAATTAAAACACCGAAGCTCAAAATTCTGTCACCCATAGCCATACCCATGCAGAACTATCTACACCAACCTAGGTATTCAAACATACATCACATGCAAGATCAATATGTAACATGATATAGCAACATCCATGACCAATCATCAAAGTTCTAAGATCAAAATCTCATATAAATATTATAAGTTTCAAAAGTTTTCTTCAAAAAGAAATATTGTTAAGTTTACCTAAGAATCTCCCTAGCTTACTTAGTGAATTGGTTTTCTTGTTTTCTCTTGAAAGAAGTAGCAAGATTCCTCCATTCCCTTAGCTTTTCTAGCAGCTTAGGTAAGAGAAGGAGGGTGAATTTTTGAACCTCAAGGATGAAGAAGAAAAATGGATTCAAGTGGAGATTAAGGTAACTTACTTTGAGTACTTAGCCTTCTAAATTTCTCCTTCTTCTTCCTTCCTTTCTTCTCCTCTCTTTCTCTCCTTTCCTCACTCTACCTTGCTTCTATTTCTCTCTCTTCCTCACTTGGACGAAATTAAAATGTTGTAGGGGTGGGTTTTGCTTAAATAGACCACCAAATAATACACCTTTCATGATCATGGGTCTACCTTATCACAATTAGGATACACTTTATTGAATTTTTGAAAAACCAACAACTTATGTTCTTGTCTTCCTCTTCCTTAGTCAAGATATGCATAGGAAAAGGAGATTTGTATTTTGAAAATTATGATGATATGTTCTTAAGATAAGGGACAAGGTCCCTTTGATTTAGGAATTCATTTCCATTTTCTTTTGTCTTAAACAAGTATGATAGGTTTGCCTTTTTAGGTGGCAAATTTCTAGCCCTTGAATCTCCATTATTTGGTTGATATTATTTGTGTGGAATAGGAATGTTTTGTCCTAATGCCATGTATTATCATACCACTTGCTAAAATTATGAGTGTAGGATATAGATATTTTTGTCCTAAAGCCTTGTATTATCATGCCACTTGCCAAAATTATGAATGTAGAATCATACCACTTGCTAAATTTTTGTCTTAATGCCATGTAACCTAATCTTTATTATTATTACATTATTATATCATCACCTAATTTATTTTATTTTATTTTTCCTCTTGGATTTGGGCTTATTCCTACCCATTATGGGCTTCTTTCTACCCTTTTTATTTGCTTTGGATAAAATTCTACCTTTCTTGGAGGGCTTGGTAACATTTTCATAATTTTTGGGCTATTGGTCCAATTACTATATCCTAGTCTAAGTCTATGTTTTATTTCTTACTTAGGTTATCCAATGGGCTGGCTAGAAACTTATGTGAAGTGGAAAAACTCTATATGAAGTATCCATAGGTAAAAGCCCAATGTATGGGTAAAGATTTTAAACTTAATAACTCTAGTTCTTAAATTAGGAAAAATTACCCTAATCTAATGTTCTTGAAATTTTAAGACCTTTACTTGTTTCTAAAAATTTACCTTCCTTATCCAAGAAATTTGCATATTTTTAGTATATTATTTCTATTTTTTTTTTCCTATTAGGTTTTTCATCTTTATTTGTTCTCTTAATGTTAGAAACATCTTCTATGCATATACATAAGGTGAAGAATTTCTAAGGATTATATTTCCTTAGATATCTAAAATATTGTCTAGTAAATTTTATTTCCTTAATTAAATTTTTATGTACTTTTATCAATAAAAGAAACGAAATTAGGGATGTTACACAAATAAATTAACTTATAGCTTATTTGACTAGTTTATAAGTTTATTTGATCAAATTAGAGATATTTGGTAAACGAGTTTATTTAAGTAATTTAAATTAGCTGAAAACTTATAAACTATACGCTATTTTAAGTAGCGTATAATTTCTAAGTTTTAAACTAACTTATAAGCTATTTTTGTCAAACAGAACTTAATTTAAGGGAATCAAGTGACAATGAGAAAGAAAATAAACTGATGCAAAGCATTAAGAAATCATAACTTGTGGTTATGAGCTAAATTAACCAATACATAGTGACTATATAATATCTATTAATTGTGATAAAGAATCATTTTTTTTTTTTATGGTTACCAGTGAAGAAAGTTTAAGGGGTAATCTCATGCTATTAAATATAAATTCTTTTCATGAGTTAATAGCAAGAAGTAAGAGTGTGTAAAACATACACATAGTACATATAATATTTCCTCTCAATCTCAAATTTTCATGAGTATATAATTCATACACTTATATGTATTGAGTGAATTGTTATTTTAGTTATCAAAATATACATAGTTTTTCAATTTGATACCTTAAAATTTAACTTTCTCATTTCAATCTGTCAAAGAGTACCATATTTTCAAAAAGGTCCCCACACTAATCTTGCTAGTAGATTTACTTACCTACCTTTACCTGACCTAACCAAAAGCCTACTTTGTCTAATCTAGTACACGACGTTCTAGCCAACGTGAGGTATTCACTTAAAAAATTTTCTTGTCACTTTACTATTTTGAATGAAAAATTCTCATTTTTGGGTAAACACATAATGCACATAGTTAAGCTAGGTCAGCACTTAAGGGTCAATGAAATTCTTGATTAGGCCAAACAAATATGTACTTAACAGGGTTAACACGAGAATATTTTTGACAATGAGATAGTTTTTAAAGAATTGAAATGAGAAAGTTAAATATTAAGAGACAAAATTGAGAAAATGTAAATATTTTAGAGATGTTCGTTGTGATAGCCGTAAATTTAATTAAATTCAAATCAAAGAAAAATTGGAATTTAAGAGAGGATTTTGAAAATGGAGATAAGAACCGGTGAAAATAAGTTTATTATTTACACGGATTAAAGAATTACAAAAGAAATTTGAGAATTTATGTTTCGGGGCCAAAATGCAATTTCTTAAAAGTTTCGGGGTTAAAATGTAAATAAGAAAAAAATTGCAAGGACCTCCCTCTAAAAGTGAATTTTAGCAGAAAGATCTCCCGAGATATTTTAAGGACCTCAGCCACTCAAGAGGCTGATCATTTCCAGATTTTTCCATCTCTCCTAAAAAATTTTCAACCCAAAACCCTCTAACTTCTCTCTAAGATTTGTTTGCAACCGAACCTCGGATTTCGACACCACTACCGCCAACGGACTCAGGATGAAGAGTTCTACAAATCCATCAGATTGGTTTATGGAGAATCGGCCGAAGATTGGTCGAAAAATTGAAGGAAAAATCGCCTAAAAAGGTAATTTTCGAAACTCCTATCTGTGGCTGTCTAACGTAAAAACTAACACCGTAGATCAATCCAGAAGGTATCGAAACCTTTGGATCTTAAATTTTAGGCCGACCCACCACCGCACGTGTCCCCACACGCCTCTTCTTTCTCAGCGCGTGAATCCCATGCGCAGCTCCTTGGGCGGCGCGTGTAGCGCGTGGCAGCCGGACCCTATTGCGTTGACCTGCGTAGACCAATCTCCCAAAGGCCAAATTTTGCAAATCCAGAGTCATTTTCAAGGTTTTTGGACCTTCCAGACTCGATTTTGGGGTTTATTTTGGCAAATTCAGACCAGAAACGAGGATTTTTGGGTTGTCCAACTTGGTACCCTAATTTTGTGAGTAGATGATTCTTCTTATGGCTTGTTTTTACTCTTCTTGAACTTTACATTGATAAATGAGCATGATTACAAGTTATTTATACTTTTATATGTTCTTGAAATGGTTTAGAATATCTTAAATGGTTGCAATATAATATCTAGTTCAAGAAGAGTATGACTTTTGAAATGAATTTTGAAATACATTAAACATGTGATTTTTACATGTATTTTTCATGATACGGCAAAGAAAATATGTTATGCATATGATATTGATTTGTAGAGTGAAATGTTTGCCTCAAATATAGGCATGTATATGTGATTCCCCTGATTAGGAGGTTGACAGAGGAATATACTGAAAATGAAAATGCTGCATTAAAGAGTACCTCTATTTTGATTAAAATGTAATATATGAGATTGTGGATTTTATAGAGGAATCTTATTGGAAACATTATTTGCTAACAGCAGGTGATGTTAGCCTTGGTGCGCACCTTGATTGCCTCAGCTAGCATGGATTGGTGCTAGCCTTGTGTGAGAGCCAACACATGGGAGATGATATGTGATAGATAGTGGAATACCTTCTATATGAGCAAGATGCCAGATATATGAGTTATGATTTGCCTTTTCTTGCTGTGTTCTTGGGAAAACCCATATAGAGTCCTTTCGCGTGTCCTCTTGAATGGTAGTAGGGTAAACCTCAGCGGGATGCTAAGTTTAGGCAAATCCTATACCACCAAAGTACGGAAAGGGTCAAACTCTGATATGGTGGTTATGATATGGGATCCTCCAAATGTTTTCACAAGATTTATGTTGATGCATAATATGATTTTATTATTGTTCTTACAGTATTATTTATGAATTGAGTATGCATATGAATTTGAACAGAGTTTATTTGAAATGCGGGTCCCATATGAATGTACCTCCGAATTGTGAACTTCAATGTGAAATTTTTTAAAAACAAAGAGTACATTCATATGTTGACCTAAGAGGTCATAGGAGGTGTTATCTGCTCACTGAGTTGTAAAACTCACTACACGTGGTTTATATGTTTTTCAAATAAAGACCCAGAGTTTGCTCCTGCGACTTGTTGAACGACTAGGTGTTGCACTTCAGTGGTGAGCTTAAATTGTTTTTGGGCTCTCAGTGTTTAAAATTGTAATATATTTGTACTCTAGAGTTGCTCTGAACGCCACAGGCAGGATCTTTGTTTCCGCTGTAAAACTGATAAGTGTAGACTTGGAATGTATAATTAGTTATGCTGAGATTGACAAACGTATGATATCATCCTGTTATGACATATTATGAAGTTGATTGTAAATAAATAAAGTTATCGGACATTATCGAATAGTAGTGTTATTCGCATTCCTACAGTAGGGGCGTGACAAGTTGGTATCAGAGCATTAGGTTTCCCTGTGGCTATCAGAGTAAAGGATTCTTTAGTAGGACCTTTAGTATCGATATGAGCCTGACATATTTATACTTCAAGTGCTGCTGAGGGATTCTATAGGATATTCACTTCCTTCCTATTCCAAGTGTGCTTAAATTCCTAATGTAAGGTTCGAATACATATTATAGTATCTTAAAGAGGTGTTTTATTCTGTATAGTAAATGATGCCGCCAAGAACTAGAGCAGTCACTAGAGAAGAAGCAGTAGATCATGCACCATCTACTGAAGAGTCTGCACAATCTACAATTCCAGTACAAAGAGGCTGAGGTAGAGGCCGACCTAGAGGAAGAGGTAGAGGTAGAGGGCGTGCACGGGGCCTGAGAACCCCAAGACAAGATGAACAAACTCATGTATCTGATAGAGTTCCTGAGGAAAGAGTAGAACCTCTTCAGGAGCCACAAGAAAGAACCACTGAGATGATTGCTGGTATACATAGGAGTTTAGAGACATTGGCTAGGTTTATAGTGGAACAAGGCAGAAGGGAAGGCCAGCTACCAGAAAATGCTCCTGAAGTACAAGAATTGGGAAGAACAGCTGAGCAAGAGGATAAGTTTACAGGAATTGAGGTGTCATTACCGCAATTCCTTAAGTTGAAACTGTCAACTTTTTCTGGGTCAGATGTTCAGGAAGACCCACAGATATTTATTGATGCTGTGGAACGAGTTCGAAGAGCTTTGGGGTGCTCTAGTAGAAGATCTGTTGAATTAGTGTCTTTTCAACTATCTGATGTGGCTCAAGTATGGTTTGAGACACATGTACAAGGACGAGCAGTTCTTTTACCACCAATGGAGTGGGAAGAGTTTAAGGAAGCATTTATGAACCGCTTTTTGCTAATGAGTGAAAGAGACAAGAGGATCAGAGAATTTGAAGAATTAAGACAGACACCGAACATGACAGTTTCTGAATATGACATCCGTTTTACCTGGTTGTCCAGATATGCACCATATCTGGTCCCTACTGAAAAAGATAGAATTAAGAGGTTTGTCTTGGGATTGATACGCCTGTTGTTTAAATCGGTGGGCCCTCAGATGAATCATTTTGCAACTTATTCAGCAGCTGTGGACTGTGCTAGAATGATGGAAACACGAGAGCAAGCAGATATTGAAAGTTTAAAGAGAAGAAAAAGAGAGCGAGATAGTAATGCTCAAACAAGTTCTAATTCTAATGTCAGAGGATCAAGATTTCAAAATCTACAGCGCTTCACTCAAATAGGAACTGGTATCTCTAATCAGACATCAGTAAATATCAACAAGCAAAGAATGAATCAAAGAGATAGGAGATCTGTTAGCCAACAAGATTTAAGATCAATTCCAGCATGTCCTATTTGTGGCAGGTCTCATACTGGATAGTGTCGCAGAGAAACTGGTGCATGTTTTAAGCGTAGACAAATGGGTTATTTGATGAGGAGTTGCTCACAACTATGAAGTTTTAGTCAAGCATCGGTACAACCAGCTTCACCTCCTGCATCTGTGCCAACACGACCAAATAGAGCAACTTCAGTTCAAGCAAGTAGTGGTGGTACTGGTAGGGGATCAGGAAGTCGAGGCCGAGAACCAGCTCGAGTTTTTGCTTTGACATGACAAGATGCTCAGGCTTCAAATACAGTTATGACAGGTACATTATTAGCATGCTCCCGTAAGGCATATGTCTTGTTCGATCCTGGTTCTACTCATTCATATAAATCACCATGCTTTCCTAAGAAATTGGATAGAGAACCTGCTAGTTTACATTGTTCTTTTATGGTTGCTACTCCAATGGGAGAATTCTTACTGGTAATTGATGTGTATAGATCGTGTAAGATTTCGATAAAAGGTAAGGAGACTTTTATAGATTTGATAATTCTAGATATGGTAGATTTTGATATGATTCTAAGAATGGATTGGTTAGTATCATGCCATGCCATTATGGATTGTCACCTTAAGGTGATTAAATTTAACATTCCCAGAGAATCATTTTTCATGATACAAGGATATCGTAGTGAAGTGCCTAGTAATTTAATTTCAGCCTTAACAGTTCATAAGCTGTTACAAAAAGGATGTCAGGGGTATTTAGTAGTAGTCAAAGATGTTGATATGAAGTATATCACTATAGATTAGGTTCAAGTGGTTAGAGAATATCCTGATATGTTTCCTAAGGAATTGCCAGGATTACCACCAAACTGAGAGATTGAGTTTGGTATTGATCTTCTCCCTGACACATAACCAATATCTATACCTCCTTATAGGATGGCACTTACAGAACTTAAAGAATTAAAAGAGAAACTGCAAGATTTACTAGATAAAGGTTTTATTCGACCTAGTACATCTCCCTGGGGTGCTCCTGTTCTTTTTGTGAAGAAAAAGGATGGATCCCTACACCTATGTATTGACTATAGACAGTTGAACAAAGTGACTATACGAAACAAATATCCTTTACCCAGAATAGATGATTTATTTGACCAGCTACAAGGTGCTCAATGTTTTTCAAAAATTGATTTACGATCTGGGTATCATCAATTGAGGATAAAGAAGGAGGATATTCTGAAAACTGTTTTTAGAACCCGGTATGGGCACTACGAGTTCTTAGTAATGCCTTTTGGTTTAACAATTGCCCCAGCCGCATTTATGGATTTAATGAATAGGGTGTTCAAACTTTTTGTGGATCAATTTGTCATTGTATTTATAGATGATATCTTGGTATATTCAAGAAGTTCAGAAGAGCATGAGTGGCATTTAAGAATAGCATTGCAAACCCTGAGGGAACACCAGCTGTATGCTAAGTTTTCAAAATATGAATTTTGACTTAGTAGTGTTACCTTCCTAGGGCATGTGGTTACCAAGGATGGTATTCAAGTTGATCCTAAAAAAATAGAAGCAGTGCAGAAATGGCCACGTCTTACAACAGTTATGGAGATTCATAGTTTCCTTGGTTTAGCTGGCTATTACCGTAGATTTGTTAAAGATTTTTCAAAGATAGCTGCTCCTTTGATGAGGTTGACAAGAAAAGAAATAAAGTTTCACTGGTCAGATGAATGTGAAAGAAGTTTTCAGAAACTTAAAGAATGTTTGGCTACAGCGCCAATATTGGCTATTCCTTCAGGTACTGGGGGATACACAGTATATTATGATGCATCGAGAATTGGAATAGAATGTGTGTTGATGCAAAATGATCGAGTCATTGCATATGCATCTAGACAGCTTAAACCACATGAGCAAAATTATCCAACTCATGATTTGGAAATGGCAGTAGTAGTTTTTACTCTTAAAATTTAGAGGCATTATTTGTATGGTGAGACATGAGAAATTTATATAGATCATAAAAGTCTCAAATATAGTTTTCAACAAAAAGATCTTAATTTGAGACAGAGACGATGGATGAAATTACTAAAAGATTATGATTGCACAATACTATACCATCCAGGTAAGGCCAATGTTATGGATGATGCATTAAGTAGGAAGTCTATGAGTAGTTTAGCTCATATCACTATGGTAAGAAGGCCATTAGTTAAAGAGATGCATAAGTTGGAAAGTGATGGGTAGTAATGGAAGTGAAGGAGCCTGGAATATTATTAGCCCATATGCAATTTCAATCATCTTTGATCAATCAGGTGAAAAAGGCACAGAAAGAGGATGCCTATTTGTGCAAGAAAATGGAAGAAGTGAAGAATGGTGGTGAAGTTGAATTCACTATAGACTTTGAAGGAATTCTGAGATTTGGTAAGCGAATATGTGTACCCGATAAAGAAGAACTTAAGAAAGAAATTTTAGATGAATCCCATAGATCCATGTATACAATTCATCCTGGAATAACTAAAATGTATCAGGATCTAAAAGAAATCTATTGGTGGGAAGGTATGAAGAAAGACATAGTGGATTACGTGTCTCGATGTTTAACTTGTCAGCAAGTGAAAGCGGAACATCAAAGACCTGCAGGATTACATCAGCAGATAGAGATACCTGAATGGAAATGGGAAAGAATAACTATGAATTTTGTTACGAAGTTACCAAGAACACCAAAAGGGTTTGATTCAATATGGGTGATCATTGATAGGTTGACTAAGTCAGCACATTTCCTACTAGTGAAAACCACATACAATGTAGCTTAGTATGTAAGATTATATTTGAATGAAATAGTGAGGCTTCATGGAGTGCCAATATCAATTATTTCTGATCGAGGACCACAATTCACATCTCGTTTTTGGAGAGTTTTCCAAGAAGTTTTGGTCACGAAGTTAAATCTCAGTATTTCATTTCATCCTCAAACAGATGGGTTGTCTGAGCGAACCATTCAAATATTGAAAGACATGCTTCTGGCTTGTGCTTTAGATTTTCAGGGTAGTTGGGAAAGATTTTTTCCTTTAGCTGAATTTGCTTATAACAATAGTTATCAAGCCAGTATACAAATGGCTCATTTTCAGGCATTATATGGTAGGCGTTGTCGTTCCCCGATTGGATGGTTTGAGATGGGCGAAGCAAAGGTTTTAGTTCCTGATATGGTACAGGATGCACTGGTTAAGGTAAAACTGATTAAGGAAATGTTATTAGCAGCTCAGAGTAGATAGAAGGCTTATGTTGATAATAGACGTCGCCCCTTGGAATTTGCCATAGGTGAACATGTTTTTCTGAAAATATCTCCTATGAAGGGAGTAGTGAGATTTGGGAAGAAAGGGAAATAAGTCCACGGTATATAGGACCATTTGAAATTCTTGATAGGATTGGTCCGGTAGCTTATCGTTTGGCTTTACCTCCTGAATTGGGTAATGTCCATCCAGTCTTTCATGTGTCTATGCTACGAAAATATTTACCGAATCCTACACATGTTATACAATGTCCACAGATTCAATTACAAGAAGATTTAACCTATGAGGAACAACCAGTTGCAATAGTGGACAGACAAGTAAAGAAGTTGCGGTAAAAGGAAATACCTACGGTGAAAGTGATATGAAAAAATCACTCTTCTGAGGAAGCTACTTGGGAAAGAAAAGAGGATATACGCGCCAAATATCCGCATTTGTTGAACAATGAGGTTAGTATATATGCAACTATGGTGATGAAATTCGGGGACCGAATTTCTTTAAGGGGGGAAGAATGTGATAGCCGTAAATTTAATTAAATTTAAATCAAAGAAAATTTGGAATTTAAGAGAGGATTTTGAAAATGTGGATAAGAACCGGTGAAAATAAGTTTATTATTTACATGGATTAAAGAAATTACAAAAGAAGTTTGAGAATTTATGTTTTGAGGCCAAAATGTAATTTCTTAAAAGTTTCAAGGTTAAAATGTAAATAAGAAAAAATTTGCAAGGACCTCCCTCTAAAAGTGAATTTTTGCAGAAAGGTCCCTCGGGATATTTTAAGGACCTCAGCCACTCAAGAGGCTGATCATTTCCAGATTTTTCCATCTCTCCTCAGAAATTTTTTCTCTTGAAATCCTCTAACTTCTCTCTAAGATTTCTTCGCAACCGGACCTCAAATTTTGACACCACCACCTCCAACGGACTTAGGACGAAGAGTTCTACAAATCCATCCGATTGGTTTCTGGAGAATTGGCCGGAGATTGGCCGAAAAATTGAAGGAAAAATGGCCTAAAAAGGTAATCTCTGAAACTCCTAACTGTAGCTGTCTAACGCAAAAACTAACACCGTAGATTGATCCAGAAGGTACCGAAACCTTTGGATCTCAAATTTTAAGCCAACCCACCACCGCACGCGCCCCTACGCGCAGCTCCTTGGGCGGCGTGTGTAGCGCGTGGCACCCAGACCCTGTTGCATTGACCTGAGTTGACCGTGCTCCTGGAGGCCAAATTTTGCAAATCTGGAGTTATTTTCAATGTTTTTGGACCTTCCGAACTCGATTTTAGGGTTTATTTTGCCGAATTCAGACCAAAAACGAGGATTTTTGGGTTGTCCAACTTGGTACCCTAATTTTGTGAGTAGATGATTCTTCCTATGGCTTGTTTTTACTCTTCTTGAACTTTACATTGATAAATGAGCATGATTACAAGTTATTTATACTTTTATATGTTCTTAAAATGGTTTAGAATATCTGAAATGGTTGCAATATGATATCTCGTTCAAGAAGAGTATGACTTTTGAAATGAATTTTGAAATACATTGAACATGTGATTTTTACATGTATTTTTCATGATATGACAAAGGAAATATGTTATGCATATGATATTGATTTGTGCAGTGAAATGTTTGCCTCAGATATAGGCATGTATATGTGATTCCTTTGATTGGAAGGTTTTGACAGAGGAATATACTGAAAATGAAAATACTGCATTAAAGAGTACCTCTATTTTGATTAAAATGTAATATATGAGATTATGGATTTTACGGAGGAGTCCTATTGGAAACACTGTCTGCTAACAACAGGTGATGTTAGCCCTGGTGCACCTTAATTGCCTCAGCTAGCAAGGGGTGGTGTTAGCCTCGTGTGAGGGCCAACACATGGGAGATAATATGTGATGGAGAGCGGAATGCCTCCTATATGGGCAAGATGCCAGATATATGAGTTATGATTTACCTTCACTTACTGTGTGCTTGCGAAAACCCATATAGAGTCCCTTCGCGTGTCCTCTTGAATGGTAGTAGGGCAAACCTTAACGGGATGCTGAGTTTAGGCAAATCCTATACCACCAAAGTACGAAAGGGGTCAAACTCTGATATGGTGGTTCTGATATGGGATCCTCCAAATATTTTTACAAGATTTATGTTGATGCATAATATGATTTTATTACTGTTCTTACAGTATTATTTATGAATTGAGTATGCATATGAATTTGAACAGAGTTTATTTGAAATGCGGGTCCCATATGAATGTACCTCCGAATTGTGAACTTCGATGTGAAAATTTTCAAAAACAAAGAGTACATTCATATGTTGACCTAAGAGGTCATAGGAGGTGTTATCTGCTCATTGAATTGTAAAACTCACTACACGTGGTTTATATGTTTTTCAGATAAAGACCTAGAGTTTGGTCCTGCGACTTCTTGAACGACTAGGTGTCGTACTTCAGTGGTGAGCCTAAATTGTTTCTGGGCTCTCAGTATTTAAAATTGTAATATATTTGTACTCTAGAGTTGCTCTGAACGCCGTAAGCAGGATCTTTGTTTCCGCTATAAAACTGATAAGTGTAGACTTGGCATGTATAATTAGTTATGTTGAGATTTGCAAACGTATGATATCATCCTGTTATGACATATTATGAAGTTGATTGTAAATAAATAAAGTTATCAGACATTATCCAGTAGTGTTATTCGCGTTCCTATAGTAGGGGTGTGACATTCGTGGTTTGGCTCGGTTCAATTTTAGAAGTTCAACCAAACCGAACTGATTACATGTTTATGAGAAAAAAATAGACCTATCCGATTTGAGTTTGATTTGTGAAATCGAACCAAACCAAACTTGTTGGTAGTCGATTTGGTTTGGTTCAATTGATTAGTTTTTTCATGACCTTCTTTGTAGCTTGGTTCCTAGTGTTCTACAATCTTTTGAGCTTCTCTTAAGTTCTTTTTTGGGTGCAAAGAGCCTATTGGATATTAGAACGAAGAGCTCTTTGCTAATCTCAGGGAGTCAGAGAGACTATTGTGATGCGCAAATATTTATCGGAGAACACGATGGGTTGAAGTCCAGTTGCATAGCTCGTGGCATTGGCAATGCCAGTAGAAGCAGTGCACTACTTAAGGTTAAGATATAATATGCCTGACTGAGCCTTTATCGTCATGAAAAATAGTGCACTGTTTAAGAGGTGCCAGTAAAGTTACTAAGGCTACAGTATTGTAATATCCCGTAATTTTTTTTAAAATAATAATGTTTTGCTATAAACAGATATATTTTTAAATAAAATTATTTCTATTGTGCCTAAAATAATTATATTTGCCTCTAATAATTTTTTATTTATTTTTAGAAATAATATTTCTTTTATTATGCATAAAGAAATTTTATTTTGTGATGTTTTATTAAAATTTTATCAAGAAATGTCATAATTTAAGAGTTCAACTAAAGTTTTATAAGAATGTAAATTTTTAAAAAATTTTGGGTTATTTTAAGATGAAAAATAATATTTATATGTATATAATAAAAATAAAAATAATTAATTTTAAATAATTAATTATTAAATAATAATTAAAAAAAGAAAAGGGGGAGGGGGAGACGGAAGCGTGAAGAGGAAATACAAAATCCCGATTCCTAAATAGTATGAATAGTAACTTTCATTTTTCTTTCTAAATTTGGAGTGCCTATTAGCTTTCGATTTCAAAACTAAGGGTACCACTGGATTCAGGATGGAGAATATTACAATTTTGACCGAACAATTTTTCAAATCAACCGCAGAATCACTGTAAATCAGAAGTAGAAAATCTTATAAAAAGATAAATTCTGAAACTCTTATTTAGAGATCTCAAATTGAAAATCTGACACTATAAATAAATTCAGGAGCTAGATAAATTTTAAATTATGAAATTTTTTGGTCATCTGACAATTTTTTATGCGTCGTGAACAGTAAATCTGGCAGGTATAAATAGTGATTTTCGACAGTGAATAATATTTTCTAACTGTAAATAGTATCCATCAGTTGACCAAGCTCTCGGAGGCCAAATTGCGCGATTTTGGAGCCATTTCCTATGTTTTTGGACCTTTCGGACTCGTTTGGAGGTCTATTTGGTCAAATTGAGATTGAAAAAGTGTATTTTAGGGCTATCCAACCTGAGCCTTACTCTGTGAGTAGATAATTCTTTCTATGACTTACCCTATGCTCTTCTTGAACTTTAAATGTATAATCGATAATGTTTACAAGTTATTTATACTTTTATATGTCTTTGAAATGGATTAAATTATTTGAATGATGTACAATATGGTATATAGTTCAAGAAGAGTATGGTTTTGAAAATGGATTTTTGAATTTATTGAATATGTGATTTTAAATGTATTTCTCATCATATGGTAAAGAAAATATATTGTGCACATTACATTGATTTATAAAGCTAGATGATTGTCTTGAAAAAGGACATATATATGTGATAAACTTTGATTAGAAAATTTATGACAGATGAACTGTACTGAGATTGAAAGTATGTATCATACTGAAAAATCTGTATTGGATGATATAGTATATGTGTAAATGATAATTTCTGTGGAGAAATCCTATTGGAAACATTGTTTGCTAATAGTAGGTGATGTTAGCATTGGTGCACCTTGATACCTCAACTAGTAGGGGTGGTGCTAGCCTCGTGTGACGGTTAACACACGGGATATGATATGTGATGGAGACTGAGATGCCTCTTATATGGGCAAGATGCTAACTATATGATATGTGACTTGCCTCCCTTGCTGTGTGCTTAGGAAATACCCATATTAGAGTCCCTTCGCGTGTCCTCTTGAATGGTGATAGCGCAAACTTCAACGGGATGTTGAGTTTAGGAAAATCCTACACCACTAAAGTACGAAGGGCCTGAACTCTGAGATGGTGTTTCTGATATAGGATCCTCCTAATGTTTTCATGTGAGATATTTTGATGCAAAACAACATTTGTTTAATGATCATACAATATAGTATATAAAGTTGGATATAGGAATATCCTCTGTTTTGAGAATATTTGAAATGTGGGTCCCATATGGATGTACTTCCAAACTGTATTTTTTATGTGACAAAATTTAAAATATGAGCACATCTATATGTTAACCTAAGAGGTCATAGGAGGCATTATCTGCTCACTGAGTTGTCAAACTCATTATATGATATTTCTATATTTTTCAAATAGGAATACAGAGTTTTGTCCTTCTCCATTAGATAGGTGATCAGCTAGGCGACATTTTCTCTAGTGAGCCTATTTTGTTTTTAAGGCTCATAGATTTTGATTTATATTGTACTTGTACTCTAACGGATGCTCTGAACGCCACATATAGGATCCTTGCTTCTGCTGTACTTTAATGTTTATAGAATTGGTATATAAATTGTATATAAATTGGGAATACCTATCTGTAAAAGAGTGTATTATACATGTTATGGAAAATATATGTTTGTAAATATGTGTTTCACGTACTCTAAAATTAGGGACGTAATAAGTTGGTATTAGAGCATTAAGTTTCCCTGTGGCTATCAGAGCAAAGGATTCTTTAGTAGGACCTTTAGTATGGATATGAGCTGGACATATTTATATTTCTGGTGCTACTGAGGGATTCTATAGGGTTTCAATTTCCTTTCTATTTCAAGTTGTTAAATTTTCTAGCATAAAGTTGATTGGATTTTGTGGCATCTAAAAAAGGTATTTATGGGTTAATTTCTGCCTGAAGGTAGTACGGATAGACGTGCCAGAGAATTTTAATAATTGAAACAGATGCCTAATATAATCGTTTTTCAATGTGACATCCGTTTTACCCAGTTGTCTAGATATAATAGACTTTGATTTGATACTGAGAATGGATTGGTTGGTATCATACCATGTTATTTTAAAATGTCACTTTAAGGTGATTAAATTCAATATTCTTGGAGAATTTTTTTTCTTGATACAAGGAGACCGTAGTGAGGTATCCAGTAATCTAATCTCTATTTTAGCAGCCCATAAATTATTACAAAATAGTGCCAAGGATATTTGGTAGTGGTCAAAGATATAGATATGAAATACACTAATGTAGATCAAGTTCTAGTGGTTAGAAAATTTTCTGATGTGTTTCTTGAGAAATTTCCAGGCTTACCCTGAAACGATAAATAAAATTTAGTATTGATTTATTTCCTGGAAACTAACCAGTGTCTATATTCCCATATAGAGTGACACCTACTGAACTTAAGGAACTGAAAAAGAATTAGTTACAAGACGTATTAGACAAGGGATTTACATGCCCTAGTACTTTTTTTAAGAGTGCTCCAGTTCTATTTGTGAATAAGAAAAATGGATCGCTGCGATTATGCATAAATTATAGACAGTTGAATAAGGCGACAGTGTGGAATAAATACTCATTACCTCATATAGATGATCTGTTTGACCAGCTACATGGTACTCAACATTTTTTAAAAAATTGAATTGATTTGAGATCTGGATATCATCAATTAAGGATAAGGGAAAATGATATTGCAAAAAAATTACTTATAGGACTTGGTATGGGCATTATAAGTTCTTAGTAATGACATTTGGTTTGACAAATGCTCCAACTGCATTTATAGATTTAATGAATAGTAGTTAAGTCATCTTTGGATCAATTTGTTATTATATATATTGATGATATACTAGAATATTCCAAGAGTTCAAAAGATCATAAGCAACATTTAAAGATAGTTTTACAAACTCTAAGGGAGTATGTTTAGCAAGGATGGTGTCCAAATAAACCCTAAGAAAGTAAAAGTGATACAATAATGGTTACGTTCTACTATAGTTAAAGATGAAGATCCAAATCCAATTTGTGCTTTCTGCGATTGTCTGTTGTCCATTCTATTTGAGCTGTAATTAGATTAGGTATATGAACATATGCTTGTAAAGTATCAATCAACTCTTCATCATTTAAAACTGAGATGAGAATTCATCGTACCGAGTGTGAGATGAATCTTTGTTCCATAACTTGATTAAGAAAAGACAACAGACCATCAAAGAAATTGTTAACATTTAAAAAACCTATCGGTTTGTGATGTATATTTAGTTGTACACAAGAGACTATTTGAAAAATTTCTTCTAAAATACCAAAACTACCTAGTAAGACAATGAAGGCATTAGCATTGCTCATTATTTTAACTATGCGCTCATGCATAAGAGCTGTAACATCCCTAATTTTGTTTCTTTTATTAATAAAGGTACATAAATATTTAATTAAGGAAATAAAATTTATTAGACAATTTTTAGATATCTAAGGAAATATAATCCTTAGAAATTCTTCACCTTATGTGTATGCATAGAAAATATTTCTAACATTAAGGGAATAAGTAAAGAGAGAAAACCTAATAGGAAAAATTAGAAATAATATACTAAAGAGAGACGAAATTCTTTGGTAAGGAAGATAAATTTTTTGTGTGAAGTAAGTAAAGGACTTAAAATTTTAAGAATATTGGATTAGAGTAATTTTCTTAATTCAAGAGTTAGAAATTTATAAGTTTAACATCTCCACCCATAAATTGGGGTTTCACCTATGGACACTTCATATAGAGATTTTTCACTTCACATAAATTTCTAGCAAGCCAATTGGATAGCCTAAGCAAGAAACAAAATATAGACTTTGACTAGGATATAGAAGTTGGACCGATAGCCCAAAAATTATGAAAATGTGACCAAACTCTCTAAGAAAGGTAGAATTTTATCCAAAGCAAAGGAAATGGGTAAGAATGAGCCGAAATCCAAGAGAAAAAATAAAATATAATAAATCATGTGATGAAATAATAATAAAGATTAGGTCACATGGCATTAAGGCAAAAATTCAGCAAGTGGTGTGATAATATCTATATTCTACATTCATAATTTTAGCAAGTGGTATGATAATACATGGCATTAGGACAAAACATCTATATCCTACACTCATAATTTTAGCAAGTGGTATAATAATACATGGCATTAGGACAAAACATTCATATCCTACACAAATAATTTCAGCTATGCAAGGGAGATTCAAGGGTTAGAAACTTGCCACTTAGAAAGGCAAACCTATCATACTTGTATGAGAAAAAAGAAAAAGAAAAAGAATCCCTAAATCAAAGGGACCTTGTCCTTTATCTTAAGAACATTTTATCATGATTTTTAAAATACAAATCTTCTTTTGCTATACATATCTTGATTAAGGGAGAGGACGACAAGAACATGAGTTGTCTTTCCTCAAAAAACAACCAAGTGCATCCTAATTGTGATAAGGTAGACCCATGATTATGAAAGAAGGACCATTTGACAGTTTATTTAAGCAAGAACCACCCATATAACATTAGAATTTCATCCAATTGAGGGAGAGGAAAAAATAGAAGTAAGGTAGAGTGAGGAAAAGAGAGAAAGAGAGGAGAAGAAAGGAAGGAAGAAGAAAGAGAAGCCTAGAAGACTAAGTATTCAAGGTAAGTTAGCTTAATCTCCACTTGAATCCATCTTTTATCTTCATCCTTGGGGTTCAAAAATTCACCCTCCTTCTCTTATTTAAGCGGCTAGAAAAGTTAAGGGAATGGAGGAATCTTGCTACTTCCTTCAAGAGAAAACAAGAAAAAGAATTCACTAAGTGAGCTAGGGAGATCTTTAGGTAGGTTTAACAATATTAATTTTAGAAAAGCTTTAAAATTAGAAACATTTATATGGGATTTTGATCATAGAACTTTGATGAAATTTACTATATTTGTTACCTTGATGATTGACTATGGATATTGCTTTATCATGCTATATGTTGATCTTGTATGTGATATATGTTTGAATACTTAGGTTAGTATGGAAAATTCTACATAGGTATAGCTATGGGTGGCAAAATTTTAAGATTTTTATGCTTCTATTTTGTATATTTACATGTGGTGAAAAATTGATGGAATATGATTAGATGTAAATTAGGAAGAAAATGGAAGATGAAATAATAAAATGATGAACTAAAACCTTAGAAAATGTTTGGTTAAGAAACTAGATTTCAAAGTAACTAGGGAAGCTTATATTTTTCAAATTCTGGGACACATTGGTTAGAAATTTAAAGAAATGATTAACATGAAAAATATAGATATATGTCTCACGGAGTTTTAGCCACTAGAATCACTCAAGTTGGAGTCTATATGAGGTAGATATGGTCAGATTAGTGAGCAGTGGTCAGAAAATGATTAACCAGGGAAGAATCTGTTAGGAAAGTTTATGTGTTTGAATTTATGAGAAAATTCTATAGGGAATTAAAATAACTAGTTAACATAATATATATATATATATATATATATATATATATATATATATATATATATATATATATATATATATATATATATATATATATATGTCTCACGGAAATTTAGCCACTGGAATCACTCAATATAGAATTTATATGAGGGAGATATGGTCATATTAGTAAGTAGAGGTCAGAACCTACCTGAGAAGAAATAACATTTAACTTGATGGAGTAATATCACCAAGATTCCTAAATATTTCACTAAAATATTCAACATAATAGTTTTAGATAATTGTTTTATCTTTAAATAGACACCAAGATAACCTAATTTGAAGTTAAAATGGGGGAGTTATACTCTAATTTGTGATAGAAGGTCAGGTAGGACAAAAACCTGCATCAGGAAATAACACAACATAGAGCATAATTGTGTTCCAAGGCATGGCCAGGCTGTGTCTGGTATTGAAAATGGCATTTTGAAGCCTAAAGCATGGCTGTTTTACAAAAACTGGCCAAGTCGTGTTACATGATACATTTAGGCTGTGTTGGAAGCTGATAAAGCTTATTTTCAACATTTTTCTACTCTAAATGAACCTCATTAACTATAGGATAATAATAGAAATCAATTTGAAGAAGAATGCCGTATTAAATTTGTAAGAACATGTGATGAAAATGATATAAGGAAAGTGACTAGAGGCCAAGCTTAAAGAAAATGAAAAGATAAAAGTAATATTTAAAAAAAGAAGAAGAATCTTATAAATAAAAATAATAAATGACTAGTGTATGCCATAGCCATTGCCATTGCCATTGCGTGAACTCCTTACCATCTTAAGTGTGTAATTTTGACATGTAAATATTTTAAAGTGAAATTTGAAAATGATTATGTTCTTGGCATGATTGCATTTTTTCAATAATTTTTGGTAATGATTATGCTTTGATGTTAAATTATGGCATATGAGCATAATGAACATACTTGTTATTGAAATCATATTTTTGACGATTAATGTAAAAAGAAAAGAAAAGAAAAGAGATGAGCACGGTCACATGGCGGTCTGTGTGGTGCATTAGTAGGGGACGCCCTACCAATAGCTATGATTTTGTTAATGAGAAAAGTAAGAGAAAGTGTGCCATGTTGGACGGTGCGAGAAAAGCCCATTCCAGATAGTAGAAAGTACTCACCCTGACCGGGCTAGCTTGATATAAAAATAAGTTCATAGTCATCATATGATTTTTTGAAAATAGTTGTTCATGACATTCATGTTATTACTGTACAATTTTCATGTGCATAGATAAAGTGCATTCATGTGACCTAAGGTAATTGCTGTAGCTTATACAGATGAACATGACATGATGAGCTATATTGAAGATAATTACGAATTATTGTTGAACCTACTGGGATTTAATTCTCACTATATTTCCATATCATGTTCAGAAGACTAAATATGCAGATATTTTCTATGGCCGGCTTTTAGCGTACGTTGGGTTGAGTTAGCTAAAATTTCGGTGAAGGTACAACCACCCACACCCGTATCTCCGGAACTGGTCAATAGGGATGTATAAGATGTGTACATATATGTGTTTTATTTTTGTATGGATGTTTTTAATTAATGATGTGTATGTGAACCCAAATTTGTATCAGTATTATTGCTATACTATAAGGGCTCGTTTGGAGAGTAGGATATGATAGGATATGATATGATAGCAGGATAGGATAACAGTAGGATAGGATAACAGCATGATAACTTCTATCATATCCTATGTTTGATGTGCAACAGGATAGGATAAGAACTATTATATCCTGTGTTTGGAATAAATCAGATAATGATAGGATAGGATAATAATAGAATAAAATGACAAAACTACCATTATAATAAAATTGCATATATACTTATTTAAATTCATTACTTTATATATTGATATAAATATATATATATATATATATATATATATATATATATATATATATATATATATATATATATATATATATATATAATTAACAAAATAATATCCATGAAAATTTATTTGTTTTTATTTTTTATTTATCTCTCTACCTATTTACCAAGAAACTTTCTTTTCTTTTCTTGTAAAAAATAGGATTGAATATATATTTATATAATATTATTTTGAAAATTGAGGTACTTGTGCATCAAAATTGAGGACAAAACCATGTGTTAGAAGTTCGATTTGAATTTAATTTTTTTCTTCTTGCATAACCCTCAAGTCATAAGAAAATTATTCAAATCTTACTATAGCTAAAATTAATTACGATCTATAAAACATGGATGTTTCACAAAGGGAATGGTGTTGGTATTTAAGTTGTATTGAACACTTATATATTGGATAGCAATTTAAATGGTCCTATATTGGTCTAGAGTTGTATGTTTATATCAATGTCTATGCATCTAAAGTTAGAATTCTTTTAGCAATTTGCTTGCCTTAGACTACATTTTTAATTTTATTTTCTTTGGTGATCCAAAGGGGCTGCATTTGCAACATTAATAAGAACTTCTGAACTGACTAAAGTTCCATGCTCAAAATTGCTTGAGAAAAGATAATAGACGGAAAATAATATAAAGAGAAAGGTGTAGACACATGATTACAATACTTCCATTAATAATTGTCATGGCAAAATCTAGTACATGGGAAGACAAAATGATCTTCAATAATTGAAATAGACCAACATTTTCTCAGGACATTGACACTGAACAAATCCAAATAGTCGAAAAGGTCTTTAAGTTATTTAACTTGTAAAAGAAAAGGGGAGGAAACGGCCAATATAGCAAAATAATAAAAATGTATCATCTTTACGCTTTCATTAATCCAAAACAAATAACAATCACATCACTTTTGTACAAAAAATAGACACTAGATAAACTCTCTGCATTGTCTTATATAATATCAAACTATACATTACAGAAGACTCTTGACTACACAAACTGATTCAATTCCATTTGACGAAGAGCATCACTGAGAAATATTGCATTTTTTTTGCTCTCACTTGTCTTCCAGACTTTAAATTTTGAAGCATCAGAGATAGTTTCACTCCATCGCTTTAACAAGGACAATGAGAAGGGCCCCCTTCTTTCACTATAGGGAACCATACAATGCCAAATAGAAATCTCAGCACTTTCAACTGCCTATTTTCGTACTGGAACATTTGCATCCTATTCATGGAAAGGAGTAGAAATATGTACATCCATTACTTAACAAAAACATTTCAACATTTGTTTATATAAATTATCCAGCTTAAAATGAAAAACATGCCATGGGAAGGAGTATAAATATGCCAAACCAAATCAAGCACTAAAATGGCTAATTAGGAGAATAAGAAAACCAACACTTCAGCCAATAACATGAAACAATGAGTTGTGTTCCCAAATAACCGAAAGTGATTTCATATGGAAGGTAAATGAGCATGCCATGAACCAAGCTGCTTTTAAGCACCCAAAACTCTAGCATATAACATACCAAAGACTAAAAAGGTTGCTCTTGCATATTAACTCACATAGCAAAAATCCATCCATTCATCTATATTCATGATAGAGCAGAGGCAACTAACAGAACTTGAATGATCCAAGCTACTAATAATATATGCAGAATTGCAGATACACAGTCAAGCAATTCATCAGCAAAAATAAACTATAGCTACCAGATACCTGAGTCCAGTCTAGGGCCAAGGTCTGAGGCCGAAGGTTGTGGTTTTTGTTTTTGTTTTTTATTTTGTTGAGGGTGTGGGGGAGGGTCAAGTTCAGGACTGATCTTGGTGGCTGGGCTCATCTATTAGGAAGGAAGCGAAAGAAGAGTAGAAGTCTTTTGTTTTTTATTTTTCAAATTCTTTGATTAGTTATCCAATCAAATTATTTGCGTTAACTGTATCAATACTCCCCTTAAATTCCTTCATCCAAATATACTCTAAACAATCTAACCCAATGTCTCTTTCAATTTCTCAAGCTTAGAAACACCAGCGTACAAAAATTTCCACTTAAGATATAGCAACAAGCTCATCATCACGAAAACAACCTCATTAGTGAATGATTTGTTCCCAAAAACAACCTTCCTTTGTCTTTGTCCTTTAGATTTGAACCTCTTTTGAGCTATGATTAATATCTTAACAATGCATAATTTTTTATGGTGCAGAATAACCAAATACAACAGGAAGAACAAATGGAGCAAAAGGATATATTGCAACCATAAAATTAGCAAGCTCATACATGGACAAAAGGAACATTCCACCAGCCAGGAAAAATAGAGCAAATCAGAATGCAAAAACCAGAAAGATTCACATGTAAATACGAGTTTTCTAGATAGGGAAACTAGTGCAAACCTCAGCTGATGAAGATCGACGGGGGAGGAGGCTAAGAGATCTCGATCTGTGATGGCGTCGAAGGTGAAGGAGGAGCTTCACAGATCCGGTACTCAAGCTCGAGGTCGAGGGTGAGGGAGGAGCTTGGGGTGAGGGAGCTTGAATGTGGGTGAGGTGCAAGGATCTCGGGGGTGAGGGTGAGGGAGCTCAAAGGAGGGCGGAGCTCGAAGGAGGGAAAGGCAGATATCTCAGGGTGTGGCTATAGAGCAAGCTCGAGGTGAGTCTTGGGTGAGGCTACAGAGCAAGCTCGAAGAAGACGAAGGCTGGGTGGGCGAGAGAGGAAAGCTCGGGGTGCTCGAGAGGCTGGATCTCGAGTGGGTGAGGGGCAATTTTGATGAAGTGGTTGATTATGAGGTATCCGGTCTTTAACCCAGCTATAGAGACCGGATACAAAAACAACAAGCCCGGCAGGATAGGATAGAGCAAGGATATTTTTTATCCTATCCGACTTGTATACCAAACGGAAGATAGCAATAGGATAGGATACATTATCCTATCCTATTGGTCTTATCTGATGCCCCAAACGGGCCCTAAACCTTAATTATACTTAGTTAATTTAATCGAATGTTATTATTAGTTAAATAGTTAGAAATAAAGAGATAATGATTTCATGGAATTTTTTTTAAAATTATATATATGTTTGTATGTAAAAAAAATGGAGTTGTTACAGAAGCTACCCTAAATTCTTCTCTAATTGTCTTCCCTATGATGTTGGACGCAGCTAGAGTTGTAGGAATAATACCTAGAACTTGACATCTTCCTACATGTACAGCTATAGACACACACCCCATTAATCCACGGTTACCTTTACCATAGACTAAATGAATCTTTCTCCTAGCCAGCACCATATCTAGATTTTGTGTTGCTTTCACATATTCTCCATCTTTTCCAAGATTGAAACCACAAAAGACACAAATATTTTGAAACTGACAAAATGTGGTTCCCTCCATAGCTACACACACCCTAACTTTGAGTATGAAAGTAAAAATACTAACGTGTGCATTTATAGAACTTAGAGAAGGGCATACTTACAATAGTTATGCAAATAGGTTGGACATAATTAGAACAACTATGTTAGTGATTGGTGGATATCAGCTAAATTGAAGGTAAAAATTTCAAAAATGACGGCACACATGCATATGTACAATAGTTGTGATTGAGACTTATATTAAGCACATAAAGAGAATAAGGTTAAGATATCACCAGAAATTTTTTTTTTCTTGTTGTCCTTGATGAAACATTGATGTCTTGATTCTTGTAGGAAAATTGTTGATGATAGGCGTAATTGTAAAAAAAAGAGTGAAAATGCAAACAAGTTAATTGTTAAAGAGGGACAATCAAATGGTTTATTTTGTTTTCTCAATGTTCTTACCATTCGACTATCGGTATTATTAAGTCGATTAACTACTTTGAGAATTTTAAATTTAGACTGATTTATTTTATAGTTGATTGATTACATCTATTTTGAAGCAATCAACTGCATTTTACCAGTTAACTACGTATTCTTTATTTTTCATAGACTTTTATCAACTTAGAAATGTTTTTTTTTTCATGTGCTATTTTTCCACCGAATACTAATAGCATTAAAGTAGATTTTGGCAAATATATTCAAAACTTGTGGCCATCGATTCTTGTCGAATATATCAGCTAGATTTTTTTTTTACAGATTTTTAAGAATTACGGCCACTAATTTTAATTTTCTTTCAATACTTTGTTCAAATTTTTAACTTTCTATTTTAACACCGTTCTCTATTATGCTTTTCGTCTATTGTACTACATTCTCCCTTATTAATGTTTGGCATTAAATGTAAAGTTCTTGTCCCTCATTACAAGAAAAGTTAATTTTTTTTTCTTTGAAACTCAGTTATTATGGTGTCCAAGTGGTTAGTCGGTTAAAGTAATGAAAAGTTTGAAAGAAATAGACGGATGATGGCATTGTGGTGCTTTGACGAATATAAATCAAGTGAATTAGTGGTGTTGAAGTACTTGGGAAATAATATACAGAAAGTATGATTTAAATTAATCTTTGAACTCTTAATTTGGAAATATGGAGAATATTTTGAGAACCATGTCCAAAAATAATGTAAGTGATTAAGATATTTATGTTAAGGGTTTATACCATGCTAAATTGAGTTTAGTATTAAGGATGTGAATTATGTTGAGAAAGGAGATTTTAGAAGAAGCCATAGATTTTGAATATTGATGGGATATATTAAGATATGAAAGAATTGTACTAGTATAATGGTAAAAAAAAATATACAAGTGATATTTGATGACTTAAAGCCTTATGTAAGAGTTGTTACAAACTTTCTGTTAGATGACTCAGTGGAGTCAGACTTATGGTAAGAGGTCGTTGATAAAGTAAAATTGATTAGAAAAAGAATACAAGCAACTCAATACATGCCAAAAGTCTATGAGGACCATGAATGTTAAACACTGGAAATTATCAACTGGTGACCAAATATTCTTGAAGGACTCACCTATGAAAGGGGTAATAAGGTTTGGAAGGAAGAAAAAAGTTAAGATTTAGTATATAGGCTTTTTTGAAATTTTGGATAAAGTATGCATAATATATATCGCCTAGCTTTGCTATCAAGATTAAATGATGTTCGTATAGTTTTTCTTGCATTAATGCTAAGCAAATACCTATTAGATTCTTCTCATGTTATCTAATTCTAAGAAATTCAATTGGACAAGAATTTGGCTTAATCATGAAGAAAAATTGATGTTTATTATTGATCAACAAGTGAAGAACTTATAGTTGAAAGAAATCCCTATAGTTAAGGTTATATGGCAAAATCACACAAGTGAAGAAATTTCTTAGAAAGTAAAGATGATATATAGAAAAGATATCCCTAATTATTTGAGTAATAAAGTTGGTAACTTCAAATTATGCCTTGACTTCATTCCCTACTTGTGACAGGATGGTTTGAAATTTAGGGACCGAATTTCTTAAAGGGGGAAAAATGTAATATCCCGTATTTTTTTAAATAATAATGTTTTGCTATAAACAAATATATTTTTAAATAAAATAATTTTTGTTGTGCTTAAAATAATTATATTTTTCTCTAATAAATGTTTGTTTTATTTTTAAAAATATTATTTCTTTTATTATGCATAAAGATATTTTATTTTGTGATGTTTTATTAAAACTTTATCAAGAAAGGTCATAATTTAAGAGTTCAACTAAAGTTTTATAAGAATGTAAATTTTTAGAAATTTTAAAGATATTTTAGGATGAAAAATAGTATTTATATGTATATAATAAAAATAAAAATAATAAATTTTAAATATTTAATTATTAAATAATAATTAAGAAAAGAAAAGGGGGAGGGGGAGATGGAAGTGTGAAGAGGAAATGCAAAATCTCGATTCCTAAATAATATGAATAATATAAATAGTAACATTTATTTTTCTCTCTAGATTTGGAGTACCTATTGGCTTCCGATCTCAAAACTATGGATACCATTAGATTCAGGACGGAGAATACTACGATTTTGACTGAACAATTTTTTAAATCGACCACAGAATCACTGCAGATCGGAAGTAAAAAAAATCTTAGAAAAAGGTAAACTCTGAAACTCTTACTTAGAGATTTCAAATTGAAAATCTGATATCGTAAATGAATTCAGGAGCTAGATAAACCTTAGTATATGAAATTTTTCGGCTATCTGACAACTTTTTATGCTTTGTGAACAGTAAATCCGACAGGTTTAAATAGTAATTTCTAGCGGTAAATAGTATTTTTTGACCATAAATAGTATCCATCAGTTGACCAATGTTGACCAAACTCCCGAAGGTCAAATTGCGCGATTTCGAAGTCATTTCTTAGGTTTTTGGACCCTCCAGACTCGTTTTTGAGGTTTATTTGGTCAAATTGAGATTGTAAAAGTACATTTTAGCGCTGTTCAACCTAGAAACTTACCTTGTAGATAATTTTTTCTATGACTTACCCTATGCTCTTCTTGAACTTTAAATGAATAATCAATTATATTTACAAGTTATTTATACTTTTATATGTCTTTGAAGTGGATTAAATTATTTGAATGGTTTACAATTTGGTATATAGTTCAAGAAGAATATGGTTTTGAAAATGAATTTTTGAATTCATTGAATATGTGATTTTAAATGTATTTCTCATCATATGGTAAAGAAAATATATTGTGCGCGTCGCATTGATTTATAAAGCAATATGATTTCCTTGAAAAAGGGCATATGTATGTGATAAACCTTGATTGAAAAATTTATGACAGATGAACTGTACTGAGACTGAAAGTTTGTATTATACTAAAAACTCTATATTGGATGATATGGTATATGTGTAAATGAGAACTTTTATGGAGAAATCCTATTGAAAACACTGTTTATTAACAACAGGTGATGTTAGCCCTGGTGCTCCTTGATACCTCAGCTAGTAGGGGTGGTGCTAGCCTTGTGTGACAGCCAACACACGATATATGATATGTGATAGAGAGCGGGATGCCTCTTAAATGAGCGAGATGCTGAGTATATGATATGTGACTTACCTCTCTTGCTATGTGCTTGGAAAATATCCATATTAGAGTCCCTTCGTGTGTCATCTTGAATGGTGGTAGGGAAAACCTTAACGGGATACTGAGTTTAGGCAAATCCTACACTACTAAAGTACGGAAGGGCTTGAACTTTGATATGGTGGTTTTGATATGGGATCCTTCTAATTTTTCATGTGAGATATTTTGATGCAAAACAACATTTATTTAATGATCATACAGTACAGTATATGAATTTGGATATATGAATATGATTTGTTTTGAGAATATTTGAAATGTGGGTCCCATATAGATGTACTTCCGAATTGTATTTTCTATGTGACAAATTTTAAAATATGAGTACATCCATATGTTGACCTAAGAAGTCATATGAGGTATTATCTGCTTACTGAGTTGTCAAACTCACTACATGATATTTCTATATTTTTTAGATAGGAATACAGAGTTTTGTCCTTCTCCATCATATAGGTGATCGACTTGGGGACATTTTATCTGGTGAGCCTATTTTTTTTCTAGGGCTCATAGATTTTGATTTATATTATACTTGTACTCTAGAATATGCTCTGAACGTCACAGGCAAGATCCTTGCTTCTGCTGTACTTTGATGTTTATAGAATTTGTATGTAAATTGTATACAAATTGGAAATACCTATTTGTAAAAGAGTATATTATACATGTTATGAAAAATATATGTTCGTAAAGTATGTATTTCACGCACTCTAAAATTATGGACGTAACAAGTACATTGTTCTCTGAACTCTCCCTCAATACATTTCCTTCAGTACATTGACTAGTGTGCAACATTTAATTCATTTGACATAATGGTCTTAGGAACAAGAGCACTATTTATTTTAATTGGGATATTTTTTTCTTTAAAAATAGCTATAAAATTAACAACAACAAACCCCATGAAAGAGCATCAGTCACGAGAAGCGGCGTTGTCCAGCTGGTGTGACATGCGCCAATAGCATGCTCGAGAAATGGCAGAGACATTTTTAACTGTGCTGCTCGTTTAGGAGTAGCAAAATCGAGGAGGGAGAGTAAGAAATATTAAATATATATAATATATTAATTAGTTTGGTTCTATTCAAATTTTTTTTGAACCAAACCAATCGGGTTTCTCTAATAAAAAATCAATTTAAATAATTTTCAATCTATTTTTTTAGTTTTGCTTTAGTTTAGGTCAGTTTAGTTCGGTCTGGATCGTTTTTGTACACATCTAAATATTTTGAAGATCAAAACAATCATTAACTCATATATATTCTTATACCATTTTAATTATCTTATAGCTTGGTTGTTTTCAAAAGCTTACTCAATTTAGATAAGAGAGATATCTAGCCCAAAAAAAAGTTCTCATTATTTTGTCAATTTATAACTACTATAAAAGTGATGGTTAATTATTATAAATATATGATATATCTTGCCAAATTCAATGACACATAGAACTAACCATATAGACATAAAAAATATACTTATAGAAATTTAAGTCACTAGTATTTTTTCATTATACCATAAAAAGATATATAAGTCTTCATGGCAATATTAAATATCATATAGCCTTTTAAATTTTATGAATTTCAATTTTAAATGGTTTCATAGTCATTTATCCATATAACTTCTATTCATGACATTATTGTTGACCTTTAAATAATCTTATGACATTTCAATAATCATAACCCATCATTACTTACTCTTAACACATTTGCACTTGAGTTACATGGCTATAAGTAACTATTAACTAACTCTTCAAAGCCATTTAGTGTTAGAGAAAATAGTATGAAAATTATTTAAAAATTAAATTCTAAAGGTACAACTTTTCAGAAAAGTCACATTTTCTTTTATAGAAAAGTCACAAATTTTCAGAAAAGTTGTGTTTGAACAGATTCTTAGTACAAATAAGAGTTTGACGGATTGAAAAACTATCTAAAAAAATGTATTAATCATCCTCCTCCATTATCTTCTCTAAAACTTTAAATAGTTTTTTAAGAGAGATTCTAGAAGTTGTTGTTTGTCAATCTCTAAGTGCTTGGGATAATTCTTAGGGGGTGTTTGGTATAGGTTATGTTTTAGGATACCTGGGAAAGTTGAGTGGGAAAAAAACTTTCCTACGTTTGATACAAGTTATAAAATTTTATTCTTGGAAATAAAATTTGTGAATACAACTCTTCACTTTTATTCCCACTAGTGAAGGTGGGAATAAAACTTTCCCACCGTAATGGGAAACTTTGAGGATGTCACAGTACAAAAGTACCCTCCACAACCTTAGCCTTTCCTTTTCCTTTTGTCTTTCGTGTGAGATAGCCACAACACTCAAATCATGTGCCTCATCATAGAGATCTCTTCATTGCATTTGTCTCTCAGCTACGCTGCACCTCTTCCTTGGTGAGTCCTTATCACTTCACATGGGTTTTGCTTTATATTCTTCATTGTCGTCGTATTCTCCCTTTTGTTCAAACTCATTGTCTTGCTGACGCAAAAAAGTTTCTTTTGCATTTCGTGTGACTTAGCCATTGCACCCAAATCTTGTGCCTCATTGCAGAGTTGCACTCTTCTCTCTTTATCTTGTTCATCTCTCAACTGCGCTGCACCTCTGCCTTAGTGAGTCTCTCTTACTTCACATGGGTTTTGCTTTGTCGTCATCTTCTCCTTCTATTCAAATGCATTGACAGCATTGTATCTAGTTAGACCAATCCTTTGGGTGTTCCAAAACAAGATATTGGCTTCTCCACAAATTATTGAAGTGGCAAACTAATTTGCACACATATTTCTTTCACAAAAAATATAGTGCAATATCACAATCCAATCCCTTGTATTTATTCTTCAAACTTCGAGTATTAACATAGTCGGTTTATTACATTGATAAATGACTGTTGCCCTAGAATATATTTTACCAACTATGGTTTTATTCTCCAGTTTTATTTTCTAGTGTATTGCATCCAAAATTGCAATTTGAAATTCATGGTTACTTGTGCTTTGCTAGTTGCTATTAGAGATTGCTTCTGTATCTTTTAGGGGTGCTTGTGTTTATTTTGTTTAAATTGTATTGGTAAGTTCCAATTTGGTATCAAGGGTATTTAATGTGTCCTCGTCTTTCCATTAGCATTACCCTATGATAGCTTTGATAGTTGAACATAGAAATATTAGATATCATTTGCTACATTACCATGGTAATTAACTCAATAGTCTTCCTATTGAATTTTACATTTCTGTGTTGATCGTAATATCCAAAGTAAAAGTATATTTTATGGTTGCATAGCTTAAAAGCACTTTTGAATTAAAAAAATTATTTTACCTTTAATAGTATTTAGGTGTGCAATAGTATTTTGGTTCAATTTCTTATATTTCTAATGTTTTATCTTATCTTATAATAACAACCTTGATTGAATATCTAATCTCTCCACTTTCTAAGAATACTTAAAACTATATTATTAGGTTACATTGAAATGAATCCATCAAAAGATTTGCAATCATGTAGCGTGTTTGAATATGTATGTATATAAATAATATATAGAAAGAAAACTACAAATAAAAATCTTTTTATTGGCAGAGATCTTTTGTCTATTTCAGTACCTTATTAAGACCTTTTGAATTTATGTTGTTCTACATTATGTTAGTTGATGGTTGTTTAATGATGATTGATAGTGGGGCTTGTAAAATAGCATATATTGTTCTATATATGAGTTACACTTATGATTATGTTCAAATATATTGTGAAAACTAATTAATTTCGTGTAGTTTCTATTTTTTTGTGCCAGTTATTTGGCTTAATGAATAATGGAACAATTGCAAAATCCAAGGAAGATGCAGATTATTGTAATTTTAGTTTTGTATTTAGAAATTTTAAATGATTTTATCTTGATGTTGATGTTAGTTTGCACATATATCATAAACGATTTTCTTAGGCATCATAAGAATAAGACTTGGGATGTATATAGTCAACATCTAGTGAGGGAAGTTAATTTTGATATAGTGGTGTTTATTTTAAGATTTAACATGTGTGGAAAACATTAGGATGGATATGAGGAGTTTCCATTCCTTATGCCATATGTTAAGAGTGATAGGTCAATTAGAGCCATATAGAAATATGGAAGTAGAAGAGATGGTGGCAATTTTTTTACATATAATCTCTCATAATGGAGATCAAGGTGTTGTCAAACCTATTCCAAACCGTTCTCAAGATCCTTTGTAGGGAATAGACGGTCTAATGACTAAGAGCAAGGCAAACCAGACCAAAGAAACTTTATTTGGCTCAATCTTGGATATACAGGCTAAAGAGGAAGTTTCTGGGCCAAGCCAAAACATCGAGTGGGTCACACTTTGCAACCTTAAGGATGGTATTCAAGAGGGCAACTTGGAGCATAAACTTAAGGCCGAATAGATGGGCATTCTTGGAGGCTGAATAAATGGGCATTCTTGGAGGTCAAATAGAACTTGTTGGATCTTAAAGACAACTAGCCCAAATATGAATAGAATAAAAATGTATTATGAACTTTATGTTATATGCTTTCTTTTGAGATATTATTAGTATTTAATGTAATTTGGGCCCATTCTTTATGCTGGCAAAATATTAGTTTAATTATGGGTTTATTTTTATTAATTTAGTTAGGCCAAATAACTAGTATTGTTTGAGCCATATAGGGCATATTATATTGAAAGTCCAATTAGGTGTTTTAAGGAAACATATTATCTCATGATGTTAAAAATAGAATAATTAAAAGACAATTCATGAGGAATGGTGATGTCACATCCCTACTTTAGGAATGCGAATACCTTTACTATCCAATAAACTTTATTATTACGCATATGCAAATTGTCTCACAATAACACATATCTGAGTATTATCAAACGTTTACAAGTTTACAAAACTAATAATTATACATGCCAAGTCTATATATATAACAAGTTTATAACAGAAACAAGGATCCTGCCTGTGACGTTCAGAGCAACTCTAGAGTATAAATATATTACAATATAATACACTGAAAGCCTAGAAACAAGTTAGGCTCACCACCGAAGTACGACATCTAGTCGGTCAAGTAGCCGCAGGACCAAATTCTGGGTCTTTATCTGAAAAATATATCAACCACGTGTAGTGAGTTTTACAACTCAGTGAGCAGATAATACCTCCTATGATCTCTCAGATCAACATAAGGATGTACTCATATATTAAAACTTATCATATCAAAATCTACCATTCAAAAGTACATCCTTATGGGATCCGCATTTTCAAAATATTCTCAGTTCAAATCACATTCAAATATCTGTAACCACATATGATACAAATTAATCTTAAATCAAATTTGATATGCATTAAAAATCAATTCTTTTATATAATACTCAAGTATGTCACAATTTTCAACATACTCAATAGATAAACATGGAATGTGAGTTCATCACCCAACTGCCTCCTCAAATACCACTGACTACAACTTCAATAGATCAACAGGGAATGTGAGTTCATCACCCAACTGCCTCATCACAATACCACTGACTACAACTTCAATAGATCAACAGGGAATGTGAGTTCATCACCCAACTGCCTCCTCACATTACCACTAATACCACCTTCACATTACCGTCTCAAGCCATATAACCTGTCATTATTCATATATATATATATATATATATATATATATATATATATATATATATATATATATATATAAAAGTGACAGAACTTTCAGTCTTAGTACAAAATCCTTTATAATAAATTTTCCAATAAGAGGAATCATATAATCATGCCTATATCCGAGGCAAACATAACACTGTAAAATCAATGTCACATGCATAACATATTTTCTTTGCCATGTAATGCGAAATACATTTAAGAATCGCATGTTCAATATGTTTCAAAATTCATTTCAAAATCAAACTCTTCTTGAACTAAATATCATATTCCAATTATTTCAGACATTTCCAAACCATTTCAGAAACATATGGAAGTATAAATAACATGTAATCATACTCATTTATCAATGTAAAGTTCAAGAAGAGTAAAAACAAGCCATAGGAAGAATTGTCTACTCACCACTTTGAAGTACAAAGTTGGACACCCTTAAAATCTTAGTTTCTGATACGAATTCAGCAAAATGAACCCCAAAATCGAGTCCAGAACGTCCGAAAACCTTAAAAATGACTCTAGATTTGTGAAATTTGGCCTCCGGGAGCTCGGTCAACGCAGGTCAACGCAAGGAGGTCCGGCTGCCACGTGCTACACGTGCCGCCCAAGGAGCTGCGCGTGGGCTTCACTCGCCGAGAGAGATGCGGCGCGTGGGGGCACGTGCGATGGTGGATCTGGCTAAAATTTGAGATCGTAAGGTTTCGGTGCCTTCTGGATCGATCTACGGTGTTATTTTTTGCGTTTGAGAACTAAAAATAGGAGTTTCGAGGGTTACTTTTTTGGCCAATTTTCCCTTCAATTTTTCAACCAATTCTTGGCTAAGTCTCCAGAAACCAATCGGATGGATTTGAAGAACTCTTCGTCGTGAGTTCGTTGGTGGTGGTGGTGTCGAAATCCGAGGTCCGTAGGCGGATAAATCTTAGAGAGAAGTTAGAGGGTTTTTGGGGAGAAATTTCTGAAGAGAGATGGAAAAATCTGCAAATGGCCAACTTCCGGAGTGGTTGAGGCCCTTAAAATATCCTGGGGAACTTTCTGCAAAATTTCACTTTTTGAAGGAGGCCCTTGCAAAATTTTCTTATTTACATTTTAACCCCGAAACTTTTAAGAAATTGCATTTTTGCCCCGAAACGTAAATTTCTAACATTTCTTTTATAATTATTTAATCCATGTAAATAATAACTTATTTTCACCGGGTCCTAACTTCATTTTCGAAATCCTCTCTTTAAATTTCAAATTTTTTTTAATTGAAATCTCCGTTTTCAAAATTATCTCTTTTATTCCAAATTTTCTTTATTTGACATTTTCGTTAAATTTACGGCTATTACAGGTGAGACCATTAGTAGGAGATTTAGTTATGTTCTATATGCCATTTTAAGATGCTACAAAGAACTCCTTAAAGAACTTGAGCCAATTCGGGAAAATTTTACTTATGAAAGATAGAAATGGTTCAAGGTATTTTTTTGCAATTTTTCCTTTAAAACAGTAATAGGATTCATATTTTTAACTTTAGTGATTGTGCATTTCTTTAGTTCTCAATGTACAATTGCTTAGGAGCATTAGATGGAACTTATATAAAGGTTAATGTGTCAGAAGCTGATAAATCTAGATACAGAACAAGAAAGGAAAAATTGGCAACCAATGTATTGGGTGTTTGTTCTCAAAACATGCAATTTATTTATATCTTGACTAGGTGGAAGGGTTCAGCTGTAGGCTCTAGGGTCCTATGGGATGCTATCTCTCATAGGAATGGCTTGAAAGTCCCTCAAGGTATTTTATGTACTTATATAATGTTACTATAATTTATGTTGATTGTCTATGAATTAGTTTAATCTAAATTTGTATATTTTATAATAGGTTATAATTACTTATGTGATGTTGGATATATAAACGGGGAAGGGTTTCTAACCCCTTATAGAGGACAAAAGTATCATATAAATGAATGGAGGAATGGTTCACAGCCTACAAACCCGCAAGAGTATTTTAATATGAAACATTCTTCTACTAGAAATGTAATTGAGAGATGCTTTGGGTTGCTAAAAAGACGTTGGACAATTTTAAAGAATAAGTCATTTTATCCAATTAAGACTCAAGTAAGAATAATTATAGCATATTGCTTTTTTTCCATAATCATATTCGATGAGAGATGCATGTGGATCTATTGGAGAGGGAAATAATAGAGATGGAAGTTAACAACAATAAGGATGTCATGCTTAGAGAAAGGATTAGACATGTTGAGGAAAGTAATGCTTGGAGTTTATGGAGAGATAACCTTGCAACAAAAATATTCAATGCGTGGAGAGGAAGATAACACTGAAATAAAAAATAATGTTGTGTTTTTATTAAATTCAATTGTTATTTATCTTTGTAATGAACTTGAGTTGATTTATTTCTCTTTGACATTACTTGTTTGTTGTAATGGATATTTACTTTTAGAGTAAATACATAATTTGATCCTTGAATCTACTAGGTCCTTATACTTTAGTCATTGAATTTAAGTCATTGCATAGTTTAATCCCCAAATTTACCAAACGTTTGACAATTTAGTCATTGAGTTATCCATACACTAATAGTTTGCTGACGTGACCTGTTAAGTGTTTATGTGGCACATTAAATGCCAACTAATCATGCCACATTAGCGCTGACTCAGGTTAAAAAAAAGAGTAAATACAAAATTTAGTCCTTAAATTTACTATATCCTTATTATTTAGTCATTGAATTTACTATGTCCCTACAATTTAGTCTCTAAATTCAGGTCATTACACAATTTATTATTCAAATTTATGAAACATCAAATAATTTAGTCCTTATGTTATTTTTATCTTAAGTTTTTGCTGATATGACCTGTTAAGTGCTTACATAGCACGTTAAAGGCTAACTATTGCATTCATTTTGCAAGGCGACGAAAACCATAGAAGCATTCAAATATAAGGGAGACCATTATAAATGTATTTACAATTCAATGTAAAATTTCTTCATTCAATCAACTATTTAGCAGTAGAGTAACAATATATTCCACAAGTTAAAGCCCATTTTTTTCTTTCCCCAAAGGAAAAAATGATATATCTCAAGCAAAAAGATCTGCAAGGAAAGAAGTATCTTATTAAAATACACAAAAGCTTTTAAACACAATCATGAAGGCTAACTAATAAATGTCAAATAGAAATCTTTCAACATTAAAATACTTGAATTAGAGTAAAAATTATAAGAACTAGCACAACGCTGAAAAAGAAGGTATTAATAGCGTTGAAATCATGGCCTTTTATTATAGCCCAAAATGTATAAAGTATCAAGCTAACCATCCATGGTTATTAATATCACAAATTCTAGAATAAATTTTCTTATTTTTAGTCATCATAAATTTATTAGAATAATTTTGTAGCAAATGGGTGTTTCATAGCATTGTCAGTTGAAGATAGAGAAAGAAAATTTTCAAATGAGAAGGAGAAATATAGAGTGGAAAATGAAGCATTTTGAAGTTTTTTCTTAAACTGATGTAATATGATTAGTTGGCATTTAACATGCCACATAGACACTTAATGGGCTATATTACAAGCAGTTAGTGTAAAAATAATATAAGGACTAAATTGTTTGACCTTTGATAAATTCGATGATTAAATTTAGGGGTGTACAAAATCGACCTAGACCGATTTGGACCGATCGAACCAAACCAACTTGTTTAAAAAATGAACAAAACCAATTTTGAGCGGTTTAGTTCAGTTTTTTTTAAAAACCGATCGGTTTAGTTCGGTTTTAAGTTGGAATAGAATCTCAACCAAACTAGACCGAACCAACCGAATTATTTTAAATATATTAAATTTATATTATTAAATTTATTTTTTGTTATATTTTAGAAATATTTTACATGATTTTTTTTCAGACTTTTCGAAATGGGTCCAAAAATAACAAAATGGATACAAAAATTGAAAAATAGGCCCAAAATTTTTTTTTTCGAAAAATCAAAAAATTAAACCAAATCGAACCGAGTAGGTCCGATTTTTACTGAATTTTGCTAGATCGATTCAGTTTGGTTGAGCCTTAAAAACTGAACCGAACCGATATGCGTACACCCCTAATTAAATTGTAGAATGATTTACTTTAATGACTAAATTGTGTGTTAACTCTTTTTTTAAGCTGAGTCAGCACTGATGCAGCATGATTAGTTGGCATTTAACGTGCCATGTAGGCACTTAAAGAGCCACATCAACAATCAATTAGTGTGAAGATAGTGGAATGACTAATTTGTTTGACATTTGGTAAATTCGGGGACTAAAATGTGCAATGATTTAAATTTAGAGATTAAATTATAAAGACTTAATAAATTTAAGGACTAAATTATGTATTTACTCTTTTTTTATAATGAAATTTTACTTTTATTTATTTTTGTATCACTATTAATTATTTTTGTGATGTATATACTTGCATTTTTTCATCACTTGTATATCGTAGGTGATCAAGGAGGAATCAAGCCAACCAACTTTGACGGGTAAAAAGTATCAATGGACAAGAGATAAAAACACACAGCTTGTGTAGTGCTTATTGGAACTTGTAGCTTGTAAAAATTGGACTGGAGACAATGGAAAATTTGAACCTGGATATTTAAAGCAATTATAACAGTGTCTCTATAAAAAATGTCAGGTTGTAGGTTAAAGGCTAATTCACATATTGAATCAAGAGTCAAGCAACTTAAGAAGCAATATTATGCTATAACTGAAATGTTAAAGGCAAGAAGATTTAAGTGGAATGATTAAGAGAAAATGATAGTTGTGGAAAAAGATTTATTAAAAGATTAGGTAAAGGTAATTATACAATTATTTATCTTATCTTATTAGTATAATTTGCATTTATGTGATAGTAACTTTTGTTATTTTGAAATACAATTGTCACGCCCCTATTTTATAGGAACACGATTATCACGAATAATAAATAACTGTACTCTTACTTTAATACATACACCCTCCAAGTAAATCACATAATAGGGATAATCATATACATTCACAAGTTCTCCAGTATTTCCAAACATATATGCCAGGTCTATATTCATATATATTACAGTAGAAGTAGGGATCCTGCTTGTGGCATTCAAAGCATACTCTAGATTACAAATACATAATGTTTTAAACACTGTGAGCCTTGGAAGCAACGTAGGCTCACCTAGAGAATATGACACCTAATTGATCACGTAGTTATAGGACCAAATTCTGTATTCTTATTTGAAAAAAAATGTAAATATCCTATAGTGAGTTTGACAACTCAGCGAGTAGATAATGCCTCCTATGACCTCTTAGGTCAGCATATGGATGTACTCATATATTAAAATTTATCACATAGAAAATTTACAGTTCAGAGGTACATCCATATGAGACCCGCATTTCAAATATTCTCAATTCAAATCACATTCAGTTATTCAAAATTATATGTACTACAGTATGATCATTAATGAAATATTGTTATGAATCAAAATATTTCTCATTAAAACATTAGGAGGATCCCATATCAGAACCACCATATCAGAGTTCAAGCTATTCCGTACTTTGGTGGTGTAGGATTTGCCTAAACTAAGCATCCCAGTTAAAGTTTGCCCTACAACCATTTAAGAGGACATGCGAAGGGACTCTAATATGGGTAATTTTCCAAGCACACAGCAAGGGAGGGAAAATCACATATCATATAGTCGGCATCTCGCCTAAATAAGAGGCATCTGGCTCTCCTTCACATATCATATCCCATGTGTTGGCCATCACATGAGGTTAGCACCACCCTTGTTAGTTGAGGTATCAAGGTGCACCAGGGCTAACATCACTTGCTGTTAGTAAACAATATTTCTAATAGGATTCCTCCACAAAAATTATCATTTACATATATGCCATATCATTTAAAACAGAGCTTTCAATATATTACAAAATTTCAGTCTTAGTATAGCTCATCTGTCATAAACTTTCTAGATACGGTTCATCACATATACATGCCCTTTTTCTAAGGTGATGAGTGAGTTTTATACTCAAATTAGATATTTTCATCTTATCTTTTTGCCATAATTAAGCATAAATCACCTTTACTTGTCTTTAGTTTTGTGTATTTCTTATTGATGGAGAGAAGAGTAGAAAATGGACTGAATTGGAGGAATCAGAGCTAAATTGTGGTTCTTTGAGAATAATGTCTATAAATAAAGCAGATAAAACAAATTCATTAAGGATGGCTGAGTAAGGAGCATTATCATATTGACTCTTGAGACGTATCCTAATGGATATATACATAAATTTATTCTTGATTTATGATCACACTTCCAAAAGAACTAAAACATAAAGATTCAAGGCAAAGCACCTAATGTTGAGAATATGTTTGTTGTTTGCAGTCCAGCCCAACTTTGTTGTAGTACTTGGGTTATATCTCAAAAAATACATATCCAATATATATGAAATTTGGTAGGTGTGTAGCTGACCCAATTGGGTACAACTTTCATGTTCAAGTGGGCAGAAAATTCGAAAATTAAAAGGGCCAAAAGTGGGCTAGAAGAGAATCTGTCTACTGCTGTAGTCCAGCCTGACTTTGCTATAGTATTTTGACCATAAGTCACAAATTACGTATCCCATTTGTCCATGATTTGTCTTGAAGGAAATCTAATGAAATTTTCTACAACTTTCATGTTGATGGAGTCAACAAATTCTGCGTATTTCAAGAAGATATTCAAGGATCAATTTCAGTGCACATGATGGAATCCAAATTTTCAACTTTGTACAACTTCCTACCTAACAATTTTGACAATTACCACACCTACCACACCTAATTGTATCTATAAATAGAGGGCTTGAGGGGTGAGTTAGAGAGCTTTTGGAGAGAGCTTGAGAAAGCTTTGTTGGAATTATACGTACTTGTAATGTTATTCTCTCTTTAGACATTTTGTATTTTTCATTTTCTTTCGTAATATTATCATGTTTCTTCATCTTTCATTTTACTTTCTTGCCTTAATTATGGAGAACTAATCTCCTAATGCTAACGTGAAAGGGTGAAACTCTTGGTATGAACATAATAATTCATTTAACTCTTAATTTTAATGTTTATATTTGATGTTGCATTTACGTCCTCCTTTTCTTATGTTATGTTTTACTGGCTGGCTGAGCCATCTATTTCTTCTTCTTGTTTAATGGCTGGCTTTGCCATCTACTTCTTATTTTTATTGTTTATGGTTGACTTTGCCACCTATTCTATTTCATTTTATTTTGTTATATTAATTATTTTTTTACCTCTTTTATTTTCTGCATAAGTTAATCTTGTAAAATGTGAATTTTGATATATTGTAGACAATCTTTGGCATAATAAATGCTTGAATCAATCTTGATTTATTGTAGACAATATAATGATTGGCACAATTTATGCTTGAATCCATTTACAAGTTATCTTTTGCATCTTTGTATTTTTAATCTTGTAAAATGTGAACCTTGATACATTGTAGACAATTTTTGGCATAATAAATACTTGAATCAGTCTTGATTTATTGTAGACAATATGATGATTGGCACAATGTACGCTTGAATCCATTTTATAAGAGTTTTTTATATATTAGTAATACAATAAAAAGGAGGTAAATATAATTCATGTATAAACAAAGATGAGTTTAAATAAACATATCTTCCGATTGGAAACTTATTCATGTAAGAATTCTAATTGAGTAATAAAAGAGTTAAATTTATCTTTATTTGAAATATCAAGAGTGGATCCCTTAACCTTAGCATGCTTCTTTACTTTGAATACATATTCATTTAATTTCAGCATATTAGTTCTTTGCATACTTTGTTCAATATTCCTCTCACAAAACAAGACATTGGCAACTAGGTTAGAAGTATTTATTTTGGATCTAAATTATAATTTTCTCTCAATTGGCAATCTCTATGGGATCGACCTTGCATACCACTAAATCTATACTCTAATAGATTCATGCACTTACGAGTTTTAATTAAAACAACAAGACAAGGCAATCTTACAGCTTTACAAATCAATACCACGTGCATAAAATATTCACTTTCTATATTGTTGAGAAATGTATGCAAAATCACATGTTTAATGGCTTTAAAATCATTATATAAAACCATACTCTTCTTGAACAATATGCTAGTTAGCAAATAAATTAGGTAATTTAATCTACTTCAGAGACATATAACAGTATAAATAACTTATAAACAGAATTAATTATACATTTAAAGTTTAAGAAGAGTATAAGGTAAGTCATAGAAAGAATTATCTACTCACAAAACTAGTATTTCAAGTTGGATAGCCCAAAACATATTCTTTCAAGGCAAATATAATCAAATGGACTCAAAAATGAGTCTGGAGTGTCCAAAAACCCTTGAAATGACTCCAGAATCAGAAAATTTGACCTCCGGGAGCTTAGTCAACACTGGTCAATTGTGAGTGACTGATCACGGTCATAATTACTATTCATTGCCGAAATCACTTTTAGCAAAATTCATGCTAGTTCTACATTTGGTTTCCCTTAAAATCATCTGAGGGACCTATTAGCAAAATTCAAATTGTTGAGGGGTGTCCTTGCTATTTTTGTTATTTATATTTTGACCCCTAAACTTTTAAAAAATTATATTTTGGCCCCAAAACTTAAATCATCATATTACCTTCATAATTCCTCAAAAATATGATAAATAAGCAAATTTCTAACGTTACTTATCTCTGTTTATCATAATCCTTATTTACATTCATAATTTTTCTTTAATTAAGGGGTTTTCCTTTATTTTAGGGCTATTACATTCTTCCTCCTTAAAGAAATTCAGTCCTCGAATTTCATCTCCATATTTACAATAAAAACTAACCTCATGATTCGAAATGATGTGGATATTGCCATCCTCTCTTTCCCAAGTAGCCTCCTCAGAAAAGTGATTTTGCCATATCACTTTCACTGTAGGTATTCCTTTTGAACGCAATTTCTTTACTTGTTTGTCCATTATCACTACTGGTTGTTCTTTATAAGTTAAGTCTTCTTGTAACTGAATTTGTGGGCACTGTATAACATGTGTAGGATCTGGTAAGTAATTTCGTAGTATACAAAGCCAAACAATAAGCTACTGAGCCGATCTTATAAAGAATTTCAAATGGTCCTATGTACTGTGGACTTAACTTCCCTTTCTTCCTAAATCTTATTACTCCTTTCATAGGAGATATCTTCAAGAAGACATGTTCAACTATAATAAATTCCAATGGTCGACATCTATTATCAACATAAGCTTTCTGTCTACTCTGAATTATTAATAATCTTTCCTTAATCAAATTTACCTTTTAAAGTGCATCTTGTACCAAATCAGGCCATAAAATCTTAGCTTCACCCATCTCAAACCATTAGATCGGAGAACAAAAACTTCAACCATATAATGTCTCAAAAGGGGCCATTTATATATTGGCTTGGTAGCTATTGTTATAAGCAAATTCAGCTGGGGGAAAGAATCTTTCTCAACTACCTTGAAAATCTAGCACACATGCCTGAAGCATGTCTTCCAATATTTGGATGGTTCGCTCAGACTGTCCATTTGTTTGAGGATAGAAATCAGTACTAAGATTTAACTTTGTGCCCAAAGCTTCTTGGAAGACTCTCCAAAAACGAGCTGTAAAATGTGGTCCTCGATTATAAATAATCGATATTGGCACTCTATGAAGCCTCACTATCTTATTCAAATACAAATTTGCATACTGAGCTACGTTGTATGTGGTTGTCATTGGTAGAAAATGTGCTGATTTAGTCAACCTATCAATAATCACCCATATTGAATAAAACCCTTTTGGTGTCCGCGGTAGCATTGTAACAAAATCCATAGTTATTCTTTCCCATTTCCATCCAGGTATCTCTATCTGCTGATGTAATCATGCAGGTCTTTGAGGTTCTACTTTTACTTGTTGATATATTAAACATCAAGAAACATAATCAACTATATCTTTCTTCATTCCATCCCACCAATACATTTCTTGTAAATCTTGATACATTTTAGTTACCCTAGGATGAATGGCATATATGGATCTATGAGCTTTCTCTAAAATCTTTTTCTCGAGTTCTTCTTTATTAGGTACACACAACCGCTTGCCCAATTTTAGAATTTCTTCTAAGTCTACAGTAAATTCGACACATTTTCAACTGTACTTATCTCCATTTATCATAATTCTCATTTACATTCATAATTTTTCTTTAATTCAGGGTTTTTTCTTTATTTTAGGGTTATTACAATAGTCACATCCAACTGCTCAAGGTTTGTTTAAGAAGCCATTTTCTCATTTTTATGACTTGGCATTAGTGTTTGGCAATGACAGAGCAACTGGGATAGATGCTGAGGATTCCGCTGTTGCAGTTGAGGCAATTGATAAAGATATGCAAGAAAATGTCTTATTTAGTAGTGATGATGTAAACATAGATGAGGCCTGATAACTCTAATTCATTAGAGTTTCTCTATGCTTTTCTAAGGTCATTTACTCTGCATTTTGATTTATTAGCACTCATGCCCCCTGATTGAATAGTGTGTTTTGCCTCCCATGAATATAAGACCACCCATTACGTTTACTGTGAAAATTTAGTATGCATGCATAAGAAAACAGGCAGCAAATCGAGTGATATTGGGTGATCTTGATCCTTTTAATATAATGCATATGATGGGAAGCTAACCTTTTGCATTTCTTACACTTCTTCTGTTAACTGAAATTTAATAGTAGAAGGCTAAGGCTAAGGCTAACATTGACCTGGACGGGTGGTGGAGGCTGGAAAAAGGTTGGATGTTATGGGTTGGGTGAAAGACCAAAGCACAACTAATTAGGAATATATAGTTGTCCCATATGACCAAATAGTTGGGACTTCACGCATAACTTTAGGACTTGGCTTCATATAGGAATGTAGGACTGAATCCCAAGGGTACATGGGATGGTAGTCTGGAAAGAACCCATTCAAGAGAAAACTGGACACTTGAGCAATTGCTATAGCAATTTCTAAAGTAAAATGAGTGCAGAAGTTCATGGCAACCCGGAAGCAACCCTAGTTCACCTAAGATCTATTTTTCCGTAACCTAGTGTATCTTAACTTGTTCAAGCCGTGTTAGGTTTTGTTTAGCCTTATTTGCACTTAAACTTCATATCTTGTGAACCAAAATAATTTTGCTACAGCATTTCACGAGTTAAAAGTTTTATAGTAATTTCTAGCACACTTCCTTGTGGGACGATACTCACTCATCATTGTATTACTTGGTCACGACACGTGCACTTGCATACTGACATTGCATATATACTTTTACAACAAGTTTTTGGCACCATTGCCGGGGGAAGTGTCAACTTGAAAATTATTATTAGACATTTGACTGTGCGAAAGACTTTTATCCCTTAGTCATCCTGGTGTTAATTTGGCCAGGTGAACTCAGTGCATGAGCAGGTTCGATAGGGAGCTATTGCCTTTAGATCCTGAAACAGAGAGCACTCTTCTAAGATGAAGGAGAGGACTATTAGGACCTTAGCAAGAAGAAGAAATGGCCAACCAGAGAGGTGCAGACAACATGGATAACCGAGATAGAGTCTTGAATGCTTACATTCAACCAAATCTGAATGGGTTGAACCCGAGCATAGTAAGACCAGAAATTAAAGCTCTTCATTTCGAGCTCAAGCCTGTGATGTTCCAGATGCTACAAACAGAGGGCCAATTCAGTGGGATGCCTATAGAGGACCCTTACCTTCACCTAAGAGTATTCATTGAAGTCACAGATGCATTCAAAATGAATAGGGTGACAGATGAAGTTTTAAGGCTAAAATTATTCCCCTATTCATTAAGTGATCGATCTAAAGCGTGGCTGAACTCTCTACCACCTGATTTTATTGCCAACTGGAGTGATTTGGCAGAGAAGTTTCTGCTAAAATACTTCCCACCTACCAAGAATGCAAGATTGAGGAATAATATCACATCCTTCCAGCAACTAGATAGAGAATCGCTATATGACACCTGGGAGAGGTTCAAAGAACTGCTACGGAGATGTCCCCATCATAAAATCCTGTATTGCATTTAGATGGAGACCTTTTATAATGGCCTTAATGCTTAAACATGAACCATAGTGGATGCAGTAGCTAATGGGGCACTTCTATCCAAAACATACAATGAGGCATATGAGCTGCTTGAAAGGATGGCCAGTAACAATTATCAATGGCCTATGGACAGAGTCTCAACTGGAAAAAAAAACTACGGGTATGCATAAAGTAAGTGAGGTCACTTCTCTCACAGCCTAGCTAGCTTCATTAGTGAATGTCTTAAAAAACTAGCAATTGATTCGCCCTCAAGCAGTTAATGTAGTCTAGAAAAATGGAGTATCTTGTGTTATGTGCAATGAGCTTTATTTATTCGAAAGTTTTCCTTCAAATTCGAAGTTAGTATGCTATGTGGGAAACATGAATTGCAACAACAATCCTTTTTTAAACACGTATAACTCGGGTTAAAGGCAGCATCTAAATTTTTCTTAGAGTAACTACGGTACTAGACAGGGAAGCAACTCTGCCGCACAGAGACCACATACCCCCCGAGGATTTCAGTAGCAAAGGCATCAGCCTAATGAAACTCCCACTTCGTTGGAGTCCTTGCTCAAGGAATACATGGCGAGAAATGATGCTGTGATTCAAAGTCAAGCTGCATCATTGAGGAATCTGGAGACCCAGGTTGGGCAGCTTGCCAATGAATTAAAAAGTAGACCTCTAGGGACACTTCCAAGCAATACTGAAGTCCCTAGGAAAGAAAGGAAAGAGCACACTGCAAGGCTATAACTCTTAGTAGTGGAAAAGTAGTGGAAGCGCCCCAAGCAAAGATACATGACTAAAAAGACCCTATTATATCCCTAGATAAGAAGAAAGACAAGCAGAGGCAGGTTGAGGAGGCAAGTGAGAAAGCAGGAACCACTGGAGAAAATTATGCAGATCTGCCACAGCAAAATTCTGCAGATTTGCCATAGCAAAACACAGCTGCTTTGCCGCAGCAAAACATGCAGCAGACTATGCCACCCCCACCATTCCCCCAAAAATTCCAGAAACAACAGCAAGACCACCAGTTCAGAATATTTTTGGACGTCCTTAAGCAGCTGCACATTAACATTCCCTTGGTAGAAGCACTGGAGCAAATGCCTAACTATGTCAAGTTCATGAAAGACATCTTAACTAAGAAAAGAAGGTTTGAGGAATTTGGAACTGTTGCTCTAACGAGAGAATGCAGTGCTGTGCTACAAGATAAGCTGCCACCCAAACTCAAGGATCCAGAAAGCTTCACTATTCCTTGCTCCATTGGAAACCATTACTTTGGCAAGGCTCTCTGTGACTTGGGTGCAAGCATCAACCTCATGCCTATGTCAGTATTCAAAAAGCTGGGGACTGGAGAGGCTAGACCCACCACTCTTTCATTACAAATAGAAGATAGATCTATAGCACATCCAGAAGGAAAAATCGAGGATATCCTAGTTAAGGTGGATAAATTCATTTTTCTAGTTGATTTCATAGTATTGTATTATGAAGCAGATGCAGAAGTGCCAATCATTTTGGGTAGGCCATTCCTAGCCATTGGCCAAACCTTAATTGATGTCCAAAAAGGGGAGTTAACAATGGGGGTTCAAGATGAGCAGATCACATTTAATGTATTTCAGTCCATGAAGTTCCCTAGTGAAGTGAAAGAATGCTTAGTTATATCGGTGATAGATACATTAACATTTGAACAATTTGAAAGTTGCTATAGAGGCCCATCACCAGCTGAGTGGCAAGATGGCTCAGATTCAGAGGAGGGAAATGATGAAGAATGGGCCTGGATAAAAGCAAAACATGGCATTGACAAGCAAAGACTGATGGTTAAGCCTGAAATATGCATACTTGGGGCATCGATAGATGAACCACCAACCTTGGAACTGAAGCCATTGCTGGCACGCCTGAAATATGCATACTTGGGAGATGCAACCACTTTCTCTGTAATCATTTCAGCACATCTGACAGAGGAGCAAGAAGGGCAGTTATTCGAGACATTAAAAAAAATTCAAAAGAGCTATTGGATGGACTCTTGCTGATATTAAGGGTATCAATCCCTCAGTCTGTATGCATATAAGATCCTATTGGAGAGCAATGAAAAAGGATCCATTAAACCTTAACGAAGGCTTAATCCAATCATAAAGGAGGTAGTAAAGAAGGAAATCATCAAATGGCTGGATGCTGGAATTATTTACCTTATATCAGATAGCTCCTGGGTTAGTCTAGTCTAATGTGTTCCTAAAAAAGGAAGCATGACTATGGTAGAGAATGAAAACAAAGAGCTTATCCCCACCAAGGTTGTGACTGGTTGGAGGATTTGCATTGACTACAGAAGGCTGAACAAAAGCACCAGGAAAGACCATTTCCCCTTGCCATTCATTGACTAGATGTTAGACAGACTTGCGGGAAGAGAATATTATTGTTTCCTAGATGGGTATTTAGGCTAAAATCAGATTGCTATAGCACTCAAAGATCAACACAAGACCACATTCACATGCCCTTATGGCACCTTTGCATTTCAGAGGATGCCATTTGGGTTATGCAACGCTCCAGCAACTTTCCAACGATGTATGATGGCAATTTTCACCGAAATAGTGGAGTAGTTTGTGGAAATTTCTATTGATGACTTTTCAATTTTTGATAATTCTTTTAATTTGTGTTTGAAAAACCTTGCCAAAGTCCTTCAAAGGTGCGAGGAAACAAACTTGGTGTTGAATTAGGAGAAGTGTCAATTCACAATAAAGGAGGGGATTGTGCTGGGCCACAAAGTTTCTCAAGAGGGGCTAGGGGTTGACAAGGCCAAAGTGGAGATCATTGAGAAGTTGCCTCCTCTGACTTCAGTTAAAGGCATTAGAAGCTTCCTTGGCCATGCTGGATTTTACTAGGGGTGTAAATAGGTTCGGTTCGGTTCGGTTCGGTTCGGTTTTGGACCTCAACCAAACCGAACCGACCATAAAAAAAAAATTGGACCTATTTGGTTCGGTTGGGGTTCAACCAATCGAACCAAACCGAACCGCCAAAAGGCGGTTCGGTTTGGTTTAGTTGGTTCAATTTAAAAAAAAACAATTTTTTTTGCCAAATATTTTAAATTTTTGGCCCATTTGAATTTTTTTGGACCTATTTTTTTTTAATTTTTGGGCTTATTTCGAATTTTTTGGGCCAATTTCAAAAAATTTTAAAAACATTTTGTAAAAGATTTTTAAAATATAATAAAAAATAAATTTAATAATATAAATTAAATATATTAAAAATAATTTGGTTCGGTTCGGTTTGGTTCGGTTGGACTGTCCCAACTGAACCAAACCGAACCGAACCGGTCGGTTTTTCAAAAAAAAACTGAACTAAACTGATTTTAATTGGTTTGGTTCGGTTTTTGGTCGGTTCGGTTCGGTTTTTTTTGTTTAGTTCGGTCCGGTTCGGTTTTTGTTCACCCCTAGATTTTACAAAAGGTTCATCAAGGATTTCTCCAAGATTGTAAAACCCTTATGCAATTTGCTCGAGAAAGACAAAGTCTTCTGCTTTGATGAAGACTGTATGAAAGCATTCTGTGATTTTAAGGAGAAGCTACGTACAACACCTATTATCGTGGCACCTGATTGGGCTTCACCCTTTGAGCTCATGTGTGATGCAAGTGATGTTGCTCTGTGAGTTGTTCTTGCACAGCGCAGGAACAAGGTGTTTCACTCCATATATTATACTAGTAAGACATTACAAAGAACCCAACTCAACTACACTGTAACAGAGAAGGAGCTACTGGCTGTGGTGTTTGCTTTTGAAAAATTCAAGTCCTACTTGGTAGATACAAAAGTGATTGTGTATACTGACCACTCTGCCATTAAGCACCTAGTCGAGAAGAAGGACTCAAAGCCTAGACTCATTCGATGGGTACTCCTACTATAAGAGTTTGACCTGGAAATCAAGGATAGAAAGGGAACTGAGAATCAGGTGGCTGACCATCTCTCTAGATTGCAACCAAATAGAGTAAACGCAGAAGGTTAATAAGGAGTTTTCAAATGAGCAACTCCTCATATCCTAAGATGGTATGCCATGGTATGCTGATCATGTGAACTACCTGATAAGTGGACTACTGCCACCGGACTTAACTTCATAGCAGAAGAAAAAATTCCTGCATGATGTCAATTCTTACAACTGGGATGAACCATACCTCTTCAAGTAGTGTGCTGATCAGATGATTAGGAGATGCATTCCAAAGGAAGAAATGGAGCAAATCCTACAGCAATGCCATGCCTCACCCTATGGAGGCCATTTTGGAGGCATTAGGACTGCAAACAAGGTGCTGCAGGCAGGTTTCTACTGGCCTATTCAAGGACTCCCACTCTTTTATGTTGCAATGCGACAGATGCCAGAGAGTAGGAAATATATCTAGAAGACATGAAATACCTCTCAACAACATTCTAGAAGTGGAATTGTTTGATGTATGGGGAATTGATTTCATGGGGCCATTCCCTTCGAGTTTTGGGAACCAATATATCCTGGTAGCTATTGATTATGTTTCAAAATGGGTAGAAGCAAGTGCTTTTCCAACTAATGAGGAAAAGATGGTGACCAGGTTCCTTAAAAGGAATATTTTCACAAGATTTGAAACTCCTAGAGCCATCATCAGCGATGGAGGATCTCACTTCTACAACAGGCAATTTGGGGCACTGTTGGCTAAATATGGAGTAAGACATAAAATGGAAACTCCATACCATTCTCAAACCAGCGGGTAGGCTGAAATCTCCAATAGAGAAATCAGGAGGATCCTTGAAAAAACTGTTGGCCCAAATTGAAAAGACTTGTCCTCAAGATTGGACAATGCATTGTAGGCATATAGAATAGCCTATAAAACACATTTAGGGATGTCTCCCTACAAGTTAGTATTTGGCAAAGCTTATCATCTGCCAGTAGAACTAGAACATCAGGTATACTGGGCAGTCAAAAATTTAAATCTTAACTTGGAAGCTATTGGTGAAAAAAGGATGTTGCAGCTAAATGAGTTGGATGAATTTCACAGCCAAGCTTACGAAAATGCTAAACTATATAAAGAAAAAAAAGCAATGGCATGAAAAGAAGATTCAGTCACGAAGCTTTGAAGAAGGACAAAAGGTGCTGCTGTTCAATTCCAGGCTAACTCTGTTCCCTAGAAAACTGAAGTCCCGTTGGTCTGGCCCTGTTTGAATTAGCAAGGTCCCTTTTGGAGCCATTGAATTAGAGGAAGAAAAATCAGGGAGAACATTCAAGGTCAATGGACAGAGGGTTAAGCACTACTTGGGAGGTGATGTGGAACGCCAGCACACCTCAATTACATTGAAAGAAGGATAAAAGGGAAGAAGTCAGGCCGTTGACTATAAAACAAGCGCTTATGGGAGGCAACCTATGTTTTCATAAATTATCATTTTATTTTACAGTATTAGATAGCTTGAATTATGCTTTTGATTTCATCTGTGTTGACATTGCAGGTCTTTAGGAGCATCAGAATGTAAACTCTTGATCTTACAATTTGCCGCACAAAATGCTGTAGCAATAACAACTCTTCCTGGGCAAGTAGTTTTCCTTTATCATGATGATACAGAACAATGGGCCCAAGTTGGAAGTAGAAGAAAGAAGCTGGGTTGAGGAAGTAGACAGGGCTTAGGTACCTATATACCTGAACATAAAGGAATGAGCCCAACACTTAAGGCCCAGTCCTGTCTTGTCGAAAAAAATGGGCGGGAACATATAAGGAAACCAGAAGTCATAACCCTTCACATTCTCCCTCAACCCATTCCTGCACACCCTTTGCCTTATGTCAGTTCTTAAAGCCCTACCCTTTTCATTCCCATACCCTTCACACCCCGAAAACCCCATTGCCCGAAAGCATAACATCCTCTCCAAGACCTTCAACTTGTAAACAGTGCTAAGAATCAAGACGGTAGCAAGGAAGGGCAGCAAGATGAAGAAGTTCACCTCAGACGAAAACTAGAGGAGGCACGATGAAGAAACAGCCAAGAGGACTTTCTGCGCAGAAAAAGCCTTCACCTTTACAACGTTCAAGGATATGGGTTTGCCAATATTTATGGCAATAGTAGTGAAGCAACGGGGATGGGAGAATTTCGCCAAACAACCCCAGCCTGCTCTTATTCCACTGGTAAGAGAGTTCTATGCCAACTTCCCGTAGGATGCCAAAGACTAGGTCAGGGTTAGGGAGACCCATGTGCTATCTGACCCAGCCACTATAAATGAAGCCTACAAATTAAACGATGAGGATGACGACTATGCAGCGCATTTGGAGTCTCTGCAAGAACAAGATTGGGAGGAAATGCTGGCACGGGTGTGCATACCAGGCACCACCTGGGACAAATCTTTTTAGGGTGCTACAACCATAAACCGTATTTCTTTGGTGCCTACGACTAAAGTGTGGTATCACTTCCTAAAGACTCGCCTTTTGCCCTCCACTCATTTAAAAACTGTAAGACGAGATAGGGTGGCCATGGTTGATGCCATCATTTTGGGGAAGCCCATTAATGTAGGAAGGGTCATCAATGAGCAAATAAGAGTATATGCTAGCTGAAAAAAGGGCAATCTGCTCTTCCCTTCCCTTATTACCTTGCTATGCTGCGACAGTAAGGTACTTATTACAATGGATGAAGAAACACTCAAGATGGGAGCCGCCATAAGCACTATCACCATAGCTCGCATTGTACAAGAGAAGGGAGAGCCAGAGCCACCAGCCATCACACAAATCCCTCCACACCTCGAAGGCTAAGCAGCATCAACCTCAGCCCCCTAGCCGGCAGATAAGACCTTCTAGCTACTCCTACAGCAACAAGCCACCATCCTACAGCAGTAAGCACTATTCCTGAGAGCAACAATTCTAGCAATACCAACAAAAGAAGGATATTGCCCTCTAGAAAATGCTTGAGCAGAATTTCAAGCAATTCTTCCCCTTCCCTAAATTCCCCACGGACCTATTCTATACCACATCTGGGGAAGAACAGAGAGCACCAGAGCCCCAGACTGAAGAGGGTGAGGAATCCTAAGACTCCTCTAGAGCAATGAGCAGAGGACAAGCCCATGAAGGACTCAAGAGGAAGATGCGTCCTCTGAGGGTGAAGAGCCACTTTCCAAAAGGGTAGCAGCCATGCAGAAGGGAAAGGCCAAACTCTCGAGCCCACAAAGATCAACTCAGTGAAGGAGTGGGCTCCGCAGCTCATCCAAATCTTAAGGGAGTCATGCCACCAGGGTACTGCAGAAATCCTGCAAGCACCCTAGGGAAGTCCCCTTCCCCTCTATTTCCTTTCTGTCAAATTTTTTTATTCAACAAGCTCTGCATGCTTGCTGTTCCTGTCTTATCATGCATTTCTCTTTTGCCTCTTTTGTTGGGTTTGCAATATAATAAGCAGTGGGGGCATTGCTCATCTTTAAGTTTAGGGGGATGGAATTAAGGTTGCTTTAGTGTTTGTTGTGGAATTAGTGTTGCTTTAGTGTTTGCTGTGGTGTTTGCTGTGCTTGATTAAATGAGTTTGTTTCAATTTGTGCTAGGTCTTGTGTTTGTTTCTTGTCTGATTGTGTATGAATATGGGTTTATGTCTGATGAGTAATTAGCTTTTAGAAATTAGGAAGCTCTTATAATCACTCTTGTATAAATAAAAAACAAAAGAAATAGAGATGAGTTTATCATGTGTATTTCATGGCCTGCTGTTAGTTCTAGGAAGCTCCATGAGGAAGGGCTGGAACTTGACTGATAACAAAAATAGGAATTCTGCATGTCAACCCTACACAACCGGAACCTTCCTCTAAGAACACTAGACTATGGTCAGTCTTAGCAAGAGAAACTTTGTGATTTTTCAAGAATTGGACCTAAGATTTTAGAGTTCATATTGAGAGCCTCCTGCGGAATGACAAAAAGTGGCACAAGCTATTGTCAGAAAGGCTTAAGTTTGGGGGAAGAAGAAAAAAAGAAAAAAAAGGAAGAGTGAAATAGTTGCCACTCCAATGCCTCTGTTGTCCCTTAGTAACTAGGGGTATGCATGAGCCCCATGTGTGCTTTTGCGTAAAACAGTGACATCAGGGTATGAGTAGAATAGCACTTAAAGGTGATAGTGCTGAGTAATTGGGTGCCTTCATCTCAAATGTTGGCATTCGCGTCAAAAAGCACCAATGACTTGTGCTGCAGCAAAGAAAAAGAAAGAAAAAAAGAAGAGAGAAAGTTGATCCACCCCCTTAATTGCCACTATAGTTGTACCTCTAATATGTGCCATCCTGCTCTAGTTAAGGGGACTTGATATATTAGCATGTAAAATCATAGGACCTTGACCAATCTTGATCCAAGTAGTTCTTGAAGGACTGACCATATCACACACAATTATAAATGAGGTTTCGGGTGAGGTTAAGGAAAGGAGAAGACATGCAGTATTTCTTAAACAACTCTGAGAGTGAGGGCTAGCAGCAGTGCCACATGGAACTAAATAGGGGGCTGGAGCATAATAAAAGTGGTTTAATGGATAGAGTAATTTGCTTGAGGATAAGCAAGATTTTAAGTTTGGGGGGAATTGATAACTCTAATTCATTAAAGTTTCTCAATGCTTTTCTGAGGTCATTTACTCTGCATTTTGATTTATTAGTATTCATGCCCCCTGGTTTAATAGTGTGTTTTGCATCCCATGAATATAAGACCACCCATTACGTTTGCTGTGAAAATTCAATATGCATGCATAGCAAAACAGGTAGCGAACCGAGTGATATTGGGTGATTTTGATCCTTTTAATATGATGCATATGATGGGAAGCTAACCTTTTGTGATATGGTGTAGGTGGCAGTGAGTCAGGGCTGCTGCAGCAGGTACGACTATTACCCAGCATGGAAAAAGGGAGCACCCAACTGACACAGCAGAGTGTAGGGAGGCACAAGGACTGTCTCTACAACTAAAAGTGGAGAGAAAGCTGCTGGCAGATGTGCTGGCCGAAAAGTAAGAAGAATTGCAGCAGACCAGGCCATCTCACTGGGACCATAATGCTTGTCTATAAAAGGCATGAAGCAAGAAGAAAAGAAAGGGAGACACAGAAGGGGGTGTGGTGAGGACATAAAAGTGTTAAAAGGAAATACAGAGGGACAGAAAAATGAGGGAAGGAAGCCCAGAAATCCCAGACGGGAGTGGGCTACAAGGATACATTCTTGCCCAAGACGAGCCAACCCTGCAGGAGGAAGCACTGGATGTGAAGAAGAAGACCCCTACTAAGGATTCTCTTCCTCTCTTTTTGTGCTTTATTGTTTTAGTGCTGAATTGTATTTTTCCTTTAGTTGTATTACTCTTCACTGCATGATGGTTACCCTGATGCTTGTAATCAGTTTGGATATGAGGTTGGGCTAAGTTTCTAGCTAGGGTTGTAGACGGGTTGTAGTGAACACATGCACATTTTAATTTATAAATGATTTTGCTGCAGCATTGCTTTTGTCATTCAACTGCTTTTGCATTTCTTACACTTCTTCTGTTAACTGAAATTTAATAGTAGAAGGCTAAGGCTAACATTGACCTAGACGGGTGGTGGAGGCTGAAAAAAGGTTGGATGTTATGGGTTGGGTGAAAGACCAAAGCACAACTAATATAGGAATATATAGTTGTCCCATATGACCAAATAGTTGGGAATTCACGCATAACTCTAGGGCTTGGCTTCATACAGGAATGTAGGACTGAATCCCAGGGGTACATAGGATGGTAGTCTGGAAAGAACCCATTCAAGAGAAAATTGGGCACTTGAGGAATTGCTATAGCAATTTCTAGAGCAAAATGAGTGCAGAACTTCATGGCAACCCGGAAGCAACCCTAGTTCACCTAAGATCTATTTTTCTGCAACTTAGTGTATCTCAACTTGTTCAAGTCGTGTTAGGTTTTTTGCAACCTAGTGTATCTCAACTTGAACTTCATATCTTGTAAACCAAAATAATTTTGCTGCAGCATTTCACGAGTTAAAAGTTTTATAGTATTTTCTAGCACACTTCCTCATGAGACGATACTCACTCATCGTTGTATTACTTGGTCACGACACGTGCACTTACGTACTGACATTGCATATATACTTTTGCAACAACAAGTTCCCCATTGATTTTGTTGCTGAGACTCAAGTTTCACACTTTCCAGGTCATTATTCTACTCACACCGGTATTAGTGCTTCAAAGTGCCAAGATTCTGCATCTAATGCGAGGGGGAAGGGAAAGAGACCTACTGGGAATGATTCTATTATAGAACAACTTGCAGAGACAATACAAGTTTTAGGAAAAATGTATGAAAGCACCAAAGACAACATTGGTGACCATGGTTGGTGTTTCAAGCATGAAAAGAAAGGAGTAGAGAGCAGGATGCGAGTATTTGAAGAATTGAAGAAAGTTGAAGGGTTGACTTATATGGAAAGGGTAAGGGCTAGATCTATGGTAACAAAGGACCAAAGTGTAGTGGATTTCTTCTTTACTATTGATCCTAAGTTGAAATCTCTTTATGTGCAACAAATTTTAGCTGCAAACACCTTTTTGCTCTTTATGGATTAGACACTATATTGTTAATTAAGTTTGCTATGAACTTTTTGTACCCTTGTATAACAACAAATGTTTGTTTTTTTTTGCACCCTTGTATAACAACAAATGTTTGTTGTTTTTGTACCCTTGTATAACAACAAATGTTTGTTGTATTTATGACTAGTAGAAGAAACCATTATTGGACTTCTAGCTATAGCATAGTGGTTTGATGTTTTGCACCATTTTTTGGGATTTAGTGTATTTGTAAGGACAATAGGATATAATCAATGCTTTAGTTAATGCAATATCAAATGGAAATATTTGTTATTGAGAAATCATATATTTATGTCAATTATGGAAACTCAATATAGATAAAGTTTATTTCTTCTCATTGGTATTATATAGGTGTATGAGACATAATAAGGGGTGGGAAGAGGCAACTTCAATGTTGTTTGGCGCCTCTGTAGAATTAAAGACATTTCTCTAGCACCCTAAATCATGGAGAATTAGGCTGTTGCTACATAAGTGAACATAGTTTAAAGTGAATAAAATGAGTGATGATGAGATTCCAAATTTTTTTGGATGCTGTGAACGAATATCATAAATATCATATATTTATGTCAAATATGGAAACTCAATGTAGATAAAGTTTATTTCTTATCATTGGTATTATATAGGTGTATGGGACATAATAAGGGGTGGGAAAAGGCAACTTCAATGTTGTTCGGCGCCTCTGTAGAATTAAAGGCATTTCTCTAGCAACCCAAATCGTGAAGAATTGGGTTGTTGCTACATAAGTGAACATAGTTTAAATTGAATTAAATGAGTGATGATGAGATTCCAAATTTTTTTTGATGCTGTGAACGAATATTATAAATATCATATATTTATGTCAAATATGGAAACTCAATGTAGATAAAGTTTATTTCTTATCATTGGTATTATATAGGTGTATGGGACATAATAAGGGGTGGGAAGAGGCAACTTCAATGTTGTTCGGCGCCTCTATAGAATTAAAGACATTTCTTTAGCAACCCAAATCATGGAGAATTGGGTTATTGCTACATAAGTGAACATAGTTTAAATTGAATTAAATGAGTGACGATGACATTCCAAATTTTTTTGGATGCTGTGAACGAATATTATAAATATCATATATTTATGTCAAATATGGAAACTCAATGTAGATAAAGTTTATTTCTTATAATTGGTATTATATAGGTGTATGGGACATAATAAAGGGTGGGAAGAGGCAACTTCAATGTTGTTTGGCGCCTCTGTAGAATTAAAGACATTTCTCTAGCACCCCAAATCATGGAGAATTGGGCTGTTATTGCATAAGTGAACATAGTTTAAAGTGAATTAAATGAGTGATGATGAGATTCCAAATTTTTTGGATACTGTGAATGAATATCATAAATATCATATATTTATGTCAAATGTGGAAACTCAATGTATATAAAGTTTATTTCTTATAATTAGTATTATATAGGTGTATGGGACATAATAAGGGGTGGGAAGAGGCAACTTTAATGTTGTTTGGCGCCTCTATAGAATTAAAGGCATTTGTCTAGCACCCCAAATCATGGAGAATTGGCTTGTTGCTCCATAAGTGAACATAGTTTAAAGTGAATTAAATGAGTGATGATGAGATTCCAAATTTTTTTGGAAGCTGTGAATGAATATCATAAATCCATATTGGTTCACAAAAACTAGGTTTTTTTATATTTTCATTTTGTAAAGGTTGCACTAGATCATATTTTATTATTACTTTAATCCACATCAAATTAAGCCCTCCACAGCAGAATGACTTTTGATCTTGGGAAGTTTTAGCAAGTTTTTTATTCTTTGATGCACACGTAAGCTAAGGGCGCTTTGCATGACAGTTGCTGCCCCTGATGACTTGTGCTATTTCTTTGGTGAGTCTTGCTCACATTTTTCTCTTGGTAAATATAGTATATTATATTACAAAATCATATTTTTCATTTATCTTTAACATTCATGATGCCCAAAGTTCAAGAAGAAATCTTATTATTTATTTTCTCATTTCTTTCTCTCTTTTTTTGTTCTCCTATATCATATTTTTATTATTTTGGAAGTATTCTTACAAGGGTAATTTAAAAAAAAAATTATATTCCTAAGAATATTTTACATTAACCAAACATGGGAATACAATTCTAGTGGGAATAGAACAAAATATTTCTAGGAAAGTAAACTGACAACTAAACATTTTTTTTAAACTTTCCTAGTAATCTTATTCCAAGAAATAAGATTCCTGGGAATAAAAGTTTTCACAAACCAAATGCCACCTTAGGGATGATTTGCCTTATAGCTTGTAGTGAATATAGTGAGGTCAAATATCACCTTAAAGCCAGTGTGATTATGCATGTTTTTGGACATAATTTCATCTTTAATCTTTTCATAAAGATGGAGACTACTTAGGAATTTGCATTCAAGGTGATGAACCAAGATTTCATCAAACTTGATCAGTTTGATGTAACAAATTTTAATTTATGGAAAGAAAAGATAATGTTTCTCGTCACTACTATGAATATTTCATATATGTTTAATCCTAATCTAAAGCCAATTGCTGATTTAAAAGACATTGACTTTGAACAACTCAAGGAAGAATGCAATTAGGGTTGATGATGAAGTACTGTGTCGTGGTCATATTCTAAATACAAATTCCAACCACTTATATGATTTGTACTCATCTTTTACATCTCCAAAAGATATATGTGATGCTCTTAAAGCTAAGTATAATATGGATAGCAAGGAATAGATAAGTTTCTCATCATGCAATATTTTGATTACAAATTATATTATTTTGCTCCTGTTCTTTATCAAGTCCATGATTTACAAATTTGATTTCTAAACTCAGATATTAAAGTTGACATTCTTGAATATGAGCAAGTAAGGACCATTATTGCAAAATTACCCCCCAAGTTGGCATGATTATAGAAAGAAATTGTTGTATAACATTGAAAGTTTCACTTTAGACCATATTCTGAAACATTTTTGAATTGAACAAGAAACACAAAATTTGCAAAAAAAGACATAGAATCTATGTCAAAAGTTAGTTGTGTGGATGTAGGAAATAAAAAGAAAAAATATTCTAAAAATAAGAAGAGGAAGTATCTTGAGCCTTTTGCTACAAATTCTAAAAAGCAATACTAGACAGTAGAGTCCTGTGTTCACTATGGAAAGAAGGTGTATCTTAAAAGGGAATGTAGATACAGCAAAAAGTAAAGGAACAAAAATACTAATAGCGTAAACATGGTTAACTTTGAGTCTAATGAGATTGTTACTGATGAGTGAGTTTTATACTCATAAATTAAATATTTTCATCCTATCTTTTGCCATAATTAAGCATAAATCTCCCTTACTTGTCTTTAGTTTTGTGTCTTTCTTACAGATGGAGAGAAGAGTAGAAAATGGACTTAATTGGAGGAATCAGAGTTAAATTGTGGTTCTTTGGAAATGATGTCTATAAATCAAGCAGATAAAACAAATTCATTAAGGATGGCTGAGTAAGGAGCATTAGCATATTGTCTCTTGAGACGCATCCTAATGGATATATGCACAAATTTATTCTTGATTTATGATCACATTTCCAAAAGAACTAAAACATAAAGATTCAAGGCAAAGCACCCAATGTTGAGAATAAGTTTGCTGGTTGCAGTCCAGCCCAACCTTGCTGTAGTACTTGGGCCATATCTCTGAAAATACATATCCAATATGTATGCAATTTGGTAGGTGTGTAGCTGACACAATTGGGTACAACTTTTATGTTCAAGTGGTCAGAAAATACGGACATTAAAAGGGCCAAAAGTGGGCTAGAAGAGAATCTGACTACTGCTGCAGTCCAGCCCGACTTTACTCTAGTATTTTGACCATAACTCACACATTACGTATGCAATTTGTCCAAAATTTGTCTTCACGGAAAGATAATGAAATTGTCTACAACTTTCGTGTTGATGAAGTCAGAAAATTCGGCGGTTTTCAAGACGATATGCAAGGATCAATTTCGGTGCACATATGGAATTCAAATTGTCAACTTTGTACAACTCCCTACCTAACAAGTTTGACAATTACCACACCAACCACACTTAATTGTATCTATAAATAGAGGGCTTGAGGGGTGAGTTAGGGAGTTTTTTGGGAGAGCTTTGGATAGAGCTTGGGAAAGCTTTGTTGGAATTCTACGAACTAGTAATGTTATTCTCTCTTTAGACATCTTGTATTTTTCATTTTCTTTCATAATATTATCATGTTTCTTCATCTTTCATTTCACTTTCTTCCCTTGATTATGGAGAACTAATCTCCTAATGCTAAGGTGAAAGGGTGAAACTCTTGGTATGAGAATAATAATTTATCTAACTCTTAATCTTAATGTTTATCTTTGATATTGTATTTACCTTCCTATTTCTTTTCTCATAATTATTTCTTAATGGCTGGTTTTATCATACCGCCGATATCTTGTTATGTTATTGGCTGGTTTTATTAGACCGCCTATCTCTTATTATTTTCATGGTTGGCTTTGCCGCCTACTTTATTTTATTTTACTATTGGTTGGGTTTGCCACCGATTCTATTTCATTTTATTTTGTTATGTTAATTAATTTTCTACCTTTCATTTTTTGCATAAGTTAATATTGTAAAATGTGAATTTTGATATATTGTAGACAATATAATGATTGGCACAATTTATGCTTGAATCCATTTACAAGTTATCTTTTGCATCTTTGTATTTTTAATCTTGTAAAGTGTGAACCTTGATACATTGTAGACAATTTTTGGCACAATAAATACTTGAATCACTCTTGATTTATTGTAGACAATATGGTGATTGGCACAATGTACGCTTGAATCCATTTTACAAGAATGTTTTAATTATTAGAAAGGAGGTAAATATAATTCACGTATAAACAAAGTTGAGCTTAAATTAACATATCATTCGATTAGAACTTTATTCGTGTAAAGATTCTAATTGAGTAATAAAAGAGTTAAATTTATTTTTATTCGATATACCAAGAGTGGATCCCCTAACCTTAGCATGCTTCTTTACTTTGAATACATCTTCATTTAATTTCCGTATATTAGTTCTTTGTGTAATTTGTTGAATACTCCTCTCACAAAACAAGACATCGGGAACTAGGTTAGAAATATTTATTTCGGATCTATATTAGAATTTTCTCTCAATTGGCAATCTCTGTGGGATCGACCTTGCATACCACTAAATCTATACTCTAATAGATTCGTGCACTTGCGAGTTTTAATTAAAACAACAATAAGTTTTTGGCGCCGTTGCCGGGGATTGCGACGGAAAAGCTATTTGAATCCAGGTAAGTACTTTTCTTCCACTAGTTATAGTTAGAACATTTGTTTATTCTGTGTATAGAAATTCTTTAGAATTGTTTCTTAAAAATTGGTGTAGTAATTTGGTTGTATAAAATTGGTGGATTCTGTGAACAAGGCTAAAAGTACCTAAGGAATATGGGTTTTAAGTGAAACCATTGTGATTCCTCCATATTTTCCTGAGAAGTCTACCAATTAAATACGACCCATTATTACTAACACTTTGAAAAAAAAAAGACTTTGTATAATTTTGTGATTTTTTTTGTGGTATTTGCATTTTGTTGCCGTTGTGTAATTAGATTCTTTTTTTCATAATTAGAAAGCATTTTTTTAGTTTATGCGTGCTTGGAAACGTGATAAAGATAAGCGGTTGGTTAGGAAAAGTTTAGGGTCAACCATTGATTGTACAATAGAGACATTAGATTCTGCTGGATCACCATTAAAAATGGAAGAGCAAGTTGTGAAAATAAAACTCTTATGGAGTACTTCTCACCTATCCTAGCCAATACTCCATCTTGCATAGTTTTGCCACAAACTAATGCAACTCATTTTGAAATCAAACCATCCATACTCCAACTTTTACCATCATTTTATGGTTTGGAAAGAGAAGATCCATACATGCACATTAAAGAGTTTCTTGAAATCTGCTCGACATTTCGCTTCCAAAATTTTAATGATGAGTCAATCAGGCTCAGAATATTTCCATTTTCATTGAAAGATAAAGCTAAATCCTGGTTGAACTTCCTTCCTACAGGAACTATCACTAGTTGGAACCAATTAGTAAATAAGTTTCTGGCAAAAATTTTCCCTATGTCTAAAACTGATGCCCTTCGGAGAGAAATTTCTGATTTTTGTCAAAAAGAGGGTGAACAATTTTTTGAATGTTGGGAAAGATTTAATGATCTTCTTCTGAAATGTCCTCATCATGGTTTTGAAACTTGGAGATTGGTAAAATATTTCTATGATGGCTTAACTTCATCAAACCGTCAAATGATCCAAAGCATGCATGGTGGGAGATTTTTACAATTGAATGAGGGGGAAGCTTGGGAATCCTTAGGATCTTTATCTGAAAATTCTCAGCATTGGAACTGCATAGATCCCAGGGATAAGAAGTCTCAAATACAAAAAAGGGGAGGAATTTACGAAGTGAGTGATGACACAGATGTGAGAATTGCCTTAGCTAGCCTGACTAGAAAGATAGAAGCTTTAACTTTAAGTCATACTCTGAACCCTTCTACCAATACTAGGATAGAGGCATGTGCCTTATGTTCTAGTATATCTCACATTGCACAATTTTGTCCATCCATACCAGCTTACCAAGAAGCATTTTCTGAGCAAGCTAATTCTCTTCAGTCTTATGGAAAATCATCAGATAGTCCATTTACACCCACATATAATCCAAATTGGAGGAATCATCCAAATTTTTCATGGAGGCAAAATCAACCTGCAATGAATCAAAATGGGCAACAATTTTCCTCTTCCAATTCATACCCTCACGTTTCTCAACATGCTCCTCCTTTCGGGGTATCTTAATAAAGAAAACCTTCTTTGAAGGATACCTTGCAACAATTCATGCAATCGACCCAACAAGTCCTGCAATCTCACACTCAAGCTATTTCAAAGCTTGAAACACAATTGGGTCAATTAGCCAATGCTGTAGGAGAGAGAGAAAAAGAAAAATTCCCCAGTCAACCTATTCATAATCCTAAGGGTCAATTTGAAGTAGGATCATCAGCAAATCCAAAGGAAGAAGTAAAATCTGTGACAACCCTTAGATCTGGAAATGTTATTGATAATCATGTTCATATGCCAGAAAATGAGAAACAGAGTCAACATGAGTCTCAAACCAATGACTCAAGTGAAAAGAAAAGTGAACAGATTTCTTATGCCCCCAAATCTCCTTTCCCTCAAAGACTTGCATCAAATAAGAAAGGTACTCAATATAATGACATTTTAGAGGTGTTTAAGCAAATAAGCATTAACATCCCTTTTCTTGATGCTATCAAACAAGTACCTGCTTACTCAAAATTCCTGAAAGATCTTTGCACGGTGAAAAGAAAGACTAATGTTCCAAAAAAGGCATTCTTGACTGAACAAGTAAGTTCTATAATTCAGCAAAAAGCTCCTGTCAAGTACAAAGATCCAGGTTGTCCTACAATTTCTTGTATTATAGGTGACCATGTGATTAACCGAGCCTTACTTGATCTAGGAGCAAGTGTGAATTTGCTGCCTTACTCTATGTATGAGAAACTTAGGTTAGGAAAACTGAAACCTACACCAGTGACCCTTCAGTTAGCTGATAGGTCTACAAAAATTTCTAGAGGTGTTATATAGGATGTGCTCATTAAGGTTGATAAATTCTACTTTCCAGTAGATTTCATTGTTCTTGACACTGAACCTGTTGAGAATACAGAGACACAAATTCCAGTCATTTTGGGTAGACCATTTCTGGAAACATCCAATGCAATCATTAATTGTCGAAATGGAATTTTGAATTTATCTTTTGGAAATATGACTGTGGAATTAAATGTTTTTAATGTCTCTCATCAACCTGTAGACATGGATGATTTATGTGAGGTCAACCTAATTGAAAGTTCCATTTCTGATTCATTTTTAGACTCCTTTAGTAATGATCATCTAGAAAAATATTTGATTCATTTCGATAAGGATAAAAATGAGGATTATCTGGTTCGTGAAGTAGACTCTTTGTTAGAGACAACTCCACTAATGGATACTGATAAATGGAAAGCCAAAAAAGAAAAAGTCTCACCTTTTGAGTCAGTTCCACTGCCATCTGTTGTTCATACTGTTTACCCACATGGTGCAGTAAAGATTGAAAATCCCAAGAACAGTGATGTGCTTAAAGTAAATGGTCAAAGATTGGAAGCATTTTTGGAATTACCAAATCCGGAGATAGAGGAGACACCTTTTGCGTGATCCTGTCTACAAGGATTGATTTTCTTCTGTTGTTAAACGTTACCGTGCAGGTTATCTAGGTAAGATCTTTCTTTTTATTTAACTTGCATTAATTTTTCCCTTCAGTGTTATCTTCTTTTGAATTTCTATTGTTTTCCCTCCCTTTGTTGCTTTTGCTTTTTCAAAAAAGAAAAAAAAAGAAAAGAGAAAAGAACAATCGAGTTGATAATGGAGGACATTCTCGCACAATTGAAAAATTATTTTCCTTCACTTCCACCCAATGCATTGACAAAAATTTACAAAGCACGGGTTGAAAGATTGAGGTTAATGATGATCATGGGAATACCTGCTGATATTCGTTGGCTAATTGAAGCTAAGGTACGATTATCAGGTGAGTCTGCAAATGATTTCATATCTTACATGCCTGGTTTAGGAAAAAGTAGTTTTGCTAAAAAGCGCAGAGCTAAACGAATGGGTGTTTGTCACAAATGTGGACGTGAAACTTGTAACAAACGTTGTCGTTCTTTGGGTTGGGTGTCTGTAAATCGGGAAGACAAAATTAAGTTCATTAAGGATGGCTTGAGTAAGGAGTCATTGGATGATGACTTTCATCCAACGTCTCTTGAGACACATCCTAGTGGATCTGTGCATATCGGTATTGTCGGTCTATGGCCCCATTTCAAAAAAGAACATAAACGGTACAGTCTTGGGAATCTGACGTTAAAAGACCATATTTGCCAATTTATAAGAAAATTGGATGGGAAGTATATCCTCGACCCATAGAGGGCGTTTAAGCCGTTACTGGACGTAAAACCAGAGGAAGATGTGAGCCACAATCACAACTACTGTACATATGCATGCATGTCATCATTTTTGAATTTTTCACTTTTAATTTAGCTAACATTCGCCGGCCTACTCTTATAGCTATTAAAATTACGCCATCGGCCTATTCACATAGCTATTACAAGTATGCCCTTATTTGAGTCTTATAAATGCGCACCTCATTATCTTCATCTTCATAATCAAAGTTAAGGTGAGTGCAGATATGGAAGGAACCGCAGTTCGTCACTTTCAAAATATTTGTATCTTTTGTGGTTCTAGTCCTGGGAAAAATGGAGAATATGTAAAAGCAGCACAAACTTTGGGTATGGTACTAGCCAAGAGAAAGATTCATTTAGTGTATGGTGGAGGTTGTCGAGGCTTAATGGGGAGTGTGTCTGGATCTGCATATCTAGAAGGATGCCAAGTTCTTGGTATTATTCCTACAGCTCTAGCTGAATCAAACATAGTAGGAAAAACAATTGGGGAAGAATGTAAGGTATCCTCTATGCATGAACGAATTGCTAAAATGATGTGCAATGCTGATGCCTTCATTGCCTTACCTGGAGGTTTTGGTACTCTAGAGGAAATTTTTCAAATCGTCTCTTAGGTACAACTGAACATGCACCATAAACCCATAGGTTTGTTGAATGTTAACAATTTCTTTGATGGTTTGTTGTCTTTTCTTGATCATGCTGTAGAACAAAGGTTTATCTCGCACTCAGCACGTTGGATTCTCATCCCGGCCTCGAATGCTGACGAGTTGATTGATGCGTTACAAGCATTTGTTCATGTACCTGATCCAGTTATAGCTCAAATAGATTGGACAATAGAACACCGCAGAAAGCGCAAACTGGACTTAAATCTTCATTTGTAATACCTTTTATTTGCTTGAGTAAATTTTTATTTTCTGTTTAATTTGTTGCAGGTTCATCTTTTCTTAGATCTCCTTCCAGGTAATATCTCGTTTAATCTTTATTGTTTATTTGTGTTTCTTCATCTTTCAAAAAAAAAAAAATTTGAGTGATGTTTTGGGATTAGGCAAAGCTAGCACCAATGATGAAAATGGTTTAAAATGCTTGTAACCTTTGAAAAATTGATGAGTTCTGGGTGTTATGTGTGAACTTGAACTCTAATGTAACTTATGTTTTCTTTGAGAATCCTAATATCTGGTGCACTTAATCTTTTACATTTGACTGATTGTTTATTCAGAAAAGATTTATGTGATTTATATATGTTAATTGATCTCATAAGACTTTAGAACTTATTCGATTGTCACTTGAGGCGAAATCCTAGACTACTCTCCATTTAAGAAATGAATTAGGCATTGTTGGAATCGTTTGAGCCTTTCAAACCAACCTATACATGATGATACCCCTAGCAACCTATTTTGAGCTTATATTTATCCTTTCTTGAACACCTATATTTCTATCTAGCCTTTAAATAAAAATATGTCTAACTCTTACCTTTCACTCACAGACATGATCATTTGAAAAGTTATGATTCAAGGGTGGATGGTAGAAGTTTAAAAAAAAAAGAAGAAAAAAGAAGAAAGAAAGTTAATACTCCCTAAATAAATAAGTTTGGGGGTGTTTATATTCAAAAAAAAAATAGTATGAGCAAATAAATGTAAGGATGATGAAAATGTTGGAGATAGAATTCACAGTATAATATCAAAAGTAGTTGGGAGGCTTTAAATGATTATGTACGTCGAAGAGTGAGTTGAGCTTTCATTCATATCATTTTATCCACCTTTAACCTGTGCCATACATTACAAGCCTAATGAAAGTCCTAATGATCTTAAATGTTATGATTAGTCTACATTAGTGGAGAGTGACATGAAAAATAAGCTTATGGAGTCTCAAATACATATATCTAGAGATCTGTTTTAAATATTTGATTACATAAATTTATTTGAATGCGAAAAGTCTAATGTCATAAGATTACTACACACACACACTTGGGACTCAAGAGTAAACCATATGTTGCATTTGAATAAAAGTTCTACATAACCTTGGGATTCTGATATTTTTCTTGGTTGCACATTTTAGATCCTTGAGGAATGCTTAGTAAGTCAAAAACAATTCATCACTCACTCATCATTTGAATTTCGAAGTTTGTGTGTTTTGCTTGAGGACAAGCAAAAGATAAAGTCTGGGGGTATTTGATGAGTGAGTTTTATACTCATAAATTAAATATTTTCATCCTATCTTTTGCCATAATTAAGCATAAATCTCCCTTACTTGTCTTTAGTTTTGTGTCTTTCTTACAGATGGAGAGAAGAGTAGAAAATGGACTTAATTGGAGGAATCAGAGTTAAATTGTGGTTCTTTGGAAATGATGTCTATAAATCAAGCAGATAAAACAAATTCATTAAGGATGGCTGAGTAAGGAGCATTAGCATATTGTCTCTTGAGACGCATCCTAATGGATATATGCACAAATTTATTCTTGATTTATGATCACATTTCCAAAAGAACTAAAACATAAAGATTCAAGGCAAAGCACCCAATGTTGAGAATAAGTTTGCTGGTTGCAGTCTAGCCCAACCTTGCTGTAGTACTTGGGCCATATCTCTGAAAATACATATCCAATATGTATGCAATTTGGTAGGTGTGTAGCTAACACAATTGGGTACAACTTTCATGTTCAAGTGGTCAGAAAATACAGACATTAAAAGGGCCAAAAGTGGGCTAGAAGAGAATCTGACTACTGCTGCAGTCCAGCCCGACTTTACTCTAGTATTTTGACCATAACTCACACATTACGTATCCAATTTGTCCACAATTTGTCTTGACGGAAAGCTAATGAAATTGTCTACAACTTTCGTGTTGATGAAGTCAGAAAATTCGGCGGTTTTCAAGACGATATGCAAGGATCAATTTCGGTGCACATATGGAATTCAAATTGTCAACTTTGTACAACTCCCTACCTAACAAGTTTGACAATTACCACACCAACCACACTTAATTGTATCTATAAATAGAGGGCTTGAGGGGTGAGTTAGGGAGTTTTTTGGGAGAGCTTTGGATAGAGCTTGGGAAAGCTTTGTTAGAATTCTACGAACTAGTAATGTTATTCTCTCTTTAGACATCTTGTATTTTTCATTTTCTTTCATAATATTATCATGTTTCTTCATCTTTCATTTCACTTTCTTCCCTTGATTATGGAGAACTAATCTCCTAATGCTAAGGTGAAAGGGTGAAACTCTTGGTATGAGAATAATAATTTATCTAACTCTTAATCTTAATGTTTATCTTTGATATTGTATTTAACTTCCTATTTCTTTTCTCATAATTATTTCTTAATGGCTGGTTTTATCATACCGCCGATATCTTGTTATGTTATTGGCTGGTTTTATTAGACCGCCTATCTCTTATTATTTTCATGGTTGGCTTTGCCGCCTACTTTATTTTATTTTACTATTGGTTGGGTTTGCCACCAATTCTATTTCATTTTATTTTGTTATGTTAATTAATTTTCTACCTTTCATTTTTTGCATAAGTTAATATTGTAAAATGTGAATTTTGATATATTGTAGACAATATAATGATTGGCACAATTTATGCTTGAATCCATTTACAAGTTATCTTTTGCATCTTTGTATTTTTAATCTTGTAAAGTGTGAACCTTGATACATTGTAGACAATTTTTGGCACAATAAATACTTGAATCACTCTTGATTTATTGTAGACAATATGGTGATTGGCACAATGTACGCTTGAATCCATTTTACAAGAATGTTTTAATTATTAGAAAGGAGGTAAATATAATTCACGTATAAACAAAGTTGAGCTTAAATTAACATATCATTCGATTAGAACTTTATTCGTGTAAAGATTCTAATTGAGTAATAAAAGAGTTAAATTTATTTTTATTCGATATACCAAGAGTGGATCCCCTAACCTTAGCATGCTTCTTTACTTTGAATACATCTTCATTTAATTTCCGTATATTAGTTCTTTGTGTAATTTGTTGAATACTCCTCTCACAAAACAAGACATCGGGAACTAGGTTAGAAATATTTATTTTGGATCTATATTAGAATTTTCTCTCAATTGGCAATCTCTGTGGGATCGACCTTGCATACCACTAAATCTATACTCCAATAGATTCGTGCACTTGCGAGTTTTAATTAAAACAACAACAGTTACCATGGTTTTTAAATTGTATATTAGTATTTTTTTTCTGAATTAAACATGATTGCAACTACTAAGTCTTTTGATTGGTGGTACAATTCTAGGGTAACGATTCATTTCTGTCATGACAAGAATTAGTTCAAAAATTATGAAATTGCTAAACAAGAAATATGGAAAAAGTACTTGGAAGAGGCAATGTGGAATTGCAATTTCGTTCGGGCAAGAAGTTGATACTGTAGAATTTTCTTCATGTTCCTAAAATTAGGAAGAATCTTTTATTTGCAAACATGTTATGTAATAAAGAGTTAAAGGTTGTACTAGAGTCTAACAAACTTGTAATCTCCAAAAAAAATGGAGTGTTTATGGGTAAGGTTTACTCTTGTGATGGAATGTTTAAGTTAAATATTAATAAGAATAATTCTATTTCTATTTATATTGCTCAACAACCTTTTTCTTTGTGGCATGGCAGATTAGGACATGTTAATAATAAAACTTTAAATTATGTGACAAAGCATAGTTTATTTTATGTTGAAATGATACTAATAGTAAGTGTGAGATTTGTGTGCAAGCTAAATCGACTAAAAAATCATTTCCTTTTGTACAAAGGAATTATAAATTTTAGAGTTAGTACATTCCTATATTTGTATAGCCAGTCTAGGGGTGAGCATAACCCGACTCACCCGGACTAATCTGCTTGAACTCGATCAAAAATAAATATTTCGGTTGCATTGAATCCAATTGACGAATTTAATCAAGTAAAATTTTTGAAAAAAATTGGGTTTATCGGTTTGGGTTGGGTTCAGGAGAGTTGAACCCGACATAACCGGACCCGACCAATAAAAATATATATAATTAAAGTTTAAGTTAAAATAGCTGGTAGTGCTTTGGCTAAGTGGTGAGATGCATCTAGTTTTTCTGTGGAAACTTACCTTCGAATCCTAAGTCCTAACAACCACCTAGGTTTTCTTTTCTTTTCTTTTTAATAAAAAATAAAACGATTTATTTTACCCCCATATAAAGCTGAAGTCTGAAACCCTTTGCTCAAACCCTCGTTTTGTCCTTGCTTCCTTGGCCCTTTGCCTCCCCAGTGTTCCAGAGACTTCTATAAGATTGGAATCGCAGCCTTCAACCTCCCTCTTCGTCTCTTAAAGTGTAGTATTCTTCTTCGTTCTTCCTCATCTCCATCATCTTTAGCAATCTCCTCTATCGTCTTCTTCGGTTCTTCCTCATCTCTTTACAGATTTAAGCTTTTGCTTTCTTTGAATGGTAAGAAATTTTTTAGGCTTTGATGTTCTTTTATTTTCTTTTAGTAATATCCTAGATCTGCCATTTTTGGGAAACAATTGATGCATTTAGCCTCCCTCTTCATCTCTCAAAGCACAGTGTTCTTCTTCGTTCTTTCTCATCTTAGTCATCTTCTTCGATTCTTCCTTATTTGGATGCAGATATGAGCTTTTGCTTTCTTTGAATCGTAAGAAATCTTGAGGTTCTTCTATTTTCTTTCAGTAATATCCCAGATCTGCCCTCTTTGGTAAACAATAGATGCATTAGTTGAATCGATTTCACTCATTTCCCTCTTCTTTGTGTAATATGATTTTGTTTCAATCTGATGACCCGTTATAACTAGCCCGAAGCATATGGAACCCGACTAAACCTGATTACTTTGGGTCACCCAAATTTACGGTTGGATTCAGATGAATTTTTGCAACTTGATCACTGTTTGGTCAAATTGAGTTTATGCCTTAACTCGACTGCTACACAGTCCTAAGCCAGTCTTAAACTTGGATAAAAGAGGAGGGTTTTGTTAGGCTAGCAAAAGTCAATGTAAAATTTTGTCAATTCTATATGAATATATTCTAATAGTTATGAATTGAATGGTATGTTAACTAGATGATGAAATAGATATTTTATTACTTTTTATAGCTAATCATTCAAGATATACACATGTATACTAGATGAAATTTAAAGATAAGGATTTTGAAATTTTTTATGCTATAAATCAACAGTAAAAAACCAAAAATAAAATAAAATTACTAAGAAGTGATAGAGGTGGAGAATATTATTTGTGACAACCCTAAAAATTAGGAGTACATAATTGGCATGGGTGCTAAGAATAATCTCATCCCATAAACTCCTAATATAAACATAATTTGAATATCTGTTGTAACATAACATTATATCATGTAGTAAAAACTACATATTTATATATATTTACATCTAATGTCTTTGTTCTTACTTCTACACAAGTCTAACTATCATTACTCAACATAACCATTTTACAAATAGAAACAGGGATCCTGCTTGTGATAATTAGAGCACTTTAGAGTAAATATAGACAAATGAAAAAAAAAATTTCACTAAAACAAGGTGGGGCACACCAAGAAGCGTATTAACTACTTACTTTGCAATAGGGAAATGACCATTTTCTATATCTTTATATGAAAAACATGAATAATAATAAAGTGAGTTGTATAGCTCAGTGAACATGTAACACATATTGTAATGGAATGGGACAAGCCAAGGCATCTATTCTTTATAATATACTTATAATCTAGAAGGAAAATTATATTAAGAAGTATAATATCATTAATAAGAATCTTAAAGATTTCAAGAATTTGCATAATGAAATTTTAAACCGAGGAAAGAACTACATTAAGAAAATTTAAATATCAAAACACTACAATATAACATATTTTAAATAAGTCTAGATATCAAAATTTCTAGCAAAGAGAACGAATTGAATATTTATAAAAAAAAATTCAATAAGTTTTAATAAGTTTTGTAACAGTGAAAGTAAAATAAATTAGATTAGTTTAGGTTAAAAGTAGTCAGGAGAATTTCATATGAGAACCATAATCTAGTTCCAAGCACAAAGAAAGGAAATGTAATCACTAATCTATCAGGCAAATAGCCATAATCCATTTGGTAAACGGCTTGTAATTTTTATTTAATCAACCATGTGTGTTGGTCAACACATGGGGCTAACATCACCCCTATTAACTAGGGTTCAAGGTGCACCAAACCTACCATCTATTGTTGTTAGCTAACAACATTTCTGGATAGGACTCCTCCACATAAAAAATAAAATATGAAAAATTAAATTTACATTTAAACAAAAATAAATGAAATTTCTATCCATCATTCTGTCCATTAATCAAACTTATACCAAGTTTGTGACATAGCTCTTTAAACATAAATTCCACAGGCCAACCATATTCCAAATCCATTTGTCAAAACAATATTCTTGCCAACAAACATGAAATTCTCATTTTCATAAAATCATAAATTGTGTACAATTTCTTAATTCACTGTATGAGTTCAAAGTTCCTAGTTATATCTCATTAAAATCATAGGTTCACTACATGTCAAAGTATTTCAGTTTTTTTTTGTCCTTATATATCCAATATAAAAAATAAAATATGATTTCCAAAGACCAACATTAATAATATGATCAAACTCAATAATAATTGAAATGATTTAGAACTCAATACTAATTTAAATTTCTACCTTTCACAAATTGATGAAAAGTGTATCAATTGATGCTTATCTTGCATACATAATGATCTAAATGAAGGATATTAAAATAGTGTACCTAACTAAAATTAATATTACATTTAGAAAAGTAAAACCATTTCCATAATTTAACAATTCCAAAAGTTTCAAAACAATCTCAATAACATATGGCATGTCAAATGTAATATAGAAATTAAGAACACAGTAAAATAGGTTATAACAGGTATTATCTACTCACAAAACGGTGGATCCAAAGTTGGTAAGCTCTTTTACACCTTTTTCCAACTTAATTTTGACAACATGAATCTCAAAATTAAGTCTGAAAGGTCCAAAAACCTAAGAAATGACTCCAAAATTGAAAAAAATTGATTCTAGGAAGTCGGTCAATGAAACAGAGCATTATTTCATGTGTTGCACATGCTAAGGAAGGGATTGCAAGTGGGCTTCACATGCTGCCAAAAGCTATGGTGCATGGGGCACGTGTGGTGGCTGTAGTGGTGTTTTAATCATAAAATTTTGGCTCTTGAGATTTTTTTCACCTCCTAAATCCATTTTTGGTGTTAATTTTTCATTTTGAGCACTCTAAATATAAGTTTCAAAACTCACATTCTATAAGGTTTTTTTGCTCTAAATTTCAATAGTTTTCCAGCTAGTTTTTGAGAAACTAATCAACCATCCTTGTAGTTATCATCATTCTAAATTTAATGGTGCTAATGTGTTGCAAATGGAGGTACAAAAGTGCTTAAGCCAAGATTTCCTAAATGTTAGAAAGGGAAAAATAATTAGAGTTCTTTAGGATTTTCTACCCGCTCTTGCAGAAGAAGACCTAAAAATATCTGAGGAACTAATTAGCTAATTCTTAGTTATTGGAGGATGCCCTTGAAAATTTGGCTATTTACACTTCTGCTCCAAAATTCTTCATATTTTCATTTTCACCATAAAAACTTTCAATCACCTCCTACACCTTTTAATCCTCTTAATAGGTCATATGAATACTCATAATCATCCATGTAAATATTCACAATAACCATGTGATAAATAAAACAAAATTTCCTAAATTAATAAAATCCTTTAAACTTAGTAAAATCCTTCCTTAAACTTAATAAAAATTCTTCTTTTAAATTTAGAGTTATCACATTCTCCCTTTTAAAAAAATTCCATTCCCAAATTTCACAACTAAAGAATAGATGTAAATTACTAACGTTATTGTTTAAACAAATGTGGGTACTTGGCACGCATATTATTTTCTACCTCCCAAGTAGCTTCTTTGTAATAATTATTTTGTCCAATTACTTTCACTATAAATACATCCTTTATAATAAATTTCTTCATTTGTCTATTTACTATAACCACTGGTTTCTCTTCATATGATAAATTGTTATCTAATTGAATCTCTTGGGGTTGGATAACATGTAAAGGATCTAGTAAGTACTTCTGTAACATGGACACATGAAACATTGGATGAACATTATTCAACTGAGATGGTAAAGCCAAATGATATACTACTGAGCCGATTCTCTCCATAATTTCAAATGGACTTATGTATCTCAAACTCAACTTTCCTTTCTTTCTAAACCTCATTATTGTAATAGCCCTAAAAAACCCTAAATAAATGAGAAACCATAAATTAAAAAAAAAATTAAAGGTAAGTGAGGATAATGAAAAAAATATAATCGAAAATATGTTTATTTATCATATTGTTTGAGAAGTTATGAAGGTAATATGAGGATTTAAGTTTTGGGGACAAAATGTAATTTCCTAAAAGTTGAGGGGTCAAAGTGTAAAAAACAAAAATTTGCAAGGACCTCTCTCAAAAATTAATTTTTTACAGAATGGTCTCCCTAACATTATTAAGAAATATGCAGAAGAGAGACTTAAGAAATTTAGACTCTTTCTCTCCCAAAATTCACTTTCTCTCTCTAAAAACTCTAAAATTTCTCTCTAGATTTCAAGCACTTTTAGACCTCATATTTCGACACCATTATTGCCAACAGATTCAGAACGACGAGAAATATAAATTTGTTCAATTAATTTCTAGAGTTTTGGCTAGAGATTGGCCGAAAAGTGGAGAAGAAACCCTAGGTGGGTAAGTTCTAAAACTCCTACTTTGAGTACTCAAATTAAAAATCTAACACCATAGATAGATTCAAGAAGTGGAAAAACCTTAGGATATGAAAATTTTCAGCCATCTAACAACTTTTTGTGCATTGTAAACAGTAAATTCAAGTGGCATAAATAGTGATTCCAGCGGTGAATAGTAATTTTGACTATGAGTAGTACACACAGTTGATCAGCATTAACCAAGCTCTAGAAGGCCAAATTATGAGATTCTGGAGTCATTTCCTAGGTTTTCAAACCATCAAGACTCATTTTTTAGGTCCATTTGATAAGATTTGTCTAAGAAAAATACATTTAGGGATATCCAACTTGGAACCTTGGTTTTGTGAGTAGATAATTCTGTCTATGACTTACTCTATGCTCTTTTTGAACTTTAAATGTATAATTGATTATGTTGACAAGTTATTTATACTTTTATATGTTTCTAAAATGGATTAAATTACCTAATTTGTTTACTATCTGGCATATAGTTCAAGAAGAGTATGATTTTGAAAAATAAATTTTTGAACTCATTGAATATGTGATTCTAAATGTATTTCTCATCATATTGTAAAGGAAATATATTGTGCACGTGGAATTGATATTTAAAGCAATAAGATTGCATTGGAAAAGGGCATGTATATGTGATAACCTTGATTGAGAAGTTCTGAACAAAGAAATTGTACTGATACTGAAAATTTTGAATTATATTGAAACATTTGTTTTGAACGATATGGCATATGTGCAAATAATGATTTATGTAGAGGAATCCTATTGGAAACACTGTTTGCTAATAGCAGGTAATGTTAGTCCTGGTGCACCTTAATACCTCAGCTAGTAGAGGTGCTGCTAGCCTTATGTGACGGCCAACACATGGAATATGATATGTGAAGGAGAGTGGGATGCCTCCTATCTAGACGAGATGTCGATAATATAATATGTGATTCTAGAGTATGCTCTGAATGCCACAAACAGGATCCTTACTTTTACTGTAATATATGTATAAAGACTTGGCGTGTTTATATGGTTATATTGGAAAACTTGTAAACGTATGATATTATTAAAATATGTGATATACTTGGAGCATGTATCCAATAAAATAAGGGTAAAGTTATTGACTACTCGTGATAATCGCGTTCCCTTACATTAGGAGCGTGTTAAGTTGGTATCAGAGTATTAGGTTTCCCTGTGGCTATCAGAGTAAAGAATTCTTTAGTAAAACCTTTAGTATGGATATGAGCTGAACATATTTATACTTTAGGTGCTACTAAGGGATTCTATAGGGTTTCAATTTTCTTTCTATTCTAAATTTGTTAAAGTTTCTAGTATAAGGTTGACTAAATATTATGGTATTTTAAAAAGGTATTTTGTTTTGTATAGCCTATGATGCCACCAAGAACTAAAGCGGTTGCTAGAAAAGTAATAGATCATGCAACCTCTATAGAAGAGTCTACACAATCTGTAATTCTAATATAAAGAGGCAATGGTAGAGGCTGACCTAGAGTAAGAGGTAGAGGTAGAGGGCGTGCACAGGGTATGAGATCCCTAAGACATGATGAATAGGTCCATGTATTTGATAGAGTCCTTGAGGAGAGAGTAGAACCCCTTCAAGATTCATATAATAGAACAACTGATATGATTGCTGGCATACATGTAAGTTTAGAGATATTGACTGGATTTATAGTAGAACAAGGCAGAAAGGATGGCCAACGACCAGAAAAAGCTCCTGAAGTGAAAGAACTAGAAAGACCAGTTGAACAAGAGGACAAATCTATAGAGATTGAGGTGACATTATTACAATTCCTAAAGCTAAAGCCCCTGACTTTTTCTGGGTCAAATATTCAGGAAGACCCACAAATATTCATTGATGTTATGGAATGAGTTCTTAGAGCTTTGGGGTGTTCCACTAGCAGATCTTTTGAACTAGTGTCCTTTCAATTATTATATGTGGCCTAAGTTTGGTTTGAGAATCTAGTACAAGGAAGAATAGTTACCTTACCATGAATAGAGTTGGATGAATTTAAGGAAGCATTTATAAATCGTATCCTACCAATGAGTGAAAGAGACAAGAGGTCCAGAGAATTTGAAGAATTAAGACAAACACCAAACATGACTATTTTTGAATATGATATGCACCATATCTGATTCCTAATGAAAAAGATTGAATTAAGAGATTTGTTTTAGGGTTGAAACGTCCATTGTTTAAATCGGTGGGTCCTTAGATGAAATATTTTTCAACTTATTCAGCAGTTGTGGATTGTACTAGAATGATAGAAACAAGAGAGCTAGTAGACATAGAAGGTCTAAAGAGAAGAAAAAGAGATTGAGATAGTAATATCTAGGCTAGTTATAATCCTAATGTAAGAGGACCAAGATTTTAGAATTCACAGCATTTAACTCAAGCAAGATCTGGTAGCTTCAACTAGACATTAATCAATATCAATAAGTAAAGAATGATTCAAGAGATATGAGACCCACTAGTCAACAAGATTCAAGACCGATTCCACTATATCCCATTTATGGTAAACCTCATACTCGATAGTGTCCCAAAGAAATCGATGCATGTTTTAAGTGTGGACAAATAGGTCATATGATAAGGAATTATATCCATAATTACAAAATTTGACTCAAGCATCAGTACAACCATATTCATCCTCTGCATCTATACCAGCACAACCAGTTAGAGCAACATCAATTCAAGCAAATAATGGTGGTACTCGTAGAGGATCAAGAAGTCAAGGCCAAGAACAAGCCTAAAATTGTTTCTTGACACGACAAGATAATCAAGCCTCAAATGCAGTGATAACAAGTACATTATCAGTATGTTCCCATAGAGCATATGTATTATTTGATCCTAGTTTTGCTCATTCTTATATGTCACCATGCTTTGCTAAGAAATTGGGTAGAGATCATACTAATTAAATTATCCTTTTATGGTTGCTACTCTATTGGAAAAATTCTTACCAGTAAATGATGTGTATAAATTGTGTGAGATTTCGATAAAAAAAATAAAGAGACTCTTATGGATTTGATAGTTTTAGACATGGTAAACTTTGATGTGATACTGGTAATGGATTGGCTGTCATCATGCCATGCCATTTTGGACTGTCACCTTAAGGTGATTAAGTTTAATATTTCCTAAGAATCTTCCTTCTTGATACAAGGAAATCGTAGTAAGGTACCCAGTAATTTAATCTCTGCTTTAAGAGCTCATAAGCTATTACAAAAAAGATGCTAAAGGTATTTAACAGTAGCCAAAGATGTTGAAATAAAGTACCTCAATGTAGAGCAGGTTCAGTGGTTAAAGAATTCCCTAATGTGTTTCTTAAAGAATTGCCAGTGTTACTCCCAGAACAAAAAATTGAGTTTGGTATTGATTTACTTCTTGGAACCCAACTTGTGTTTATATCTCCATATAAAATAGAACCAAATGAACTTAAAGAGTTGAAGAATCAATTGCAAGCTTGTTAGACAAGGAATTTATACGCCCTAGCACTTATCCTTGGGTGCTTCAGTTTTATTTGTGAAAATAAAAGATGGATCACTACGACTATACATAGATTACAGACAACTGAATAAGGAGATAGTACGTAATAAGTATCCATTACCTCTTATAGATGATTTGTTTGACCAGCTACAGGGTGCTTAATGTTTTTCGAATATTGATTTAAGATATAGGTATCATCAATTGAAAAAAATGGAGGAGGATATTCTGAAAACTACTTTTAGGACTCGGTATGGGTACTATGAGTTCTTAGTAATGCCATTTAGTTTAACAAATGCCCCCCCTGTATTCTTGGATTTAATGAATAGAGTATTTAAACCTTTATTTGATCAATTTATTATTGTATTCATAGATGATATCCAGGTATATTTAAGAAGTTCGAAGGAGCAAGAGCAACATTTAAGGATAACTTTGCAAACCTTAAGAGAACGCCAGTTGTATGCTAAGTTTTCAAAATATAAATTTTGGCTAAGTAGTGTTACTTTCTTAGGGCATGTGATTACCAAGGATGGTATTCAAGTTAATCTTAAAAAGGTAAAAGCAGTACAGCAATGGCCACGCCCTACCACAATTACAAAGATCTGTTGTTTTCTTGGTTTAGCAGGTTATTATCGTAGATTCGTTAAAGATTTTTCAAAAATTTTGCTCCTTTGACGAGATTGACAAAGAAGGGAATAAATTTTGACTGGTTAGATGAATATGAGAAAAGTTTTTAAAAACTTAAAGAATGTTTAACTACGGCGCCAGTATTGTCTATTCCCTCAGGTACCAGAGGTTACACAATATACTGTGATGCATCGAGAATTGGCTTAGGGTGTGTGTTGATGCAACATGGTCGAGTCATTACATATGCATCCAGACAGCTTAAGCCACATGAGCAAAATTATTCGACTCATGACTTAGAGATGGCAGTAATGGGTTTTGCTCTCAAAATTTAGAGGCATTATCTGTATGGTGAGACATGCAAAATCTATATAGATCATAAAAGCCTCGAATACATTTTTCAACAAAAATATCTTAAGTTGAGACAAAGACGATGGATAGAATTACTTAATGATTATGACTGCACAATACTATATCATCCCGGTAAGGCCAATGTAGTGGCTGATGCATTAAGTAGAAAGTCTATGAGTAGTTTAACTCATATCATAGTGGTAAGGAGGCCGTGGGTTAAAAAATGCATAAGTTGGAAAGTCATGGGGTAGTATTAGAAGTAAAGGAGCCTAGGATACTATTATCCCATATACAGTTTCAATTGTCTTTGGTTAGGCAAGTGAAAAAAAAATAGGAAGAGGATGCCAATTTATGCGAGAAAATTAAAGAGTTGAAGAATGGCAATGATGTTGAATTTACTGTTGATTCTGAAGGAATTATGAGATTAGGCAAGTAGTTGTGTGTACCTAATAAAGAAGAAATCAAGAAAGAGATTCTAGGGGAAGCCCATCAATCTACATATACCATTCATCTTGGATCAACTAAAATGTATCAAGATTTAAAAAAATTATTGGTGGAATGGTATGAAGAAAGATATAACTGATTATGTTTCTTGGTGTTTAACATGTTAACAAGTAAAGGCAGAACATCAAAGGCCTGTAGAGAAATCCTATTGGAAACACGGTTTGCTAATAGCAGGTGATATTAGTCCCGGTGCACCTTGATACCTTAGCTAGCAGGGGTGGTGCTAGCCTTGTGTGACGGCCAATACACGAGATAATAGCAGGGGTGGTACTAGTCATAAATTTCATGCTCAAAGTATCTGCTACAACATTAACTTTATCATGATAATATAATATGGTATAATAATAGTTTTTAAGCAATTCATCCACCTCCTTTGTCTTAGGTTAATATCTCTTCGTTAGAAGATATACTTAAGGCTTTTACGATATGTATAAATTTCACATAATTCACCATACAGATAACGTCTCCAAATTTTGAGAGCAAATACTACAACTAATATTTCCATATCATGAATGTGGTAGCTTTGCTCATGCTTCTTGAGTTGTCTAGATGCATATCCAATAACTAGGCTATACTACATTACTATACAACCAAATTCTACTTTGAATGCATCATAATACATTATATACCCTCTGGTACCTGAAGGAATGGTTAAAATTGGTGTTGTGGTCAAACATTTCTTTAGCTCCTACAAAACTTTTTGCAAGCATTGACTATTCAAATTTCACTCTGTTCCTAGTCAATCTTGTCAAATGGGTAGAAATTTTAGAAAAATCTTTGATAAACCTATGATAATAGCCTACTAACCCAAGGAAGCTATAAATCTCAGTAACAGTGGTAGGGCGTGGCCATTGTTGTATTGTTTTCACTTTCTTAGAATCAACTTGAATGTCATCTCTAGTAATCAAATGCCTAAGAAAGATAACACTATTAAGTCAAAATTCATATATTTTAAATTTTGCATACAATTGGTGTTTCTATCAAATTTTGTAAAATCATTCTCAAATACTGCTTGTGCTCTTCTGAGCTCTTTGAGTATAATAGAATATCACCTATGAATACAATGATGAATTGATATAAGACAGGATTGAATACTTAATTCATTAAATCCATAAATTCTACTAGTGTATTTGTTAAACTAAATGACATTACAAGAAACTAATAATGCTCATATTATGTTTTAAAATTAGTTTTGGGAATGTTTTCCCTCTTTATTCTTAACTGGTGATAGCCTGATCTCAAATCAATCTTTGAAAAACACAAAGCCCCTTGTAGCTTATCAAACAGATTATCTAGGTGAGATAATAGATACTTATTACTTACAGTCACCATGTTCAACTATCTGTAGTTTATGTATAAACGCAATGACCCATATTTCTTTTTCACAAAAAGAATTGGTGCACCCATAGGAGATGTACTAGATCAAATAAAAAATTTATTAAAAAAATTTTGTAATTGGTTCTTCAACTTCTTAACCTCTATAGGTGCCATTTTTTATTGTGGTATAAATACTGGTTGGGTTCTAGAGAGTACATTAATATCAAACTCAATTTCTTACTCTGGAGATAATCTTAGTAATTCTTTTGGAAGTACATCGAGTACTTCATTAACTATCAAAACTTTATCTATAATGGTAAATTTCATATCAATATCTATAATTATAGCTAAATATCCTTAGCGTCCTTTTTTGTAATAATCTACTAGCTTCTAAAGTAAAAATCAAATTACTTAGTGCCTTACTATAATTGCCTTGAATTAGGAAATAAAGCTTACTTGGGATGTCAAGCTTAATCACCTTAAGGTGGAAATTCAATATGGTAATGCTACCCAATCTATACCAAGTATCACATCAAAATCTGTCATATCTAGCACTATCAAATTAGCTAAAGTTTCTTTGTCTAATACTAAAAATTTCACATGACTTGGACATATTTTCCACTAAAAGGAATTCACCAACAAAATTAGCAACAATAAAAAGATAATCTGATTTGAGAGGATCTTTACCTACTTGTTTAGCAAAATAAAGAAATACATTTGAGTGGGTAGAATTAGGATCAAATAATACATGTGCTTTATAGGAACTAACTAATAAGGTACTTGTCATCATAGCATTAGGCATCTTGTTGCGTCAATGCAAAGACTCATGCTTGACCTCGACCTGCTTGACACTATCCTTGGCCTCCTAATCCTCCTTCTACTCTCTCACTTCTTATTTGGCTAGGTACCGCTTTCATTGTGGTAATGTGTTGTTGCAGGTATACAAAAAATAATTAAATGCCTTACCATTTAAAACTAACTTATAGTAGTAGGAGTAAGGGTCAAATCCACAAAGAGTAGTAGATGATGTTTATGCTTAAGTGAATAAAGAGAAGGATTGAGTATTAAAAACAAAAAATAAACAGCTTAAATAAATTATAAGAACAGTAAGAAATTTAAGAAATAAGATAGGTATTGGTTAAAGTCAACTTCCACCATCAGAATTATACCCCTAATTATTGATTCTTATAATTCAATTTACATTTGAATATCTACTGTTAAAATCAAATCCAATCATTCCTTATGTTTAGTTAAAAAGAAACTAGAAAACTAATTAACTTTAATTATCAAACAATCTTATCCACACGTCTAAGATTCAACTCAATAATTGCAACAGAAACTAGAAAGATCAATAAAGCTAAATAACTTGATTGCACACAGTTGGATTCAACCTAATCAATTATGCTTAATAGAGTTAATAATCACTGACGCAGCAAATTATTAATTCGAGTTGCTTAATAAATTAAAGGAATCAAATAATTTTAGATTTGATATTTAATTTAGCTATAGATTGAAACAATTAGTAAACTAGTAGACCTCCCTAGCAATCAAATGAATTAATCATAAGATAAGGAATAAAAAAAATTGATACTCAAATTATGAAATGAATAATTAAAACATAAAACTTGATATAAAGTCATATAATATGATGGTTCTATTTACTTGGACAAACTAAATAAAATTAGCCACATAGAGCCATATAAGCTAAAAAAAGATGAAAGGATGAAGAAAGAATATGATTAGAGATAATTATATGCCCTTTGATTCCTCGACCGTCTATTTATAATTAAGATAAGCTATCATACTTCTAGGGTTAGTCTGACCTACTTTCTCCCATTAGAGTTGGTGTCCAACTCAATTTCCATTTTTTCATGTTATTAATTTTTCAAGCTTATTGGTGTAGCTTTATGGTGGCGGTTATTCTGCAGAATCTATCAAAACATAAAACAAAAAAGTTGTAAATCTTTGTCTTAAGTTTCCATAGCATCTTGAATCACTTTATTTAAAGCTAGAATGAGAGAGTTATGCTCAAATTAGTGAAGCAATGTTAGGGTGTCTTGAATTTTCTTCTTTTTCTTGAATTTCTTCAATTTGTCTCTTTTTTTCCACTTTCTCATTTCCTATAAGGAAAAACATAAAATTAAACTAAGTCCTAACATATTTCACTTAAAAACTAACAAAAATAAAGCTTAAAGGTACTAAATTTATGATTAATTATACACATATCAAATATCCCTAAATTCAACATTTTACTTGTCCTCAAGCAAAATAAAATCTAAGAACAAGAATCAAACAAATTAAAGATATGTAGTGAGTGTCATCATAATAAACTTTTACTTGAGAGGAAAATGAATTATTTCTCAAGAAAAATTTCAAAAATATCACAATCATATATAAGCTCAACTCAAATGTAATATATATCCCATCATCTTGAATCTTAAGTGTGTGTATGTGTCCTTAGATTAGTTAATTTTCTACACTAAGATGAGTTTATATATCCCAAAAAATTTAAATTGTAAATCTCTAATCAACTAATTTTAGGAACTCTATAGACTTATTTTTCATTTCACTCTCCACTAATGTAGGCTATACACTACACCTAGGATCAAACAAACTTCATTAAGCTTGTAATGCGGCTAGAATATAGGGTAGGATAAATGATATAATTTTAAGCTCAATCATCTAATGGCACATGATTATTCTAATTTTTGCCTTGAGCTTTTCTAAGGTTTAAGGAATTTTCTCTCAAACTCATTTTCATGCTTCATTCTTTCTAGTGAAATTCAATCATGTTTTCTTTCTATTTATTTTTCCTTATTTTTCTCTGTTTCCACTCACTATATATACTTTCTTTCCTTCTTAATTTTCATTTTTCTTTCTTAAATTCACCCTTCCTATCACGTTCCAAGTTTGTGACCACCACAAAATGAGGATTTCTCTGTATTCCATTAGCTTAACTGTCACATTCTAAACCTAGAACTCGTTAGTTACCTTGATTTAATGTATGAATTCATTGCCACTTATAAAATGTTAAGCGCATTTAACAAATAAATAAAGATCTAGTTTCTTAAAACAAATTACCTTTTTCATTTCTTACTTCTTACTATATATATATAAATATAATATATATATATATATATATACACACACACACACACACACACACACATTATACATTTTTACTTATGCATTAGAAATAGGGATTTTACCTATGGTAATGGAGCATACACTAGAATACTACAAAGATACCAGAAAATAAAAGAAAAAAGCCCGAGAACAATTTGGACTCACCAAAGATAATCTAACCTCTTTTGCTCTTGATATACTTCTCTTCAACTAACTAAAAAACATATAAAGAACGTAATTAGTCTTGCAACTCAACGAGTAAATAACACATTTATAACATGTAAAAAAGCTCACCTATTATTAACCTTAATATATCCCTAAACTACCCAGATAAAATAAGTTTAACTTATCAACATATTCCAACTTACATTGTCCATACATTTCTCTAGCCATACTGCATAAAATAGTTTAAGCATTTCTTCTTCTGAATAAACATATAGCTATTTTAACTTGACTGGTCTTTTCCTTCTCTAACTAAACATTTCCTCACAACATAGGAATTCATATGAAACATTGCTTTTGAGTCAAATCATAATTTTCTTTGAGGATCAATGATGCTATACTATCTCAATTAAATTTTAGACATATATACCTTTTACAATCATTTCTTAGACATGCTTTATTTGTTTTATTTATTTATAGTTATATGCGCGCACACACACATGTATGTAATCATATGATCACAGTTTCTAAATTTTAAGGTTAATATTTATTCATCTAGCAGTCATACTTTTATGGGCTAAAGTTTTATTACATTACCATCCATTATTAGCTAAGTATATTTGAATTAAAATTTTACTTGGTTTATTAAGATTTTATTTTTGTGTTACTTATTATTGTATTTAAGAATAGTATTCCATATTATAACCATAGAACCCTTTCCCAAAGCTGTGATTCTCTCGTACTTTGTTAATGTAGGATCTGCTTAGAATCAACACCTTTACACCCTCGTTAAGGTTTGCCCCACCACTGTTCAAGAGGACATACAAAGTGGCCCTGGTATGGTCTATCCCAAGCATATAGCAGGAGATGGGTAAATCACCACAAAACATGTCCAAGCACACAACCTAGTAAGGGTAAATCACCATGTACCCAAGCACACAACCTGGTAAGGGAAGGTTACCAGATGCCCAAGCACATAGCTTGGTAAGGGAAAGTCACCGTATGCCCAAGTACATAGTTTGGTAAAGGAAAGTCACTACATACCTAAGAACATAGTTTGGTAAGGGTAAATAACGACATATTATGGGTAGTTAGGCAGAATTCATCTGACTACAAGAAGAGAACACCTCAACTCCGTAATCTTATTTATACCCTTACTTGCTAGGGTAATTAAGGTGCACCATGGTTAGCTACCTCTGTCGTTAGATGACAATATTTCTGAAGAAAAATCCTTTAAAAACTATTATTATTATTTAATTAGATATTCATTTGGTTATTAGTTTATATATATATTCATTCTTTCTTACAATATTCGTATAAATTTTATGATTAGTACATTTAATTTAAACTCATTCTACTTATAGTTCATGATAGACATGGGTCGGGATAAAAATATATTGTTGATTTCCACAGAATCTAGCATGTCAACCACTACGAACATAAATGTCCCATGAAATTTTCCATATCCATTCATCTCATACTCAAGCATAGTATCATCCTTAGATCCACATCATATCATGTTCACATCATATGTATATACTAAAGGGTATCATGCATTTCATTGCATTATAATATTTTTCCTGAATTGCTACATTTCCAACTAGACATAATAAACTCTATTTTTCCATCATTCACATATTCATCATTTAGCACCCAGACATAGTTATAGATGAAAAGTCTTTCATACACATTTTGAATGTTATTGTATAAGTTATCATATACTATAAAAGTTTCAATATAAATAATCATATATAATTTGAAATTTAACTTTATTTATATACCCTTTTTTTCATATAACCTAATAAACCCCTTTGTAACTCTTTTCCTCAAGACCTTAAGTTTATTGTCACCTAAATTTTCAATATCTAGCGACCCATTAGCCATAATCCAAATGATCATATTCCTGAAACATAATACCTTAAACACCATTCCTATCTTTACGACTCGTAATGTGCATCTAGACCACTAGTATGATTTTGTATAACTCATTTAACTTATATTAAGAATATTTACATATATGCATACATGTGTGTGTGTGTGTGTGTGTGTATATATATATATATATATATATATCTGTGTGTGTGTAGGATAACCCTTCATGTTCATTCAATCAAATATCTTTCCAAATCCTTTATCATGGACCATTGAAGCTTTTATTCACATAGATTATTATTTCTACACATCGTGGATATGTGTCTTCATGCTTACTCTTAGCCATAAACCATGTTATGCTAATGCTCTTAAGCACATTTGTTTTAGAGTTCTCCTTACACAATTAAAGTCAAACTTTGCATAGAAAATTATGCATTCATACTTAAATTGTTCAATTCTCCATTCCCAAGGTACCCCTCCACCAAAGGAATCTTTATTATTTAACTATACAAGCTCTCTTGAATTCTAAAATGTCTAATAATCCCTAACCATTCATACATAAATCTCAGTAAACATTGTAACATCATTCTTAACCTTGCATCTATGTGTGTGTGTGTGTGTGTGTCTCTCTCTCTCTATATATATATAATGCATCGTTCATTCCATAATATCATATTATTAATATGAAATTCTTGAATGTACTGATTCGACTATAATTCAACAACTCTTAACCCATATAATATATGAAAGTATTGCCTTAATTATTTCAAACATGAGCACAATGCACCCCCACTAATTTCTTTATCTCGCTTTGCCAACTTTCAAGTCAATCTAATATATCTCAAAATCCTCTTGTATACTAATTTCCTATCACTTGCTATCTCCAGGAAATTAATCATATGTTCACATATTCTTTCCCTAAGCCAACCAAAATCATGCATCATTCAAGACAAAATTTTAGCATAACAAATAAGCTAAAAATTAATATCACATGTACACATTTCATAGCATAAAAATTTATATTTAAACTATAGCTTTTCTTCATGCTATAATTTTTACTATTTACTCACAAATTTTGAGCTTTATCTGAGATAGCTTTTTTTTTTCTTTTTCTTCGAATAAAATTGGTCATCAACACCTCCAATTTATGCACTTCAACTTGATAGTTTTAGATTACATAAATATCAACTTTGGGTATTGTTCATGCACTGTTCATTGAAGAACATTTCACACAATTTAGGCACCAAATCATGTTAGCTTGCCATGAAATTCATCATACATGTAATACAATATGTTATAAAAAAACTCATAACTTAGTATGTTAAGAAAACACCAAAATTGCAAGATTTCTGAAATTTACCTAGGTTGGCTACAAAATTAATGTAGCTTTAGTTTGCTACTATTTTCTTGCAATTTTGCTACCATAAATCCTCAAATCTTCATGTATATTACTTAATTAAGGAGTCTTGATGCTTGGTTGTTGAGGATTGAAGGCATGGAATGAAAGAGCAAGGGATTTGGGGATGGAAAATAAAGAAGATGCTTTCAGCAACTTCCTACGTAGTTAAAGGGAGGGAGAAAGCAAAGAGAAATGAAAAAATAAAAATAGGGGCAAAATTGTCATTTAAAAGGTGTTTTGGGAAATTTGATAAATTGCATGGCCAATTTGGGGAAGTCTGATAAACCATATTTTTATTAAATAAAAATTCAAAAAATTTCCATCATCAAAGTTTAATGTATAAAACTTATTTTAACACTTTCCACGTATAAAATTTCTAAGATCCCAAAATATACTTTTGATTATAAATAGGATTTCCTTCATACCTTAAAATCATAAATTTCTTATTAATAATAATATAGAACATATTTCTTTTTAAGAAAAAAAAAACATTTTATCCAAAACATACTCATTAAAACAAAGTTTTCCATTTAAAGAAAATACAAGGTATTACACTTCCACCCTTTTGATAATAAAACCCTAAATAATTTTTCAAAAAATAATAATGTAATGAGTGAATAGGATAAACATTTTTTAATTTGGCTCAAATAATATATAGGTATATAGAAGAAAGGATTAATCATACTCAAATGTGGGAACTAGAGATACAATCATACCAAGGTAACTTGAAAAGGCTCAATTTATCAAATAATGCCTAAATCATCTCTAAATAATAATGGAACTCTAGTATTTCACCTTAAGTAGCATTTAAATAAGTTCTAGAGTTCTATTGAGAACATAAAATATTTTTAAGTTATATAAATCTTATCTAAGTAATAGAAAAATTAAATACCTAAGGTTTATGTGCATAAAATATTTCAGACTTCTCAAGTTAGAATATAAATTTCATACGAGTCAAATTTACACATAAATATGATTTTTCTACATTTTTCACGAGTTAAAAATTATTAATCAGTCAAATCATTGGTTGTTAGTTAAAAAAATCAATTAAAACATAAATTAAATATATTTACACAACCACAATTTGATAAACGCAATAAAAGTGTAATGATAGTGAAAATCAAATAATCGATGCTCAATTTTCAATTCATTTAATCAATCAGTTAAAATTTCAATTTTAGTATAGTCTAGGTAACAATATTTAGATTTCATCTCCCACACCCAAACTCAAATGTTACATTTTCTTTAATGTAAAAATAAAGATAAAAATAAGGATGGGAAATAATGTGAGAAAAACATGAGTTAAGTGTAACTCGCTAACATCCTTTTTATTTTTTGAGACTATTGGCTAAGCGTCACGATGCTAATGCTTCTGGAATTTGGGGTAGCTGTCCTAAATTTTTGGTACTATGGTGCTAGAACTCTTGGGTTTTTGTATTAGTTGTAGTACTTTTGGCACCGCAATGTTGGAATGTTACAATTGTAGTGCTAATGCTCATGGGTGTTTGGGAATTCTATTGCACTTGCTGGTGCTACGACGGTGAGATGGTATTGCCATGGTTTTGGACCCTAAATTTTTTTTCATATTTTCTAACTTTTCACTTCCTTTTCTTATATTTAAATATACAAAGAAAAATCTTGTTGGATTGCCTCCTAGCTAGTGCTTTTATTTAATGTCGTTGGCTCAACTTAAAGCTCCTCTATCTACTTAGAGAGGATCCTTGAAGTCTAATTTAATTTGTGGTAAAAAGGGTGGTGCCAATTTTGGAGGGCTGCCTATACTATGGTAAACATGTCAAGGGTAAAATAGGGTTCTAGTCTAGTGAGGACTTAACTTACTTGGAAAAAACCAAAGCTTTGCATGATATTTGGCATCATTTTCAATTTCATAATTATGAGCCTCAACTAATTTGGATAGTGGCTTTCCTTGGTCTTTAAGTATGTTATGATGCTTCGAAGGGTCAATTTCTTTAGGATTAGGAGCTCTCCCTCATTTGACTAACTTGTTCCTTTTTAGGAAAAGCCTTTTTCTACACGGTGTCATAAACTCCTTGGAGATTATCATTGGGGTGGTTCTCCAAAATTTGCATGTTTTATGATGCTAGGTTTTTCCTTGATTCTTGAAAAACACAGGTAGAAAGGTTACATTAGAGATTGGTAGATTGATATGAAGTTCCTTACTTAAGTTTCGTAGAATTTGAGCTTTTTTTTAATGTAGTCTTAATTTTCTATGCTTCAACAATTAAGTTTTCTCATCAACCTCTTCTTCAATAGTCATAATGGTGGCAGCTTCCAATTCATCCTCTTCAAGCAGAGAATCATGCTACACTAATTGCTTAACCACGTTAATGAAATTGGCTGAATGTAATTTAATGCCCTTACCTTGAGATATATTATAATCATTAGGGGTGTTTGTGCTCTCCTTTTCATAGTTTATAGCCACAAGTATCTTTGTTATTAGAATTGCAATCTCCTCTTCATCTTTTAGCATGATTTTGATTGATTTTTCATTTAGCACTATTGTTATTTTAAAGGATGTGTCCTTTAAACTTTCAACCTCCAACTGACTGAATAAGGTTATGGTCTAGCTCACAGGGTTTTCCTAATGTTGATTTCTAACCCCGATCTCTTGTTGAAATTGTTGCTTCTCCTATTGCATTTTCAAATCTTTAGTGGCAAAATAATTAACAATTTCTTCAAGAGACATACTTGACTCTGGCTGCTAATATTCTTGGCAATATGTATGTGGCTTTCCTCGGTCTTTAAGTATGTTATGATGCTTTGAGGGTCAATTTCTTTAGGATTAGGAGTGTTCCCTCATATGACTAACTTGTGCTTTTTTAGGACAAGCCTTTCTCTACCCAATTCCTTAAACTTTTTGGAGATGATTAGTGGGGTGGTTCTCTAACATTTGCATGCTTTGAGATGCTAGGTTTTTCCATGATTCTTGAAAAACACTGGTAGGAAGTTTTTCATTAGAGATTGGTAGATTGATATGAAGTTCCTTACATGAGTTTTGTAGAATTTGAGCTATTTTTAATGTAGCCTTAATTTTCTATGCTTCAACAATGAAGGTTTTCTCCTCAACCTATTTTTCAATAGTTAGAGTGGTGGCAGCTTCCAATTCATCCTCTTTAAGCATAAAATCATCTTGCACTAATTGCTCAACCACATTAATGAAATTGGATTAATGTAATTTAGTGCCATTACCTTGAGATATATTATCATCATTAGGGGTATCTGTGCTCTCCTCTTCCTAGTTTATGGCCACAAGTATCTTCGTTACAGGAATTTCAATCTCCTCTTCATCTTTTAGCATAATTTCAATTAAGTTTTCATTTAGTACTTCTGTTATTTTAGAGGATGTATCCTTTAATCTTTTAGCCTCTAACTGACTGAATAAGGTTGTGGTCTAGCTCACAGGATTTTCCTAATGTTGATTTCTAGCCCTCATCTTTAGTTGAAATTATTGCTTCTCCTATTGTATTTTCAAATCTTTAGTGGAAAAATAATTGATAATTTCTTTAAGAGGCATACTTGATTCTGGCTTATGATATTCTTGGCAATATGAATATATTTGAGCCTGATATGCTTATGGGGTTTGATAAGTGCGATATCTCCAATTGGGATTATATGAGTTTGGGTAGGGATTATACCTTACTTGTGGTAGTTTAGGAAAACTGCTTGCCTTATTGACCTATTGGAAGGGCCTTTCATGATAATTTAGGTACCTGCCAATAGGATAACTTACTGCCAAATGATTCTCATAGATCATCATTGCTTCCATCATTCTTGTCAAAAAAGTAGTAATTAGATCAACTACTTATTGCTCAAGGAGAGAAAGATTTACCTCAATGACATGCCTTGCTAGTGTGGCAAGCCTAGTGTCAAATTGAAAAAAAAATCTCTTCTTTTTGGATAAGAAGAAGCAAAATAAAATTAGAATTCACAAAAGAAAAAAAAATCAAATTGACAAACTCCCTAGCAATAGTGTCAAAATTTGGTAACGTGTTGTCGCAGGTGTACAAAAAATAATTAAATACCTTATCCTTTAAAACTAACCTATAGTAGTCAGAGTTAGAGTTAAACCCACAAAGAGTGGTAGATGATATTTATGCTTAAGTGAATAAAGAGGGGGATTAAGTAATAAAGATAGAGAATAAACATATGAAATATATTAAAAGAATAGTAAGAAATTCAAGCAATAAGATAGGCATTAGGTAAAGTCAACTTCCACCATTAGAATTATACCTTTGATCATCGATCCTTATAATTAAATTTACATTTGAATATCTACCATTAAAATCATATCCAATGCTTCCTTATGTTTAGTTAAAAAGAAACTCGTGAACTAATAACCCTAATTATTAGACAACCTTATCCATGTGTCTAAGATTCAACCTAATAATTGCCATAAAAACTAGAAAAATTGGTAAAGCTAAATAACCCAAGCACACATGGTTGGATTCAACCTAGTTAATTATTCTTCATACAGTTAATATTCACTAACATAGCAAATCATTAATCCTAGTTGCTTAGTTAATTAAAGGGATCAAACAATTTTGAATTTGATATTTAATTTAACTATAGATTGAAATAGTCAATAAGCTAGTAACCTTTCTATCAATCAAATGAATCAATCATAAGATGAAGAATAGAAACATAGTAGATACTAGAATTATAAAATGAATAATTAAAACATATAAACTAATTTCACAGTGTCAAATAATCTGATGGCTCCATTTACTCAGAACAAATAAATAAAAATAGCCACACAAGGCTATAAAAACTAAAGAAAGATGAAAAAAATGAAGAAAAGAAGAAGATTAGAGATGCACTTTGATGCTTCCTTGGCTGTCTATTTATATTTAAGGTAAGCTAATAGGATTCTAGGGTTATTCTAACCTAATTTCAACCAATTGGAGTTGGAGTCCAACTTAAATTCTATTTTTTTTCATGTTATTTATTTTTCAAAGGTATCAGCAAAACACTACAATGGTGGTTTTCCACCCCTGTGGAGATAGGTATTCTATAAAATAAGCTAAAACACAAAATATAAAAGTTGTGGCTATTTGTCATAACTTTTCAAAACCTCTTGAATAACGTCATTTGGAGCTCAAATGAGAGAGTTCAAATTAGTGAAACAAGGTCAAGATGCCTTGAATTTTCATATGTTTCTTGAATTTCTTCACTTTTTCTCCTTTTTTCACTTTCTCAATTTCTACCCAATAAAATGTAAAATTAAACTAATTCCTAACATACTTCACTTAAAAACTAACAAAAAAAGCTTAAAGGTACTAAAGTTATGATTAATTATTCACATATCACACCAGCTATGCTACCTTTGTTGTTGGTGGTAATGTTGGCTATACCGATCCTTGGCTTAAACCACATAGCCGTAGACACTCACTTTTTATATTCCCTACTTGTTTACAATGAAAACAAACACCCAACTTCTTCTAACACTATCTTAATTGAAAATTTCCATATGTAGGGCATGGTGATCTATATTGATGAGTTGGTCTTAGTCGCTCTTGATTAATTAGTTTAACACCGCTTTGAATTGATCTCTATTTATTATCAGTAACATATGCTTGGCTTAAAGCTCTAGACTTTATTTGTATTGGTCATTGCTGACTTTCATGTCTAGGTCCCTTAGCAACAGGGCTAGGCCCACTATAGGAACTACCTACATAATCTCTTTTTCTTTTCTTATGGTTTTCAATCTTAGCTAATTCCCTATGTTTAACCATTCTAACATAATCCACTACAACAGCATAAGACTGAAACTACTTTATTTATGGTGCCACTGATTTAAATAAAAAACATATTAGTCTTATGATAAATCTCTTAATTCTTTCCCTTTTAGTATGGACCAAGTATGAGGCGTATAGGACAATTACATGAAGTAGACATAATATATTGTAACCATCATATTTGATGTTTACTTTAGCTCTTCAAATTTTAGCTTATGTACCCCTAATTCTTTCAAGTAGGAAGTATCCATAAATGCTCATCTAAATTCCTCTCACTCCAATGGCAGTGCATTTGTTGCTCTTCCCCTTATTAAGGTATTAAACTAGACTTAGGCCATATCAGGTAGGAAGTATTCCATAAATGCTCATCTAAATTCCTCCCACTCCAAGGGCAGTGCATTTGTTGCTCTTCCCCTTATTAAGGTATTAAACTAGACTTAGGCTATATCTGATAGTTGAAAATATGTTAATTCTACAAATCTCCTGTTAGAACACCCAAAAGCTTTGAAAATATTTTCGACTACATCAATGAATTGTTGTGGGTCTTCAAGAATACCTGATCTTATAAAATTAGGTGGCCTCAACTTCATAAATTGTGATAATGTTACATCAATACCAATTACTTGAGGTTTATTCTCCAGGTTAACTAGCCTGGTTTGACCTTGTGCAACAGTAGCAATCTCTGGCTGTTGAGGACCTTTTTTGCCATATTTTACTATTAACCCTACAATAGTTTCCTTGGTTATCTGCAATCCCTATATCCTTGTAACCATTTCAGCCATAATTCCTCTTTAGGGAGGGGAAAGTGTTGCTTCATCCTTAAAGTTTTTGTCATGATCATTGTCGTGCATACTCTATCTCAAAACTCTAGTCACCCTCTCATCTCAACTACATCTCCTAACTATCCACTAGGTCAACTTCTATCGTTGCCTTTAAGATTCAAAATTGCATATTAGCATATGCCTTAGTAGATGGCTCACGATCTATAACTCCTCCAACAGTTGCTCTTGTTCTTGATGGTATCTTTATGCTATTCAAGCAAATACAATTCAAAATATTTATCAACATTTATTCCATGTTGAACCAAAAGAAATTGACTCTGAATGGAAAGAATTTGGACATCCTACAGAACCTCTGACAACACCTTGACTATAAATATGTCTCGTTTAAATCTATATTCAAGGTCCTACTCAAGAATTATTTACTATATTATACCACAGAGAAACTTAAGTCTCTTATACCAGTTTTGTCGCAATCCCAAAAGTTAGGAGTAAATATGTGGCAGCAATGTTGGGAATAATCCTATCTAGTACCATTTTAACTTACTACAAACATAATTTGAATGTCAAAATAATATACTAAAACTATGAAAATAAATTAAATTAAATTAGTTTAGGTTAAAAATAGTCAAGAGGATTCTAAATCAGAACCATAATGTAGTCCCAAGTACACAATAAGGAAACGTAATCACCAATATATCATGCCAACAACCTATAATTTCTATTCAATCATCCATGTTAGGGATGTACATAGGTCAGGTATGGTCAGATTGAGGTCTAAACTCAACCCCATAGAATAGTGGTCAAGTTGTGAAATTTTAATCCAAACCCAACTGTGATCTCATATGACCTAAACGAATCAAGTTTGATTGGGATTTAATGCTTCATTCGGGTCACAAGTCACCCGTAGCACACAACTTGGCATCTTTGAAGAAGAGTGGAGAGGATCAAACTTCAGATGAAGTTAGAAGTAGAAGTGTAAAACTATAGAACCTGATGAATCTATAAAAGCAAAGTAAACATATTGATGAATTTAACAAAGAAAAGAGAACATATTGAAGATGAGGAAGAATTGAAGAAAGGAAATTAATCGTGATAGGGCTTAAAAAGAAACTGGACAAGAATGAATGGGAAGAAAACCAAAAAAGTTAACAATTGACCAAGAACGTGAGGGGTTGTGGATTGACATGGATGAGAGGTAAATTATGTGCTTATTTGGCAGGTTGAACATAGACGGGAAAAACTTCCTCTGAGGAAGTCTTCTAACATACTCGTATATAGTAGAAAGAGAATTAGGTAACAAAGGTGAGGAGCGAGGGCTAAACTTTCACACTTCTCTTTATGTAGCTATGGAAAATGACATTGTTTCATGTTTTCTTTTTTCTTTTTTGTATAAAAGAAAAAAAGAAAACTTAATGTAGCTGCCATAACTCTCCATGGTAACAACCTTTTCCCCTTACCATTAAGCCATATTTACAATCTTATCTTAATTTTAATTTCATTTTTATATGTTTTATCGGCTGAGTCAGGTTACATTGGGTCAAATGTCTTGAAATCAAATCAAGTCGATAAACCCAAAATTTTACAAAAAATAATCCATTCTAACTCGTAGACACAATCTGCTCCACCTAATGTGCTATTTTCTAGCTAGGTTGAAATGGTTTCATTCAGGTTGTTTGGGTTATGTACACACCTAATCCATAAGTGTTGGCCGACACACAAGGCTAATATCACCCATGCTAATTAAAGTTCAAGGTGCACCAAGACTAGCATCTACTATTGCTAGCTAACATTAAATCTGAATAAGACTCCTCCACATAGAAAAAAATATATGGAAAGTTAAATTTACTTTTAAATAAAAATCAGGGAAATTTCTATTTATCAATATCTCCATCAATCATAATTATACTAAGTCTTTAACGTAGCTATTTAAACAAAAATTCCATAGGGTAACCATATGCCAAATCCATTTGTCAAAATAATATTCTTGCCAATAAGCATAAGATTATCGTTTTTGTCAAATCATAAATTATATATTGCTTCTCAATTCACCATATAATACAAAATCTTAGTCTCAATACAGCTCATCTGTCATAAATTACCCAATCAGGGTTGATCATATATACATGCCCTTTCTCGAGGCAATCATATAGCTCATAATTCAATTCCACGTGCATAAATATTCACTTTATCATTTAATGAGAAATACATGTGAAATTAGATATACCATGAGTTCAGAAATCTATTTTCAAATTTATACTCTTCTTGAACTATATTTCAGATTGTAAACAATTCAAATAATTTAATCCATTTTAGAAACATAAAAATATAAATATTTTATAAACATAGTCAATTACACATTTAAAGATCAAGAAGAGTATATAGTAAGTCATAGAAAGAATCATCTACTCACAAAGTTAGGGTACCAAGTTGGACAACCCCAAAATCCACGTTTTCGGTCTAAATTTAGCAAAATAGACCCCAAAAATGAGTTCAGAGGGTCCAAAAACCTTGAAAGTGACTTAGGATTTGCGAAATTTGACCTCCGAGAGCTTGATCAATGCATGTCAACACAACAGGAGTTGGATGTCAAGCGCTACACTCGCCACCAGGGAGGCTGCGTGTGGGCGTCACTCGCCGAGAGAGATACGACGCGTGGGAGCGCGTGCAAAGGAGGATGAGCCTGAAATTTGAGATCCCAAGGTTTTGGCACCTTCTGGATTGATCTACAGTGTTAGTTTTTGCATTTAAGAATCACATATAGGAGTTTCAGAGATTACCTTTTAGGTTATTTTTCCCTCCATTTTCCAGCTAATCTCCGGCCAATTTTCTAGAAACTAATCGAATGAATTTCTAGAACTCTGTACCTTAGTCCGTTGATGATTGTGGTGTCGAAATCTGAGGTTCAAAAGCGTTGGAATCTTATAGAGAAGTTTTAGGGTTTTGGGAGAGAAAATTTGGAGGAGAGAGAGAGAAAATCTAAATTTTCTACTTCTTGGGTGGCTGAGGCCCTTAAAATATCCCAGGGGACCTTTCTACAAAAGTTCAATTTTAAAGGGAGGTCTTTGCAAATTTTTCTTATTTACATTTTGACCCCTAAACTTTTAAGAAATTTCATTTTGGCCCCAAAATATAAATTCTCATATGTTCTTTGTAATTCTTTAACCAATGTAATAAATAAACATATTTTCAATGGTTATTATCTCTATTTTCAAAATCCTCTCTTTTATTCAAAATTTTCTTTAATTTAGAATTCTCTTTAATTTTTAAGATTATTACATTCTTCCCCCTTAAAGAAATTCGATCCCTGACTTTCATCACCATAGTTGCAAATAAACACTAATCTCATTATTCAAACAAATGTGGATATCTGGCACGTATGTCATCCTCTCTTTCCCAAGTTGCCTCCTCAGAAGAGTGATTTTTCCATATCGCTTTTGATGCGTTCCTCTATACCAAGAAACAGAGTGTTTGGCGAAAGTAAGGATCGTCTTGAAAATTCAATGGATGTTTGATCGCCACTAGTTGCCTCGATAAGATCAGATTCAGTTCTTTGCCCAAGAACTAAGGGAAGCTCTCACTTTAGGAGAAAAATCAATATTTATTAATCATCAAAAGTCCTAATTACATGAATTTAAAGAACCCTTATATAGGCAATCAATCCTAACTCTAGTAGGAAAGTCAGAAGGCCTTAAACTCCTAATTGGACTTCTAATAGAATATGGCCCAAATAACACTAGTTATCTGGTCCACCTAAACTAACAAAAACAAACCCATAATTAAACTACTAATTGGCCAGCATAAAGAATGGGCCCAAATAATAATAATATCCAAAACAAAACCTATAACATAAAGCCCATAATACATCTTGAATCAATGCAGATTTGAGCTAGTTCAAGATCCAACAAACTTTATTGGGCCTCTGAACTACCCTCTTTAATGCCATCCTCGAGGCTGCAAAGTGTGTCTGATGTCTTGACTTGGCCTAGCAACTTTCTCTTTAGCCTGCACATCCAAGATCAATCCCAATAAAGCTTCTTTGGCTCGCTTCGCCCTGCTCCTAGTCATTGGACCGCCTATCCCTTGCAAAAGATCTTGGGAACGGTTTATAGTAGCTTTGACAGCACCTTGATCTCCATTATTCCCTCCCTCCTCGAAATGATTCGTCCTCGAATCAAAAGTATCACCTAGGATGTAACTTAGACTTTCTCTGAACCGAGAACCTCTCTTTGCGCATATATACCCAAACCCAATCAACAAATTCAAATACAATTTTTGTTCGGCTCTTGTTGGCTTACGTTGCATATTGCTTATTCTTCCTCTCAATGTTAACTTGAACTTTAGCGTGCAAATCCTTTACATATTCAGCCTTTTACTTACTATCCAAGTTAACAAACTCATTAGTAGACAAAGGTAAAATATTCAAAGATGTTAAAGGATTAAAACCATAAACAATTTCAAAAGGACTATAAGCAGTAGTAGAATGCACAGATCTATTGTAAGAAAACTCAACATATGGGAAAGCTCTTTCCCAATGTTTTAAATTTTTTGACATAATAGCACGTAAAAGTGTAGTAAGTGTCCTATTAACTACCTCAGTTTTCCCATCTGTTTGAGGGTGTGCAACAGTAGAAAATAGAAGTTTAGTCCCTAATCTTCCCCATAAAGTACGCCAAAAATGACTTAAGAACTTAACATCTCTATCACTTACTATTGTTCTAGCAACCCATGCAAACACACTACTTCTTTAAAGAATCGATTAGCTATGTGTGTTGCATCATTGGTTTTAGCACATGCAATGAAATGAGCCATTTTGATAAACCTATCAACAACCACAAAAACACTATCTTTACCACTTTGAGACCTCGGTAACCTTATCACAAAATCCATAGAAATAACATGCCAAGGCTATGTAGGTACAAGTAATGGAGTATAAAGACCATGTGGTATAACCTTAGACTTAGCTTGTTTACATGCCATGCACTTAGCACAAAATGAATTGACATTATGTTTCATGCGAGGCCAATAAAAATGTTCATGCAGAATTTCTAAGGTTTTAGTCACTCCAAAATGTCCCATTAAACCTCCACCATGACTCTCTTTAATTAACAAGTTACGCATAGAACACTTAGCCACACAAAGTTTATTCTTTTTAAACAAATAACCTTGGTGTCTATAGAACCCATCAATAGCACGCTTATCACAAGAATTCCAAGCACGTCCGAAATCATCATCATTAGCATACAAATCCTTAATGTATTCAAAGCCAAGCAACTTAGCATGTAAGGATGTCAATAACGCATATCTTCTAGACAATGCATAAGCTACCACATTTTTATTTCCAGTTTTACACTTAATCACATAAAAAAATGTCTCAATAAATTCTAACCACTTAGCATGTCTCTTATGCAACTTACCTTGGAAACTTCAAGAATTTCAAACTCTTATGATCTGAATGAATAATAAATTCTCTCAGCCATAGATAATTCTGCTAAGTTTGCAAAGTCTTCATCAATGCATATAACTCCTTATCATAAGTAGGATATTTCAATGCTATGAATTCCTGTATCAAAGACACAACCATAATAGGCAAAAAAAGGTTATGAGTGTTAGTAAAATAAATATCTTTATACATAAGCACAAGGATGTTCGGTTTGCACACCAAAGCACTCTTCACCTCACATTTTAGTGCAAGTGCACTCACTCTTTTATTTTTCTCTTTCTCTAGCTCACAACTCTCTTTCTTTTTTTGATCACATGTCTCAACATCTCTGTCTATTCTCTCACTTTCAATTTTGGCCTTACTCTCTTTCTTTTTTAACTCACATGTCTCAACCTCTCTCTTTTTTCTCTCACTCTCAATTTTGGCCATACTTTCTTTTTTCTCTTTTTCATGTGTTTCCCTCAACTTACACTCTTTTGTAATTCTCACTTGATCAGTAAAAGTCTTAGCTGGCTTTAGGGGTGTTAGAACAAAAGTTCGATTATGCATGGTCATTGTATATCGATTCTTGTAGCCATCATAATTAACCATGCTATCAATTGTGTAATAACCCTCAACTAATAAAACCTTTGAAGGTTAAGTATAAATCATTTGAAACAAAGAAAGTTGAGAACAATGTAAAATTTTAGAGCGTTTTCGACCTTTTCTTCTGACCTTTCGTCACTCATATAATCATAACTCTCTCATATGAAATCTAAATTAAGTAATTCCAATTTCTAATGAAAGATAAGACATATATATACAACTTTGATGTTGGGAACTTTTTCAAATTCCGTGAATATCATAGTGAGACGAGGCAAAAACCGAAATGTAGTGTGGTCTGGACCTTTGCTCACTATTTTATGCATAACTCCTTCATATCAACTCCAAATTAGGTGATTCAAGTGGCTACAGAAAGATAAGAGAAAGTGATACAACTTTCATGTTGGACATTTTGTCAAATTCGGTGAAATAGAGTTCGCCGCGGCGAGAATAAGTTCGTCGCGGCGAGAATGATGCGGTATTTTTCCCGAGAGCATGAGTTTTCTGGTTTCGAATCTGGCCGCGGCGAAAATCGCGGCTCGCCGCGGCGAGAATGAGTTCGCCGCTGGCGAGATTCGTCTGATAGCTTTTTTTTGCGGACCCCCCCTTTTTCTTCATTTCTCTTTCATCTGAACCCTAACTCTCTCTCTCTCTAAAATTTTCCTCAAACTTCTCTCTAAGATATCTCATCATCCGGACGTCCGATTTGAGCAAGTAAGGTATCGTTGGACTCGTGGGAAGAAGAGCTACAAATCCCACCAATCAATTTCTCTAGAAAGTCGCCGGAAGGTCACCGAAAAATCACGTGAATAGTACCTCCAAAGGTAAAACTCCGTTTAATCGCGTTTTAGGCTTCGTTTTACCGAATTTCTTTCCATAGATATTCTTAGAATTAGTTTCTATACTAGAATATAGGGTTTTTAGGTTTCGGCATGAATAGTGTTCCGGCGAGTGAATAGTGTTTTTTGGCATGAATAGTGACTTTTAGAGTTTTCTAATTTCCATGTTATGTCTATGTTTTCTAGGTTGTTGAGCCATCACGAGGTGAAATTCTCGTTGTTGGACTCCTAGTAAGGTGAGTGGGTTTTTCATACTATAGCGCATGTTTTAGGAATTTGATTTATAACTCTCTCGTATGATTTTAACTAGTTGGAATGTATGTTAAATTGTTTTACCGCTTTGAAAACCAATATGTTCCAACCATGTTAGAAATTGTAAATTTCAATCCTAGTTGAACCCTAGGTATGCAAGGCAAGCATCTAGACTATTAATTCTCCATTTGAGCTAGATTTATAGAAATGCGAACTTAGTCATAGAAATGAACTAAGTTAGCCATGAAGTGATTTGATGCATGACAAGTATCTATGTAACGTCTACGGACGATCTATGTTTAAAAAGGGAAAGTTTATGATTTTAAAGGTCTCCATGGGAATTCATGGATGAGATATATTTTAGAATAGAGTTTTATGCATGAAAAGAGCTAGATGGAGAATTATAGCATTATTGTAAAGTTATTGAAATGTTTTACTTTAAACTCTTTGAATAGCATATTTCAAATGTTTTCTATTGGAGGGACCCTTTTAGATCACTGTTAGCTAGCCGCAAGTAGTGCTAGCCCTGGTGCACCATGATCATATTAAGGCTTCAGCCTAGGATACTGTGACGGGCATATGACTGCCTAAGACACAGGGATTTAGGATAGACTTATGTCTATGCCTACAGTGATTACCATACCTATTGCTATGTGCTTGGGAAATTTAGGGTAGACTTATGTCTATGCCTACAGTGATTGCCATACCCATTGCTATGTGCTTGGGGAAAATTTAGGGTGGACTTATCTCTACGCCTATAGTGATTTTCATACCCATTGCTATGTGCTTGGGGAAGATGATAGATCTGTTAGGAAAGACCTCCAATAAACTAGTGCATTTTTCTTAAAGATTAAATATTTTTAAAATACCTCATTCATCATTGTTATTATATAAGTATCTTCATTCATTACTTACCATGCATAATTGATTTGCTTACAGTTATTGATTTAATCATGTTTTATCATTTGAACTGTTTAGCATTCTTTCAATAAATTACGGTTAAATGTTTAATGTTTTCTATACCTTGATTTCAATTATTTAATTCATTGCGAAACACTCGTGCTTAGTTTGCCCTGTTTCTGTTATAGTATGATTTATCCATTCACTGAGATGTGGTAATCTCACCCCTCTTCTGTTTTCTCCCCACAGATAGTCAAAGAAACACTGATCCAGCTACAGCTCCATAGGAGGCTAAATATAGCATTGGTGAGCCCCAGTTTGGGCAAGACTCCGTTGTATTGGTTGTATAATTTAAGTTTATGTCTAGTGTGTCTCCATGAACATACAGGCAGGATCCTCGCTTCTTGTGTTGTTTGAAAAATGGTTTTAAGTTTTACAATAATGTTTGTACTATGAGGCCATGGGCCAAATTGAATCAAAGATGTTGGATTCATGACATATATATATATATATATATATATATATATATATATATATATATATATATATATATATACTGTATTTTCTTATATTGGATGTGGCGTATGTGGCCAGTTATATTTATTATGTACTCTGGATTGTGTGCTGGATGTTTGTGCATGCTATGTGTTAGGCTTGCGGCTAGGGGGAAACCCTTATGCCGTGCCTGTCATGTGTTCCATCATTTGGGGCCGTGACAAATTGCCATGGACATCCCAACAACAAGTGTCCAGCATGCGTCGGTACTACATCACAAAGCACCTCATCTTTGTAGTTACTAATAGAAAAAGATACCAAAACTTGATTTGTCACCCATATCTCTCCCCTATCATTCAACCATCTTAGCCTATATGGCTTCGGATGTTTCAATGTGAGTAGACCCAATTTATCAACCATCAAAGTACTAGCTACATTAGTGCAACTCCCACTATCAATAATCAAGCTACATACCTTGTTATTCATGTGGCACCTGGTTTGGAAGATTTGCTCACATTGTTCATCATCAATATCATCAATAGGCTGCATATTAAGAGCACGTCTAATAACCAATACTTCTCTATTCACTAGTTTACTAATCTCCACATTACTACATTCCTCCAATGGTGAAGGCTTACTCTCCATACATCCTATTTTTTCCTCACCAAAGCCAAATTGTTTGGAAGGTTTAGGTTTGGATAGTGACTTAAGATTATCCAGCTTCATATGCATCAACTTAAACTACTCCTGAATTGCCTTCACGTAGAAGTTAAGATCAATTTTAGGTCGATTTATTTTAATGCTCATGTTCGTCTCACAAATCTCACGTGTTTGCACTCAATTTTACTCTCTTTCCCTTAAAACTCTTAAACAAGAACCTTATCAACAAGCTTATCATAGGAAAACAAGTGAATTAAGAATATTAAGAACAAAATTTCAGACGATGACAACCCTAAGAATTGAATTTGAAACAATGAGGGATACTAATATCAGTATGCTGTTTTTCAGCTTTCTTTTTTTTTAGTGAATTTCTGCCTTTTTTTTTCAATTATTTTTCGAAATTTCAAAATTTTGGAAGAAGAAACTAAATTGCACTAGGATTAGGACTCTGTTTTTTTTCGAATTTATATTTTTTTTGGAAGGAATTAGACTATAAGTAGGAAAAGGAAATTAACTAGAACTAGGACTTTTTTTTAAGGAACTAGAAGAACATTAACTAGAACTAGGACTCTAATTTGACCTAAAGAAAGGTAGAAAAAGAAGAATAACTCTAAAACAAAATTTAAAGAAGAAAAGATAGGACACCAGTCAAATTTCAAGAAGTCAAAGCTCTGATACCAAATGATGCGTTCCTCTATACCAAGAAACAGAGTGTTTAGCGAAAGCAAGGATCGTCTTGAAAATTCAATGGATGTTTGATCACCACGAGTTGTCTCGATAAGATCAGATTCAGTTCTTTGCCCAAGAACTAAGGGAATCTCTCACTTTAGGAGAAAATTCAATCTTTATTAATCATCAAAAGTCCTAATTACATGAACTCAATCTTTATTAAACTCCTAATTGGACTTCTAATAGAATATGGTCCAAATAACACTAGTTATCTAGCCCAACTAAATTAACAAAAACAAACCCATAATTAAACTACTAATTGGCCAGCATAAAGAATGGGCCCAAATACTAATAATATCCAAAACAAAATATATAACATAAAGCCCATAATACATCTTAAATCAATAAAGATTTGAGCTAGTTATCTTCAAAATCCAACAAACTTTATTGGGCCTCAGAACTACCCTCTTTAATGCCATCCTCGAGGCTGCAAAGTGTGGCCCACTTGATGTCTTGACTTGGCCCAGCAACTTTCTCTTTAGCCTGGACATCCAAGATCTAGCCCAGTAAAGCTTCTTTGGCCCGCTTCGCCCTGCTCATAGTCATTGGACCACCTATCCCTTGTAAAGGATCTTGGGAACGGTTTATAGAAGCTTTGACAGCACCTTGATCTCCATCAACTTTCACTGTAGGTATTTTTTTACTGTAACTTCTTTACTTGTCTGTCCACTATAGCTACTGGTTGTTCTTTATAAGTTAAATCTTCTTGTAATTGAATATGTGGACACTGTATAACATGTGTAGGATCTAGTTAATACTTCTGTAGCCTAGACATATGAAAAACTATATGGACATTACCCAATTCAGGGGGTAAAGCCAAACGATAAGCTATTGAGCTGATCCTATCAAAAATTTCAAATGGTCCTATACACCAGGGACTTAACTTCCCTTTCTTCTCAAATCTTGCTACTCCTTTCATATGAGATATTTTCAAAAAGACATGTTCACCTATGGCAAATTCCAATGGTCAACGTATATGATCAACATAGGATTTTTGTCTACTCTAGGCTACTAACAACCTTTCCTTAATTAATTTTACCTTGACCAACACATCTTGTACCATATCAGGCCCTAAAATCTTAACTTCACCCATCTCAAACCATCCGATCGAGGGACGGCAATGCCTACCATATAATGCCTCAAAAGGAGCCATTTGTATACTGGCTTGGTAGCTATTTTTATAAGCAAATTCAGCTAGGGGCAAGAATCATTCCTAACTATCTTGAAAGTCTAGCACACATGCCCATAGCATGTCCTCTAATATTTGGATGGTTCGTTCAGACTGTCCATCTGTTTGAGGATGGAATGCAGTACTGAAATTTAACTTCATGCCCAAAGCATCTTGTAAAGCTCTCCAGAAACGAGCTGTGAACTGTGGTCCTTGATCAGAAATAATCGATATTGGCACTCTATGAAGCCTCACTATTTCATTCAAATATAAATTTGCATACTGAGCTACATTGTATGTGGTTTTCACTGGTAGGAAATGTGTTGATTTAGTCAACCTATCAATGATCACCCATATTGAATCAAACCCTTTTGGTGTTTGTGGTAGCCTTGTAACAAAATCCATAGTTATTCTTTCCCATTTTCATTCAAGTATCTCTATTTGCTTATGTAATCTTGTAGGCCTTTGATGTTCTTTTTTTACCTGTTGGCAAGTTAAGCATCGAGAAACATAATCAACTATGTCTTTCTTCATACCTTTCCACCAATAAATTTCTTTTAGATCCTTATACATTTTAGTTATTCTGAGATGAATGGTATACATGGATATATAGGCTTCCTCTAAAATTTCTTTCTTAAATTCTTCTTTATCAGGTACACATAATTGCTTACTCAATCTCAGAATTCCTTCAGAGTCTACAGTAAATTCAACTTCACCACCATTCTTCACCTTATCAATTTTCTTGCATAAATAGGCATCCTCTTTCTGTGCCTTTTTCACCTACTCAATCAAAGACGATTGAAACTATATATGGGCTAATAATATCCTAGGCTCCTTTGCTTCCACTACTACCCTATTACTTTCTAACTTATGCATTACTTTAACCAACGGCCTTCTTACCACTGTGATATGAGCCAAACTACTCATAGACTTCCTACTTAATGCATCAACCACTACATTAGCCTTACCTAGATGATATAGTATTATGCAGTCATAATTTTTAAGTAATTACATCCATCGTCTTTGCCTCAAATTAAGATCTTTTTGTTGGAAAATATATTTGAGACTTTTATGATTTGAATAAATTTCGCATGTCTCACCATATAGATAATGCCTCCAGATTTTAAGAGCAAAAACTACTGCTGCCATTTCCAGGTCATAAGTCGGATAATTTTCCTCATGTGGTTTAAGCTGTCTAGATGCATATGTAATGACTCGACCATTTTACATCAACACACATCATAATCCAATTCTCGATGTATCACAATATACCGTGTATCCTCCGATACCTGAAGGAATAGGCAACACTGGCACCATAGTCAAACATTCTTTGAGTTTCTGGAAACTTCTTTCACATTCATCTGACCAGTCAAACTTTATTCCCTTTCTTGTCAACCTCGTCAAATGAGCAGTTATTTTTGAAAAATCTTTAACAAATCTGCGATAATAGCCTGCTAAACCAAGAAAACTATGAATCTCTGTAATTGTCGTAGGGCATGGCCATTGCTACACTGCTTCTACCTTTTTAGGATCAACTTGAATACCATCATTGGTAACCACATGCCCTAGGAAGGTAACACTACTAATCCAAAATTTACATTTTGAAAACTTGGCATACAGCTGGTGTTCTCTTAGGGTTTGCAAAGCTATTCTTAAATGTCGCTCATGCTCCTCTGAACTCTTTGAATATACCAGGATATCATCTAAAAATGCAATAACAAATTGATCCAGGAAAGGTTTAAATACTCTATTCATTAAATCCATGAATGCAGCTAGAGCATTTGTTAAACCAAATGGCATTACTAAGAACTCATAGCGCCCATACCGAGCCCTAAAAGCAATTTTCAAAATATCTTCCTTCTTTATCCATAATTGATGATACTTGTAACACCAAGAATTCTGTTAATTATATTCACAAAATGAAATATTAAGGAAGGATTAAAAAGGGTTAAATGGACTAGTTATAAGGAAATAATTTTGAATATTTAATAAGAGTTTTCTCATCTTGGAAGAAATGTTTAAGGATAAGATAGTAAATTCTTTGTCTACAGGAGCACAAATGGACAATAAGAATATATATGAGGAGCTATGAAGAAAGTTGCATAAAAATCCATTGGAGTATGGCTCAAGAAGGAATTAAACACATAGTAAGCTTTCCCTTCACCCAAACAAAGTCTTAGCCAACCATATGGTTACATTGTAATAGAGTGGCATTTTGGAAATACTTAGGGAAAGTAAGGGTGTTGATTAAGGCAAGGTGGCTTCTTGTAGAAGCTAATGTTATTTTATTATTTCTTGAAGACTTGGTGACCAAGTCGCCAATCTAGCCCAAGGAAAGAGAGACACACCTACGGCCAAAGAGAGAAAAGGAGAAGAAAGAAAAGGAAGAAAAAGAGAGAAAGGGAAGAAGGAAGGTAGAGAGAGAAGGTGAAATTCAAGAAGAAGAGGTAAGATTGAGCTCTTGATCTTCTCTAATCTCTTGCATATTCCTAAATTTTCCATGGAAAGCTAATGGATGGAGGGAAAATTTGCAATTTTGGTAAAGAATTCTAGAGAGAGAAAGTTAGCTGATCTTGGAGAAAAAGAATCATTTTGAAGAAGAAAAGGTAAGATCAACATCCTCTTCTATAATTTCTAATTGGATGACTTAATGGTTGATTTATATGTGTACATTTAAGGATATGGGAAGGTAGCTAGAGCTGTTATTGAAGCATTTATAGTATTCATGGCTGTAGTTCATTCATATGCATAAGATGGTGATTTTGAAAAATTTTGTATAGTTAGTTTTGGAATTTAATCCATGTTTTGGGTGGTCATATGCTCTAGAAAAATTATATTTTTCATGCTTAAAACATTGATATAATTATTGTTGGTTTTTCTTGGCTGGTTTGGGAGAAAAAGAGAAAATTTGGTGAATTTTGCGCCCAGAGCACGATCGTGCTCTGGGCTAGAAGTGGGAAAAAATGCAAACATGGCCCGAAGCATGGCGGTGCTTGGTGCTGATCTGTGTGTAACATGGCCATGTTGTGGGGAAACATAGGGAAAAGACACGGGTGTGAAGCACGACCGTGCTTGGTGACACAGCCAAACCTTGCTTCATGTTGTTTCACCCTTTTTCAACGTTTTCTATTTCTTTTCTGAATCTTAGTTAATCATCAATATTTATGGGATGTTAATGAGAGTTTTATGAGTCATGTATATTAAAAGAAATATTTAATATCTAATTGATTATGTATGCTCATAGAATTAATGGTGTAAAGCATGAAGGGATGGTGCTTAAACATGATATAGATCATTTGCATGAGCAACTCTAAGTAGATAAATGATGCATGAATAGTAGGAAAGAATGTATGAGCCTTGTATGACCAATACATGATGAAATTGTTATGGCTTGCATGTGAAAAAATATGGCTTATGTTCATAATAGATATTAATATGTATGCTTTTGTTGAATTAAGTAGCTGGAAAAACATGTAAAAGACATAAGCTTTGTCAGGAGAACCCTCTCTGAAGTAGGGTGGCCTGGTAATAAGTGTCTCCTTTGTTGTATTAAGGCTACTGATAGGTCAGAATGATCTTCTTTGAAGCAGGGTGGCCTGGTAACAGGTGCCTCCCTTTTTATATTGAGGATATTGACAAGTCTAGGATGACATTTACCCATTAAGGTGACCCGACGGCATACAGCACCTTACGAGGTAAGGCGACTGAAGGGTCGTAGTTTGGATACGGTACCAAGATAGGGGACGCTCTATAGCCTAGGGTGGTTAATATGGGAAGGATCGCTCCGACCAAAGGCCCTTAAATGGTGGGTGAGTAACTGTAGGGTTAAGGCACAAGCCACATTGAGGATTGCAATTGAGAGAAATTATCAGATGATAAGCCACTATGAGCGATGTATAAGCCATAAACAGTTGTACAGGTATCCTATTAATACATACTTCATTTATCATATGTGATATTGATGCATAACCTATAAAAAGACCTGTATGTATTTTACTGTACCTTTATTGTATAAAAAGAGAAAAATGTTTTCTGTAACTTATACAACTGGACATAACATGTAAGTATTTTTGTATGCTTGTGTTTATTGGATGTTGACCTTGCTAGGATTTTATATCTCACTATGTTTTAATGTTATGTTCAGATCAGCAGAGATGTCGTTTGTAGTGCTGACCATCCTATTGGAGCTTCAGACCGTAGATGTCCCTTACTTGGGATAGTTCACGATTATAGTGAACCTCCTAGTGATAAACATGGTAGAGATCCCTGCAGCAGACCCACCTCTTCCACTGGCAGTACCCAAGGGGTGATGGCCAGGGGAGGGAATAGTATAGTAGTGTTATGTATATAGTTCTAATGATGTAAATGGACTAACCCCATTGTTTTGATGTAACCCCACGGTACTCTGCCTTTTTGGAATGTATGCTCAGTATCTCGGGTTACATATATATGTATGCTGCTAATCCTGATGTCTATAACTTTTGGTATGTATGTAAATATAAGATGCATATCTTTTGATAAAATGCTGGTCTAATATGTAATCACAAAAAAAGACGTTAAAATACCCGTATCTCAAATCAATTTTCGAAAAACATTGGGCACTCTGTAACTAGTCAAATAGATCATCTATATGAGGTAACAGATACTTATTACGTACTATCACCTTATTCAACTATCTGTAATCAATACACACTCGTAATGATCTATCTTTCTTTTTCACAAATAGGACTAGAGCACCCCAAGGAGAAGCACTAGGGGCATATAAATCTCTTGTCTAACAAATCTTGTAACTGGGTTTTCAATTCCTTAAGCTTAATTGGTGCCATTCTATATGGGGATATAGATACTAGTTGAGTTCTAAGAAGTAAATCAATACTGAACTCAATTTCCCGTTCTGGGGGTAACCTTGACAACTAATCAGGAAACACATCAGGAAATTAATTAACCACTGGAACCTGCTCTAACTTGATGTAGTTCATATCAACATCTCTGGCTACTGTTAAATACCCTTGGCATCCTTTTTGTAACAGCTTATGAGCTGTTAGAGCTGAGTTAAGTTACTAGGAACCTCACTATGATCTCCTTGTATCAAGAAGGAAGATTTTCCAAGAATGTTAAACTTAATCACCTTAAGGTGATAGCCTAGAATGGCATGGCATGATGATAACCAATCTATTCCCAGTATCACATCAAAGTCTACCATATCTAGAACTATCAAATCTACAATAGTCTCTTTATCTTCTATCGAAATCTCACATGATTTATACACATCATTTACTAATAAGAATTCTACCATTGGTGTAGTAACCATGAAAGAATAATGTAAACTAGTAGGATCTCTATCCAATTTCTTAGCAAAGCAAGGTGATATATAAGAATGAGTAGAACCGGGATCGAAGAGGACATATATTTTCTGGGAACATACTGATAATGTACCTGTCATAACTGTATTTGAGGCCTGAGCATCCTATCGTGTCAAGGCAAAAACTCGAGCTTGTTCTTGGCCTTGACTTCCTGATCCTCTACCAATACCACAATTACTTGCTTGTACTGAAGTTGCTCTATTTGGTCGTGCTGGTACAGATGCAGGGGGTGAAGCTAGTTGTACTGATACTTGACTAAAATTTTGTAATTATGGACAATTCCTCATATTTTTCCACACTTAAAACATGCACCAGTTTCTCTACAACACTGTCCAGTATGAGGCTTACCACAAATGGAACATGGTGGAATTGATCTTGAATCCTATTGGCTAATAGATCTCATATCTATTTGATTCATTCTTTGCTTAGTGATATTTATTGACGTCTGGTTAGAGCTACCAATTCCTGTTTGAGTAAAACACTAAGGATTTTGAAATCTTGATTCTCTGACATTAGGATTATAACTTGTCTGAACATTACTATCTCGCTCACTTTTTCTTCTTCTTAGACCTTTTATGCTGCTTGCTCCCGTGTTTCCATTATTCTAGCACAATCCACAACTGCTGAATAAGTTAGAAAATGATTCATCTGAGGACCCACCGATTTAAACAATGGACGTATCAATCCTGAAACAAATCTCTTAATTCTATCTTTTTCAATAGGAACTAGATATGGTGCATATCTAGACAATCGAGTAAAACGGATGTCATATTCAGAAACTGTCATGTTCGGTGTTTGTCTTAATTTCTCAAATTCTCTGCCCTCTTGTCTCTTTTACTCATTGGAAGAAAACAATTCATAAAGGTTTCTTTAAATTCATTCCACTCCATTGATGGTAAAGTAACTGTTCTTCCTTGTACAAGTGTCTTAAACAAAACTTGAGCCACATCTGATAGTTAAAAAGACACTAGTTCAATAGATCTTCTAGGACAACACCCCAAAGCTCTAAGAACTCATTCCACAACATCAATGAATATCTGTGGGTCTTCATGAACATCTAACCTAGAAAAAGTCGAGGGTTTCAACTTAAGAAATTGTAGTAATGACACCTCAATCCTAGTAAACTTAACCTCTTGCTCAGCTGTTCTTCCTAGTTCTTGCGCTTCAGGAGCATTTTTTGGTGGTTGATCATCCCTTCTGCCCTGTTCTACTATAAATCCAACCAATGTCTCTAAACATCTATGTATGCCAGCAATCATATCAGCTGTTCTATCATGTGGCTCCTAAGGAGGTTCTATTCTCTCCTCAGGAACTCTATCAGATACATAGGCATGTTCATCTTATCTCGAGGTTCTCATACCCCGTGCACGCCCTTAGCCTCTGCCTCTTCCTCTAGGTCAGCCTCTACCACGGCCTCTTTGTACAAGAATTATAGATTGTGCAGACTCTTTTGTAGAGGGTGCACGATCAACAGCTTCTCTAGTAACCGCTTTAATTCTTAGCAGCATCATGGACTATACAGAAAAAAAAAACACATTTTTAAGATACCATAATATTTAATCAAAACATATAATAAGAACTTTAACAAACTTAGAATGGAAAGGAAGTTAATATCCTATAGAATCCCTCAGCATCACCTGAAGTATAAATATGTCCGACTCATATCCATACTAAAGGTCCTACTAAAGAATCCTTTACTCTGATAGCCACAGGGAAACCTAATGCTTTGATACCAACTTGTCAAGCCCCAATTTAATGAAATGTGAATAACACAACTAACAGATAATTTTACCCTTATTTATTTGCATACAGTTTCACAATATCACATATACGAAAAATATCATACGTTTACAAGTTTCCAATATAGCCAATTATACATGCCACAACTACACTTAACCATATTACAACAGAAGTAGGGATTCTGCCTATGGCGTTCAGAGCATACTCTAGATTACAAGGACATAACATTTTAAACATTTCGAGCTTTCGAAGCAATGTAGGCTCACCCAGAGAATATAACACCTAGCGGATCAAGTAGCTGTAGAGCCAACCTCTGTATCTTTATCTAAAAAATGTGGAAATATCGTGTAGTAAGTTTAACAACGCAGTGAGCAGATAACACCTTTTATGACCTCTCAAATCAACATATGGATGTACTCATTTATTAAAATTTATCATATCAAAACTTAAAGTTCAAAAGTACATCCATATGGGACCCGCATTTTCAAATATTCTCAGTTCAAATCACATTCAGATATCTGTAACCATATATGATATAATATGATTGTTAATCAAACATTGATGTGCATTAAAAACATTTCTTAAAAAAATATTAGGAGGATCCAATATCAGAGCCAGCATATCAGAGTTAAATCCCTTCCGCACTTTGTTAGTGTAGGATTTGCCTATACTTAGCATCTCAGCCAAGGTTTGCCCTACCACCATTCAAGAGGACACGTGAAGGGACTCTAATATGGGTAATTTCCCAAGTACAAAGTAAGGGAAGGCAAATCACATTTTGTATAACTGGCATCTCGTCCAGATATGAGGCATTCCGCTTTGCATCACATATCATATCCCGTGTGTTAGCCCTCACACGAAGCTAGCACCACCCCTACTAGCTGAGGTATCAAGGTGCACCAGGGCTAACATCACCTTCTATTAGCAAACAATGTTTCCAATAGGATTCCTCTACTAAATTATCATATGCATATATTCCATATCATTCAAACAAAGCTTTTAGTATAATACAGAATCTCAGTCTCAATACAGCTCATCTGTCATAAATTACCCAATCAGGGTTTACCACATATACATGACCTTTCTCGAGGAAATCATATAGCTTATAATTCAATGCCACATGCATAAATATTCACTTTATCATTTAATGAAAAATACATGTGAAATCAGATATACCAAGAGTTCAAAAATCCATTTTCAAATCTATACTCTTCTTGAACTATATTTCATATTGTAAACAATTCAGATAATTTAATCCATCTCAGAAACATATAAAAATCTAAATATCTTATAAACATTCTCAATTACAAATTTAAAGATCAAAAAGAATATAAGGCAAGTCACAGAAAGAATCATCTACTCATAAAGTTAGGGTACCAAGATGGACAACCCAAAAATTCACGTTTCTGGTCCAAATTTAGCAAAATAAACTCTAAAAATGAGTCAAGAAGGTCCAAAAACATTGAAAATGACTCTAGATTTGCAAAATTTGTCCTCCGGGAGCTCGGTCAATGCAAGTCAATGCAACAGGGGCTGGATATCACATGCTGCACATGCCACCAGGGAGGCTGCACGTAGGCGTCACTCACCGAGAGAGATGTGGCGCATGGAGACGTGTGCAAGGGAGGATGAGCATGAAATTTGAGATCCTAAGGTTTTGGCACCTTTTGGATCGATCTATAGTGTTAGTTTTTGCGTTTGAGAACCACCGACAAGAGTTTCGGATATTACCTTTTTAGTTGATTTTTCCCTCCGTTTTTTGGCTAATTTTCTAGAAACCAATTGGATGGATTTGTAGAATTCTTCGACCTGAATTCGTTGGTGGTGGTGGTGTCGAAATTCGAGATCCAGAAGCGGTGGAATCTTATAGGGAAGTTTTAGAGTTTTAGGAGAGAAAATTTGGAGGAAAGAGAGAGAAAATCCAAATTTTCTACTTTTTAGGTGGCTAAGGCCCTTAAAATATCCTGGGGGACCTTTCTGCAAAAATTCAATTTTAGAGGGAGGTCCTTGCAAATTTTTCTTATTTACATTTTGACCTTTAAACTTCTAAGAAATTGCATTTTGGCCCCAAAACGTAAATTCTCATATTTTCTTTGTAATTCTTTAACCCATGTAATAAATAAACATATTTTCAATAGTTTTTATCTCCATTTTCAAAATCCTCTCTTTTATTCAAAATTTTCTTTAATTTAGAATTCTCTTTAAATTTTAAAGCTATTACATATTGTCTACAATGCATCAAGATTTACATTTTACAAGATTTAAAAATAAAATAGATTTTTTCTAGCTCAATTTTGGCATTTTTAATGTTAGAATTTCATAATCACTATAATACTTGTTTAGATCTAATTAATTCTTCTTTACACAGGCTTAAGAATCACGTTCATCTAAATTTTGGAGAAAAAGTTATGCCTAATTTTTTTATTGAAGTTTTTTTCCCGATCCTTCAACATTTGGTGTTCTGCGTTGAATCTTTATGTTTCAATTCTTTTGTAAATGTGGTCATAAATCAAGACTAACTTGATGCATATATCCATTATGATGCATTTCAAGAGTCAATCAGATATCATCTAATGACTCTTTACTCAGTCATCATCAATAAATTTATTTTATTTGCTTGATTTATATACATCATTCTCAAATAACAACATATTTGCTTTGATTCTTCTAATTGAATCTACTTTCTATTCTTCTTTCTAACTGTAAAATATGCACAAAACTAAAGATAAATAAGGAAAATAAGTACTTAAATGTGGTAAAAAGATAAGATGAAATTATTTAATTTATGACTATAAAACTCACTCATCACCCTACACGTGTCGAGGAGGGAATTGCGAATAGGCTTCACACGCCGCCAAGTGCAGTGGCACATAGGGTGTATGTGGTAGTTGTGGTGTTGTTATAACTATGAAATTTTAACTCTTAGGATTTTTCTGCCTCCTGAATCCGTCTACAATGTTAGTAATTTATTTTGAGCACTCTAAATATGAGTTTAAAAACTCACCTTCTCTAGGGTTTACTCCTTAAAATTTGGCAAGTTTCTAGTTAGTTTAGATGAAACTAATCGACCACACTTATATTATCGTCATTTTGAATATGATGGTGTCAGTGGTGTTGCAAACGGAGGTCAAAAAGTGCTTAAACTAAGATTTTCCTAAAGGCTTGAGAGATAAAACATAGAGAAAGCAAAGAGGATTAGAGTTCTCTAAGGTTTTCTATCCTTTTCTATAGAAGAATACCTCAAATATTTGAAGGACCAATTAGCAATATCTTAGTTGTTGGACCTTGAAAATTTAGTTACTTTTAGTTTGGCCTCAAATTTATTAATATTTTCATTTTCACCCCTTAAACTTTCAATCAACCCCTACACCTTCTTAATAAATCATATGAATACTCATGATCATCCATGTAAATATTCATAATAACCATGTGATAAATAAAACAAAATCCTTTAACATTATAAAATCCTTTGAACTTAGTAAAATCCATCTTTAAACTTAATAAAAATTCTTTTTAATTTAGGTTTATTACATTTCTCTACTGAATTTATAGAATTTTATGAAAATAGTGGCATAATACATGAAACTAATGCCGCTTACACACCTCAACAAAATGGTTTGACAAAAAGGAAATAGGAAACTAGTAGATAAGACAAATGCATGATTTAGAGTGCTAAATTATTGGAAAATCTATGGGGAAAACGTTGTTGGCTGCCAATCATGTACTTAATAGAATACTTTCAAGGAAAATAAAATTATCTTTGTATAAGTTATGGAAGAGAAGAAAGCCAATTTAAATTACTTAAGAGTTTGGGAGTGTCTTGCATTTTATAGAATCCGAGAATCTAAAAGAACCAAATTATAGAATCAGAAGATGTAGAATTTTTTGAAAACAAATTCATTAATTATTCTGTGGAGACAAATAATAAACAAATACCTAGTGGAAGAAACAATGATACTATAACTTTTAGAAATTAAAACCTCAAATTGAAATTGAACCTAGAAGAAGTCAAAGAGTTAGAAAAGAAAAACATCTAAACTTTAATTTTATTTTTTTCTCAAACCATTATATTTCTATTTGAAGGAAGTAGAGATACTATTACAAGTCAAATACCCATTTTGATAAATATTAAACAAGATCCAAAAACTTATAGCAAGAGAATGACATGAAGAGATGCTAGTTTTTGGAAGGAAGCAATTAATGATGAAATGGATTCCATATTATCAAATAATACTAGGGTTTTGGTATATTTACCTCTAGGTTCAAGATCTATAAGTTGTAAATGGGCATTTAGACATAAATTCAATATAGATGGTGCTTTTAAAGCTAGAATGGTGGCTAAAGGTTTTAGACAAAAGGAAGAAAGATATTATTTTGATACATATGCACAAGTTACTAGACTAATATCTATTAGAGTGTTACTGGCTTTATCTTTAATTAATAATAAATTAGTAAAAACTGCTTTCATGACTTGATATGAGTACTATGAGTTCTTAGTATGTACTTTATAAAGAGAGTACTTAAGCTATTCTTGGATCAACTTGTTAATGTATTTATTGATGATATACTAGTATATTCCAAGTAAAGGATCATAAGCAACATTTATGGATAGTTTTACAAACTCAAAGGGAACATAAGCTATATGCCAAGCATTCAAAATGTGAATTCTGGCTTACTTGTGTTACTTTCTTAAGACATGTGGTTAACAAGGACAGTATTCAAGTAGATCCTAAGAAAGTAGAAGAGGTACAATGATGGCCATGTCCTACTACAGTTACAGATGAAGATCCAAGTCCAATTTTCACTTCCTGTGATTGTTTGTCGTCTAATCTATTTGAGTTGTAGTTGGATCAAATACATGAACAAATACTTGTAAAGTATCAATCAACTCATCAACATTGGAAACTGAAATGAGAATTCTTCATGCTGAGTGTGAGATAAACCTTTGTTCTACAGCTCGATCAAGAAAAGACAAAAACCATCAAAGAAGTGATTAACAGTTAACAAACCTATTAGTTTGTTATGCATATTTAGTTGTGCCCAAGAGACTATTTGAAAAATCTCTTCTAAAGTACCAAAATTACCTGGTAAGATAATGAAGGCATTAGCATTGCTCATCATTCTAGCCATGCGTTCATGCATGGAAGCTACCCTAATGTTTTCTCTAATTGTCTTCCCTATGATGTTGGATGCAGTTAGAGCTGTAGGAATAATACCTAAAACTTGACATCCTCCTATATGTGCAGCTATAGACACGCACCACATTAACCCATAGTTACCTTTACCATAGACTAAATGAATTTTTCTCTCGACCAACACCATACCTAAATTTTGTGCTGCTTTCACATACTCTTCATCTTTTCTAGGACTAAAACCACAAAAGACACAAATATTTTAAAACTGACGGAATGTGGTTCCTTCCATAACTGCATTCACCCTAACTTTGAGTATGAAGGTAAAGATACTAATGTGTGCATTTATAAAACTCAAAGAAGGGAATACTTATAATAGCTAGGCAAATAGGTTGAGTATAATTACAACAGTTATGTGAGTGGCCGGTGGATATCAACAAAATTAAAGGTGAATTTTAAAAATGACGACACACATGCATATGTATAGTAGTTATGATTGTGGCACATATTAAGCACATAAAGAGAATACGATTAACGTATCACCAACATTTTTTTCCTTGTAGTAATTGATGAAGCATTGATGTCTTGATTCTTGTAGAGAAGTTGTAAGTGATAGGCATCATTATGAAAAAAAAGAGTGAAAATGCACACAAGTTAGTTGTCGAAGAAGGACAATCAAATGATTTATCTTGTTTTTTCTAATATTCTTACCAGTCGACTATTGATATTATTAAGTCAACTAGTTATTTTTTGAATTTTTTAATTTGAAGTGGTTTATTTTATAGTTGATCGATTACATCTGTTTTGAAGCAATCAACTGCATCCTACCAGTTAATTACATGCTCTTTATTTTTCATACACTTTTATAAGCTCAGAAATACTTCTTTTCCTTATTATATTCTTCCACTGAATAACAGTATATTTGAATTAGATTTTGGCACATATATTCAAAACTTGTGGCCAATGATTTTTACAGAAATAGCAACTAAGTTATGGTTACAGTTTTTCAAGAATTACGGCCACCAATTTTAATTTTCTTCATAACTTTGTCCAAACTTCTAACTTTCTATTTTGGCACCGTTCTCTATTATGCTTTTCATCTGTTCTACTGCATCGTCCCTCATTAATGTTTGGCATTAAATGCAAGGTTCTTTTCCCTCATTACAAGAAAAATTAATTTTTTTTCTTTGTAACTCAATTATTATGGTGTCCAAGTGGTTAGTTGGTTAAAGTAATGGAGAATATTTTGAGAACCATGTCCGAAAATAATGTAAAGTGATCAACTTATTTGTGTTAAGAGTTTATACCATGCTAAGTCGAGTCTAGTATCTAGGATGTGAATTATGTTGAGGTTAAAAATTCACGTGTGAATAAATGTTAAGAAAGGAGATTTCAGAAGAAGTCATAGATTGTGAATATGGATAACCTCAAGGAAATAAGGATATACTAAGATATGAAAGAATTGTATTAGCATCATGGTAAAAAGAAGATACAAGTGAAATATTTTTCGTTGTTTGGTATGTCAACAAGTAAAAAATTGAATATATTGTTTCAAGAAATCTATTCAAGAACCTTTAGGATCTTAGTTAGATTATATTATAGCTGATAATAAATCTAAATGATGTGTTTACGCATTAGAAGTTATTCTTCAGGTATCTTTATATAATTTTGGTGAAAAATGAGAGAAATTATGTCCTTAGTTGAACTTGCCCATATCAGTAATAATCAAGCCAATATACAAATTGCACAATTTAAAGTTTTACATGAACATCGTAAGTCTCCTAATAAGTGAGTGAGTTGAATAAAGTTAAGCTTTTGGAATCTAATTTGGAATAACATACAATAGATCGAATATGACTAACCTAAATTGATGATGCTAGTTTGGAGAGCATGCTTCAAGCATATGCCTTTGAGTTTGGTTAGAGATCTCTTAACAGAATTCGCCTATAATAAAGTGATATTGGATTACTTAAAACCTTATGTAAGAGATGTTACTAACTTTCTGTTAAATGATTCGGTGGGGTTAGACTTATTGTAAGATGTTGATAAAGTGAAATTAATTAGGAAAAAAAATACAAGCAACTAAATACAGGCCAAAAGTCTATAAGGACCACGAAAGTTAAGCACCATAAATTATCAGCTAGTGACCAATTATTTTTGAAGAACTCACCCATGGATGATGTAATGAGGTTTGAAAGAAGAAAAATGTTAAGCTCTAGTATATAGGCTCTTTTGAAACTTTGAGCAAAGTAGGCATAGTAGTATATGCCTAGTCTTGCCATCAGAATTAAGCGATGTTGATACAGTCTTTTTTGCATCAATACTAAGGAAATACCTATCAAATTCTTCTCATGTTATCTAATTCCAAGAAATTAAATTGGACAAGAATATAGCTTAATTATGAAGAAAAATCGATGTCTATTGTTGATCAACAAGTGAAAAACTTATGGTCATTGGAAATCCCTATGGTTAAGGTAGTGAAGAGACTTCCTATAAAGTAAAAAGACATACCCCCAATAGCTTGAGTAATGAGATTAATAAGTGTAATATATGTATAGGCTTCATTCCCTACTTGTGATAGGATGGTTTGAAATTTGGGGACCGAATTTCTTAAGAGGGAGAATGTAACACCCTTAAGATTTAGTAATTTTTATTTATGTATGGATTATTAAAAGAAATAAAAGAGTAAGGATGAAATTAAAAGGTTTTAAGGATGAAAACGAAAACTTATTAATATTTTTGGGGTTAAATTTTAATTTTCTAAAAGTTTAGAGGTCAAAATGTAAATAATAAAATTTGCAAGGACTACTTCCAACAATTGGCAAATTGTCAAATGGTCCCTCCATCATTTATTAAAAAAACAAATGAAAAAATTTTCTACAAAACGATGATGAATAGTGTTTCTCTATCCTCCATTTTCTCTCTGTAGATCTGGAGTACTTTCGAGCATTCGATCTCAAAACTAAGGGTACCACTGGATTCAAGACAAAGAGTACTACAATATTGGCTGAATAATTTTTCAAATCGGCCATAAAATCGTCATAGATCGGAAGTAGAAAATTTTAAAAAAAGATAAACTCTGAAACTCCTATTTAGAGACCTCAAATTAAAAATCTAACATCATAGATGGATTCAGGAGATAGATGAAATATAGGATATGAAGTTTTGTAGTTATCTGAAAACTTTTGGTGTCATGAACAGTAACTACAACCGGCGTAAATAGTGATTCCAATATATGTGAACAATAATTCTGACCATTATAAATAGTGATTTTGGCTTATGTGAACAGTATTTCTAGTCGTGAATAATATCCATCAGTTGACCGAGCTCCCTGAGTTATTTCTTAAATTTTTAGACCCTCCAGACTCACTTTTGAGATCTGTTTGGTGAAATTTGAATTGAAAAAATGCATTTTAGGGCTGTCCAACTTGGAGCCTTATCTTATGAGTAAATAATTCTTTCTATGACTTACCCATGCTCTTCTTGAAATTTAAATGTATAATTGATTATGTTTACAAGTTATTTATACTTTTATATGTCTCTGAAATGGATTAAATTACCTGATTTGCTTACAATCTGGCATATAGTTCAAGAGTATGGTTTTGAAAATTGATTTTTGAACTTATTGAATATGTGATTTTAAATGTATTTCTCATTATATGGTAAAGAAAATATATTGTGCACGTGGCATTGATATGTAAAGCTATAAGATTTCCTTGAAAAAGGGCATGTATATGTGATAACCCTAATTGAGAAGTTTTTGACAGAGAAATTATACTGAGACTAAAAATTTTGTATTATACTGAAACCTCTGTTTTGAACGATATGGTATATGTGCAAATATAATTTCTGTGGAAGAATCCTATTAGAAACATTGTTTGCTAACAGCAGATGATGTTAGCCCTGGTGCACCTTGATACCTCAGCTGGCAGGGGTGGTGCTAGCCTCATGTGACAGCCAACACACGGGATATAATATGTAAAGGAGAGCGGGATGCCTCCTATCTGAGCAAGATGCTGACTATATGATATGCGATTTGTCCTCTCTTGCTGTGTGCCTGGGAAATGCCCATAATATAGTCCCCTCGCATGTCCTCTTAAATGGTGGTAGGGCAAATCTTAACTAGGATGCTGAGTTTAGAAAAATCCTACACCACCAAAGTACGGAAAGGCTTGAACTTTGATATGGTGATTTTGATATGGGATCCTCCTAATGTTTTCATGTGAAATATTTTGATGCATAACAACATTTGTTTAATGATCACACAGTACAATATATGGTTTTAGATATCTGAATATCCTTTGTTTTGAGAATATTTGAAATGCGGGTCCCATATAGATATACTTCTAAACTGTATTTTCTATATGACAAATTTTAAAATATAAGTACTTCTATATGTTGACCTAAGAGGTCATAGGAGGTATTATCTGCTTACTGAGTTGTCAAACTCACTACACGATATTTCCACATTTTTCAGATAAGAATATAAAGTTTGGTTATTTCTCTTCAAATAAGTGATCAATTAGGCGACATATTCTCTTATGAGCCTATTTTATTTTCAAGGCTCGTAGATTTTAATTTATATTGTACTTGTACTCTAGAGTATGCTCCGAACACCACAAGCAGGATCATTGCTTCTGTTGTTACTCTGATATTTATAAACTTAATCTGTATATTGTGTTTACATGAGAGAAACTATCTGTATTTGTTTCTCTAATGAACGCTTGTATTATATCTATTATAGTAAAGATCTATCTGTAAAGTATGTGTTTCACGTGCCCTTAAAAAGTAGGGGCATGACATGGGTATGGTGTTTTTTTTTATATGTAGATGATGTTCTTATTAGGATACGTATAATTGTTGTGAATGAAACTTAGTAGTATCTATCTTCAAAATTGAAAATGAAAGATATTATACTAGTGGATATAATCTGAGGAATTAAAGTCAAAAGGCATAGTAGGAGTTTCCTCTTGAGTCAATCTCATTATATTGAGAAAGTTTTACAACACTTAAACATCAAGGGGAAAATAGGCCCTACAATCATTCACAAAATTTGAAAAAAAATACTAACATATTAGTTTCTCAAGTTAAACATACTATTGCCATTGGTGGACTAATGTACACTATGAATTGTACAAGACCAAATATTTCTTTTATTGTTTGCAAACTTTCTATTTTTACAAGTAATCCAAGTACTAAACATTTGGAAGGGATTGTGAGAGTTATAGGGTATTTAAAAAAGAAAATAAATTTAGGATTTTTTTATAACCATTATCTAATAGTATTAGAGGGGTATATTAATGCTAGTTGGGTAACTAGTGCAAGTGACAATAAATCAACTTTATGTTGAATTTTTACTCTTGCAAGAGGAGTAATTTCTTAGGATTCTAAGAAACAAACTTGTATAATTCGTTTCATAATGGAATCAGAGTTGGTTGCCTTTGCTACATCATATAAAGTGGGAGAATGGTTGAGAAATTTGTTATTGGGAATGAAGCTATGGCCACAGCCAATGCCAGCCATCTTTTTACACTATGATAGTGAAGCAACAATGTCTAGAACATTTAATAAGGTTTATATTGGTAAATCTTGATATATAAGCTAAGGCATGATTATGTTAGAAATTTAAATTGTGATGGATTAGTCACAATTCAATATGTGAAAATAAGTAATAACTGAGCAAATCGCTTCACAAAAGAATTCACCGAAGATTTGGTAATTAAAGCATCTAAAGGAATATGATTAAAACCCATCAACTAAAGTCATAATTAATGGAAATTCAACATTTAGCTAGACCAAATCTAGTTTAAAGGTTCCATCGGTAAAAATAAGTTACTAATAAGTGACAATGGATACTAAGGAATATTTAACTATTCTAGGTCTAGTGCTTATATATTAAGGACTTTAGGGTCAGTAAAACTCTTAATGGAGTCAAGAAAGTCTAATAAGACATGTTCATAAAAAGCCAAGAGTGAAGCACATGCCCATATAAGTGCTTAAAAAAATATTTTCTTTGAACTTCTTTAAAGTTATTTAAGACTATTTGTGTGATGTTTTGGTATTAATATAAGAATTATGGTTCCATGCTTCATATAACCATCAATTTGTTAATATTTTAAGGTATTTACACTAAGAGAAGGTTCAAGCCAAAAGACACATATCTCTAAGTATAGCCTTATGAGTTAGAGAAGATACTCAGTTTTCAAACCAAGTGGGGAATTGTTAGAGAAAATAATTTGAAAATTATTTTGAAATTGTATTTGAAAGGATAAAACTTTTCAAAAAAGTCACAACTCTACAAAAGAGTTGTGTTTAAATAGATCCTTAATATAAATAAGAGTATGATAGATTAAAAACTATCTAGAAAAATGTATTAATCCTTTTCCTCCATTATCTTCTCTAAAACTTCAAATAGTTGCTCATGAGATATTTTAAAAATTGTTGTATGTTAATCTTTGGATGCTTGGGATAACTTTTAAGGGTGATTTGTCATATACTCTACAGTAAATATTATGGGGGCAAATATTACCTTAATGACGGTGTGACTACACATGTTTTTTGACACAATTTCATCTTCAATCTTTTCATTGCTTATAACATTTAATGGCATGCATTACAAGAATATTAGTCTTTAGGGCTGTTAGTGAAGAAAGTTTCTATAGCCAATGATTCATATAACTCATGTTATCAATAATCTTGAAAACTCTACAACTTCATCAATATACGTAAGAGTTATTTCTCTGGTTATTAGTGGCCAATATATATTGCTTGATAAAGGTGAATAATGACTATGGTCACCAAAAAGGGCATTGTATTAAAATGAGAAAAGGATATTAATTTTATACCAATATTGATCACATGTTTTAAAAGCTTTTTATTTCTTAAGTATCCATCATAAATCTATAAAGAATTTCGAAGCTTAATATTACTTTTATGTTTTAATCTTATCATACTATTATTTTGAATTCATTATAACATTAGCCCAACATCTAGAGGTTAGATAGATATAATGGCCATACATTACCATCTTAATGTTTAGTTAAGGGTCATGAACTAACAATTTAATTAAGAGCTATTTTGATGGTTATTATTGGTCAATATATATTTCCTGTTAAAAGGTGAATAATGACTATGATCACCAAAGAGGGCATTTTATTAAAATGATGAAAGGATATTAATTTTATACCAATGACCACATTTTTAAAAAGCATTTTATACCTTAAGGACCCAACATAAACCTATAAAGAATTTCGAAGCTTAACATTACTTTTATGTTTTAATCTTATCATAATATTCTTTTGTATTCATTATGATATTAGCCCAACGTCTAGAGGTTGGAAAGACATAATGGCCATATATTACCATCTTAATGTTTTATTAAGGGTCATGAACTAACAATTAAATAAGGATTTATTAGTCATGATAATTCAATGTTAAAAGGACTTTGAGCCAACTAAAGGACCTAATTTTTAAATAGTCCTGTACATTTTAGTCACTTAACCTAAATTCCAATACATTAAAATATGTAACAACTTTACTCATTTTACGTTATTTATTTAAACCATGAAATCCTTGACAGTAAAAGAAAAAAAAACTATAACTAATGTAAACTACTCGCCATATAATCATAACAAAGTTGGCAATGTAAGTCTTTTGATTTTCAAATCAACTTTGCTATATCAAATTGATAAGGATTTTTTTTTTCATAAATGAATATAAATAAATTTTGAATTCATATTTAATATAAAGTAAGAACAAAAAAATTTCTTACCTTGATCGATGAAAAATAAACTTGAAGGAATGATTGATTTTTCCAATTTGTTAAAGACTCATGTTTATAGAGTTCTGTAAAATAAACAAGAAAGTAAGTAAAGAAACAAAACTAACAAGAAATAATGAGACAAGGAGAATATATAGAAATGGAGGGGAGATTCCTCTTCTTTCTCTTATGTGTGTTAAATATCCTTTTGAAGCAATGGCCACCGATAGTTATAAGAAATATAATAATACAAATTAAAGGGAATTGATAAAACGAGTTTTACCAATAAAATGGTTTTAAAAGGGGATTGATTTCATTAAGAGTTTTGTATTTTTAGATATCCATATATAATTTGCTCATTAAAAATAATCATATTTATAAGTTTTTAATATATAGATTCAGAAGAGGAGCAACACAAGTAGCTCTGAAATTTATTGGTTTGATTTGTTCATGGATGTGTCCAAAAATTTCCATCCACCCTTAATCTTTATTCCTACAAAAATAAGAAGATATACATTAGATATCAATTATTAGCATAATAGTTTCAAAAATGATGTTGGATAAAAAGCTCACCAAACCACTCACTTTGATTCATAAAGTTCAAATCCTAATAGAAAACAAGCACTCAGAAGAAATAATAAGAACAAGGAAATAATAAGAACTAGAAGAAAAGGCAATGATGAAAGTAGAACAAATGAAAGAATCAACAACAACAATTAAGCCTTTTACCACTAAGTAGAGTCCACTTCATGGATCAAATGACGCTACAGTGACCTATTATAAATGAGATCAATAGATAGATTATTAACTATTAAATTTTTCTTAATAGTTCACATATTATTTTCTTTGGTATCCTTCTACCTCTAACTATTGGACTTTTCTCCATCTGATCTACTCTTCTCAATAAGGCTTCTGTAAGTCTTCTCCACACATGTCTAAACCACCTCAACCGAGATTCCACCATCTTTTTCACAATAGGTGCTACCCCAACTTTGTCTCTAATGTACTCATTTCTAATCATATCTCTTCTGGTGTGTCCACACATCCAATGTAACATTCTCATTTCTACAACATTGAGTTTATCTTCATGTTGTCTTTTAACTGGCCAACATTTAGTACCATACAAATATAGCAGGTTTTATAGCTATACGGTAGAATTTTCCTTTAACTTTGAGCGGCACTTTTCTATCACAAATGCACTCAAATCCTTCCTCCATTTCATCCATCCCGCTTAAATCCTATGGTTTACGTCCTCCTTTACTTTTTCGTCGTTTTGTATAATAGATTCAAGATATTTAAAGCTTGTCACTTGTTTTAATATAAGGTCTCCAAATTTTACTTCTAAATTCGTATTTGTTCATCTTTTACTAAAAATGCATTCCATATATTCTGTTATATTTCTACTTATACGAAAACCATGTGTTTTCAAAGCTTTTCTCCATGACTTTAACTTCGTATTTATTTCTTCTTTCGATTCACCAACTAAGACTATATCATCTGCAAAAATCATACATCAAGGTCCCAAATATTGAATATGCTCAGTAATTGCATCCAAAATCAAGTTAAAAAGATATGGACTCAGAAAAGACCCTTGATGCAGTCCAATAGTTGTGAAAAAATTATGTGTCCCCATTTTGTGTTATCACTCAAAGAATATATAAAAAAAATTTGTGTGATAAATGATGAGAAATATTAAAATAATTTTTTAAAATAAAAATTTATTGAGCCATTTACTATATAATTATTAATTTTATTTATTACTTATTATTATCATAAAATAAGTTTTTTCATTAATTAGTTAATAAAAATAATTTTTAAGTTTTTAATTTTGATGATTTCTTTCATTTAATTCCCATGTTATATCCTCTATGACTTGAGATTTAAGCTCGTCGTACCTTTACTAGACTGTGATGCCTTGTTGGAGGTGTTGCAGCAATCAGTTACTGTAGATCACTTTATTGAACTTAATCTTTGTCCCAAACCATTCTTTGCCTACCAATAATATCCATCCATACATTTAATCCTTAGTGTAAGGTATGTTTAGAGCCACCCAAACTTATGCTGGACTAGACATCATTTATCCTTTGTACAAAATTTTCCTATAATAAAATAGTATCTAAAGATAAATAAAATTTTATGGGATGTAAGCAAAGCATGATACCTTAAAAAAATTTAATTACCAAATAGTTACATAAGTGGTTTTCGTTCATTGATCAACGCAGGCCTTATCTTTTCTTTGATAAGTTTTGACGAGGACTTCAGAAGGAGATGGTTCTCATCCTAGTTATTCTCTCTATTATATAGAATTAAAAATATGTAAAATTAAGTGATGTGCATGTTAGAATCTCAGTACTAACCCAAAAATGTTTCTTAAACGAAAAACAACATATTTAGATTAAATTTAAAATTAAGAGAATCAACAATAACGCCCTGTCATTGTTATCTTTGAATTCAATTTTGCAACAAAAATGAACTCTTCTAAGCTAGATTTAGTCTTTGTAATGGTGTACAAATAGTTCTTTGTGACCAAAATAGCTCAAAGAGCCCCTTCAATTTATAGCTAATTATCTAACATCACTTCCCATCAAAGAGACGATAGATGCAGGATAATAAGAGATAAGGGGAGAATTCCAGCCATGATACTCATAATTCTCCAACCACATTCAACTTATGGTCTATGAATGTTGCCAACTTCCCAATCTTATCTGGCCGGAGTTTCAAGCCACAAAGTACTTTACAGAGCATATATAACATAAATGTATAGTAAACACATAACAAACTTATCATTTTTTGATAAACTACACCAAGCTTTAGTATTCTTCAGCTTTTCATTTAAAATAAGAGAAATAGTAGTTTGTCATTTTAATTTATGCATACAATTATAAGTTCTCCATGTTCTTTAAATCATTGAAATATACTTTCTCATCTTTGTTTTCATTGCATTTTCCACCCTACCGTTAAAATCTTTAGTTAAATCTAACGTTTGGCATTGTAAAATTACAAAATTATCTGTCAAAATTTTTAAATGTTAAGTTGTTAAATGTTAAAAAAATCCAATTTTGGATGTCTACTTCTCCCTCTCATAAGCACCAGTGACCCCAAACTTATATGGTGAAAGAGCAGAAAATTGACAGTGAAGAGACTCAGTTTGTTAATTTTGTAGATTCTACAGTGAGTGGCTCCTTGGGAGATTACAAGTCTCCATTTTTTGTAATTAATGGTAGCTTTGTGATGCATTTACCTAATGTTCCAAAGGACAAACCATTGGATGAATTGTGTGGGGTTAATCGAAGTGATGAATCTCCTGCTATTAGCATGGGTGGTGAATTGGTGCAGATTGATAGTTCTCTTTGGTTAAATAATATGGCCATAGAGATGATGAATGTTCTATATGAATCTAAGAACAATTAGAAAAGAGATATTATTAATTCTTCTAATCCCTACAAGGACGAGAAACACTTAGTGGTAACTAGGTCAGCACAAAAAAATAAAAAAGTACCAGCCTTGGATTAACCTATGGTATTTCTTCTTTTTGTTATTTTTGTAACAGGACTTGTCAACCTCCATTTTCTTTTGACTGTTGTACTCTTACAAGCAAGCAATAGATAGTCTTATAAGTAGGTAAGTGTTGGAATATTTTGGGGGCTCACATATTTTAATTAATTATACTTGGACCAGCTATCTAGTAGAAGACCCAATAAAGTGATCTATTAAATTTTTGGGTTTCCAAAATATCAAAATTATAGTATAGGTCACTTTATGTGTAAAAGCCTAATGTGAAATTTGTCTTTTATGATAGTCCAAAAATAAGTGAGAGTTACATACAATTATAAAATGGTTGTGGTCCTTAAGGCAGAGAGACAAATGAGTCAATTCTCACGCAAATTTCTCTTCTGCTCTTATCTCATATAAGAAAGGTAGTTAGTCTCTATTGCCTTAGAATATCAATAAACCATTTAGTCTTCATCAATGGATTTAGGGACCCCTTATCTATTATATATCTTGTTAATTCAACATGAGATTTTGATGTGGTGATATACAGTTTGATCATCACCTATTGTTAAGCTTTCTAACAAGTGGTATCATAGCCAAAATTATGTTGCATTATTAAGAGAAATTTTGAAATCTAATGAATGATACAACCATAGGAAATCTAGTTATTTTTATTTTATGTGAATACAATTTTGTAAACTCTTCCTATCTATTTATGAAAACCATGCTATTGATATTTAGATCCATGATTTTGGATTTGTTACCATAAGTTGATTCAATTATGTTTGAGTAGAAATTATTGATTTCTAATATGTACAGCCACCAGACTTTCTTTAATGCTCCTTATTTTCTATTCTTTGGGAAAGGGTTTCTTTACGTAAATTTCACCATAATCTGGTTTATTTATTTTAAATAATGTAGTTTCTAACTCATCTTTGGGTTCAAGTTTTTCATTTTGTCGTAGATGGGTTCTGATGTGTTTTTTATTTAGGGGTTTAACTGAAAGTTTTGGATGGATTTGGTGCTCAGATTTGAGAACCTCTGCTGTGTTTATGTTTCACCTCTCATCTTCCTTACCATTTTCATATTTGGTGTGCTCTCCATGGCCGATATTCAATGTAATCTTAATGGCCCTTTTTGTTAAATCCAATAACAATAACAAGGGAGGAGAATAGCCACAGAGAGGAGATGATAGACACTAAACAAAGGCGATGAAAAGAACCAAATTCCTTACTCTTGTCATCATGAACTACACAAAGCTTAGTGTTCGTAAGGTTTGCCAACATGTCACCATTAATGGAGACAACGTGAACCTGCTAGTGATAAGAAATGCAATTCATAGAAGTTTTAGAAAAGGAAAAGGTATGGTCATAACAAGTGGTATTGCTCTATGTTTGAAAATCATGGTTGAATTATGATGTTTAACTAGTTCAGATAATTAAAACAATTTGGTAGTTTTTGGTATAGAAGTGGTTAAAGGAACATTTTGTAGCAATAAACCATGATTGAAAGTTTCTAAATCATAGCTTATGATATTTCTTGTGCTTGATAGTGTCCAAGATTCATTTATAGTTTCTGGAGAATATGCCATATGAAAGGAATAAAGTTGGAAATTTATGGTTTTTGGAAGTTTTTGTTTGACAAAAAAATATTTTTAGAGACATGATTTTAACTCACGTATTATGGTACTCCTTAGACTAATTCGGCCATCAGCACACGTTTGTGTATTTTGTACATTGTTTATTAATTCATATGTTTCAATATAATTTACATTGAAGTAATATGCCACTAAAGTGGCCTCCATTATATAAATTTATTTGCATTGAAATATGTGGATAATACTAAAGAATTCCATAATTTTGTGATTAAGACTATGCAAAAAATAAGTGGCCTAAAGGAAGATTATTTTTTTGCTAGATTGTAGTCTCAAGTTTGGTAGTAAATATGTGATTTTATTTTGGAATTATCCATGCATACAATATGTCAATCCAAAGAAAGGCATATTGCTAGCAAGATTTAGTATTGATATGTACTAATCGTGTTTTCCAGGAGTGTCATTTACAAGTTGTTATTTTTGTCCAAAGACTAAATAGCAATGTTGTGCTAACTATCTCATTATAAGCCAATTTACGCGCGCGCACACACACACACACACCGATATATATATATATATATATATATATATATATATATATATATATATATATATACATATATATATATATATATATAGATATATATCTATATATACATATATATATATATGTATATATATATATATATGTATATATATATATATATATGTATATATATATATATATATGTGTGTGTGTGTGTGTGTGTTTATGCTTTATTTGATTCATATATGCATGATTTGTGATTAATTGTGAACTTTTGTTCTTTGTTTTATAGCATCTTCAATTTTTGCCAATATCAACAACATTCCCATGTTCAATAGCATAAACTTCAAGAAAATAGAAAGAGTATATTAAGATATTGCTCGGTGCATAGATTTGGACTATGCACTAAGGATTGATTTCCCTGCAACTTTGACTAGCATAAGCTATACTAATCCAAGGTTTACTTTTTGAAACATGGGAGCAATCAAATTGCATGATTATGATGATTATGAATCACTCTATTCCAAATACCATAAGGGAAGTCATTCTTAAGGAGAGATTAAAACAAGAAAGTCCTGAGAATGCTCACTTGGTATTTACATCTCAAGATAATGGTACCAATAGGAAAAGGAAAATAAATAATATGGGAAAGAAAACTACAATTTTAGGGACTTCGCTACAAAAGGGGTAACATAAATAAGATAAAGTGAAAACATGTTTTTTTTCGCAAAAAAACTAGGCATATGAAGAAGGATTGTCCTAAGTACACCAAATAGCATAAAAAAAGTAGAATTCTCAATTTTCTTTGCTCAAAAGTTAATTTAACTTATTTCCTAATGACACTTAATGAATATATACGGGTGCAACTTCTCACATAAGTGTCATTATGTAAGGTTGTCTTTAATTTTAGTTTCATGTTTGGACAAATCATGATATTTTTGTTCATTTAATAATAGAACTTTTAGGATATTTCAAAATTCAAATATGATTAGTATTTGTTCTCTAATGGATAATCTTTATAAATCAAACATCAATACCTTAAATGACAACAAGAATATGCATGCATTTGGCATAAACATTTAGGTTATATTTCAAAACAACAAATTTAAAGGTTTGTGTCAAAAGAAAATCCTAATTCCCTTAACTTATCAAATTTTGAGGTATATATTGAGTGTATTATGGAAAAAAAAACAAATGTTAGAAAAAAAAGTGTCAATAAGAGTCGTGATGTCTTTGAATTAATATATACAAACATTTTGGTCCATTTCCTACAGCCATATGGAATGGATAAAAATATTTTAGCACTTTCATAGATGAATATTCTTGTTATGGCTACCTATATTTAATTAGTGAAAAGTCATAGTCCTTGGACATGTTAATTTTTTAAATGCCAAATTTGAAAATCAATTAGGCAAGAAAGTTAAAGTTGTTAAATTTAATTGTGGTGGTGAATATTATGGTAGATATAATGGATCAAGTGAACAATGTCTAATACCCTTTGCTAAGTATTTGATGGAATGTAGAATCATTCCTCAATACATCATGCTAGGGACATTAAGTTAAAATGGTGTAGTTGAGAGATAAAACTGAACCCTAAAACATATGGTAAGGAACATGATAAGTCATTCTTCTTTACCATAATCACTTTGTGGTAAAGCCATCAAGACTACAATTTATATTCTAAATTAGGTCCTAAGCAAAGTGGTAACAAAAACCTCATATGAATTATGGACAAAAAAAGCCTAGCATTAGGTAATTGCATGTTTGGAGATGTTCAATTAAGGCTCGGCCTTATAGGCCTAATGAGAAAAATTGGACTCTTTGTAAGCTACTACTTTGTCAGATACTTTAAGAGGCTGAAACGCTTCAAGTTCTATAATACCTCGAATAGATCCTTTTTTGAACAAACAATGCCAAGTTTATTGAGCATGTTGAGTCAGTGGAAGTGACTAACTCAGGAAGTCAATTTTGATGAGGGATGTATTAACGTTCCTGTTGTTGCAACTGAAAATGTTCAAGAATTTATTTCTAACATTATTCAAGATGTAAATTCCAAGAATCAATGAATTGTTAACACACTTGAGTTGCCACCTATTTAGGAGGAGATACCTAAACAACCTCAAGTGGAAGTGCTATTAAGGAGATCCACTAGAGAAAGAAAAAACATGATCTTAGATGATTACGTCACGTACCTCCACTAACATGAGATAGATATTTGAGTGATAAAAGATTATCCAATCAACTTCTGTCAAGCCATTAAAAGTATTAACTCTTAAAAGTGGATTAATGCCATGTATGATGAGATTAAATCAATAGAGGACAAAGACATTAAAGACCTAGTAGAGTTTCCCAAAAGCGTGAAATCGATTAGTTGCAAATGGATACTTAAGACCAAATACGATTCAAAAGGAAACATTGAAAGGTATAAGGCATGACTAGTTGCATAAGGGTTTCACTCAAAAGGAAGATATTGATTATAAATAGACTTTCTTATTGTTTTCGACAAAAGACTCATTTTGAATCAACATGGTACTTGTAGCTCATTATGATTTGGTGCTACAACAAATGGATGTTAAAACACCATTTCCCAATGGTAACATTGATGAAACGATATATATAGTGCAACTAAAGAACTTTAAATCCAAAGATTTAAAGCACCTTATATGCAAGCTCAAAAAGTCCATTTATAGCTTAAAACAGGCATCCCATCAGTGGTATAAAAAATTTAATCAGGTGATAACCTCTTTGATTTTAAAGAGAACACTATAGATCAATGCATATATCTTAAAATCAGTGCGAGCAAGTTTATTATCTTAGTGCTATATATCGATAACATTCTATTTGCAAGTAACGATGTTGGCCTATTACATAAAACTCATATTTCTATCCAATAACTTGAAAATGAAGGATCTTAATGATGCATCTTTTGTTTTAGGTATATAGATCCATAGGAATTGTTTAATAGATATACTTGGACAGTCACAAAATATCTATATTAATGAGGTACTAAGTAAATTTAGCATCAATGGTTGTGCACTAGGGTATATACCTATGGAAAAAGGTAATAAATTTAGTTTACTCTAATTTCTAAGAAATGAACTTGAGAAGAAAGAAATAGAGAATTTCCTTTATGCATTAGTAGTGAGAAGTCTTATGTATGCCCAGGTTTGTGCATTCTAATATTGTATACATTGTGGAAATGTTGGGCAGATATTTGAGTAACCCAAGTGTAGATCATTAGAAATCAAAAAAATGGGTGATGCAATATCTATAAAGAACAAAGAGTCTCATGCTCACATATCGAAGATCTGACCATTTAAAGATTGTTAAATATTCAAACTCTAATATCTATGAGTTTTTTGTAATGCCCTTCAAGTTAACAAATGCACCTGCAATTTTCATGGATTACATGAATCGCATTTTTCGACCCTACCTAGATCAATTTGTGGAAGTATTCATTGATGACATCTTGATATACTCTAAGAGTGAGAAAGAACATGAACAACATCTTAGAATCGTGCTGCAAGTGCTGAAAGAGAAAAAGTTGTATGTCAAATTGGAGAAGTGTGGATTTTCGCAGTCAGAAGTAAAATTTCTCGGATATGTCATTTCCAATAAAGGGGTAGCCGTAGACTCTAGCAAGACAGAAGTAGTGATTCAGGGGGAAAGATCAAAGACGGTTATAGAATTCAAAAGTTTCTTGGATTTGGCAGGATACTACAATAGGTTTATACAAAAATTCTCTCGTACAGCCTTGCCATTGACTAAATTGACCAGGAAGGGAAGTCATTTCAAATAGACTGATCAATGTGAAGCTAGTTTCCAGGAGCTTAAAACAAAATTGACCACTTCTCCTATTTTAATTATTCCAGACCCCACAGGACATTTTGAAGTGTATAGTGACGCTTCAAAGAAAGGGCTAGGGTGTGTGCTAATGTAAGACAAGAGAGTAGTTGCTTACGCCTCTAGGCAACTAAGATCCCATGAAGGAAATTATCCAACCCATGATTTTGAATTGGCAGCAGTGGTGTTTGCCTTAAAGATTTGGCAACACTATTTATATGGTGCAACATTTGAAGTATATTGTGATCATAAAAGTCTTAAGTACTTTTTTGATCAGAAAGAGTTAAATAGGAGACAACGAAGATGAGTAGAATTTCTCAATTATTACAAGTTTGAGATAAAGTATCATCCAGGAAAGGCGAATGTTGTAGCTGATGCCTTGAGTCGAAAATCTCTACACATGGGTCAGATGATGGTGTATGAGATGCTGATGTTAGAGGCGTTTCAAAGTTTGAAGCTGGCCACTACTCTTACTCCAAAGAAGCTAATCATTAATGTTTTAAGTATAGGGTATGACCTTAGAGCCCAGATCAAAGAGGCTCAAGCTCACTACCAATACTTACAGGATCATAAAGATCAAGGTAATTTTTCTGTCATAGAAGATGGAGAATTCATGTATCAAGGGAGGATTTGTCTCCCTCAAGAATGAGAGTTGAGGACTAAGATCCTGCAGGAAGCGCATCAAAGTAAATACACAGTCCATCCTAGATGCACTAAAATGTACCAGGATTTAAAGATGATGTATTGGTGGCTATGGATGAAAAAGGACATTACTGAGTTTGTGGTGAAATGTCTCATTTGTCAAAAGGTGAAGGTAGAGCATCAAAAGCCAGCAGGATTTTTACAACCTCTTAGGAACCCTAAATGGAAATAGAACAGTATTTCGATGGACTTTGTAGTGGGCTTACCAAAGACTTTAGTTGGACATGACTCTATCTAGGTAATAGTAGACAGATTAACCAAATCTGCTCACTTTCTTTCCATAAAGATTAACTATTCATTGGACAAATTGGCCCAATTGTATGTCCAGAAAATAGTTAGACAGCATAGAATTCCCTTAAATATTGTTCTGATAGAGATCTGAGGTTCACATCAAGGTTTTTGGAGGTGTTACAGGAGGCTTTTAGAACCCAGTTGCAGTTCAGTACTACCTACCATCCTCAGAATGACAGGCAGACAGAACGGACCATTCAAACCCTAGAAGATATGTTAAGGGCCTGTGTGATAGAGTAAGGTAAAGGATGGGATAAGCACCTACCTTTAGTGGAATTTGCTTATAATAATAGTTATCACTCTAGTATTAAGATGGCCCCCTACGAAGCTTTATACGATAGGAAGTGCCGATCTCCACTATGTTGATTTAAGGTAGGAGAAAAGAACTTGCTGGGTCCTGATCTAGTTCAACAAACCACTGAACAAATCAGGATGATACGAGACAAAATACTTACAGCTCAGAGTCAGTAAAAGAGTTACTATGATAAGAGACATAGACTTCTAGAGTTTTAGGAAGGAGACCATGTATTTCCGAAGCTCTCCCCAACTACTGGAGTTGGTAGGTCTCTCAAGACTAAAATGCTAAGTCCGCAATTTTTGGGACCCTACCAAATTCTGAAGAAAGTGGGGACGTCAGCATATCAAGTTGCCCTCCTAGCTAATTTGTCCAACCTACATAATACTTTCCATGTATCACAGCTATGTAAGTATCTTTCAGATTCCTCACATATAATACGGGATGAACCAATCCAAATAAAGGAGAACATGATATACCAGCTAGTACCTGCATCCATATTGGACACCGACATGAAGCAACTGAGAATTAAAACCATTCCCTTGGTTAAGGTGTTATGGGAAGGATTAACCCCCAAAAGAAGCAACTTGGCAGCTGGAAGAAGTCATATAGAAGAAATATCCGCAATTGTTCTTATTAGGTAATTTCTGAAATTTTGAGGACAAAATATCTTTTAGGGGGAGAAAAATGTAACATCCTTAATTTCGTTTCTTTTATTAATAAATGTACATAAATATTTAATATAACATCCCTAATTTTGTTTCTTTAAAAATACATAAATATTTAATTAAGAAAATAAAATTTATTAGACAATTTTTAAATATTTAAAGAAATATAATCTTTAGAAATTCTTCACCTAATGTGTATGCATAGAAAATGTTTTTAACATTAAGGGAACAAATACAAAGAAAATCTAATAGAAAAAATTAGAAATAACATACTAAAGATAGGCAAAATTCTTTGGTAAGGAAGATAAATTTTTGTGAAGTACGTAAAGGTCTTAAAATTTTAAAAAGATTGGATTAGGGTAATTTTTCCTAATTCAAGAGTTAGAAATTTCTAAGTTTAACATCTCCACCCATAAATTGGGCTTTCACCTATGGACACTTCATATAGAGTTTTTTCCACTTCACATAAATTTCTAGCAAGCCCATTGGATAAACTAAGCAAGAAATAAAACATAGACTTGGACTAGGATATAGAAGTTGGATCGATAGCCCAAAAATTATGAAAATGTGACCAAACCCTCCAAAAAATGTAGAATTTTATCCAAAGGAAAGGAAATGGGTAGGAATGAGCCCAAATCCAAGAGAAAAAATAAAATAAAATAAATCATGTGATGAAATAATAGTGTAATAATAATAAAGATTAGGTTACATGGCATTAAGACAAAAAATTAACAAGTGGTGTGATAACCTAAATTCATAATTTTAGCAAGTGGTATGATAATACATAGAATTAGGGCAAAATATCAATATCCTACACTCATAATTTTAGCAAGTGGGTAATAATACATAGCATTATGATCAAACATCCTTATCCTACACAAATAATTTCAGCTAAGTAAGGAAGATTTAAGAGTTGGAAATTTGCCACCTAAAAAGGCAAACCTATCATACTTGATTAAGACAAAATAAAAAGGAAATGAATCCCTAAATCAAAGGGACCTTATCCCTTGTCTTAAGAACATATTATCATAATTTTCAAAATATAAATCTCACTTTTCTATGCATATCTTGACTAAGGAAGAGGAAAACAAGAACATGAGTTGTTTGTTTTCCAAAAATCAACCAAGTGCATCCTAATTGTGATAAGGTAGACCCATAATCATGAAAGGTGAATTATTTGATAGTCTATTTAAGCAAAACCCACCCTTATAACATTAGAATTTCGTCCAAGTGAGGGAGAGGAAAAATATAAGCAAGGTAGAGTGAGGAAATGAGAGGAAGAGAGGAAGAAAAAGGAAGGAGAAGTCTAGAGGATTAAGTACTCAAGGTAGGTTTAACAATATTTCTTTTTTAAAAGTTTTGAAATTTGTAACATTCATATGAGATTTTGATCTTAGAACCTTGATGATTGGTCATGGATGTTGCTATATCATGTTACATATTGATCTTGCATGTGATGTATGTTTGAATACTTAGGTTGGCGTAGATAGTTCTGCATAAGTATGGCTATGAGTGGCAAATTTTTTAAGCTTCTGTTTTTAAAATTTTAGAAAGAATAGTAAGGAATTAAAATAAATGGTTAACTTTAAAAATGTAGATCTATGTCTCACAGATTTTTAGCCACTGGAATCACTCAATTTGAAGTCCATATGAGGTAGATATGGTCCGATTAGTAAGAAGTGGTCATAAAATGATTAATCAGGGAAGAATAGGTTAGGAAAGTTTCTGTGTTTGAATTTATGAAAACATTATGTAGGGAATTAAAATAACTAGTTAACATAAAAATTATAGATATATGTGTCACAGAATTTTAGCCACTAGAATCACTCAATTTCAAATTCTTATGAGAAAGATATGGACAGATTAGTAAGTAGAGGTCAGAACCTACCTGAGAAAGAATAACCTATCACTTGAGGGAGTAATATCACTAAGAATCTTTAATATTTGGCTAAACTGTTCAACATAATAGTTTTAGATGATCGTTTTATCTTTAAATTGACACCCAGAACACCTAAATCAGAGTTAAAATGAGGGTGTTATACTTTGATTAGTAAGAGAAGGTCAGATAGGATGAAAACTTGCATCAAGAAAATAAAGAGATAAAAATAATATTTAAAAAAAAAGAATCTTATAAATGAAAATAATAAATGACTAGAATATGCCATAGCCATTGCCATTGCATGAACTTCTTACTATCTTAAGTGTGTAATTTTGACATAAAAATATTTTATAAAGTGATATTTGAAACGGTTATGTTCATGGCATGATTACCAATGATTTTTTGTAATAATTATATTTTAATGTGAGTTTAATGAACATACTTGTTATTGAAATCATATTTTTGGCTATTATTGTGAAAAGAAAAGAAATAAGTAAGGCCACATGGCAATCTGTGTGGTGCACTTGTTAGAGCCGCCCTACCAACGGTTATGATTATGTTAATGAGAAAAGAAAGAGAAAATGTGTCATGTCAGACGAAGCGAGAAAAGCCCGTACCGGAGAGTAAAAAATACTCACCCTGATCGAGGTAGCTTGATATGAGAATAAATTGATAGCTATCATATGATATTTTGAAAATAGTTAATCCTGCCATACATGTCATTACTGTACGATTTTCATGGGCATAGATAAAGTGCATTCATGTGACCAAAGGTTTTTGCTGTAGCTTATAGAGATGAACAAGATCTGATGAGCTATATTGATGATGATTATAATTTGTTGTTAAACCTACTGGGATTTAATTCTCACTATTTTTCCATATCATGTTTAGAATATTAAATATGCAGCTATTTTCCATGACTCTTATTATTGCTGTACGTTGGATCGAGGTGCCCTACCTTGGGCAAATACCGATTATATCATATGTCTCAATAGTAGACGTGACTAAGATTCTGGTGGAGGTGCCGCCACCCGCACTTGTGTCCCCGGAAGTAGTATATGTGAATGATTAGGTCTCATATGTACATGTATATGTTGAACTTTTGTACGGATGTTTGTAAATTAATGATGTGTATATGAACTCGGTATTGTATCAATAATAATGGTAGATTTTAAACCTTAATTACTCTTGGTTAAATTAAATAAAGGTTATTATGAGTTAAGTAGTAAAAAGGTAATAACTTCATGGTATTTTACAAATATTAAAAAAAATTTGAGTTGTTACATATACCACTTGCCAAGTGTAATAGCCCTAAAATAAAGCAAAACTCTGAATAAATAAATAAAACCCTGAATTAAAGAAAAATTATGAATGTAAACGAAGATTATGATAAATGGAGATAAGTACCATTGGAAATGTGTTTATTTATCATATTGTTTGACAAATTATGAAGGTAATATGATGATTTAAATTTTGGGGCCAAAATATAATTTCTTAAAAGTTTAGTAACAAAAATAGCAAAGACACCCCTCAACAATTGGAATTTTGCTAATAAGACCCTCAGATGATTTTAAGGGAAACCAGATGTAGAATTAGCGTGAAATTTTTGCACCCTCTCTTTCCCTATTTTCTCTTTCTAAAAATCTTAAAAATTCTCTCTAGATTTCTAGCACTTCTAAACCTCAGATTTCGACACCACCACCACAAACGGATTCAGATCAATGAGGACTACAATTCTATCCGATTAGTTTCTAGAAATTTGATTTGAAATCTACTAGAAAAGGGAGGAGAAATCTTAGGAAAGTAAGTTCTAAAACTCTTACTTATAGTCCTTAAATTAAAAATCTGACAACATATATGGATTCAAGAGGTGGAAAAACCTTAGCATATGAAATTTTTCAGCCATTTGGCAACTTTTTATGCATCGTGAACAGTAAATCCAACTGTTGTGAATAGTGATTCCGGCGGTAAATAGCAATTCTGACCAAGAACAGTAATCCACAATTGACTAGTGTTGCCTTGGAAAAAGGGCATGTATATGTGATGACTCTGACTATGAAGTTTACAATAGATGAGCTATACTAAGACTGAAATTTTAAAATATACTGAAAGCTCTGTTTTGAATGATATAGCATAAGTGTAAATAATAATTTATGTAGAGAATCCTATTGGAAATATTATTTGCTAACAGTAGGTGATGTTAGCCCTGGTGCACATTGATACTTTAGATAGCAGCGGTGGTGCTAGCCTTGTGTGACGGCCAACACACGGTATATAATATGTGAAGAAGAGCAGGATGCCTCCAATCTAGACGAGATACCGACTATATGATATGTGATTTGCCCTCCCTTACTATGTGCTTGGGAAATTGACCATATTAGAATCCCTTTGCGTGTCCTCTTGAATGGTGGTAGGGCAAACATTAGCTGCAATGCTGACTTTAGGCAAATCCTACAACACCAAAGTACGAAAGAGTTTGAACTCTGATATGGTAGTTCTGATATGGGATCCTCCTAATGTTTTCATAAAAAATATTTTGATGCATACCAATATTTGATTAATGATCATACTGATAAAGGGGAATTTTGAGTATTAATGGCTATATTTTATCCTCTAATTTATAGCAAACTTGTGGTTATTTCTCTGCTTTTGGTTATGCTTTGTTTTGGGTACTACTTTGGTTGTTTTTATGCTTGTAGGTGAGCAAAAGAGGCCAAGAAGCAAGGAAAAACAGTCATGAAAAGTGCTATATGGACTTGGAACAAGATGAGAAGGAAGCAAGGAGAAAGCCCACCAAAAATCAGCAAGAAAGGAGCATGGCAGCCCCCAACACGGCTAGGCTGTGCTTGGTGGCATGCAACACGGCCAGGCCGTGTTCTGGGCAAAAGTTGCAGAAACTTCCCATAATCCAGCTCGAAGCACGGCCAGGCCGTGTCCTAGAACACGGTCGTGCTTCGGGTCTGTACACATCGTCTTTTTTAGGGTTTTGGCCGCCAAAATTGATATATATTGAAGGGGATACGCAGCCAAACCGAGGGGAACACATTCAGACCTCCTTTTACTCAGTTTTAGGCTTGGGAAACACCATTAGATTAGGTTTAGAGTAGGATTAATGTTTAATTCATGTTCTTAGAGTAGATTAGACAATAATTTCAGTTTGTATTTTATTATTCATCTAGGTTCTATCTTTCTATCTCTGCACTCATCTCTATTTCTACTATTTCTCTTGGTTTGTATGGAATATATTTACTTATTGAATTGGATTATGCTTTTGATTTATCTTTCTATCATGCTTGAATAGATTTGATCTAGGGTTTTGGTAAACCTACTTATGGTGTGATGATACATTATGCTGATTGAGTTAATGGAACCCTAATTGTGTTATCTATGGTTAATTAGGATTAGCTATTATGCATTGGTCATAGGAGTTGATGAATGTCTGGCCAATATTTATCACGTCTTAGGATATTAATTGATGGACTGAAAGGTGAAGATTAATATCGGAACCTAATAGTTAATTAGGGATATCTTAATTACGAAAGTAGTTTAAGATTCTCTAGGAATGAATCAATTAATGGGCACGAGAAAACTGATTAATTGTATTCCATGGTTGGCATAGAACTTAATGGACCTAGGTTGAACTAAGAACCATGAAAGTAGGCAATTGGATTAACCTAGGTACGATAGTAACGCTTGAAAGAGGTTGCTAGTTAATTAAGGCTAAACCATCCCCAATAACCTAGATAATTGCATTTAGAGGTATAAATTGGATGTTGAATATCATAAGTGTGTTGAACCGTAACCCTAGGTTTATTTAATTGGTTATTTTCATTCGTTTAATTGTGACACTCTCTAATCCAATTACATCGATCTAGATAGCATATTTTGCATCATTCTAGTAGTTGACATTGTTCTCTGTGGGATACGACCCGTACTCGCTGGACTAGCTACAGCTATGCCGTGCGCTTGCGGTTATTTAGTGAAATACACACAACAAGTTTTTGGCGGGCTTACAGTTTTTACTGGTTGAATATTTTATCTCCTGTTTCATTGTATAATCATAAAGTTTGCTATTTTAGGGATAGATTGGCATAATATAGGTTGATTTTAGCTAATGAACATGTGATGCACAATAAGATATGAAATAGGTAGTTATTATTTTAGTCTCTCTCTTCTAGGATTAAACCTCTAATATTTTGAAAAATATCTCTCTTTTGTGCTATGAATTTTATTTTATTTTTGATTTTTAACACAATGAGAGTGTGGAGGTAGGGAGAGGTGAAAAATGAGGGAATGTGCACCCCAAAAAGTTTTCACTCTAAGTACCCCTTCAAGGTACCAAAAAGGCCTTAGTATAAGTGTAACATCCCTAATTTCGTTTCTTTTATTGATAAAATTACATAAAAATTTAATTAAGGAAATTAAATTTATTAGACAATATTTTAAAAATCTAACAAAATATAATCCTTAGAAATTCTTCACCTTATCTATATGCATAGAAAATGTTTCTAACATTAAGAGAACAAATAAAGAGGGAAAACCTAATAGGAAAGAAATTAGAAATAACATACAAAAGAGATGCAAAATTCTTGGATAAGGAAGATAAATTTTTAGAAACAAGTAAAGATCTTAAAATTTCAAGAACATTGAATTAGGGTAATTTTTCCTAATTCAAGAATTAGAGTTACTAAGTTTAAAATCTTTACCCATACATTGGGCTTTTACCTATGGACACTTCATATAGAGTTTTTTCCACTTCACATAAGTTTCTAGCAAGCCATTGAATAATCTAAGCAAGAAATAAAACATAGACTTGGACTAGGATATAGTAATTGGACCAATAGACCAAAAATTATGAAAATGTGACCAAGCCCTCCAAGAAAGGTAGAATTTTATCCAAAGTAAAGAAAATGGGTAGGAATAAGCCCATAATGGGTAGGAATAAGCCCAAATCCAAGAGGAAAAATAAAATAAAACAAAATAGGTGATGATATAATAATGTAATAATAAAGATTAGGTTACATGGCATTAAGACAAAAATTTAGCAAGTGGTGTGATTCTACATTCATCATTTTGGCAAGTGGCATGATAATACAAGGCTTTAGGACAAAAACATCTATATCCTACACTCATAATTCTAGCAAGTGGTATGATAATACATGGTATTAGGACAAAACATTCCTATCCCACACAAATAATATCAACCAAATAATGGAGATTCAAGGGCTAGAAATTTGCCACCTAAAAAGGCAAACCTATCATACTTGTTTAAGACAAAAGAGAATGGAAAAGAATCCCTAAATCAAAGAGACCTTGTCCCTTATCTTAAGAACATATCATCATAATTTTCAAAATACAAATCTCATTTTTCTATGCATATCTTGACTAAGGAAGAGGAAAACAAGAACATAAGTTGTTTGTTTTCCAAAAATTCAACAAAGTGTATCCTAATTGTGATAAGGTAGACCCATGATCATGAAAGGTAATATATTTGAGGGTCTATTTAAGCAAAACCCACCCTTACAACATTATAATTTCGTCCAAGTGAGGGAGAGGAAAAATAGAAGCAAGGTAGAGTGAGGAAAGGAGAGGAAGAAAGGAAGAAAGAGGAATGAGAAGTCTAGGGGACTAAGTGCTCCAGGTAAGTTTAACAATATTTCTTTTTGAAAAAAACTTTTGAAACTTATAATATTTATATAAGATTTTGATCTTAGAACTTTTATGATTGGTCATGATGTTGCTATATCATGTTACATATTGATCTTGCATGTGATGTATGTTTGAATACTTAGGTTGGTGTAGATATTTCTGCATGGGTATGGCTATGGGTAGCAGAATTTTAAACTTCAGTGTTTTAATTTCTGGGAACAATCTATAAGGAATTAAAATAAATGATTAACATAAGAATTAAAGATATATGTGTCACGGAGTTTTATCCACTGGAATCATTCAATTTGGAGTCCATATGTGGTAGATATGGTCCGATTAGTAGTTAAAGGTCAGAAAATGGTTCATCAGGGAAGAATATGTTAGGACAGCTTCTGTATTTTAATTTATGAGAATTATTTGTATGGAATTAAAATAAATGGTTAACATAAGAATTATAGCTATGTGTGTCATAGATTTTTAGACACTGGAATCATTCAATTTGGAGTCCATATGTGGTAGATATGGTCCGATTAGTAAGCAAAGGTCAGAAAATGGTTCATCGGGGAAGAATATGCTAGGATAACTTCTGTGTTTTAATTTCTGGGAATTATCTGTAGGGAATTAAAATAAATGGTTAACATAAGAACTAAATATATATGTGTCATGGATTTTGAGCCACTGGAATCATTCAATTTGTAGCCCATATGAGGAAGATATGAGCTGATTTGTAGTCAAATGTCAGAAAATGGTTCATCAGGGAAGATTATGTTAGGAAAGCTTCTGTATTTTAATTTCTGAGAATTATCTGTATAGAATTAAAATAAATGATTAACAAAATAATTATAGCTATGTGTGTCATGGATTTTTAGCCACTGGAATCATTCAATTTGGAGTCCATATGAGGAAGATATGAGCTTATTAGTAGTCAAAGGTCAGAAAATGGTTCATCAGGGAAGAATATGTTAGGACATCTTTTGTATTTTAATTTCTAAGAATTATCTGTATGGAATTAAAATAAATGGTTAACATAAGAATTATAGATATGTGTGTCACAAAATTTTAGCCACTGGAATCACTCAAGTTGAAGTCTATATGAGGTAGATATAGTCCAATTAGTAGGTATAGGTCATAACCTATCCAAGAAGAAATAACATATACATTTAGGGAGTAATATCACCTTGATTTCTTAATATTTCGCTACAATGTTCAACATAATAGTTTTAGATAATTGTTTTATCTTGAAATTGATACCAAGATCACCTACATCAGAGTTAAATTGAGGGAGTTATGCTCTAATTAGTAAGAGAATGTTAGATAGGATGAAAACCTGCATCAAGAAAATAAAGAAATAAAATTAGTATTTAAAAAAGAAGATGAATCTTAATAAATGACTAGTATAGCCATAGCCATTGCCATTGTATGAACTTCTTACCATCTTAAGTATGAAATTTTGACATGGAAATATTTTATAAAGTGATATTTGAAATGGTTATGTTCATGGCATGATTACCAATGACTTTTGGTAATAATTATATTTTGATGAACATACTTGTTATTGAAAGCATATTTTTGGCTATCATTGTGAAAAGAAAAGAAATGAGCACAGTCACATGGCAATCCGTGTGGTGCACCAGTAGGGGACACCCTACCAACGGTTATGATTATGATTATGAGAAAAGAAAGAGAAAGTATGCCATGTCGGACGGAGCGAGAAAAGCCCGTACCGGAGAGTAGAGGATACTCACCCTGACCGGGGTAGCTTGAAATGAGAATAAGTTGTTGGCCATCATATGATATTCTAAAAATAGTTACTCCTGTCATACATATTATTACTGTATGATTCTTATGTGCATAGATATAATGCATTCATGTGACCAAAGATATTTTCTGTAGTTTATACAGCTGAACATGATGTGATGAGCTATATTGATGATGATTTATTGTTGAACTTACTGGGATTTAATTCTCACTATATTTCCATATCATGTTCAGAAAATTAGTTATGCAGATTTTTCTATAGCTCTGACTTTTAGTGCACGTTGGATCGAGTACTTTATGTTGGGCAGATTCCATAAGCAAATAAAATGTTTGTGGTCGAGTTGGCTTAGATCCCGGTGAAGGTGCAACCACCCGCACCTGTATCTCCGGAATTGGTCAACCAAAATAAATAAGATAAAGATTTTTATGTGTTTGATATGTTGTACGTATGTTTTGATTAATGACATGTATGTGAACTCTGTATTGTATAAATTAAATAAATGTTATATTGAGTTAAGTTGTAACGAGGTAATAACTTCATGGTATTTTAAAAAAAAATTGATACTTAAATGGAGTTGTTACAATGAGTACCTAGATGCCTTTACCCTAGTGAGATAGAGCATAAAACACACTCACTGCATATTTCTAAAAAAAAATATAAAAAAATTAATGATGGAAAGTAAAAGAGTTTAAGTAAGGAAAAGAGTGATAAAATAGAAATAAGGGTAAGGCAACATAGGGAGATCTAAAGGATGAAGTGGCCTACTTGAGTGTGCAAAAATCAATTTTATGCATACAACCAATGGTAACAATAGAAGTAGATATATAATAGAAAAATTATTGGTTTAGTTTTAAAAGAATAGAGACTATTTGATAAATGTCTATTCATATATCTATTGTGTGCACACTGATTGAGTGACAAATTATCTATATTGCATTTTTCTATCTTCTGTAATCTGATTGCATCTTTCCCCCTTCCTGATATGATATGTTATTTGCTTGAGGACAAGCAAAGGTTTAAGCATGGGGGAGTTGATAAAGAGGAATTTTGAGTATTAATGGCTATATTTTATCCTCTAATTTATAGCAAACTTGTGGTTATTTCCCTGCTTTTGGTTATGCTTTGCTTTGGATACTGCTTTGGTTGTTTTTATGCTTGTAGGTGAGCAAAAGAGGCCAAGAAGTAAGGAAAAACAGTCATGAAAAGTGCTATATGGACTTAGAACAAGATGAGAAGGAAGCAAGGAGGAAGCCTACTAAAAATCAACAAGAAAGGAGCATGGTAGCCCCCAACACGACCAGGCTGTGCTTGGTGGCATGCAACACAGCCAGGCCGTGTTCTAGGCAAAAGCTGTAGAAACTTCCCAGAATCCAGCCCAAAGCACGGCCAGACCGTGTCCTGAAACACGGCCGTGCTTCAGGTTTATACACATCGTCTTTTTTAGGGTTTTGGCCTCAAAATTGATATATATTGAAGGGGATACGCAGCTAAACCGAGGGGAACACATTCAGACCTCCTTCTACTCAGTTTTAGGCTTGGGAAACACCATTAGATTAGTTTTAGAGTAGGATTAATGTTTAATTCATGTCCTTAGAGTAGATTGGACAGCAATTTCAGTTTGTATTTCATTATTCATCCAGGTTCTATCTTTCTATCTCTGCACTCATCTCTATTTCTAATCTTTCTCTTGGTTTGTATGGAATATATTTACTTAATGAATTGGATTATGCTTTTGATTTACCTTTCTATCATGCTTGAGTAGATTTGATCTAGGGTTTTGGTAAACACACTTATGGTGTGATGATACATTGTGCTGATTGAGTTAATGGAACCCTAATTGTGTTATCTATGGTTAATTAGGATTAGCTATTATGCATTGGTTATAGGAGTTGATGAATGTCTGGCCAATATTTATCACGTCTTAGGATATTAATTAATGGACTGAATGGTGAAGATTAATACCGAAACCTAATAGTTAATTAGGGATATCTTAATCACGAAAGTAGTTTAAGATTCTCTAGGAATGAATCAATTAATGGGCATGAGAAAACCGATTAATTGTATTCCATGGTTGGCATAGAACTTAATAGACCTAGGTTGAACTAAGAACCACGAAAGTAGGCAATTGGATTAACCTAGGTACGATTAGTAATGCTTGAAAGAGGTTGCTAGTTAATTAAGGCTAAACCATCCCCAATAACCTAGATAATTGCATTTAGAGGTATAAATTGGATGTTGAATATCATAAGTGTGGTGAACCGTAACCCTAGGTTTGTTTAATTGGTTATTTTCATTCGTTTAATTGTGACACTCTCTAATCAAATTACATCGATCTAGATAGCATATTTTGCATCATTCTAGTAGTTGACATTATTCTCTGTGGGATACGACCCGTACTCGCCGGACTAGCTACAGCTATGACGTGCACTTGCGATTATTTAGTTAAATACACATAACACATACCGTATTTCATATGGTTTCGGATATATAAATGTGACTTGAACTGAGAATATTTGAAATACGAGTGTCATATGGATATATTTCTGAACTGTAATTTTTTTTGTAATAAATTTTAATATATGAATACATCCATATGTTGACTTTCGAGGTCATAGGAGGTATTATCTACTCACCAAGTTGTCAAACTCACTACACGATGTTTACATTTTTTTTCAAATAAGGATACAGAGTTTGTTCCTATAGCTACATGATCAACTAGGTGTCATACTTTCTAGGTGAGTCTACGTTACTTCCAAGAGTCATAGTATTTAAATTATTATGTATTTGTAATTTAGAGTATGCTCAGAATGCCATAGGTAGGATCCCTACTTCTGCTATAATATATATGAATATAGACCTGACATGTATGTTTGAATATATTGGAAAACTTGTGGTATATGATTACAATAGAAGTATTATCTACTCACTGAGTTGTCACTCCCCTAATTTTAGGGCACATGAAACATGTATACCATGAACATATATTTTCCACAAATATGAATATTCCAATCTTTTATCATGAAAACAGATATATATAGGTTCTCCCATACATACACCATATACAGACCAAGTTTGTAAACATCAGAGTAACAGTAGAAGCAGGGATCATGCATGTGGCAAATAGAGCATACTCTAGAATACAAATACAATACAATACAAATAACGTGAGCCTTGGAAGCAACATAAGCTCACCCAGAGATTAAGTAGCCTAACTGATTACGTATCTGCAGGACTAGACTCTATATCCTTATCTGAAAAAAAATATCGTGTAGTGAGTTTGACAACTCAGTGAGCAGATAAGACCTCCTACAACCTCTTAGGTCAGCATATGGATGAACTCATGTTTTAAAATTTATCCCATAGAAAATTACAGTTTGGAAGTACATCCATATAGGACCCGCATTTTCAAATATTCTCAGTTCAAATCACATTCATATATCTGTAACCATATATTATACAATATGATCGTTAATCAAACATTGATATGCATTAAAAACATTTCTTATAAAAATATTAGGAGGATCTCATATCAGAACCATCATATCAGAGTTCAATCCCTTTTATACTTTGTGGGTGTAAGATTTGCCTACACTTAGCATCTTAGCCAAGATTTGCCCTACCACCATTCAAGAAAACATGCGAAAGGACTCTAATATGGGCAATTTCCCAAGCACAAAGCAAGAGAAAGCAAATAACATATCATATAACTGGCATCTCGCCCAAATAGAAGGCATCCCGCTCTCCATCACATATCATATCTTATGTGTTGACCCTCACACGATGCTAGCACCACCCCTGCTAGCTGAGGTATTAAGGTGCACCAGGGCTAACATCACCTGCTATTAGCAAATAGTATTTCTAATAAGATTCCTCCATAAAATTATCATATGCAAATATTCCATATCATTCAAAACAGAACTTTCAGTATAATACATAATTTTATTCTCAATACAGCTAATTTGTCATAAATTTCTCAATCAAGATTTATCACATATACATGCCCTTTCTTGAGGCAATCATATAGCTTTATAAATCAATGACACGTGCATAAATATTCACTTTACCATTTAATGAGAAATACGTGTAGTATTAGATATACCATGAGTTCGGAAATCCATTTTCAAAACTATACTCTTCTTGAACTATATTTCAGATTGTAAGCAATTCAGATAATTTAATCCATTTCAAAAACATATAAAAGTGTAAATAACTTATAAACATAATCAAATACACATTTTGTAACGCCCTCAATTTTCGAGCACGTGAAATAAACATTTTTTCCATAATTGGATATTTTTCTTAACATGCATAACACTATTCTTTGTCATAGAAATAGATACATATAGGTTCTCTCATGTATATACATTATACAGACCAAATTATAAATGTCAAAGTAACAATAGAAGTAAGGATCCTACCTGTAGCAATCAAAGCACACTCTAGAATACAAACACAATATAATTTAAAATTGTGTGCCTTGAAAGCAACGTAGACTCACTCAGAGAATATGTCACCTACCTGATCACTTATATGCAGAATCAGACTCTGTATTCTTATCTAAAAAATGTGGAAATATCGTGTAGTGAGTTTGACAATTCAGTGAGCAGATAATACCTCATATGACCTCTTAGGTCAGCATATGGATGTACTCATGTTTTAAAATTTGTCACTTAGAAAATACAGTTCAGAAGTACATCCATATGGGACCCGTATTTCAAATATTTTCAAATAAAATGATATTTAGATATCCAAACCATATTAAGCATGGTATGATCATTAAAAAAATGTTGTTATGCTCAGCTGTATAAACTATAGTAAAATAATAAGCTTTTGAAATAAAGTTATAAACTTTTAAAATGACATGCCTTATTCGACGATCTGGTCAACCTAATTTAAGATGACCTACTCATTCGGTGATCTGGTCAACCCACACACACATTTGCTATACGCATAGTGACCGATCGACTACAATCACAATAGTGATAAAAAAATGTGAGTCTATCACCCATCTGCCTCCTCACATTACCACTATCACCCGGTTGGAGTGACCCTCCCTCGGCTCACTCAGGCTAATAGGGCGTCCCTTATTCGGTATTGTCATAAGCCATACAACCCGTCGATATTTATCCATACATATATATAAATGCATATTCATCAATGCAATGTAAAATTATCAAGCAACTCGCCATGAGCTTTATGCTTGCTATTCAATCATATTCAATAACTTTATAGTTTTACAAATCAATGCCACGTGAATAAATATTCACTTTATCATTTAATGAGAAATACATGTGAAATAAGATATACCATGAGTTCAGAAATCCATTTTCAAAACTATACTCTTATTGAACTATATTCCAAATTGTAAACAATTCAGATAATTTTAATGCATTTCATAAACATTTAAAAGTATAAATATCTCATAAACATAATCAAATACATGCTTAAAGATCAAAAAGAGCATAGGGAAAGTTATAGAAAGAAACATCTACTCACAGGATAAGGGCTCCAGATTGGACAGCCCCAAAATGCACTTTTTCAGTCCACATTTGACTAAACAGACTTCAAAAACGTGTCCGGAGAGTTCAAAAATCAAGGAAATGACTCCGGGAACTTAATCACTATTTACCACCAGAAAACACTATTCACCACTAGAAAACTATTTATCGCCAAAAAATATTATTCACCAAGAACAAAAAGTTATTAGATAGCTAAAAAATTTCATATCCTAAGGGTAATCTAGCTCCTGAATCTATCTACGATGTCAGATTTCCAATTTGAGGTCTCTAAGTAAGAGTTTCAGAGTTTATCTTTTTATGAGATTTTCTACTTTCAATCTACAGTGATTCAACAGCAGATTTGAAAAATTGGTCGATCAAAATTGTAAAACTCTCCGTCCTGAATCCATTGGTACCATTAGTTTTAAGATCGAAGGCTTATAGACACTCTAGATCTAGAGAGAGAAATAGAGGTTACTATTCACATTATTTCATTATTCATCAGTTCTAGAAATTTTTCACTTCGTTTCCGTCTCCCCCTTTCCCTTTTTCTTTTATTTTTTTTATAATAATAATAATAATTATTATTATTTAATAATTGTATAATGGAATTTTAATTTATATATATTCATATAAATACCGTTTTTCATCTTAAAACATTCCAAAAATTTCTAAAAATTTACATTCTCATAAACCTTTAGTTAAACTTTTAAATCATGATTTTTCTTGATAAAAATCTTAATAAAAAAATCACAAAAATAAATATCTTTATACATAATAAAAGAAAGAATATTTCTAAAAATCCAACAAAAATTTATTAAAGGCCAATATAATTATTTTAAGCAAAACAATAATTACTTTAATTAAAAGTATACTTACTTTTAGCAAAACATAATCATTTTTAAACAAATAAAAATATATTTGTTTATAGCAAAATATTATTATTTACAAAATAAAAATTACAGGATGTTACACATTTAAAGATCAAGAAGAGTATAGAGCAAATCATAGAAAGAATCATCTACTCACACGGTAAGGGTCCCAGATTGGACAGCCCTAAAATGTACTTTTCCAATCTCAATTTGATCAAATAGATCTCAAAAATGAGTCTGGAGGGTTCAAAATTCTAGGAAATGAGCCCGAGAGTTTGCTCAACACTGGTCACTATTCACGATCGAAAAAAACTATTTACCGTCGAAAATCACTATTCATACCTGCCGCATTTACTGTTCACGACGCACAAAGTTGTCAGATGGATGGCCGAAAAAATTCATATTCTAAAGTTTATTTAGCTCCTGAATCCATCTACAGTGTCAGATTTTTAATTTAAGGTCTCTAAATAGAAGTTTCAAAACTTACCTTTTTCTAAGATTTTCTACTTCCGATCTGCGGCGATTCTACGTCTGATTTGAAAAATTATTCGGTCAAAATCATAGTATATTATGTCCTTAATCCAATGGTACCATTAGTTTTGATATCAAAAGCCAATAGACAATCCAGATCTAGAAAGATAAATGGAAGTTACTATTCATACTATTCATCGGTTATGGAAATCAGATTTCTGAACCTTTTTTCCGTCTCCCCCTCCCCCTTTTTCTTTCTTTTTTTTATTATTATTTAATAATTAAATATTTAAAATTTATTATTTTTATTATTTTTATTATATACATATAAATACTGTTTTTCATCTTAAAATATCCCAAAATTTTTTAAAAATTTACATTCTTATAAAATTTTAGTTGAACTCTTAAATCATGACTTTTTTTTATAAAATTTTTAATAAAAATCATAAAATAAATATCTTTATACATAATAAAAGAAAGAATATTTCTAAAAATAAAACAAAAATTTAGTAAAGGCCAATATAATTATTTTAAGCAAAACAAAAATTATTTTAATTAAAAAATATATTTGCTTTTAGCAGAACATAATCATTTAAAATAAAAATATATTTTTATCGTAAAACATTATTATTTTAAAATTATGGGATATTACATGAGTTATCAAACTCACTACACGATATTTACATTTTTTTTTCAGATAAGAATACAAAATTTGGTCCTGCAGCTACGTGATCAACTAGGTGTCATACTTTCTGGGTGAGTTTATGTTGCTTCTAAGGCTCATATTATTTAAATTATTATATATTTGTAATTTAGAGTATACTTTGAACGTCATAGGTAGGATCCCTACTTCTGCTGTAATATATAAAAATATAGACTTGACATATATATTTGGATATACTAAAAAACTTGTGAACGTATTTAATTATCCCTATTATGTAATTTACTTGGAGCATGTATGTATTAAATTAAGAGTAAAGTTATTTGCTATTCGTGACAATTGCGTTCCTATAAATGGGGGCATGACAAGTTGGTATCAAAGCTTGGTTTGGTTTCCTTGTGGCTATCAGAGTAAATGATTCTTTAGTAAGATCTTTAGTATGGATATGAGCTGGACATATTTATACTTTAGTTGCTGCTGAAGGATTCTATAGAGTTTCACTTTCCTTTCTATTCCAAATTTGTTAAAGTTTCTAGTATAAAACTAATTGAATATTATGGTATTTTAAAAAGGTGTTTTATTTTGTATTGTCAATGATACCGCTAAGAACTAGAATGGTTGCTAGAGAAGCTGTAGATCGTGCACCCTCTGTAGAAAAGTTGCACAATCTACAATTCTAATACAAAGAGGCCGTAGTAGAGGCTGACCTATAGAAAGAGCCAGAGGGTGTACAGGGGGTATGAGAACCCCAAGACATGATGAACCTCTTGTAGAGCGAGTAGAACCCCCTCAGGAGCCACATGATAGAACAACTGATATGGTTGCTGGTATACATAGGAGCTTAGAGATATTGACTAGATTTATAGTGGAACAGGGCATAAAGATTGGCCAACCACTAGAAAATGCTCTTAAAGTGCAAGAACTAAAAAGACTAGCTGAACAAGAGAATAAGTTTACAGGGATTAAGGTGACATTACCACAATTCCTTAAGCTAAAGCCCCTAACTTTTTCTGGGTTAGATATTCAGGAGGACCCATAGATATTCATTAATGCTGTAGAACGAATTCTCAGAGTTTTGGGGTGTTCCACTAGAAGATCTATTGAATTAGTGTCTTTTCAACTATCAGATGTGGCCCAGGTTTGGTTTGAGACTCTGGTACAAGGAAGAACAGTTACTTTACCACCAATGGAGTGGGATGAATTTAAGGAATCATTTATGAATCGTTTCTTGCCAATGAGTGAAAGGGACAAGAAGGCTAGAGAATTTAAAGAATTAAGACAGATGTTGAACATGACAGTTTCTGAATATGACATCCATTTTATCTGGTTGTCTAAATATGCGCCATATCTGGTTCTTAATACAAAAAGATAGAATTAAGATATTTATTTCGGGATTGATACGTCCATTGTTTAAATCGGTAAGTCCCCATATAAACCATTTCACAACTTATTCAATAGCTGTGGATTGTGTTAGAATGATGGAAACACAAGAGTTAGTAGACATAGAAGATCTAAAGAGAAGAAAAAGATATCGAGATAGTAATATCCAGACTAGTTATAATCCTAATGTAAGAGGACCAAGAATTTAGAATCTACAGCGTTTGATTCAAGCAGGGTCTAGTAGCTCCAGTCAAGCATCAATTAATATTAATAAGCAAAGAATGATTCAAAGAGATATGAGACCCACTAGTCAACAGGATTCAAGATCAATTCCACTATGTTCCATTTGTGGTAAGCCTCATACTAGACAGTGTCGCAAAGAAACTGGTGCATGTTTTAAGTGTGGACAAGTGGATCATTTGATGAGGAATTGTCCCCAATTACGAAATTTGAGTCAAGCATCAGTACAGTCAGCTTTACCCCCTGCATTTGTACCAGCACAACCAACTAGAGTAGCTTCAGTTCAAGCAAGTGGTGGTGGTACTGGTAGAGGATCAGGAGTCGAGGCTGAGAACAAGTTGAGTTTTTTTCCTGACATGATAGGATGCTCAGGCCTCAAATGTAGTTATGACAAGTACATTATCAGTATGTTTTTATAGATCAAATGTATTGTTCGATTCTAGTTCTACTCATTCTTATATATCACCATTCTTTGCTAAGAAATCAGATCCTACTAGTTTACATTATTCTTTATGGTTACTACTCAATTGGAAGAAATCTTACTAGTCAACGATGTGTATAAATCATGTGAGATTTCAATATAAGATAAGAAGACTTTTGTGAATTTGATAGTTTTAGATATGGTAGACTTTGATGTGATACTAAGAATAGATTGGTTGTCATCATGCCATGCCATTTTAGACTGTCATCTTAAGGTGATTAAATTTAATATTCCTAAAGAATATTCTTTCTTGATATAAGGAGATTATAGTGAGATACCTAGTAATTTAATCTCTACTCTAACAGCTCATAAGCTATTATAAAAAAGATGCCAGAGGTATTTAGTAGTGGTCAAAGATGTTGATATAAAGTATCTAAATGTGGAGCAGATTCCAGTGGTTAGAGAATTCCTTGATGTGTTCCCTGAGGAATTGCCAGGGTTACCTCCAGAACGAGAAATTGAGTTCGGTATTGATTTACTTCCTATAACCTAATCAGTGTCTATACCCCCATATAGAATGGCACCGACTGAGCTCAAAGAATTGAAAAATTGGTTATAAGACTTGTTAGACAAGGGATTTATACACCATAGTACTTCTCCTTAGGGTATTCCAGTCTTATTTGTGAAAAAGAAAGATGGATCGCTATGATTGTGCATTGATTACAAACAGTTGAATAAGGTGATATTTTGTAATAAGTATCCATTACCTTGTATAGATGATTTATTTGACCAGTTACAAGGTGTCCAATGTTTTTAGAAAATTGATTTGAGATTTGGGTATCATCAATTATGGATAAGGAATGAGGACATTCTAAAAAATACTTTCAGAACTCAATATGGGCATTATGAGTTCTTAGTAATGCCATTTGGTTTAACAAATGCCCCAACTGCATTCATGTATTTGATGAATAGAGTATTTAAACCTTTCTTGGATCATTTTGTTATTGAATTCATAGATGATATCCTAGTATATTCATAGAGTTTAGAGGAGCATGAGCAACATTTAAGGATAGCTTTGCAAACCCCTAAAAGAACACCAGTTGTATGCTAAGTTTTTAAAATATGAATTTTGGCTTAGTAGTGTTACTTTCTTAGGGCATGTGGTTACCAAGGATGGTATTCAAGTTGATCCTAAAAAGGTAGAAGCGATGCAACAATGGCCACGCCCTACCACAATTACAGAGATTCATAATTTTCTTGGTTTAGCAGGCTATTACTGCAAATTCGTTAAAAAAGTTTCAAAAATACCTGCTTCTTTGACGAGGTTGACAAAGAAGGGAATAAAATTTGACTGGTCAAATGAATGTGATAAGAGTTTTCAGAAACTTAAGGAATATTTGACTACGACGCCAATATTGACTATTCCTTTAGGTACCAGAGGATACACAGTATACTGTGATGCATCGAGAATTGGACTAGGGTGTGTGTTAATACAACATGGTCGAGTTATTACATATGCATCCAGACAGCTTAAGCCACATGAGCAAAATTATCCAACTCAAGATTTAGCAATGGCAGCAGTGGTTTTTGCTCTCAAAATTTGGAGGCATTATCTATACGGTGAGACATATGAAATCTATAAAGATCATAAAAGCCTCAAATACATTTTTCAACAAAAAGATCTTAACTTGAGACAAAGATGATGGATGGAATAACTTAAAGATTATAATTGTACAATACTATATCATTCGGGTAAGCCCAATGTAGTAGCTGATACATTAAGCAGGAAGTTTATGAGTAGTTTGGCTCATATTGCAGTGGTAAAGAGGTCATTTGTTAAAAAAATGCATAAATTGGAAAGTCATGGGATAGTATTTAAAGTAAAGGAGCCTGAGATACTATTGACCTATATACAGTTTCAATCATCTTTGCTTAAGTAAGTGAAAAAGGTACAAGAAGAGCATGTCTATTTATGCAAGAAAATTGAAGATGTGAAGAATGACAGTGATGTTAAATTTACTGTAGACTCTGAAAGAATTATGAGATTAGACAAGCAATTGTGTGTACCTAATAAAGAAGAACTCAAGAAATAGATTTTAGAGGAAGCCCATAAATCCATATATACCATTCATCCTGAGGTAACTAAAATGTATAAAGATTTAAAACAAAATTTATTGATAGGATGGTACGAAGAAAGATATAGTTAATTATGTCTCTCAATGCTTAACTTGCCAGCAGGTAAAAGCAGAACATCAAAGGCCTACAGGATTACATCAGTAGATAGAGATACCTGAATGGAAATGAGAAAAAATAACTATGGATTTTGTTATAGGGCTACTACAGACACCAAAAGGGTTTGATTCTAAATGGATAATCATTGATAGGTTGACTAAATCAATATATTTTCTACTAGTGAAAACCATATACAATGTAGCTCAATAAGCAAATTTGTATTTGAATGAGATAGTGAGGCTTCATAGAGTGCCAATATCGATTATTTCTGATCGAGAACTACAATTCACAATTCTTTTTAAGAGAGCCTTCTAAGAAGCTTTAGACACGAAGTTAAATCTCAGTACTACTTTCCAACCTCAAACAGATGGATAGTCTAAGCGAACTATCCAAATATTGGAAGACATGCTTCGGACATGTGTGCTTGATTTTCAAGATAATTCGAAAATATTCTTGCCCCTAGCTGAATTTGTTTATAACAATAGCTACCAAACCAGTATATAAATGGCCCCTTTTGAGGCATTATATGGTAGACATTGTTATTCTCCAATCAGATGGTTTGAGAGGGGCAAAATTAAGATTTTAAGGCATGATTTGGTACATGATGCACTTAACAAGGTAAAGTTTATTAAGGAAAGGTTATTAGCAGCCTAGAGTAGACAGAAAGCTTATGTTGATAAAAGACGTCGACCGTTGGAATTTTTCATAGGCGAACATGTCTTCTTAAAGATATCTCCTATGAAAGGAGTAGTTGTAACATCCATAATTTTGTTTCTTTTATTAATAAAGGTACATAAATATAAAATGTAACATCTCTAATTTTTTTTCTTTTATTAATAAAGATACATAAATATTTAATTAAGAAAATAAAATTTATTAGACAATTTTTAGATATCTAAAGAAATATAATCCTTAGAAATTCATCACCTTATGTGTATGCATAGAAAATGTTTCTAACATTAAGGGAACAAGTAAAGAGAGAAAACCTAATAGGAAAAATTAGAAATAACATACTGAAGAGAGGCGAAATTCTTTGATAAGGAAGATAAATTTATTTGTGAAGTAAAGATCTTAAAATTTTAAGAAGATTGAATTAGAGTAATTTTTTCTAATTCAAGAGTTAGAAATTTCTAAGTTTAACATCTCCACCCATAAATTGGGATTTCACCTATGGACACTTCATATAGAATTTTTTCACTTCACATAAGTTTCTAGCAAGTTCATTGGATAGCCCAAGTAAGAAATAAAACATAGACTTGGATTAGGATATAGAAGTTAGACCGATAGCCCAAAAATTATGAAATATGACCAAACCCTCCATGAAAGGTAGAATTTTAGCCAAAGCAAAGGAAATGGGTAATAATGAGCCCAAATCCAAGAGAAAAAAAATAATAAGAATCATGTGAGAAAATAGTAGTGCAATAATAATCAAGATTAGGTCACATGACATTAAGACAAAACATCTATATCCTACCTTCAAAATTCCAACAAGTAGGTAATAATACATGGCATAAGAACAAAACATCTATATCCTACATTCATAATTTCAACAAGTGGATAATAATACATAGCATTATGACAAAACATCCTTATCCTACACAAATAATTTCAGCCAAGCAAAGGAGATCCAATGGTTGAAAGTTTGCCACTTAGAAAGGCAAACCTATCATATTTGATTAAGAAAAAAGAAAAAAGAAATGAATCCCTAAATCAAAGGGACCTTGTCCTTTGTCTTAAGAACATATTATCATAATTTTCAAAATACAAATCTCCTTTTGCTATGCATATCTTGACTAAGGAAGAGGAAGACAAGAACATGAGTTATTTTTTCCCAAAAATCAACCAAGTGCATCCTAATTGTGATAAGGTAGATCTATGATCATGAAAGGTGAACCACTTGATAGTTTATTTAAGCAAAACCCACCCCTATAACATTATAATTTCGTTCAAGTGAGGGAGAGGAAAAAATAAAAGCAAAGTAGAGTGAGGAAAGGAGAGAAAGAGAGGAGAAGAAAGGAAGGAAGAAGAAGGAGAAGTCTAGAGGACTAAATACTCAAGGTAAGTTAGCTTAATCTCCACTTGAATCCATATTTCTTCTTCATCCTTGGGGTTCAAAAACTCACCCTCCTTCTCTTATTTAAGATGCTAAAAAAGTTAAGGGAAGGAAGGAATTTTGCTACTTCCTTCAAGAGAAAATAAGAAAAATAATTCACTAAGTGAGTTAGGGAGATCTTTAGGTAGGTTTAACAATATCTCTTTTTGAAGAAAATTTTTAAAATTTGTAACTTCTATATGAGATTTTGATCTTAAAACTTTGACAAAATTTACAATATTTACTACTTTGATGATTGGTCATGGATGTTGCTATATCATGTTACATGTTATTTTGCATATGATGGATGTTTTGGACATTACGGTTGGTGTAGAAAGTTCTGCATAGGTATGGCTATGGGTGGTAAAATTTTTATGATTTTTATGCTACTATTTTGTATATTTTAATGTGATGAAAAATTGTTGGAATATGATTAGATATAAAGAAAATGGAAGAGGATGTAATATAATGATGAACTAAAACCTTAGGAAAGGATTGATTAGGAAACTGGATTTCTGGGTAACTAGGGAAGCTTCTGTTTTTGAAATTCTAGAAAGAATTGATTAGGAATTAAAAGAAATGTTTAATACGAAAAATGTATATCTATGTCTCAAAGATTTTTATCCATTGGAATCACTTAATTTGGAGTTCAGATAAGGGAGATATGGTCAGATTAGTTAACAAAGGTCAGAAACTAGCTAACCAGAGAAGAATCTGTTAAGTTTGATTCGGTGTTTGAATTTCTGGGCACAATATATAGGTATTTAAAGGAAATTTTTAACATAATAAATATAGATATATGTATCACGGATCTATAAGCTCTAAAATCACTTAATTTGGAGTCCATATGAGAGAGATATGGCTAATTAATGGATAAAGGTTAGAATTAGTCTAGAATCCAAGGTGGTAAATGTAATTGTTTTTGTTTTTAATTTTCTGAGAATAATTAGTAAGGAATCTGAAGAAATGATAAACAATAAAGTTGTATATAAATTTCTTATCATTTTATAGGCTTTGGAATCACCTCAATTGGAGTTTTTATGAGGGAGATATGGTTCGATTAGTAAGTAGAGGTCTAAACCTACTTGAGAAGAAATAACATTGAATTTGAGGGAGTAATAACATTATGATTACTTAAGATTTCACTAAAATGTTCCGCATAAGGGTTTTATAGGATTGTCTTATCTTTCAATTGACATAAAGATCACCTCAATTGGATTTAAAATGAGAATGTTATACTCTGTTTAGTGAAGAGAGGATAATAATATTTAAAAAAAAAGAATCTTATAAATGAAAATAATAAATGACTTGTGTATTCTATAGCCATTGCCATTGTATGAACTCCTTACTATTTTAAGCGCGTAATTTTGACATAAAAATATTTTATAAAATGATATTTGAAACAATTATGTTTATGGCATTATTACCAATGATTTTTGGTAATGATTATATTTTGATGAAAATTTTGGCATGTGAGTATAATGAACATACTTTTTTATTGAAATCATATTTATGGCTATTAATGTGAAAAGAAAAGAAATGAGCACGGTCACATGGTGGTCCATGTGGTGCACTAGTAAGGGACGCCCTACCAACGGTTATGATTATGTTAATAAAAAAAGAAAGAGAAAGTGTGCTATGTCGAACGGAGCGAGAAAAGCCCATTTCGGAGAGTAGAAAGTACTCACCTTGACCGGGGTAGCTTGATATGAAAATAAGTTGATAGCCATCATATGATATTCTGAAAATAGTTATTCATGCCATACATGTCATAACTGTACAATTTTTATGTGCATAAATAAAGTGCATTCAAGTAATCTAAAGATAATTATTGTAGCTTATATAAATGAACATGACGTGACAAGCATTATTGATAATGATTTATTGTTGAACCTACTGGAATTTATTTCTTACTATATTTTCATATCATGTTCAGAAAACTAAGTTATGCAGATATTCTCTATAACCGGCTTTTAGCGTACATTGGGTCGAGTTGGCTAAGATCCCGGTGAAAGTGCAACTACTTGCACCCGTATCTCCGGAACTGATCAATATGGATGAATAAAATGTAGACTTATATGTGTTTGATTTTTTTACATATGTTTTGATTAATAATGTGTACGTGAACCCAGAATTGTATAAGTGTTAATGGTATTTCTTAAACCTTATTTATGTTTGGTTAATTTAATTGAATGTTATTATGAGTTAAATAGTTAGAAGTAAGAAGGTAATGAGTTCATGGAATTTTAGAAATATACATATAATTATATATGTAAAAAAAATCAAAAAATGGAGTTGTTACAGTAGTAAGATTTGGAAAGAAAGGGAAGTTAAGTTCACGGTACATAGAACCATTTGAAATTCTTGATAGGATTGGCCCAGTAGCTTATCGTTTGGCTTTGCCACCTGAATTGGGTAATGTCCATCTAGTCTTGCATGTGTCTATGCTATGAAAGTACTTACCAGATCCTACACATGTTATACAGTGACCACAGATTCAGTTACAGTAAAACTTAACTTATGAGGAATAACCAATAGCGATAGTGGATAGACAAATAAAGAACTTGTGTTCAAAAGAAATACCTACAATAAAAGTGATATGGCAAAATCACTTTTTGAGGAGGATACTTGGGAAAGAGAGGATGACATGCGCGCTAGATACCCACATCTTTTTGAATCATAGGTTATTTTTTATTGTAAATATGGAGATGAAATTTGGGGATCGAATTTCCTTAAGGGGAGAACAATGTAATAGCTCTAAAATAAAGGAAAACCCTGAATAAATGAAAAATCCTGAATTAAAAAAATTGTGAATGTAAACGAGGATTATGATAAATGGAGATAAGTACCATTGGAAATGTGTTTATTTATCATATTGTTTGAGAAATTATGAAGGTAATATGATGATTTAAGTTTTGGGGCCAAAATATAATTTTCTAAAATTTAGGGGTCAAAATGTAAATAACAAAAATAGCAAGGACACCCCTCAACAATTGGAATTTAGCTAATAGGTCCCTTAAATCATTTTAAGGGAAACCAGATGCAAAACTAGCGTGAAATTTCTGCACCCTCACTATCTCCTTATTTTCTCTCTCTAAATATCTTAAAACTTATCTCTAGATTTTTAGCACTTATAGACCTTAGATTTTGACACCACCACCACCAACGGATTCATAACAACGAGGACTACAATTCTATCTGATTGATTTATAGAAATTTGGTAAAAAATCTACCGAAAAAGGGAGGAGAAACCCTAGAAAGATAAGTTCTAAAACTCATACTTAGAATCATCAAATTGAAAATATGGCACTATAGATGGATTCAGGAGGTAGAAAAACCTTAGGATATAAAATTTTGCTGCCATCTAACAATTTTTGTATGTCGTAAATAGTAAATCTAGCCGTCGTGAATAGTGATTCTGACTGTGAATAGTAATCCACAATTGACCAACGTTAACCAAACTCTCAGAGGTCAAATTTCGTGATTCTAGAGTCATTACCTAGGTTTTCGAACCTTTTGGACTCGTTTTTTAGGTCAATTTGATCAAATTTGACTTGAAAAAAATAAGTTTTGGGCTATCCAACGTGAAATACTAGTTTTGTGAGTAGATTATTCTTTCTATAAATTACCCTATACCCTTCTTAAACTTTAAATGTATAATTAGTTCTATTTACAAGTTATATATACTGTTATATGTCTCTAAAATGGATTAAATTACTTGATTTATTTACTAACTAGTATATTGTTCAAGAAGTGTATGGTTTTGTATAATGATTTTAAAGCCATTAAACATGTGATTTTGCATACATTTCTCAACTGTATAGAAAGTGAATATTTTATGCACGTGGCATTGATCTGTAAAGCTATAAGATTGCCTTGGGAAAAAAGATTGTATATGTGATGAACAATGACTGGGAAGTTTACGACAGATGAGCTGTACTGAGACTGAAATTTTGTAATATACTGAAAGTTTTGTTTTGAATGATAAGGCATATATGTAAATGATAATTTTTGTGGAAGAATCCTATTGGAAACATTGTTTGCGAACAGCAGGTGATGTTAGCCCTGGTGCTCCTTAATACCTCAACTAACAAGGATGGTGTTAGCCTCGTATGACTGCCAACAGACGAGATATGATATGTGAAGGAGAGCGGGATACCTTCTATCTGGACGAGATGCCGACTATATGATATGTGATTTGTCTTCTCTTGCTATGTTCTTGAAAAATTGCCCATATTAGAGTCCCTTCGTGTTTCATCTTGAATTGTGGTAGGGCAAACCTTAGCTAGAATGCTGAATTTAGGCAAATTCTACACCACCAAAGTACAAAAAAGCTTGAACTCTGATATGGTGGTTCTGATATAGGATCCTCCTAATGTTTTTATGAGAAATATTTTGATGCATAACAATATTTGATTAATGATTATACTGTATTTCATATAGTTTCAGATATATGAATGTGACTTGAATTGAGAATATTTGAAATACGGGTCCCATATGGATGTACCTCTGAATTGTAATTTTTTATATAATAAATTTTAATATATGAGTACATCCATATGTTGACCTAAGAGATTATATGATGTATTATCTGCTTACTGAGTTGTTAAACTCACTACACGATATTTACATTTTTTTTTCAGATAAGGATACAGAGTTTAGTCCTGTAGCTATGTGATTAACGAGGTGTCATACTCTCTAGATGAGCATACGTTGCTTCCAAGGTTCACAATGTTTAAATTATTATGTATTTGTAATCTAAAGTATGCTTTGAATGTCACAAGTAGGATCCCTGCTTCTGTTGTAATATATATGAATATAGACTTGACATGTATATTTGGATATAGCGAAAAATTTGTGAACGTATATAATTATCCCTATTATGTGATTTACTTGGAGCATGTATGTATTAAATTAAGAGTAAATTTATTTGCTATTTGTGATAATCGAGTTCCTATAAATGGGAGCGTGGCCCCAAGAATGCCAAAATAATCACTTTCTCCATTATCTTTCCTAGTGCCTTTAAAACAAACTCCATTATTTTTTTTCAACACTTGATGTTTCAATGTGAAACTTATATCCTTTGGAAAAAAATGCTAACCATGTTTGTACTCGACTAAGGAGGGTCTAAGCTAAATATATCAAATATACATTATTAATTATGGATGGTTTATTAAGGACTTATTGGGGGAGGAAAAATTATGATAAGTATATCATTAACTATAAGCAATTTTCAGAGAAATTTAAAAACTTAGTAGTTAATCACTTACATAGCTCCAAAACCAAAGAGAAAATTGAGTTGCAATAAAAAAATCAACTTCTCCGACACCAAGATTCAAGTTTGACATTGTAACATCCTTAAAATTTAGTAATTCTCATTTATGTATGGATTAATAAAAGAAATAAAGGAATAGGGATGTAATTGAAATGTTTTAAGGATGAAAATGAAAACTTATTAATATTTTTGGGGTCAAAATATAATTTCTTAAAAGTTTAAGGGTCAAAGTGTAATTAATGAAATTTGCAATGGCCTCCTCTAACAATTATCATTTGGTCCCTCCATCATTTTTTTAAAAATCTTCCGTAGGTTTATCGGGAGATTACTATTCACTGTTTCTCCTCCATTTTTTTTTCTTTAGATTTGGAGTACTTTCGAGTATCCAATCTCAAAACTAAGGGTATCACTGGATTCAGGACAGAGAGTACTACAATATTGGCTGAATAATTTTTCAAATCGGCCAAAGAATCGCCACAGAGCGAAGTAGAAAATCTTAGAAAAAAGTAAACTCTAAAACTCCTATTTAGAGACTTTAAATTGAAAATATGACACCGTAGATAGATTCAGAAGATAAATATACTATAGGATATGATATTTTTCAGCCATCTAACAACTTTTTGTGCACCGTCAATAGTAAATCTGGCCGGCATGAATAGTGATTCCAGCGGTGAATAGCATTTTTGACCGTGAATAGTCTCCTATCAGTTAATTAGTGTTGACCAAACTCTTGGAGGTCAAATTTTGCAATTCTAGAGTCATTTTTTAGATTTTGGACCCTCTGGACTCATTTTTTAGGTCCATTTGATCAAATTTGACTTGAAAAAATATATTTGGGGCTGTCCAACCTGGAGCCTTGATCCTTTGAGTAGATAATTCTTTCTATGACTTACCTCATGCTCTTCTTGAACTTTAAAATGTATAATTGATTTTTTTACAAATTATTTATGCTATCATAAGTTTCTAAAATGTGTTAAAATATTTGTTTTACTTACGAACTGGTATATAGTTCAAGAAGAGTATGGTTTTCCAAATATATTTTGAAACCCATTGAATATGTGGTTCTAAATGTATTTATCATTATTTAATAAATTGAATATTATGTGCACGAGGCATTGATCTGTGAAGCTATAAAGTTGTTGGTTGTGATTGAATGGCAAGCATAAAGCTCATGGCGAGTTGCTTGATAATTATACATTGCATTTGATGAATATGCATATATATATATATATATATAGCCTAAGTGAGTCAAAGGTAATGTGAGGAGGCAGATGGGTGATGAACTCACATTCCCTGATCACTTATTATGACTATAGTCGATCGGTCACTATACGTATAGCAAATGAGTGAATTAAGTGTATTGAGAGTTGTAACATACTTGAACATTAAGTAAAAAAAGTGGATTTTCAATGCATATATAATATTTTAATTATGCATCAACAAAAGTTATAACTTTATCTCAAAAACTTAATATTTTATTGTAGTTTATACAACTGAACATAACATCATCCGTTGCTGTGTGCTTGAAAATATTTGATAGTTCTGATATGGGATCCTCCTAATGTTTTTATGTGAAATATTTTAATGCATAGTAACATTTGTTTAATGATCATTCGTGCTGAATATGGTTTTGGATATCTAAATATCCTTTGATTTGAGAATATTTGAAATACGGGTCCTATATGAATATACTTTTGAACTGTATTTTCTATGTGACAAATTTTAAAATACGAGTATATCCATATGTTGACCTAAGAGGTCATAGGAGGTATTATCTACTCACTAAGTTGTCAAATTCACTACACGATATTTCTATATTTTTCATATAAAAGTATAAAAGTTTGGTCTTTTCCCTTCAGATAGGTGATTAGTTAAGCGACCTATTCTCTGGTGAGCCTATTTTGTTTCCAAGTCTCGTAGATTTTTTTTGTTATATTATATTTGTACTCTAGAGTATGCTCTGAACGCCACTGGCTGGATCCCTGCCTCTGCAGTCACTTTGATATTTATAGACTAGATCTGTATAATATGTATACATAAAAATACCTATATGTAAATGTTTTCAATGATAAATGAGTGTATTATACATGTTATGGCAAATATATATTTGTAAAGCATATGTTTTACGTGCTCTTAAATTGGGGGCGTGACAGAAGTTCTCACATATTCTTTAAATGTTTGAAAATGGGTTACTAAAAATTAGACAATTAATTACTTACAATTATAACATTTGGTTATGATTGAAGATGTTAAGTATGTTACTAACTTAATGTGCAGTTTGACTTAACCATAGTTAAGGAGAAGGTAGAAATGTGTAATAATCAATTCCATATCATTCAAATAAGGAGCAATGCAACTACTAGAAACTCATCTAACTTGATTAAACTTGACAAAGTTGATTGGTTTGTTCCCCTTTTTACCCATTCAATCATTTTAGCCGACTCTTCTTCATATAGAATGGATGTACAATTTAAAATAGTATGAATAAAAGTGAAAGACCTTTTGTGAAAAATATTCCTCATAAATAGATCATTCCACACAAGCTTTTTTTAAATAATATTTTTCATCTTGTTTTAAATCCTCTCGAAGGTATACATCCTTCAATAATAAATTAACCCACTAAATCTTGCAATAAGTCATTCACCTTTAGTGCTGTTGAACATAGATCTCTAAAAAATTGACTTAGCTTAGTGATAGCCTTTCAAAATTGCTATAGCAAAGCATTAAAAGCAATAAAAGGAAAAACTTCCATAAATATGTGGTAATCAAGACAGTTTTTCTAAAATAATTTTCATTTGATTGTGTCAACACATCGATCTAAATTTAAAGCATAACCATCATGCGTTTTTGAATTATTCACCCCTTTACACAACACTTCTTTACCCAAACATGAAGGTAATTGATAAATTTTCCATTAGGTAGCTCTTATAACTCAAAATCCCTTCACCTACAATATTTCTTCAAATCTAATCTTACTTTCGTATTATCCTTGGTTTTTTTATTTTCCATCTATGACAATATTAAAAATATTCTCAAGCACATTTTTTTCCATATGCATGACATCTAAGCTGTGCCAAAACAATTGAAATTTCAAATAAGGCAACTTCCAAAAAATTTTATGTTTCATCTAGTTATGATATTCCCCATAGCATGACAATCTAAAAAGTCCATCCTCATATATTTTGATGCATAACAATATTTGAATAACGATCATACCGTAACTGAAAATCTTTAAAATGCGAGTCCTATATGAATGTATTTCTGAATTGTAATTTTTATTGTGATAAATTTTAATATATGAGTACATCTATATGTTGACTTAAGAAATGATAGGAGATATTATCTGTTCACTGAGTTGTTAAACTCACTACACGATATTTCTACATTTTTTAAATAAAAATATAGAGTTTAGTCTTTTTTCTTCAGATAGGTGATCAGTTAAGCGACATATTCTTTGGTGAGCCTATTTTGTTTTTAGGGCTTGTAGATTTTTATTTATAATGTATTTGTACTCTAGAGTATATTTTGAATGCCACAAGTAGGATCCATTCTTCTACTGTTACTCTGATATTTATAGACTTGATATGTATATTGTATATACATAAAAATACCTATATGTAAATATTTTCAATAATAAAGGAGTGTATTATACATGTTATGGCAAATATATATTTGTAAAGCATGTGTTTCACGTGTCCTTAAATTGGGGGCATGACAGGGTAAGCTCAGATGAATTGATAAGTAAAATTAATATTCCTAGATCATTATTCAATAGTAGATAGTTGGTTTGCATGTTAGTTAGCTTTAGTTTTGTATATTATTTAATTAGATAATTGGTTTTTTCGATAAAAAAGTTAGGAGATCGAGCTTTAGTACTTAATTAAGATTTTATTTGGTTACTAGAGGGAATCAATCGTTTACTCAACCATTGTATTGTAGTGCAATACATCCTCTTGTGTAATTGTAAGATTTAAACTAATGCTAGTGACAAAAGAAGCCAATTCTCTCACAATGTAAGTCAAAAAGGATAACTGATTGAGCAACTTGTGTTCATAAATAGAACAATTAGTTCAAATCAACCTTCAAATTACACAAAAATCCAAAAGATAGATTCATAATTAAAAGACATATGAAAGATTAATCATTAAAAAATAAACCTTGCAAAACACAAACAAAATCTAATCGTCCACAGGAGAATCTTTCCTAATGGCAAGGTTGATCAACATTTCCACTAAACTGATTTGCATGATTGTCTATCACTAAGAGATTGATAATACAATAAAGTCACTTAATTGATTAGTTACGGATATTGATCAATTGCTCCCTTGTAAAAGGACCATCCTTGTAAGTCAGATACATGCACCTTAGTCAAAGTACATTGCATGATAGGTCGGTCGGTGTGATGCTTAACATATGACACTAAGTGTAGTTAGTTAGTGTGTGAAGTTTGATGCTAAGATTGAAGCACACCACGAGGAATCACAAATGTCGATCAAAATGAAAGCATAGAATAAATGACAAGTTGACATCCAAGAAGTGTACCTCAAGCAAGAGCTTACAAGGATTAGAGACTAGTGATGTTGGACCTTGATTTTAGGCCTGTGCTAAACAGGCTAACATGCACTTAAGAGATTCATTTCTGATCGTTCGACAGATTGATGGACACAATTTAGCCTAATTTGTTTGCTTATACTTAAACTCCACTCATCTTCATGATATCTTCCATTCTAATAATGTCCTTAAGTTTCGTGTCAGAAGATTAGGGGCCTAAAATAGTCAATTATAGGTGTATTAATATGTATCTGACACTTAACACCGTCCAGAAATATAGAAATCACCAAATTATAAGTTTTACTTGATGATCCACCTAGAAATTGGATGCTCTCTCTTTTAGGTGAGCTCTCCAATTCTAAGCTTTTACTCTTATTATTGAGGTGTGGAAAAGTTTAAGAAGGAAGGGTATAAGTTGGCTCACTAAGTTGTTTAATGTGATAATGAAATCTAAGAAAATGCCGGATGAATAGAGGAGAAGTACTTTAATCCCTATATATAAAAATAAAGGAGACATACAGAATTGTTCCAACTATCGGGGGATTAAACTCATGAGCCACACTATGAAGTTATGGTAGAAGATCATTGAGTAAAGATTAAGACAAGAGACTCAAGTTACAGAGAACTAGTTTGGATTTATGCTAGGAAAGTCAACTATGGAAGCAATTTATTTACTACGGAGATTGATGGAAATGTATCAAAGCAGACGGAAAGATTTGCATATGGTTTTTATTGATCTGAAAAAGGCATATGACAGAGTGTTAAGAGAGATTCTATGGAAGGCTTTAGAAAAGAAATGAGTACGTATTGCGTATATTCGAGCAATCAAAGACATGTACGATGGGATAACGACTTGCGTGATAACACAAAATGGGGATACAAAGGGTTTTCCCACAACTATTGGACTACATCAAGGGTCTTCTCTGAGTCCATATCTTTTTAATTTGATTTTGGACGCAGTTACTGAACATATACAAGAGTTGGGGCCTCAATGCATGATTTTTGCAGATAATATAGTCTTAGTTGGTGAATCGAAAGAGGAAATAAATATGAAGCTAGAGTCATGGAGACAAGTTTTAGAAACTGACATGCTTTAAATTAAGCATGTATTTAGCATATTTTATGTTTCTTTTTATTTTATTTAAATGATAAATAGATAGGTTTTAATTAAATTGTGTGTTTTATGTTTTTAGGAATAATAAAGAAGAAAAGAAGAGAAAAATAGAAGAAAATCATGAAAAATGCTGATTTCTGACCTTTCGTCACTAATGGAAGCATATCTCACTCATTTAAGCTCCGATTGAGCTGATTCCAGCGGCTATGGAAAGAAGAAACATAGAGCTACAACTTTCGTGTTCGGCACTTTGGCAAAATCCGGCGTTTTCTAGGCGCCGCGGCGCTCACAATACAGCGCCGCGGCGACCCGTCATGGATGTCTCGTAGCGCCGTGGCGCTGGTTATTGGCGCCGCGGCGCCCTTGCCCCAGAACCACGAGCGCCGCGGTGCTGCATGGTTGCGCCGCGGCGCCCGTGTACGAAGAATAGAGCACCGCAGCGCTGCATGGTGCGTCGCGGCACCCCGTGGATGAAGCTTCGCAGCGCCGCGGCGCTAAACTTATGCGCCGCGGCGCCGCCGCTCCGGAAGTCGCGATTTTAGAGTTTTTTCGCCTGATTTGAAGCCTAATTGATGGAGATTTGACCTAAAAAAACTTTCCTACTTCGACTAGGAGGGTTTAATCTATAAAGAGGAAGGAAAGTAAGCAGAGAAGGCATCGATTCATTGAGCAAAGAATTCATTCAAGTTCTCAACTCTTTTCTTTACTTCTTGTTTAGTTTTCTATGGCCCTGCGCGGCTAATTTTCTTTAGTTAGTTAAGGGAGATTGAAACCTCAAGGGATTTGATGTCATTGTGAGATACAGATTTGATTTCATTGCATTCAATCTTAACCGGGTATTGTTTATTCATCTGTTCTTATTTTCTTAATATTATGCATGTGATTGCTAGGAGGCCTACTAGTTTATTGTATGTGTAGCTACTGAATTAGGTTTTGAACAAAGCTTTTATTACTTGATTCGTGAAGCAAATAGGATTAAGGATTTTGGATTATAAATCGTTAACCCTATGATGAATATCAACTAAATTGAATATAACCGATGTGCTTGTATTCGTTTAGCTCTATTAGTTTCTCTTGTTCTTCATGCGGTTAATAAGTTATGCTTTACCGATGTGCTAAAGGATTGCTTGTTAATTAGAGTATAATTAGTGCGATTGTCATTAATTTACTAGGCTTAAGGAGGAACTGGGATAGAATCCCAATGATAGATATTTGGTTTAAGATTGATAATTTTGTCAATGATCAATGCAATCCCTTGATGGTGAATATCGACCGAAACCAACGCTTTTCTCATTAATCACTTTCTCTCAATTATTTTTGCTATTGTTTACTTAATTTTAATTGCGACTCTCAATCCCCCCCTTTCTGAATCACATAAGGTAATTCCAGTCTCTGTGGGATCGACCCTTACTCCCACTACTACAGGTTAGTGTTGAGGTAAGGTTTTAATTTGAGCGTGCCTGCGACAGTGCGCACCAAATTTTGGCGCCGTTGCCAGGGACTGCGTCATTACTTTTGTGATTTTTTTTTTATTTTATGCCTGTGACTCGTTCTGCTAATTGTCAAAATTTACAGTTCAATCCAGATATTGGAAAATCTGTATACAGGCACAGAAGAGGAATTCAAGACCTTGATCAGGATAAGGAGGAAGTGATCATGGCCAGACACCCCACTTTGAAGGAGCTTGCAGCTCCAGATTTGCATCAACAACCCTTATGCATTACTTTCCCTAATCTTGATGATAATGTGAATTTTGAATTAAAATCTGGATTAATTCATCTCTTACCTAGTTTTCACGGTCTTGCAGGTGAGGACCCGCATAAACATCTAAAGGAGTTCCATGTGGTTTGTACCAGTATGAAGCCCCCTGGAGTAACTGAGGAACAAATTAAACTTAGGGCTTTTCCTTTTTCTTTAAAAGATTCAGCCAAGGATTGGTTGTATTATTTACCCTCTGGTACTATTACTACTTGGAATGAGATGAAAAGAATGTTTTTAGAACGTTATTTTCCTGCATCTAGAGCTGCCACTATTAGGAAAGAAATATGCGGCATTAGGCAATTGCATGGTGAAACCCTTTATGAATATTGGGAGAGGTTTAAGAAACTTTGTGCAAGCTGCCCACATCATCAGATTAGTGAGCAGCTACTAATCCAATATTTCTATGAAGGCCTTTTGCAGGGAGACAGGAGCATGATAGATGCAGCTAGTGGAGGAGCACTAGTAGATAAAACTCCTGAGGCAGCCAGAATTCTCATATCAAATATGGCTGCCAATTCACAACAATTTGGCGTTAGGCATGATCCTCCTGTTAGACATGCCCATGAGGTAAGTACAACTTCTCTTCAGAATCAAATATCTGAACTTACTTCTCTTGTGCGCCAAATGGCTACAGGTACACTCCAACAAGTTAAAGTCTGTGGGATATGTTCAGTAACAGGGCACCCTACTGATATGTGCCCTACACTTCAAGAGGAAGCCACAGAACAAGCTAATGCTGTAGGAGATTTTCCTGGCCAACCAAAGAGGTATGATCCATATGCTAATACATACAATCCTGGATGGAAGGATCATCCAAATTTCAGATATGGGAATGTACAAAATAGGCCTACAGGACAGAATTTTCAACAAAACCAACAGGCCTATTATCCTAAACAAAATGCATCCCAGGAGCATCAGGTAAGTAATCCATTGGAAGATATTGTGAAGACTCTTGTGCATAGCTCTCATCAATTTCAGCAAGAGACAAGAGCTAGCATTCAGAACCTGACAACTCAAATGGGTCAGTTAGCAACCACAGTGAGTCGACTGGATGCTCAAAACTCAGGTAAGTTACCTTCACAAATTGTGGTGAATCCTAGAGAAAATGTCAGTTCAATTATTTCAATAAATGGTGAGGAAATTGAAAGTCCACCATCTGTTTCTTCTCCTAAAAAGCAAGAAAAATCAATTAAGGAGAATGAAGCAACTACAGGTAAGTCTCTTTCTAATTTAAAGTATGAAGTAGTGCCTCCTTTTCCAGAAGCTCTTAAAGAGAATAGGCTAAATGAGAAAACCTCTGAATTGTATGACATCTTTAGAAAATGTGAAGTTAATCTTCCCCTTCTAGATGCTATTAAACAGGTGCCAAGATATGCAAAGTTCTTGAAAGAACTATGTACTAAAAAAGAAGGGCAAAAATTAAAAGATTTTGAAAAGATTCATATGAGTCAGAATGTATCTGCTATGATACAGACAAAACTCCCCACTAAATGCAAGGATCCAGGTATGTTTACTATTCCATGCAAAATTGGGGGAAATCACATTGAAAAGGCTATGTTAGATTTAGGAGCTTCCATCAATGTTATGCCATATTCTGTATATACATCTTTGAATTTGGGACCATTGAAATCTGTAAATTTGATAATTCAACTAGCAGATAGGTCCACTACATATCCTAAGGGAATAATTGAGGATGTCTTGGTGCAGGTAGATGATTTGGTGTTCCCTGCAGATTTTTATGTGCTTGACATGGACAATGGGGATTTTACTTCTCCAATATTATTAGGGAGACCATTTTTGAAAACCTCCAAAACCAAGATAGATGTTCACAATGGCACACTCACTATGGAATTTAATGGTGAAGTAATAAAATTTAATATGTATGAAGCCATGAAATACCCAGGTGATGATACCCCTGTTTACTCTATTGATGTCTTTGATTCTTTGGCACATGACATATTTGAATTAGATGGAAAAGACAAATTAGAAGTAATTGTGAGCAAATCCATAGAAGAAGATGATGGTGAGACAAATTTAGATGAAAAAACAAAGGAGAAACTGGCTGCACTCAATGATTCTTCAAAAGAGCCACCAAAGGTTGAATTTCAAAGATTGAATCAGTCCCAGAAATTTAAAGTGAACCTCAAAGAGCCTCCATGAACAAAGATAGGGAGCTGAGTCGAGCCAACGACGTAAAACAAAGGCGCTGGTTGGGAGGCAACCCAACATCTATTCTTCTTCTTCTTATTTTTTCTTTTCCTAGTTTAATTTTACTTTATTAATTTATTAATTTAAAAAAAAAAAATTTTGGATCTGCGGACGCGAACATGCGCCGCGGCGCCCAAACCGAGCGCCGTGGCTCTCGTCGCCCAGACTGGGAGAGCGCCGCGGCCCTCTAGAACAGAGCCGCGGCGCTCCGAACCCAGAACGGGTGAGCGCCGCGGCGCGCACCCATAGCGCCGCGGCGCTCCGCGTTGTAGCAGAGAGCGCCGCGGCGCTCTCTATAAGAGGGTCGCGCCCCTCTTTGTTTCCCCCGCCGTTTTTGCTCTCTCTCACCCCCAAATCCCTTTTCTTGCCTCCAATCACCCATACTCACCTCCCATTCGATTATATTGCTTGCATAACTTGATTTTTCATCTACTTTTGCAGGATTATACACCTCATATCAGCAATTGAGTCGAATTCAAAGACACTTTTCTAGGGTTCTAAGGTATTCTTGAGCTTGCAATTCCCAGCCACCATTCAAGGCAATTTGGGTACAGTTCTCTTCCTCTTTCTGGCTGCAATTGATCCTTATACTTGATTGCTACGGGTTTGTCCTGAGTTTGGGAAATCTAGTTGAAAATTCACCACTCATTCTTCCAAATTTTACAAGCGCCCACAAGGTGTTCGGTAAAAGGCCCTAGTGAATTTTTTCAACTAATGGCTCCAAAAGCTTCTAAATTGAGTATTTCAAAGAGGAAGAACAGAGCTGAGGACCCTCCAGCATTCGACACTGTGGCATTTGTGACTGAACCGGTTTATCAACACCACATCAAAGTGGTGGTACATAAACCTATTGTTCCAGAACGTGGATTTCTGATCACCGAAGGGCTACCTCTCAGAGACAATATCCTCTATAGGCACTGGGAGATTTTCTGCAGGAACCCAGAGCCAGGAGTTATCCCCGTGGTCCAGGAGTTCTATTCCAATGCTACAGTTCATGAACATCATCATGCACGGGTTCGAGGCAAGAGGGTACCATTTTCTCCGCATGCCATCAATGAACTCTATTCCCTGCCTGACAATGAGGATGATGAATATACTGCTCTTCTTCAATCATTTATTGATTTTGAAGACGTCATAGGCACTCTTTGCCATAGAGGGGCCTCCTGGAAATTGGATAGCCATGGCCAACCGTTGTACTTTGCTAGAGCTGATATGAATAAGTTGGCTAAAGCATGGTATTATTTTGTGTCAGCACGACTCATGCCCAGCTTCAATGTGAGTCAAGTCAGGAGGGACAGGGCCATTCTGCTCTATGCGATACTAAAGGGCCTTTCTATTGATGTAGGCAAAATTATTCATAGGCAGATGCTCGGCTGTATTAATACTAGAGGCGGATCCCTCTTTGCTCCCAGTTTAATTACTGGTCTATGTCAGCGGGCGGGAGTCAGCTGGGATTCCACTGAGGCTCTCATTCAACCTATGAAGCCTATTTCCTCTACAGATATCCAAAAGTACAAGGGCCATGACGAAGCAGCAGAGGAGGAGTTAGGGATTCAGCCAATCCCTACAGAGGGACCAGGCAGCAGTTCAGCTCCACCACCATCCCAGCATACCATTGAAGATTTATGGCAGCGCACAGAGTATCTGAGCCACCAACTGCACGATCTGGCCCTCTACCAGCACTCTATTGCACAACATAATCATGCCTGCTTCAGTCAGCTAGCCCATGCCCTGAACCTTCCAATTGCATTCCCGGCGCCTCCTGAACCACCCTTTCGGCCTGACACCGAGCATGATGCGATGAATGGTGACACTTGATCAGGGAAGTTTCCCTGGACCCCTCCTTATTTTATTACTTGTCTCTATTGTGTTTTTTCTTTGATATTCTTACATTGGGGACAATGTATGTTTTTAAGTGTGGGGGGGTCACTTTATGATTCAGCTGGATGACTGTATAATAACTCATACACTTGTGCACTTTTCTACTTTGATGCATTACTATAATTCTATGATGTGTGCACTTTTATTCCTATCATGAGGTGAGCATGTGAACAAAATTTCAATTTATGGGTTTGTGTTAGTGAAACCAATAGCCAATGATATAAATGTTTAAATTGCTAATAGCTTCTAAGAAACGTAGGAAAATCATAATTATGTGTAATTTTAATTTTTTTTTTGCAATTTATTATCCATTTTCTAGAATCCTGAATCTATTTTGCACAACTTTGAGTATTTAATTTATCTTTTATTTAAAGAAAGTTTATACAACTTAAAGAAATTTTTTATGATCTCAGAAAGAATTCTAGAACTTATTTGAATGATGCTTGAGGCGAAATCCTAGGTTGATACTATTAATTAGGAGATGATTTAGGCATTATTTGATAGATTGAGCCTTTCAAGCCTAACCTAAGTAATAAAATAATACTAGTTCCTTTATTTTGAGCTTAATGAACTTTTCCTTCTGAAAACCATAACTGAGCCATAAGCCAAAGTTTGTATATCCTTATTTTTTTCTTTACCCTATTCACTCACTCCATGATTATTTTGATGAATATTTGTATTGTATTGCTTTATTTACAAAAAGGGTGGAAGGGTGGAGCAAAGAAAAGAAAAGAAATTTTCAAAAGAAAAAAAAATTATATATATATATAAGAACAAATGTTGTGGGTGAAAGAAAAAGAGGACAATGATGGATTGAAGCAGGAAAAGTAGTGTGGGGAGAAAATCTTCCCAAAATTATTGGAGGAAAGCAAAGAGCTCAAGAGATCAATTTTAATCATGTGGTGCTGGGTGACTGATCCTACATTGATATCCTTTGTCCCACCCTTCACCTTGGCCACATTACAAGCTAAATAAAGTCCTTTTGATCTTAAAAGTAGTTTTGACCTACATTAGTGGAGAGCAGTAGGAAAAATAAGCTTATGGAAATCCTACGAGGAGATCCATACTTGATTTCTTGAGATATATAAACTCATTTGAATGAAAGATGATTGAACTGCTCAAAACACACACACACTCAGGGCTCTAGAAAAATGAATTCTAAATTGCATTTAAATTGAATATTGCACATAGTCATTAAATTTTCTGAAATTTCTTTAAGAGCATTCAATTTTCACTATGAGGCAATATATTGGAAAGACTTTCACTTACCTTATTTATTGAATATTGTTCACATGGTTTAATTTGCTTGAGGACAAGCAAAAGAGCAAGTGTGGGGGTATTTGACATGCTTTAAATTAAGCATGTATTTAGCATATTTTATGTTTCTTTTTATTTTATTTAAATGATAAATAGATAGGTTTTAATTAAATTGTGTGTTTTATGTTTTTAGGAATAATAAAGAAGAAAAGAAGAGAAAAATAGAAGAAAATCATGAAAAATGCTGATTTCTGACCTTTCGTCACTAATGGAAGCATATCTCACTCATTTGAGCTTCGATTGAGCTGATTCCAGCGGCTATGGAAAGAAGAAACATAGAGCTACAACTTTCGTGTTCGGCACTTTGGCAAAATCCGGCGTTTTCTAGGCGCCGCGGCGCTCACAATACAGCGCCGCGGCGGCCCGTCATGGATGTCTCGTAGCGCCGCGGCGCTGGTTATTGGCGCCGCGGCGCCCTTGCCCCAGAACCACGAGCGCCGCGGTGCTGCATGGTTGCGCCGCGGCGCCCGTGTACGAAGAATGGAGCACCGCGGCGCTGCATGGTGCGCCGCGGCACCCCGTGGATGAAGCTTCGCAGCGCCGCGGCGCCGCCGCTCCGGAAGTCGCGATTTTAGAGTTTTTTCGCCTGATTTGAAGCCTAATTGATGGAGATTTGACCTAAAAAAACTTTCCTACTTCGACTAGGAGGGTTTAATCTATAAAGAGGAAGGAAAGTAAGCAGAGAAGGCATCGATTCATTGAGCAAAGAATTCATTCAAGTTCTCAACTCTTTTCTTTACTTCTTGTTTAGTTTTCTATGGCCCTGCGCGGCTAATTTTCTTTAGTTGGTTAAGGGAGATTGAAACCTCAAGGGATTTGATGTCATTGTGAGATACAGATTTGATTTCATTGCATTCAATCTTAACCGGGTATTGTTTATTCATCTGTTCTTATTTTCTTAATATTATGCATGTGATTGCTAGGAGGTCTACTAGTTTATTGTATGTGTAGCTGCTGAATTAGGTTTTGAACAAAGCTTTTATTACTTGATTCGTGAAGCAAATAGGATTAAGGATTTTGGATTATAAATCGTTAACCCTATGATGAATATCAACTAAATTGAATATAACCGATGTGCTTGTATTCGTTTAGCTCTATTAGTTTCTTTTGTTCTTCATGCGGTTAATAAGTTATGCTTTACCGATGTGCTAAAGGATTGCTTGTTAATTAGAGTATAATTAGTGCGATTGTCATTAATTTACTAGGCTTAAGGAGGAACTGGGATAGAATCCCAATGATAGATATTTGGTTTAAGATTGATAATTTTGTCAATGATCAATGCAATCCCTTGATGGTGAATATCGACCGAAACCAACGCTTTTCTCATTAATCACTTTCTCTCAATTATTTTTGCTATTGTTTACTTAATTTTAATTGCGACTCTCAATCCCCCCCTTTCTGAATCACATAAGGTAATTCCAGTCTCTGTGGGATCGACCCTTACTCCCACTACTACAGGTTAGTGTTGAGGTAAGGTTTTAATTTGGGCGTGCCTGCGACAGTGCGCACCAGAAACACATAGTTTTCGGATAAGTAGAAATAAAACAGAATATATGGAATGTATTTTTAGTAAGAGACGAACAAATATGAATGTAGACGTGAAACTTGAAGACTATATATTAAAACAAGTTACAAGTTTTAAATATCTTGGGTTCATTATACAAAATGACGGTGAAGTAAAGGAGGAGGTAAACCATAGAATTTAAGCTGGATGGATGAAATGGAGGAAAGTTTCGAGTGTCATTTGTGATAAAAAAGTGCCGCTCAAAGTTAAAGGAAAATTCTACCGTACGGCTATAAGACCTGCTATATTGTATGGTACAGAATGTTGGGCGATTAAAAGACAACATAAAGATAAACTCAACGTTGCAGAGATGAGAATGTTGCGTTGGATGTCTGGACATACCAGAAGAGATATGATTAGAAATGAGTGCATTAGAGAGAAAGTTGGGATAGCACCTATTGTGGAGAAGATGGTTGAATCTTGCTTAAGGTAGTTTGGCCATGTGTGGAGAAGATCTGCAGAAGCCCTAGTGAGAAGAGTTGATCGGATGGAGAATAGTCCAATAATTAAAGATAGAGGGAGGCCAAAGAAAACAATAAGTGAAACTATTAAAAATGATTTAATAGTTAATAACTTATCTATTGATTTCATCCATGATAGGCCACTATGGTGCCGTTTGATCCATGTAGCCGACCCCACCTAATTGGAAAAGACTTAGTTGTTGTTGTTGTTGTTGTATTGAGTCCCACACTGGCTGGCATTAAAGCCTTTCTTGGAACTAAGCCTTCATGAGGTACTAACCCTTTCTCGCAAGTTCTTGTGGAGGTGTAGGAGTTTGGAGTCAGAGAACCTATCATCATAATTTATGTAAGTGTAATAATTTTTTTTGGTAAAGTGTTAGTGAAATTATTTGTGTTAGTATAAATTTACTACTCTTAGCATAAAATTGATTCTTTTAGATTATTCAAGTCAAAATTTATTATGTAATTTTAAATAAATTATACTAAACATATATATAGATAGATAAAAGTTGTTCGATAAAAAATACTACTAAACTTATATCTAGGCAGAAAATAATTTTAGATAAATTATGTCAATAAGATTATATAGAGGTAGAAAAATGTGAGCAATTTCTTGTTCAGTTAGCTTTATATGTTAGTGCAAAATGTTATATATGTAAATATTAAATTTCTAAAAATAAAAATTGAATAAAATAATAATAATTATATATGATGGTGGATAATTTTTTGCATACAATAAAAATTGGATAAAAATAGTTTTAATACTATTTTTTAATTTAATAAATATGATTTTTATTTGTTTAAATTTATAAGTTAGCATATGTAGGTAGGAAAAAATATTTAACACATTTTAGTTTAACTATTTAGAATTAAATATTAGTGTAAAAATACTGAATATGTAAATTTTAAATTTATTTGAAAGGGAAAATAAATAAAAAAATAAAATTATGAAAATCTTAATTTTACAAAAATTAAATGTGGGTATGAAAATATGTGAGCAATTTTTTAAAGTATTTAGTTTATTTTATTAATGTAAAAATGCTATATGTATAAATTGTAATTTCAAACAATTAAAAATTAATTATGAAAATTTAGAAAAATAGTAGTAACCATATATAATTTAGAATAATTATTAGTAAACCATATAAATTGAAATAAAATTATTTTTTACATTATTTTTTTTCACGTTAATAATTAAAATTTACATTTCTTTTATTTATTTGTCTAAAATTCTTAGTCAGTAAATGAGGTTATGAAAAGCTGTTAGCAATTTTTGTTAAGTATTTAGCTTAAATTATCAGGGTAAAAATGCTGTAGGCGTATATCTTAATTTAAAAAATTAAAAATTAAATACAAAAAATTAACAAAATAATAGTAACCATATATAATGTAAAATAATTGTTTATACAACATAGAAAATTAAATAGAATTAGTTTTGAAGCTATTTTTGTCAATTTAATAATTAAAATGTATATTGTTATTGTTATTTGTCTAAAATTCTAAGTTCGCAAATGTAGGTACGAAAATATGTTAGCAATTCTTTTTCAACTATTTAGCTTAAATTATTGGTGTCAAAATGCTACGGGTGCAAATTGTAATTTCAAAAAGATTAAAAATTAATTATGAAAATTTAGAAAAATAATAAAAACATATATAATGTAGAATAATCGTTAGTGCACCATAATAAATTAAATAAAATTAGTTTTGACGTTATTACTGTAAAAATGCAATAGGTCTAAATCGTAGTTTCATAAAAGCTAAAAAATTAATTATGACAATTTAGCAAAATAAGAGTAATATTAAATAATGTAATTAATTGTTAGTACACCCTAAAAAATTAACTTTTTTGTTTTTTGAAAGGTTACGAAAGATAATTTATTTTGAAACATAGCAAGAGAAAACAGGATCAAGAAATAAATGAAGGTGTATAATTCGATAATTTGATCTTAAAAAAAATTTAGATTAAATTAATGGAATTTGTACAATTTTTTTTTTTAAATTTGAATTTAAACAAACGTACTTTTTTTTTTTAAAAAATTCAATCTGACACCTGAATTTTTTTGAAGGGATTTGTCCAAGGTCATTTTCATCCGCCCTCACTTTGAGTTGTTCTCTTCTTTAGCCTTCGCAAAACTCCGTCACGACGAGCCACAAGTCAACGCCCAACACCAGCGTGAGCCACTATACTTATTCATCCCCACGTAACGCTACGGGCCGTCGATACCTGCAAGTTACAGAGGAACGAAGGATAAGCTCATGTGAGAAGCCACATTGACTTCGCGAACTCAGGTAATTTTTGGCTCTCTTCGTTCTTTTGGCTTGATTAGACTGAACCTATGCCTTGATTTTCAGTCCGGATGAGTTTGAGTATAGTGATGGAAAGATACTCAGGAGAAATAAATGGGCTGGGCCGAGCCATTCCAATGCCAGGGCATTAGGCCGGACCGGGACAACCCATTTTGCCAGATCGTCTCTCAACTCTGTAATTCCCCTCTTCTCTCTCTTCTGTTTATCATTATAGAAGTGAATTCGGACAGAAATTTGAGGGAAGATGGCTGCGAGGCAAATGGAAGAGATACAGAAAAAATTGACGATGCTGAATTATCCAAGAGCCAATGCCCCTGCACAGTCCCTCCTTTTTGCTGGGATGGAGCGCTATGCCCTTTTGGAGTGGCTCTTCTTTCGGTATCTACTCCTTTTCATCTCTTAAGATCATTCTCTGTTTTCGAAAATTGTTTTTTTTTTCTTTTTATTTCACTTAATGGGTATTGAAGTCCTTCAAATATTTTCTTTACTTTGAGTGGCATGCTGAAAAGTTGTGGTTTTTGCTTTGTCCATTTGAAGCTGATAAATGGTTTTCTCTCCGATGTATGTTATTGTAGAATTGCATTGGCATTATGGTACTTTCACACTTATATAGAAATGAACTCATGAGTTTGCCTCTAATCACTTAGTAAATCCCTCAATTATTCTCTTTTATAAATCAAACCTATGGACAGCTCTACTAAAGCCTCTGTGTTGTGGTCCTGGCTGTGGTAAGAAGAAGTAATTTTTGGTACTCCTACATACATCAGGCTATTAGGTGATAAGTCACCTTTTTCTCAGCAAAACTTACAAGGGGATGTTCTGGATCGCGATGAAGAGACTGCTCGCATTCAATGTAAGCATTTCTAAACTCTTCCTTTGCGTTTGGAAAGTCAAAATTGGATGGATGATACCCGGGTGTCAATTTTGCAGTTGTGTAGCAGTAGAACAGTAGGAATTTCCTTTTATATTAGTGAATCTCCTGATGCAAAGTTTGATGTGTATGTTTCTACTTATGTTTTCATTCTGATCCAATTGTATTGAAAAGTGACGGTTTCAACTATATCATATTTCTGAACAACGTGTTGTAATACTTTATTTTTGTTGTCATGTACAATAATCTGCATCAAGTTATTTTCTAAATATTTAAAAGAATCTTAGTTTTCCTTATGTTGAGTGTAAGTTTAATAAATTAATGGAAATATGTCCCTCGAGCATCACCACATCCTTTCATCACCATAATCACGGCTAGTTATGCCACCATCAAGATATCAACCAACATCATTGCCAGTGGGATCAGTTTTCTAGTATATCTGTTGCTTAACACTGTTGCCAACTCATCATTGTTGTCACAATTATTACTAGTCTAACAGGCTCTAGCAACAACAACAACAACTAAGCCTTTTCCCACTAGGTGGGGTCGGCTACATGGATCAAACGGGGCCATAGTGGCCTATCATGGATAAAGTCTCTAGCAAAATACATTATTAATGAATAAAGTTTAAAGTATGATAATTTAACATGGATCAAACGGCGCCATAGTGGCCTATCATGGATAAAGTCTCTAGCAAAATACATTATTAATGAATAAAGTCTAAAGTATGATAATTTAAAATACTTATTGTAATATTATAAATCTCATACGTTAACCCAATTCGCAAGACTCATGGCTCACAAGGTAAGAACATAACACTAAGTCATTTATAAAATGAAAGTTACAGTCTTATACCAATTTATTAAGTCATCATTATCAATATCATTGTTATCATTCTTATCTTCCTTGACCTCATTGAGTTAACTGCCATTACAAGCAATAGGATTGTTGACAAACCTATCAAATATTATAAATATACTTGTTACAAATTAGGTGGCGGGAGTGTTAAAGGATTAAAGATAATGTTTGAAAATTATCTCTATTCCTGTATCTATAGGTTAGATGTTTATAATTATTTAAGAGTCTTGTAGCTATCCTTATCATTATCTTTTAAGAGTTGTCATCCTCTTGGATGATTATTTTTTATATTCAGATACCAGTTTTGTAATAATACTAAGAAGGGAGGGGGTTACATCTTGCATGTGTATATGAGTGTGAACACTTTAAACGTGTAAGCCTTCCCGTTCACCATATCTTGCTTCTAATTCTAACCCTAAATTTCAATGTGGTATCTGATCCTTATCATTCACCATAGCCTAACTTCTTTTTTGGTTTGATTTAAATGCAATCTTTGTTGATGGTAATTCTCTGCTAGTTTATTTACCAGTCTTTCTATCTCCATTAGAGTTCTCTTTCCACCTGTAGAAGTTTTGTCAAAAACTTTGCTATAGTATCTAGTCTTGCTATTCCGGAGTATAATTGTTGATGTCCGTTACTCCACACGCCCACATGCATCTCTACTGTTTGGCTGTCCTGTTCTGCATGCCATTTTTTTAATGGAAAAATAAACTTTGTTGATAGGGAACGAAAAGCATTACAATAACAGAGGACCAGCGGTCCTCACAAAAACAGTAAAAAAGCTATTACAATCAATAGTTCAAAAGAGCTTGCCAATCCCTTTGTATATCCACAAGGGAAACCTTCCTAGAATACTCGTAAGAAACAACCCATAAAGAGGCCAGAAAAGTAACTCTTTCCCAAAGAAGATATGATGATAGAATTCTATGATTGAAAACCCTTGCATTCTGTTCTAGGCATATACACCACACCACAGAAAAAACAGCACACTTCTACAAAACCTTATGCTCCTTCCTTGCCCTAAAACCATAAAACTTGGTAGCTAGAAAGCACTCTAAAGAAGGCGGGCAGACCCTGTTGTACATGACATCACTTCTAGTTGCTTCAGATTTGCTGATTTTCATTTGTTCTCCTGGTTTTCTATGTTATTGGAAGATGAGATTGTCTTTGTTGAACCTTTGGTGATTTTGTTTGTGACTTTGTGGTCTGCAATTTGATTAAGGTTGCTGCAATTGGTTGTTGTGTGTGTTATGAGTAAGGTTGCTACAATTTCAGGTTTTGTTTATGTCTACTATGAAGGTTTTGTTTCTCAGATGTTGATTTATGATTTATTTCTCTTATATGGAGTCACCCTTGGAGGTTCAGTAACACTATTATTCCTTGAAGTATGTCATCATTGTTCGACTGGAAGTCGTTGTTTATTGGTATAGCTCATCATTGCTTGATTGAGCTATGTTGTCATTGATAGACAGCAGATTGTTGGTCGAGGTCATTGTTGTTCGGTTGATCATTTATTCAAGGGGTTGTTAGTTCGTTGCTTGTTGTAATATTAGTATAAATAAAGGTTGAGTGGTTATTAACAAGGGAGAAAAGGAATGGACCAAACAAAATGTATAATTGAAGGGTTCAATAACTGTGTGGATAACACTGATCATTTATTCAAGGGGTTGTTACTTCTCTTTGTTTTATCTTAACAAGAGATATTAAAGATTTAGGAAAGTCTGGCTGCTTAAGGAAATATTTATTTATAGTGCACTCAAAGTAAAAGATATAATTGTCTTTATGTGGTCTTAATATTAGTATAAACAAAGGTTGAGTGGTCAGTGGTATCCACACAGTTATTGAATCCTTCAATGATACATTTTGTTTGGTCCATTCTTTTTCTCCCTAGCGTTTGCTCTCCTATTTTTTTACCATGGTATTAGAGCCTAGGTATTACCCACCTTGAATTCTAACCCAAGCTTCCACCAAAAAAAAAAAAGAATTTTTAGCAATCGAAGTTTTGCTTTTGTTTGGTCATATATTTCTTGGAGGGTTTCCTTTCTTTTATTGGATTTAAATCTATGAAAGAATTATTTTCTGATATGAAGTTATTTATGTTAAGTTCTATGGTAGGCTATTCTGGCTGAGCACATTCAAGGAGAATATTTAATGTTTGAAGGTGTTTCTGAAATAAAACAAAATAATGTGGGTTCAAGTGCTATTAGGCTAGTTCCAAGTGAAGACTCAGATTCTGAATTTTATGAGATTTTAGAGGAAAATGAGTTTGAGGAGGAAGAGGGGGATTTGTAAATTGAGTAATTGCAGAAGCAATACATCTCGGATATTCCGAATAAGGAAATGGCTTATCTCGAACAGAATATGGTATTTCACAACTTTTTGAGGAGAACACACGTTCAAGGGATAATGTTATTTATGGGCCTGAGCTTGCCAACATCGTGGTGTGAATCTTTGGGGTAGTAATGATAACCAAATAGATGGATTGTCTAGAATAGGGAGTGTTTTTTACCTCCTACAAACAATTCTGTTATTCCTTGTTATTTTTCAGTTGGAGATTCTTTGGGTGGAGCAGGAAACCAGTTTCCCCAAACTGGGAGAGAGAATTAACATCTTTTTTCAATAGCCCACCTAATAATTCTGTTATCCCTTGTTCCCATTTTTTTTTTGTAAAGATGATTTCGTTGATAGGTGGACAAGATTTGAATCATCATTGTAGCAATGGAATCTTAGCCCTTCAGATGGAGTTATTTCAAATTAGATTGTTGACCATAAGCTAAAGGAAAATGCCATATCTTTAACGTGTGTAAGCAATGAAAGGGATGACCAAGACCCATAAGCCTTAAATGATGCTATGGAGGTGAGTTTGGTTGATGAGAAAGGCATATGTTTGAAGGTGATGAATTCTTCTAAAACTTATTCTCAAAGGAGGAAGGGTTTGGAAAAAGAATTACACAATTTGACTTGTGGGATAAACTATGGTGGCTTGAAGGGAAGGCAGGTGTGCAAGCTGAACTCATGAAGCTTTATGGTTGGAATGTTAGGGGCTTGGGAAGCCAGGTAAAATGGAAGAAAACTAAAGAGGTTATTTCCAAAGCTATGCCTAATATTGTTATGATCCAGGAGACCAAGTTGGAGGAGTGTGATGGTTTCCTTGTGAGAAGCTTATTGAAGTCTAGACATGAAGATTGGATTTGTTTGCCTTCTTTTGGGGCATCTGGGGGCATGTTGGTCATTTAGGATTGTAGGGTGGCTACTAAGGTAAACTCTATCCATGGTTCTTTTCTGAGTTCCTCTTTTATTAGACTTCAAGGGGGAGGGTCAATGATGGGTTACCTCAGTTTATGTTCTTGTCAAACCTAAGATCATATCTTTGTTTTGGGAAGAGCTTAGTTACATTCATGGTTTGTATGCCTCCTTTTGGTGTGTCGGGGGTGACTTGAATGCTTTCCCTAATGAAAAGTTGGGATCAAATTGGATTACTACAACTATAAGGGGTTTTGATAATTTCATTCAGATTGCAGTCTCAGAGACAAACCTTTTTCCAATGCTCAGTACGCTTGGTCAATGGTTAGAGGGAATACTAGTTCTTCTTAGTTGGACAGGTTTTTGTGAACTGCTAATTAGAAGGATGTTTTTCCGGAGTTGAAGCGAGAAATGGAGACTTGCTTAGTTTCATATCATTTCCCCATTGTTTTGGAGTCTTGCAAGGTGAGATGTGGCCCATTCCTTTTTGTTTTGAAAATATGTGGTCGAGTCACCCTTTTTTTCCTCTTCATGAAAGAGTTGTGGGGAGGGACAAGGGTGGAGGGTTGGAAGGGCTTTAAATTTATGAGGAAGTTGGAAGTTTTAAAGGAGAAGATTAAAGTTTGGAATCAGGACGTTTTTGGAAGTTATAAGCTAACAAAAGATGAGATTCTTAGAGAGTTGGAGTCTTTAGATAAGTTGGAGGCTGAAGGGATGTTATCCTTGGAGTTGCAAGGTAAGATGGGTTCTTTAAGGAATGAGTTTGAAGAGGTGATTTTAAGTGATGAAACTAGCTGAAGGTAGAAATCAGGAATTCAATGGGCTAGGGATGGTGATGCAAACACAAAATTCTTTTATTTTGTGGCTATTGGACGAAGGTGAAAGAGTTTCATCAAAGAAATGGAGCTTTAGGATGGGAGTCTTCTCGGAGACATCAAGACAAGTTACTAGTTTTTTCTCTCCTCTTTATTTAGAGAAAAGTTCTTGATGACCTTGTTTTGGAAGGTTTGGACTGGTGTCCCATATCTGCTGATAGGGCTGATTGGTTGGAGAGGCTTTTTGAAGAGAAAGAGATTTGAAGTGCTGTTGGGATTTGGCAAAATTCCTTATCCTGATGGTTTCACTTTGGCTTTCTTCCAGGGTTGTTGGGATGTTGTCAAAAAGGGATCTCTTAAAGGTGTTTGATGAGTTCTTTTGTAATGGAAAGGTAGCAGTGAGTATGAACTCTACTTTTGTTACTTTGATGCCTAAGAAGGGTAGGTATATTGAGGCGAGAGATTATAGGCCTATTAGTTTGGTCACCAGTGTGTACAAGATCATTACCAAGGTTCTCTCTGCTAGACTTTGTGAAGTGCTTTTAAAAACAATCTCAGAAAGTCAAAGTGCTTTCATCCTAGGGAGGCAAATTTTGGATGTAGCCTTAGTGGCTAATGAGGTTTTGGAAGACATGAAGAGACAAAGGGGTCCAGGTTTAACCTTTAAACTGGATTTTGAAAAGGCTTATGATAGGGAGCTAGGAGTTTTTAGATGAAGTGCTTGATAGGACTTTGGAGGGAAATGGAGGAAGTGAATTGTAAGTGAGACAAGGAGATCCCTTTTACCCTTACTTGTTCACTTTAGTGGCAGAAAATAGAGTGCATTTAGTTAGTTGGAAGGTTTGTTGTAGGCTTAAGAATGAAGGTGGCTTGGGTCTTTGTAATTTGTTGTCCAAAAATATTGCCTTGTCAACTATGTGGTTGTAGTGATTTCCCTTAGATGTTAATGTTTTATGGCATAAGATTGTTCAAAGTAAATATGGCTTACATCTGAATGTTTGGGAAGCCAACGCTGCAGTGAATGTTACTCATGTGAGTCCTTGGAAATTTATTTTTCAAGGATATTTATCTTTTATGCTACTTGTTTCTTTAAAATTGGGGGATGGTTCAAAAGTTAGATTTTGGGAGGATACCTAGGTGGAAAATATTCCTTTTATTGAGGCTTATTCTCAGCTTTATATTGTGCATTATTTTCGAATCCAAAGTTTTCTTAATTTCCAAAATTCTAGTTGTCATTTTGAATTTTCACTTTTCAGAAATTTGAATGATAGAAGAGGAGTGAACTTTAGTCCCTTCTAGCTTTGCTTTATTTTGCTCCCTTTTTTTCTAATCATGGTATTAGAATATGGAAACTTGATTCTTGAGGAGTCTTTTCTTGTAAATCTTATTTTCTAGTTGCTTACTCATTTTCCTGCAAGGAAGAGATTTGTTCTTGATAAGTCAATTTGGAAAACTCAAGCTCTTCCTAAGGTCAAATATTTTGTTTGGACAACAATACTTAATAGGCTTAACACTAATGACATGTTGAAGGTTCAATAGCCCCATATAGCTCTCTTCCTTGATTTGTTATATGTAGATCTGACTCGGAGAATGTATCTCATTTATTTCTCTATTGTTTATCCATGAGTTACTTGTGGAATAAGCTCTTTGGTATCTTTGGTGAGAGTTGGGTATGTCCTAGTTTGTTGGATTAGCTTCTTCAAATTTGTTTTCAAGGTTTTGGTGATAAGAAGGATAACAAAACCCTGTCGCAATATGGGGTTTATGGTATTTTGTGGTTAGAAAGGAATGCTTGCATCTTCAAGGGAGTGTCTTTGCCTTTACATCTGATATGGGAAAAGGGAATCTCTTTTTGCATATGCAGAGAGATTGGAGAGCTCTTTTACACTAATTTGTTTCCTTTAGGGTTTTGTTGTTGTTGTCGTTGCTTTTCTGGCATGAGGATTTATTATCCTCCTATCCTTTATACTGTTTTCCCCTTCTCTTTCTAATACAATTTCTTTTTCTATAAAAAAAAAGTTAAGTTCTACTGTGGTAATTTGGTAGATTGGCTTTACTGTTGGTTTGTTAGTGTTGTTGTGGAGGATGTTGTAGTTAAAGTGTTTGTTATGACCTGTGGAGTTGTAAAGACTGAAGATTTTGAGAGTTATGTATTGTAGACTTCGGCACCAACAAACAAAGGTTGTGTGTTGTTGAGTGCCCTTGTGATCAATACAAGTAGCGGAAACCAATTGATAGAAGGCTGAGAGGATTGCTCATGGAAGTAGGTTGAATACTTTTAGGTGGCATTTGATTCGTGGAATGTTTTATTCTCAGGAAAGTTATATTCCTGGAAATGAGATTCCCAAGAATGAGATAGATGGAAAAGTTGAAAAAATATGTTTGGTTGTCATTTTACTTTTTTGGGAATGATTTGCTGTATTACCATCAAATTTTTATTTTCATATTTGGTTCACTTGAAATATTTTTGAAAATATAATTACTTTTTTAAAAACACCCTTGAAAAAAAATTTTTAAAATAAAAAGGAATGATAAATAAGATGATAAAATAAAGAAAAAAAAGAGTAAATAAAGAAATAAGATTTTTTCTTGGTTAAAAAAAAAGAATTGAGATTTTTTATTTGAAATTTAGGGGTCAAGGCTTAGGATTTAGAGTTTAGATTTTAGAGTTTAGGGTTAGGGTCTAGAGGTTAGGATTTAGGGTTCAGGGTTTAGGTTTAGGATTTAAAGTTTAGGGGTTTGAGTTTTAGGGTTTAAGGGTTAGGTTTTAGGTTTGAGGATTTAGAGTTTAGAGTTTTAGGGTTTAAGATTTAGGGTTTATGGTAGTGTTTAGGGTTTAAAGATTAGGGTTTAGGGTTCTGGAGTTAAGTTTAAGATTTAGGGTTTAGGAATTATGGTTTAAGGTTTGGATGTTAGGTTTAAAGTTTAACATTTAGAGTTCTGAGATTAAATTTAGGATTTAGAGTTTGTGGGTTAGAATTTAGGGTTTAAGGTTTATAAGTTAGGTTTAATGTTTAGGGTTTAGGGTTTATGGGTTTAGAATTTAGGGTTTCAGAGTTAAGTTTAGGATTTAGAGTTCAGAGGTTAGTGTTTAAGGTTTAAAATTTAGAGGTTAGGTTTAAAGGCAATTTAATCATTTCACATAGAAAAAAGTTTCCCATTCCCACCCTCATGGATGGGAATAAAAGGGTGGGAATCCTCTAAATTTTTCATTCCTGGGAATAAGATTCCGAGGAATGAATTTTTATACTTGATAACAAATATGGAAAACAAAGTTTCTTGCCTAACTTTCTCAGGAATCTTAAAACATTCCTAGTACCAAACACTACCTTAGGTGTTGTGTGATTGTGTAGACAATGTGGCTAAAGGGTGAGAATGTCGAGGGGACCATTCATAGGAAGTAGATTGATGAATTATGGGAGTTTTGTCTACCAAGGACATTATAAGATAAAGTCCTAGCTGCTGAAGTTTTGAACACAATGATTAAGTTTTTATTTGAGTTGGCTATTGTTATTCTCTTTTAGTTGAGTGTTATTTGTAACAAGTTGGAAGCCAGAGCTAGAGGGGGAGTGTTAAGAAAAGGGTAGACTGTAGGAAAGTCTATTTGGTTAAGAAAAGAGTTATGTTGAGAGATATTAAGGAATTAGTAAATTCTTGTTGATTAAGGAAATGGTTATTTGCAGAGCACCCAAATTAAAGGGTATAATTGTTGGTTTGGTTATAGTATTTGTATAAATGGAGGTTGCGGGATCAATGTTATACACACTGTCATTGTATCTTTCAAAAATATATTTGTTTAGTCCCTTTTCTCACTAATTTTTGTGTCGCAAGATCTGTGTTTTATTTCTTGATTTACGCTAATTCTAGTTTCTTTTTTTGTTATCCTTTATTGTTGGGAATTTCGGGTGGATTATGTTTCTAGAATCTTGGTGTTTTATTTCATATTCTATTGCTGTTTTTTAGGAGTTTATTGTTTTTGTCTTTTAGGGGATTTCTTGGCTGATTAGTTTGCCAAGTTCCCTATATAAACTTGTACCCCTTCTACAAATAATATATACGAGAGGAATTTTCCTTCTGTTCTTTTTTTACATGGTATTAGAGCCATACTAATAACATCCCTGGCCGGTAGATCCCTAGTGAGTTTTCTTTGGAGAACAACCATGACTAGCTTTGGAGGTAGTGTTGACTCGAAAACTTTAGTTTGCTTGCAGTCAACCCCTATAACAGCAGCACAAACTCAATCCACATACTTTGATAATTCTTCTCTACAAATCACCTCTCATAAACTCACCGAAAAAAGCTACCTGGCTTGGTCTCGGTCTGTGGAGATGGTGGTTGCATGGCAAGGGAAGATTGGGATACCTCGATGGTTCTATAGAGAAATCAATTGAGTCAGACCCTTTTTTTCAAAACTTGGGATGCCCATAATTTGATGATCATGGCATGGTTTATCAATTCCATGGATGAAAAGATAAGTGAGAGCTTTTTATGCTATAGAACAGTTTGGGACATGTGGGATGCAGTTAAACGAAAATATTTCGATTTAGAAAACTCATCCTAGCTTTTTGAACTTAGAAACAGGGCCAGGAATTTAACCTAGGGCGAGATGGATGTCACCACCTACTTTAATACCCTTTCCAAACTTTGGCAAGAGGTTGATCTTTTGAATAATGGTCATAGATTATGTTCCTTATGTAATGAAAACTACCAGAAGGTCGTCAATGAGGAGAGGATTTTTGATTTTCTTGCGAGTTTGAATAAAGAACTTGATGAAGTTCGCAGACGACTCCTTGGGTTAAAACCCCTTCCAAGCATAGAGGAGATATTTGCTTAAGTCCACAGGGAAGAAACTAGAAAAAGAGTCATGCTAGGGATTGCAAAACCAGCCACAAACAACTTGCATTTTTTTCTCATGGCCATGATAACCAAAAGGGGCAGAAGAAGGACCTGTGGTGCGACTATTGTCAGAAGCCTAACCACACACGAGAAAAGTGTTGGAAATTGCATGGCAAACCCAACAACTGAGGAAACAATCGAAAGGAGATCAAGGCATATCAAACCACAGCAAAAACTATTTCAAGTGGAGTAGATAATCAGCTAACTTTGAACTGAGAACAAATGGAACAACTACAACAGCTCCTTAATTCTCAGCTATCAAATATGAACCTCTCTAATACCATGTCAGGTATCTCTCTCTTAGCCCAAAAAAGGTAATTTCAATACTGCTCTGTAGCACTTTTGAATCTGTTTAGCCTTGGGTAATAGACTTTGGAGCCATTGACCATATGATAGGATGTACTAGCCTTTTTTGCTCTTATAAATTCAGTCTTGGGAACTTAAAAGTTAAAATTGTAGATGGATCCTTTGCTACTATTGCTGGTATTGGTACCATCAACATCAACCCTTCTGTCTCTTTCAGGGATGCTCTTCATGTTCTTAAATTATCATGCAATTTTTTATCTGTGAGTAAACTCACAAAAGACCTAAATTGTACTGCTCTTTTCTCACTTGCATTTTTCAGGATAAGATTTTAGACACGAGAATTAGCAGTGCTAGAGTTCTCAATGGTATCTACTATTTAGAAGATAATGATAACAAATAAGGTCTTGTTGCTGGATGTGAATTAACTTCTAGAGAATAGCAAATTATGCTTCTGCATTCTACATAGGTCATCTTAGCTTTCCTTATATAACATTTTTATCTCTCTTTTTAAGAATAAAGATACTTTTATTTGTGATATTTGTCAAATGTCTAAACATCATAGAACAAACTTTCCCACATAGCCCTACAAATCTTTCAAACTGTTTGTCTTAATTCATAGTGACATATGGAGTCCTTATCGAGTTCTCAATATAGCTGAAAAAATATGTTCATCACCTTTATTGATAATCATACACAAGTCACATGGATTTATCTATTAAAAGAAAAAAATGAGGCAACTCAAACCTTTAAAATTTTTCATCTTATGATAAAAAATCAATATCAAACTAAAATCTAAATTTTTTGGACTGATAATGGGAGAGAATAATTTAACTCCATTTTAGGTGAATATTTTCTGCATAATGGTATTAACTATCAAAGATTCCCCAACAAAATAGGGTGGTTGAAAGGAAAAACAAACACCTTCTTAAAGTTACCCATCCATCATGATTGCCAAAAACGTCTTTAAATTTTTTTGGGGACATACTGTCTTTATTGCCTGTTATCTCATTAACTGGCTACCTACTCGGATTCTCAACTACAAAACTCCTCTAAATTTCCTCCTTTTAAGTTTTTCCCTCAAACTAGGTTTGTTAACTCCTTACCCCTCAAAGTCTTTGGTTGCATGGCCTTTGTCCATATTCATGATCATAATCGAAAGAAATTTGACTCATGTGCTCAACCCTACATTTTTGTTGGGTATTCATCTACCCAACATGGTTATAAGTGCTATTCTCCATAAAAGCAAAACTATTTTGTTATTATAGATGTTACTTTCTTTGAAAATCAAGCATACTATTAGAAAATTCTCTTTCCGGGAGGGAGGGGAGACGAAGATAAGTCCAGAAATGAAAGGGAAACCTTTGGCTGGGAACCCATTTTTGACACAAATCAATACTCACAACCTGAACTAGTACCTATTCTTGTCCTTGAACCTGATACCTTACCTAAACCTACACCTATCAATCAATTTCCTACACCTAAACCTCCTAACTAGATGGAATCTATTCTTGAATCTAAAGCTGAAAATAATATCAATAATACCTGAGCCAGAAGTGATTCACAACTTGAACTCCTTGTTTATTCCTGGAGAAATTATTCAAGAAGGATTGAGAATGTTGAGAACTTCACACTTGACCATACTTATGAGACCGAGACAACACCTGAGGTTAGTGATCTCAATTGGCCCATAGCTTTAAGAAAGAAACCTCGCAGCATCCCATTTCTAATTACATTTGTTATAATCATTTATCTTCTTCTTTCCAAGCTTTTGTCACTAACATGTTTGAAGAAGAAATTCCTAGAGATATTCAAGATGATTTAAGCAAACTAGAATGGAGAAAGTCTATGATGGAGGAGATCCAAGCACTGGAAAAAAATCGGACTTGGAATCTCATGAAAAAAGCCTTAGACAAAACTCTGATAGGCTGCAAATGGGTGTTTTTTGTGAAGTATAATCTGATGGTACCATTGAGAGATATAAGGCGTGGTTAGATGCAAAAGGCTACACCCAAACTCATGGTAATGACTACAATGAAACCTCTTCCCTGGTAGCTAAAATAAATATTGTCAGGGTTCTTCTTTTTATTGTTACAAACCTAGACTGGGAATTACATTAATTGGATCTAAAAAATGCTTTTCTTAATGATGATTTAGAGGAGGAAGTATACATGGATCTTCCACCTAAGTTCGATCAAAATTAGAAGAATGAAATTATTTGTAGGCTGGACAAAGCTCTCTATGGACTAAAACAGTCGCCAAAAGCTTGGTTTGGGAGGTTTACTAAGGCTATGCTATAGCAAGGGTACAAACAAGCTCATATAGACCGTACCATTTTCTATCGGCACAAGGAGGGCAAGATCACAATTCTTATAGTCTATGTAGATGATCTTATAGTAGTTGGAAGTGATATTGTTGAGATAATCAGATTAAAAGCTAAGTTAGTTGCAAAATTTGAAATAAAGGACCTTGGACCCTTGTGTTATTTCCTTGGTATGGAGGTTGCCCGGAATGGAAGAGTAATTTTTGTTACCCAAAGAAAATATATTTTAGTTTTATTAAAGAAAACTGAGATGCTAGGCTGCAAACTCGTTGACACACCTATAGATCCAACAAACAAACTAGAAGGGAAAGAGGAGTAGGTTCCAGTTGATACAAGGAGATTTCAACGCCTCGTTGGGAAGCTAATCTTAATCTAACTCTCCCGCACCAAGCCAAACATAGCTTTTGCTTTAAGCGTTGTCTACCAATATATGCATTCTCTATATGAGGAACACATAGAAGCAGTCTTACGCATCTTGAGATATCTTAAGGGAACATCAGGTAAAGGATTGTTCTTTAGTAAAAATGAGTCTAGGAGCATTGAAGGTTACACAAATGCTGACTGGATAGGTTCAATTAAAGATAGAAGGTTAATCTCAGGTTATTACACGTTTGTTTGGGGAAATTTAATCACTTGGAGAAGCAAAAAACAACTAGTAGTGGCCAGAAGCAGTACTGAGACAGAACTAAGGGTAGTAGCTCATGGAACCTGTGAAATCTTATGGCTAAAAATGTTATTGGAAGAACTCGGGGCAGACATGAAATCTCTCCTAAAGACCTACTGTGATAACAAGGAAGCTATAAATATTTCTCACAATCCTGTCCATCATGATCGAACAAAACATATGGAGGTAGATAGACATTTAATCCAAAAAAAAAAAATTGAAGATGGGACAATATGTATAATCTGTGTCAACAGGAGATCAAAAAGCTGACATTTTGACATAGCCTCTTTCAATAAACCAGCTTAAAAAGTTAGTTAGCAAGTTGGGGATGTTTAATCTTAGAAATCTAGCTTGAGGGGATGATTATGTTCCTAGAATCTTGGTGTTCTATTTCAGATTCTGTTGCTGATTTTTAAGAGTTTATTGTTTCCTTCTTTTAGAGGATTTCTTGCTATCTTTTAGGGATTGATTTCTTGGTTGATCAATTTGCCATGTTCCCTCTATAAACCTGTACCCCTTCTGCAAATAATATATAGAGGAATTTTCCTTCTGTTCTTTTTCTACATTTTGCTCTCCCTCTTTTCTCAACAATATAGATAGCTGAAGGTCATACACTGTGATTGATTGGAATATATAATACCTATGCTTGATGTGTACCATTTTGAATCCCACTAACTTTTTTTTTTGTGGTTTGTTGTTGGAGTATTAATAAATACCATCAGGCAATGTTATCTAATGGTTGGCAAGAATGTCACATATGTATTTTCAAGTATGATAAGTAGAAGAAGAAGATACAAATTTCACATACATTTTTGAGATGTGTTTTAAATTCCTGTTCTAAGATACAAAGGGCCTCCTTGAGATCTGAGTACTCTGATAAAATTCATGTTTGTATGTAGTTCAGCTTCCACTCCGTCTTTTCATCCCTAAAAAATCAGCATTAGAGCTTCAATGTGAAATTTTGGAATTACATCTTTGATTTCTTGTAGCATGCTGTTCAAAGTCAACCTTCCTTAAACTCTAATTTTCTAGTATCATTATATGTGATTCTGAAAAAGATCTGCTTTGTCTTTTCATGTAGGCAGGTATTCTACCTGTCAGTATTAATAAACAACATGTTGACTAATCTGTTCTTATGTTCATTTTCTACTCTGGTGAAAGAATAATTACTTTTCTTGAAGCAGCTGCATTTAATTTCTTACCAATCAATTTGCTTTTGTCATACTAATGTTTTAAGACCTAGACTGAGCCCCGGACAAGCTGTTAGGTCACAAGGTCATCCAGTTCAACCAATGTTGTATTGGATGATGTCATAAATATCTAAAAAATTATGTTAGATAATACATTTTAAAAAATTTTATTTGGCTGTGTGTGGTTGTGTGTGTGTGTGTGTGTGTGTGTGTGTGTGTGTGTGTGTGTGTATATAAAATTTATATAGTTAATTATTATTAGAATTTGTTCCATAAAGCCGATCTCACCTAATGAGAAAATACTTAGTTGATGTTGTGTATTACATAAATAAACTACGTTGAGAATTCTAAAACAAAACTTATGGTGGCAACCTGTTGCTTAGCTGGTTCCTGGTTAGACTGGTCAAACTGACGGGTCCTGTCAGGGTTTAAAATCATTGTGTCATACATCAAATAGAATGCATCCATGTTCAGCAGCTTGTTAATATTTTAAAAATGATTTCTCTGGCAGAGTTTGAATGTCTTATTATAGTAATTTTGCTTCTTATGACTTATATTTTGCAGATTTGGCAGAGATAGCTAAGTTTCTGGGCATCACGACTACTATAGATACAGAAGCCATTCAAGTTAGTCATTTGGTTTTCCTGTATTATTACTTTATTTGATACATAGCTATGAGAAGCCTAAAACACTATCTGCCTGATACAAGTTTTATGGACAAGTTTTTGTAGTCTTGAAATTTAGTTGGTTTGAGAGGCTTTTGGAGTTTTAATAGATCTAATCTTCTATTTATCTATATTTCCTTTTCTGTTGTATCTTATGTGGATATTTGGTCTTGCTGCAATTGCAATAGTCTACACCATGTTTACTGGCCTTCTCTAAATTATTCTCTTTGCATGTGTGTGTGTAGCATACCTCTTTTGATTGGCTTATAGAGATGTTTGGTTTATTTTCTGCCTTACTTCTTTTTTGTTCATGTGCAATGTTAGGTCTTACCGACCCTACTTAGTGGAAAAATATTTGATTTGCTGTTGTTGTTGCAATGTTTCAGGTCTCAGTGTGACCAGGAGTGGTAGTTTATTTGACCTTGATATTCTTATAGGGAAAATGTTGCTTATGAGTGGTATAATGGTATTATTGAATTTCTTCTGCTGATTTCTGTGATACTTGTTGGGGATTGATTAACAAAAGCTTTGAGATTGGTGGCTATGGCATCACTGTGAACTTCAATACTCATGTCTGCCCGGATGAAGTCTTTGTCATATATGTGCCGTTTGTAGGGAGAACAAGCAGGGATTAGTAGAGCAAAGCTATCTTACAGATTACTATGTACCTTTGATGAATGTTAGTGGCAGAAAGCTGCTCGGTCAGCTTTAGCATGGTCTACTGGGTATTTTTTTGGTCAAAGTTTATTTGGGCTATGATATTATGTGGGCCTTATTGTTATGTCAAATGGTTTTTCTTTTATATAAAAGAATTTAATAAAGAGGAGAGGAAAAAAAATTACAACCATAGAGGACAAGGAGTCCTCACAAACCAGAAAACAAAACGGTCAATAAATCTAAAGAGCTTGCCAATCCCTTTGTAAATTGTTGAAATAGTAGATATTCATCGTAATATCCTTTTATTAAGGAAGTAATTAGATGTTATCATATTGTTCGATTTGGGGATAATCATAGGAATAATTAGGATTCGAATTATGGGTTACATATATTTATAATTAATGTCTTATCTGTAATCTTTTCTATAAATATCAAAGACTAGGGGATGTGATTACATTTCATTCTCTTGTTTTTCTCCTATTCTCTTTGAATTTAAGATGGTATCAGAGCTATGAGGAAAACAAGAAAAATTCCATAGTCCCTCCTACCTGTGCTTCTTTCCAACTAGAGTATGAAGGGGAAAAATAAAGTCATGCAGCAGAAAGCTAAGAATCACAGTCTCTTACTGTTTGTGTTGAGAGCATAAGGAACACTTGCTTACCAAAAAAAAAAAAAATTCTCAAAACGTTGTGATCAATGGCTATTCGTCCTTCCAGCCGCTACGAAGTCCAAAGAAGTCATGGGTTTTGTTTAGAACCTAAAAGCTGGCCAATGCACCACTGCGAGAGCGTCTTTGGCCACCGTTGACAGCACTATTAATGTCCGAATAGCCTAGACCATGTCGATAATCAACCTGCAGCTTGCGTTTTTTTGGCTTGTGCTGCCCAGACAGTGATGACAATAATCTCAATGCCTACCCAGTTGCTGTTTTTCACTCCTTGGCTTCTGTTCGTGGTGCTTTTTCTTTTGCTTGGTTTGTTTTTGGCTTTCTTGGTGATGGCTGTGCCTCATTCCAGTGGCTCTTCCTGTTGTGCGTCTTTCCAGCAGCTCTTTCCATTATGCATCATGCTAGTGGTGCTTTCTCTCTCCAGTCGCTCTAACTGCCCTGCATCATTCCAGCAGTGTTCTCTCCTTTGGCCTCCATGGTGATGTTCTATACTAGCATGTGGTAACTTTTTGTGTGTTCCGGCCATTTTTAGACCTGTGTTCTTTATTCCAAGTCATTTCTTAAGCTGCATTTTGTCCAAAAAGCCGACATGATAGAAAAATTACCATAAGAGGAGCTGATTACTTTATTTTATTGAGCCTTTTTACTTGAGCTTGATTTTTAATTGAGTTTAATTTGTAACAAGATGAAGCTTAAATATGCCTCAGGTTGAGGGGGGTGTTGAAATAGTAGATATTCATCGTAATATCCTTTTATTAAGGGAATAATTAGATGTTATCATATTCTTTGATTTGGTGATAATCATATCCCTTGATTTGGAAAATAATTAGGATTCGAATTATAGGTCATTTATATTTATAATTAATGTTTTGTGTATAATATTTTCTATAAATATTAAGGACTAATGTAGGCCTTCCATAATGACTACATTTTATTCTCTTGTTTTTCTCCTGTTCTCTCTGAATTTAACACAAATCAACAAGAGAATCCCCCCATAAAAAGTCTACTTTCTGAAACCCAGTGAGGTAAAAAAATATCCCTCTCCTAAAGGTGTGATAACCAAAGACACCATAGGACTGCAAAAACAGTACCCTGCCAAATAGCTTTATGCTGCTTCTTGGTCCCACAACCATTTTGCTTAGTAGCTAATAATTGCTCTAATGTAGGTGTACAAACCCAATGCTCATAACAAATTCCAAACAGGCTACTCCAAATCTGCCAAGCCACTTCACAATGTAGAAAGAGATGGTTATTTGTTTCTAAAATCGTATAAGACATCACTCAAACATCTGGTGACGCAGCCGTGGGCCTACGAATCTGAAGCAGATATGTGAAAAAAGAGAAGATAAATTCTACTCTGCTGCATCTTATTCCAGTAGAACAATGGGAAATAAATAGGACAGGATTGACCTATGTTTAGTCAATCACAATCCCAGGAAAAAGGGAGAGCAATCCGGGATAATAATCCCAAAACAGAAAAGGAAATAAAAAATATAATATGTAAGGATAAACTCCATAATCCCGAGAATACGGCTAGGATAAACAACAATAACAACAACAAAGCCTTTTCCCATTAGATGGAGTCGGCTACATAGATCAAATAACACTACAGTATCCTATTATAAATAAAATCAATAGATAGATTATTAACTATTAAATTCTTTTTAATAATTTTACCTATTATTTTCTTTGACTTCTCTTTACCTATAACTATCAGAATATTCTCCATCTGATCTACTCTTCTTAATAAAGTTTCTACAGGTCTTCTCCACATATGTCTAAACTACCTTAAGTGAGATTCTACTATATTATCCACAATAGGTGCTATTCTAACTTTTTTTTTTCTAATGCATTCATTTCTAATCATATCTCTTCTAGTGTGTTCACACATCCAATGCAATATTCTCATCTCTGCAACATTGAGTTTATCTTCATGTTGTCTTTTAACCATTCAACATTCAGTATCATATAACATAGTAGGTCTTATAGTTGTACGGTATAATTTTCTTTTAACTTTAAGAGGTACTTTTCTATCACAAATGACATTCGAAGCTGTTTTTGATTTTATCCATCCTGCTTGAATCTTATAGTTCACGTCCTCCTTTATTTCGTCGTTGTTTTGTATAATGGATTCAAGATATTTAAAGTTTGTAACTTATTTTAATATATGGCCTCCAAGTTTTACTTCTAAATTTGTACTTATTCGTCTTTTACTAAAAATACATTCCATATATTCTGTTTTATTTCTATTTATACGAAAACCATGTGTTTTCAAAACTTGCCTCAATGACTCCAACTTTATATTTATTTTCTTTTTCGATTCACCAACTAAGACTATATCATCTGCAAAATCTTGTGTATGTTCAGTAATTGCATCTAAAATCAAAAGGATATGGATTCAGAGAAGACCCTTGGTGTAGTCCAATAGTTGTGAGAAAATCCTGTGTCTCCATTTTGTGTTTTCACGCAAGTTGTGATTGTATCGTAAATGTCTTTAATTGCTCGAAGATATGCAATACGTACTCCTTTTTTCTCTAAAACCTTCCATAAAACTTTTTTTTAACACTCTGTCATGTGCCTTTTCTAGATCATTAAAATTCATATGCAAATCTTTCTGTCTCCTTTGATAACTTTCTATCAATCTCTGCAGTAAGTAAATTGCTTTCATAGTTGACCTTCTTGGCTAAAATCAAATTGATTTTTTGTGACTTGAGTCTCTTGTCTTAATCTTTGCTCAATGATCTTCTCCTCTAACTTCATAGTGTGGCTCATGAGTTTAATCCCCTTAAAGTTAGCACAGTTCTGTATGTCTTCCTTATTTTTATAGATAGGAATTAAAGTACTTCTCTATTCATCCGGTATTTTCTTAGATTTCATTATCACATTAAACAATTTAGTGAGTCAACTTATACCTTTTCTTCCTAGACTTTTCCACATCTCAATAGGTATATTATCGGATCTTACTGTTTTGCCATTTTCTATTCTCTTCAAAGCCTTCTCTATTTCAAACTCCTGAATTCTACAATAAAATGTATAATTATGGTTCTCCTCTACAACATTTAGTCTGTTAGAGTCACATGTTAATTCATATCATTCGTTAAAAAGTTCTTGAAAGTAATTCCTCCATCGTGTTTGAATATCTTGCTCTTACCAAAACATTACCCTATTCATTTTTAATACATTTCACTTGATCCAGGTCTCTTGTTTTTCTTTCTCTATTCTTTGCAAACCTGTAAATTTTTTTTTCTCCATCCTTAGTTCCTAAAGATTGATATAGTCTTAAAAAATTCTAGATCTCGCTTCACACGCAGCCTTCTTAGCGTCTTTTTTAGCAACTTTATATTTATCCATTCTTCAAAAACCACCACCTAATTCTGGGAACCATTTTCTCGTTCTTTCTTTCTCCTCTTCTCTTAACTAGTATGTTTAAAACTAGAACTCTGTATTGGGTAGTCAAGCTTTCTCCAGATATGACTTTACAATTTGTACAAAATTTTCTATCTAATTTTCTTACCAAGAAGAAATCTATTTGAGAGCTTGCTCCTCTACTCTTGTAAGTGATAAGATATTTTACCCATTTCTTAAAGCAAGTGTTTGATATAGTAAAATTAAAAGTTAAAAAAAAATCCAATATAATTATATTTTCTTCATTTGCTTCTCCTAAATCAAAACCTCCATGTATACTCTCGTATCCTTTAGAATCACTTCCTACATGTCTATTTAGATCTTCTCTTAGGAAAATCTTTTCTCCCAGAGGTATTTTTTGATTTAAACATTCTAGATCCTCCCAAAAATTCTCTTGTGATGATCCTTTAATCCAACTTGAGGTGGATATACAATAATCACATTAAAAATATCCCGCTTCACTACAAGTTTTAAAGTTATAATCCTATCTCCTAATCTTTTTGCATCTACCACATTGTTCCTCCACTCCTTATCAAATATTATACCTACACCGTTGTTAGTTCTTGTCTTGTTAGTGTACCAAAGTTTAAAACCTGAAAAATCTAGATCCTTTGCCTTTTCTCTTACCCACTTAGTTTTTTGTAGACGCGTGATGTTGATCCTTCTCCTCATGATGGTACCAACAATTTCCATTGATTTTCCTATAAGCGTGCCTACATTTCAAGTTTCAAAATGGATCCTACTTTCATGAATTAACTCTTTTACCCACACCCATTCATTAAAGTGTGGGAATTCTTGCTTATTTTTCACTACATTCGCATGCCGATGCAGCGGCCCTTATTCTTTTGACACTGCACTCGAGCTATACAGCACATTGCTTCCGGGCAACGATTTAACTTTAACACTATTGCTTCGTTTATTCATGTTCATGTAGTTATGATAAAGTTTTACGTTGACTGTCGCACGCATAATACTACCTTCCTCTTTTATCTGGGTTTGGGACCGGCTATATAAATATAGTCAGAGTTAGTGGAATATATAGAAATACATAAGCAATTTTGCAAGAAAGCAGAAAACAATGTTCTCATATCAACTCAAGAATGAGCCTCAGGCAATCAGGAAATTGGACAATACCAGTTGATAAACTAAAACAGTGTATGGTTTTAGTATTTGGGTTGGTTTTGTTACTTTCTTAGTGTGTAACAAGTGTCATTCGTGAGTGAGTGCCCAACGCATTAGCAAACTTCTAGGGAGGCATATCGAACCTTTATGATTAATTATAAGAAATATGATGCTTGCTAGATTGCAAAAGGGGATGGTTATTTATAGGCTTACTGCTGGATTTCATGTGGTGCTTTTAAATGCACTAGTATACCTTTTTATTATTGTATGAAATAATAAAAATTTGAATTTCCATGTTCAAGTGTGATTCACTATGCATTATATTAGCTATTTTTTTTTTTTGGTGGAGTCATGACTTAACCTGAAAGCTGGAAAATATGTAACAGGGACGTGGAAGCTATGAAGATCGGACTGAAATGCTTAGACTTATTGTAGATCTAGTTGAGGCAAGCATTTATGCTGATAATGAAGAATGGAGGTTGTCCACTGTCTTGTGGCTACTCTATATATTTTTTCTGTTATTTTGCCATATGGAATTGGTATAAATTTTGTTTGCATTCCGATTTCTGTAGTGTGGACGAGCAGGTAGCAAAGGACATACAATTGATAGATTGCATAGCAGAAAAGCAAGCTCAAATTTTTTCTGAAGAATGCAAATTATTCCCTGCAGATGTTCAGATTCAGTCCATTTATCCATTGTAAAAATTTCTTGTATCCTCTTTTCCTTCCTATTATTTTTGCCTTCACATTCTGTGATGATACTGTAGCAACATGTCTTTCTGGCATAGTGATGGGCATGTAATTCTATCTGGCTTTTCCACTACATTTATATGTTTTAGTTGTTTTAAACATTTGATGTAGTAAATGTGTAGCACACTAGTAGATTGCATTTTGTTGTCGACAAATTAAATTGGTATGATTTATGGTGCATAATTGTTGCCTTAGGGAGGACCAAACCGACTATGAGATAATAAAATTGTAGACCATGATATATGCTAATCTCATGCGGCATAAATATGTTCATGGTGTGAAAACATAAATCGGTGAATGTCATTGCAAACTTACATTATGGTGTTCTTAGAGTTAATTCATGTTCATTGGTTGAGAAGCGGTTTATATACACCACAAGTAAGATTAGAGAAGCAACACAAGATGATTTTTTTGAAGGATCTAAAAGGTTTGGTTTAGAAAATACCTTTGAGAGAAAAAGTTTTCTTAGGAGAGGATTTAAATGGTCACGTAGGGAGTGAACTCAGAGGATATGAAGGCCTACATGGGGGATATAGGTTAGGAGAAGTAAATGAAAAGGGTAGAATAATTTTGGATTTTTCCTTAACCTTTAATTTTACTGCAACAAACACTTGTTTTAGTAAGTGGGTAAAACATCTTATCAAGTACAAGAGTGGGGGAGAAACTCTTAAATAGATTTTTTTTTGGTAAGAAAATTGAATAGAAAGTATTGCATAGATTGCAAAGTCATACTTGGAGAGAGTTTGGCTACCTAGCACATAGTCTTTAGATATAGATGTACGAGTTAAAAGAAGAGGAAAAAAAAAGCCAAAATAGAGTTTCAAAAATTAGGTGGTGGCATTTGAAGGATGAACAACAAATAAGTTTCCAGAAAAGGGTATAGCAAGAGGGGTTTTGGAAAGTAAAAGGAAGTGTTTACTATATGTGAGACGAAATCATCAAAGGAATTAGGAAACTAGCAAAAGAGACATTTGAAAAATCAAGAGGCATTGGATCTAAGAGTAAAAAATCTTGGTGGTGGGATACAAAGCTACAAAGCTACAAGATAGGATTAAGGTTAAAAGGGCGTGTTTTAAAGCGTGACACTTATGTAAAGACAATGCAAATTGGGAAAAATATAAAGTAGTCAAAAAAGATGCTAAGAATGCTGTGAGTGAAGCAAGAACAAGAGTTTTTTTAAGGATTATAAAAATCCTTAGGAACCAAAGATGGAGAAAGAAAAATTTTCAGGTTTGCTTAAGGTAGAGAAAGAAAGACAAGAGGCATAGACTAAGTGAAATGTATTAAAAATGAAGAGGGTAATGTTTTGGTAAGGGAACAAGATATCCATGTACGATAGAATATTTATTTTTAAGTGCTTTTTAATGAAAGATATGAGTTTTTTTTCACTCTGATAGATTAAATATTACAGAGGAGGATTGAAATTATATCTTTTATCGTAAAATTCAATAGTTTGAAGTAGTGAAAGTTTTGAAATGAATGGATAATAGAAAAGTAGGAGGACCTAATAATATACTTGTTGAGGTGTGGAAAGGTCTAAGTGGAAAAGGTATAAGTTGGCTCATTAAGTTGTTTAATGAAATAATGATATTTAAGAAAATGTCAGATAAATTGAAAATGAATACTTTAATCTCTATCTATAAAATAAGGAAGACATACTTAACCATGCCAATTATAGGAAGATTAAGGTTATGAGCCATATTATGAAGTTATGGGAGAAGGTCATTGAGACGAGAGACTCAAGTCATAAAGAATTAACTTGGTTCCATACCAAGGTCAATCATCGAAATAATTTACTTGCTACGAAGATTGATAAAGAGATATTAAAGGAATAAAAAAGACTTGCATATACTTTTCATCGATTTGGAAAAGGCGGTGCTGAGAGAGATATTATGAAAAGATTTAGATGAGAAAGGAGTACGTATTGTTTATATCTAAGTAATAAAAGATATGTATTGTGGAAAAGAAAAGAGAATAGAGTAATCCTCTCGTATATTTTATTCACTAACGTTACATACATATATAATAAACTTGGCAACAGCTTTGCCAAAATAAATCCCTAAAAGATAACAAACAATCCCTAAAAAGAGGAAGCAATAAACTCCTAGAAATCAGAAACATAATTCAAAAAAATAGCAGCAAGATATGAAGAGAATAATTTCCCCAAAATCCCATAAATAGAGAATAACATAATAGGAAACAGGAATCCTTATCAGATAAGCAATAAATCAAGAAATAATCACAGAATCTATGACACTCCCCTCAAGCTGGATTTTCAAGATTAAGCATGCCCATCCTGTTAACTAGTTTTTCAAATTGGTTTTTTGATAGAGGCTTTGTCAGTGTCTGCTATTTGATCTCTAGTTGACACATATGTTATACATTAGGGTCCCATCTTTAATCTTTTCTTTGATAAAGTGTCTATTTGCTTCAACATGTTTTGTCTGGTCATGACTGGATTGTGGGAAATATTTAAGCTTGCCCTAAGTTCTTCAAGTAACATTTTTAGCCATAAAATTTTGCATGTACCATGGGTTGTTGCCCTTAATTCAGCTTCAGTAGTTCTTCTGGTCACAATCAATTGTTTTTTGTTTCTCCAAATAACCAAATTTCCCCAAACGAAGGTTTAATAGCTTGAGATAGACCTTCTATTTTTAATTGAACCTGCCCAATCTATATCCATGTATCCTTCAATGCTTCAGGATTCATTTTTGCTAAAGAACAATTCTTTACCCAATGTTTCCTTAAGATATCTTAAAATATGTAGGACAACTTCCAAGTATTCTTCATAGGGAGAATGCATATATTGGCTAACTGTACTTATAGTAAAAGTAATGTCTGGCAGAGTACAGAAGAGATAAATTAATTTCCCAATTAGGCACTGATATCTCCCTGTGTTAGTAGGGACCTTTTCCTCTCTGTCTTCTATTTCATAAGCGTCCCAATGGATTTGCAGAGCATTCAAGTTTCCTTTAGCAAATCTAAAATATACTTTCTTTGGGTGATTGATATTCTCCCTACTATTCCTAGCAACCTTTATTCCAAGAAAGTAGTTTAAGGGTCCAATATCCTTTATTTCAAACTTAGCAGCTAAACTAGCTTTTAATGTAGATATTTCAATAATGTCACTTTCAGTTACAATAATATCACCTACATAGACAATAAGAATTGTGTTTTTACTATCCTTATGTCAATAGAAAATGTGCGATCAGTATGGGCTTGTTTGTACCATTCTGTAGTATCGCCTTGGTAAATCTTCTAAACCATACTCGTGGTGATTGTTTCAATCCATAGATAGTCTTATTTAATCTATAAACAGTTTCATTATTCTGATTTTGGTCAAACCTAGGAGGAAGATTCATGTATACTTCCTTCTCTAGGTCACTGTTAAGGAAAGCATTTTTTACATCTAGTTTTTGTAATTCTCAATTCAAGTTTGCTACAATACGAAGGAGTTGGATTTTGTTAAGTTTAGCAGTGGGGCAAACTTCTCATTGTAGTTAATACTATGAGTTTGACTATAGTCCTTTACAACAAGTCGCGCCTTATATCTTTCAATAGTACCATCTGATCTGTACTTCATAGAAAACACCAATTTGCAACCTATTGGATTTTTGTCTTGTGGTTTCCTAACAAGACACTAGGTTTTTTTTTTTTTTTTTTTTTTTTTTCTGGTGTCTAAATTTTGTCTATCATTGCATTTCTCCATTTTGGTATGCTTGAATCTTTTTAAATGTCTCTAGGAATTTTCTCTACAGACAATTTAGTGATAAAGGCTTAGAAGGAGTGAGACAAATGATTATAGGAGATGTAATTGGAAATTAAAACAGTGTTTTTTTCTTAAGGCAATGGGCATTAACCTCAGGTGATGGTTCGGTCTCATGAGTATGACACTGTGTTGAGTCCCCAACATTCTCCATCCTTGAATATTCTTTTGGGAATAAACAAGAATTTCAGGTTGTGAATTACCTCTAATGCTGGAGTTATTATTGTTAATAGCATCATTTTCAACATCAAATTAAGCTATAGGCTCAACCTCAATAGGAGGTTCAGGTAGTAATATTGCCGAGATAGGAGAGATTTCTAACACCCCCTAATGCTAGATTGTATATATCAAACATTCCTAACTTGTTAATTATTTTTGTCAAAAATAGGTCAGTGTAGGCCTTTGGTAAGAATATTAGCAGTTTGTTCGTTTGAATTTATACAAGGGATACAAATTATGCCATCCTCCACTTCTTTATAAAATGCATATCAACTTCCACATGCTTGGTATAGTCATATTGTATTGGATTGTGAGCTATGCTGATGCCAACTTTATTGTCACAATATAGTCTTATAGGATCCCCTACTTCAACTTGGAGCTCCTTAAGAAGACATTTGATTTAAATTAATTCACTAACTCCATTAGATAAAGACCTCAGTTTAGCTTTAGCAATACTCCTGACAACTACATTTTGTTTCTTGTTCCTCCAAGTGACAAGATTTTCCTAAACAAATGATCCAGCCCAGTCAGCATTTATGTAGGCTTCAACATCATGAGATCCTCTTTTCTTGAAGAATAATCCCTTTCCTAGACTTTCCTTTAAGATATTTTAGAATACAAATGACCGTCTCCAAGTGCTCTTTATGTGGATCATGCATAAACTGGCTCACCATACTAACAATATAGACTATATCCAGCTTGGTATGTGTTAGATAGATAAATTTTCCAACTAATCTCTTATACCTTTCTTTTCCATAGGATTGTTAGAATTTTGACTTCCAATATTGACATTGGGATCAATAGGAATGTCTATTGCCCTACACCCAAGTAAACCAGTCTTTTTCAGAAGGTTTGGTGTATATTTCCTTTTTGAAACAGAAATTCCTGATCTATTTTTTGTAATCTCCATCCTTAAGAAATATTAGGTCCTTGACTTCAAACTCATAAATAAGTTGCCTCTTTTAAGGAATTTATTTCTGAAATATTGTCTCTTGTTATTATTATGTCATCAACATGTACAATGAGTATAGTGGATTTTTCTCCTTTGTGTTTGTTGAATAAGGCGCGATTTGTATGGGTTTGCTTATATTCTTGTTGAAGGATGGCTTTAGTAAATCTTTCGAACTATGCTCTTGGTGATAGTTTTAACCCATAAAGAGATTTTTTTATCTTACAAACTTGCCCATCTGCATTCTTGAACCCAGGAAGTGGTTCCATATAAACTTCCTCGGTTAAGTCTCTATTAAAAAAAGCATTCTTGATATATAGTTGATGAAGAGGCCAATATAAATTTGTTGCAATAGAGTATTACCCAGATTGTATTTAATTTAGCAATTGGTAATCTATTCCATATGTTTGGGTGAATTTTTTAACAACTAATTGTGCCTTGTACCTCTCAATGGCTCCATTAGAGTTGTACTTGACCGTGAAAACCTATTTACTGCCAACTGTAACATACTCTCTTGGTTTTTCGACTATTTCCCAAGTTCCATTTTTTTTCTAGGGCTTGCATCTCTTCTTCTGCGGCCTTCTTCCATTCAAGTCTTCTAAGAGCTTCCTCTATATTTTTAAGTATCTCTATTTCTTCCATATTAGAGACCATAGCCTTCATAGAGGTTGATAAGTGTTCATACTGAACAAAGTGAGCAATGGGATGTTGAGATGACAAAACAATTTCACTTGAAGATGACAAATTAGAAACCTTACCTGAATCCGGGTCTAATTTATGACAAGTTTCAGGAGTTGGAAGAGCCATATTACTTTGTTGTTTTTTTTTTTCTCTGGGAGTACACCAGAAATTCAGGTTCAGATAGAGTTTTTTCCTTTTGGACATCAGGTTCAGACTCATCAGTATTTTGATTCTGTTCTCCTTCTTGGTCATTGCTGTAGATTTCTTTTTCACAAGTTTTCGTTCGGGGAGAGGTGTTTTGAAGGTTTCAATAAGGAGATTAGGCTCACTGTTGTTTGGTAGGTTGATGGAGATTGCATTGTTTGGTAGGCTGATGGAGATTGGAAGAGCTTTGATGAACAATACTGTTTTCTAGGAGATAATTTCCTAATGTCTGGTTAATATATTCCTTGCCATTATAAGTGTAGAGAATTTGAATATTAATGTTATACTGATTTCTATCCATGGTGTGAAAACTTATGAAGGTTTGGGCTGTAATATCTATAATTTCATTTCTTTTATTAATAAAGGTATATTTATTAAGGAAGTGAAATTTATTAGACAATTTTTTTAGATATTTAAAAAATATAATCCTTAAAAATTTTTCACCTTGTGTGTATGCATAGAAAATATTTTTAACATTAAGGGAACGAGTAAAGAGAGAAAACCTAATAGAAAAAATTTAAAATAATATATTAAAGAGAGACGAAATTCTTTGATAAGGAAGATAAATTTTTTGTGAAGTAAGTAAATGTTTTAAAATTTTAAGAAGATTGGATTAAGGTAATTTTTCTTAATTCAAGAGTTAGAAATTTCTAAGTCTAATATCTCCACTCATAAATTGGACTTTCACCTATGGACACTTTATATAGAGTTTTTCTACTTCACATAAGTTTCTAGCAAGTCCATTGGATAATCCAAACAATAAATAAAACATAGACTTAGATTAGGATATAGAAGTTGGACCGATAGCTCAAAAATGATAAAAATGTGACTAAACCCTCCATGAAAAGTAGAATTTTAGCCAAAGCAAAGGAAATGGGTAAGAATGAGCCCAAATCTAAGAGAGAAAAAAATAAAAATCAGGTGAGGAAATAGTAGTGCAATAATAATCAAGATTAGGTCACATGAAATTAAGATAAAACATTTATATCCTACATTCATAATTTCAACAAGTAGGTAATAATACATGATATTAGAACAAAATATCTATATCCTACATTCATAATTTCAGCAAGTGGATAATAATACATAGCATTATGACAAAATATCTTTATACTACATAAATAATTTCAGCCAATTACGGAAGATTCAAGAGATGAAAATTTGCCATCGAAAAAGACAAACTTATCATACTTGATTAAGACAAAAGAAAAATGAAATGAATTCCTAAATCAAAGGAATCTTGTCCTTGTCTTAAGAATATTTTAACATGATTTTCAAAATACAAATCTCTTTTTACTATGCATATTTTAGACTAAGGGAGAGGAAGACAAGAACATGAGTTGTTTTTTCCCAAAAAACATCCAAGTGCGTCCTAATTGTGATAAGGTAGACCCATGGTTATGAAAGGTGAACCATATGATAGTTTATTTAAGTAAAACCCACCTTTATAACATGATAATTTCGTCCAAGTGAGGGAGAGGAAAAACATAAGTAAGGTAGAGTGAGGAAATGATAGAAAGAGAGAAGAAGAGAGGAAGAAAGAGGAAGGAGAAGTTTAAAGGACTAAGTACTCAAGGTAAGTTAGTTTAATCTCCACTTGAATCTATCTTTCTTCTTTATTCTTAGGGTTCAAAAACTCACCCTCCTTCTCTTATTTAAGCTGCTAGAAAAGTTAAAGGAAGGGAGGAATCTTGCTACTTCTTTCTAGAGGAAACAAAAAAAAGAATTCACTAAGTGAGTTAGGAAAATATTTAAGTAGGTTTAACTATTTTTTTTTAGAAAAATTTTGAAATTAGAAACATTTATATGAGATTTTGATCTTAAAACTTTGATAAAATTTACTATATTTGTTACTTGGATGATTGGCCATGGATGTTACTATATCATGTTACATGTTGATCTTGCAAGTGATGTATATTTAAATACTGGAAAGTTCTGCATAGGTATGGCTATAGGTGATAAAATTTTAAAATTTTTATACTGCTATTTTGTATATTTAAATATGATGAAAAATTGATGAAATATGATTAGATGTAAGTTAAGAAGAAAATGGAAGAGGACATAATAAAATGATGAACTAAAATTTTAGAAAATGTTTTGTTAGGAAATTGGATTTCGGCTCTGGGAAGAATCCGTTAGTAATTAAAAGAAATGGTTAATATAAAAAATATAGATATATGTCTCACAGATTTTTAAGCACTGAAATTACTCAATTTGGAGTGCATATGAAGTAGATATGGTCAGATTAGTAAACAGTAGTTAGAAAATAGTTAACCAGGGAAGAATCTGTTATGAAAATGTCTGTGTTTGAATTTCTGAGAAAATTATGTAGAGAATTAAAATAACTGGTTAACATAAAAAACATAAATATATGTCTCACAGAAATTTAGTCACTGGAATAACTCAATTTGGAGTTCATATGAAGGAGACATGGTCAGATTAGTAAGTAAAAGTCAAAACCTAACCGAAAAGAAATAACGTTTAACTTGAGGGAGTAATATCATCAAGATTCGTTAAGATTTCACTAAATTGTTCAATATAATAGTTTTAGATAATTGTTTTATCTTTAAATAGTCACTAAGATCACCTAATTTAGAATTAAAATGAGAGAGTTATGCTTTGATTAGTGAAAGGAGGTCAGACAGGACGAAAACTTGCATAAGGGAATAACACAATATAGAGCATGACTGTGTTTCAAGGTATGGCCAGGCCGTGTTCTATGTTGGAAAGGGCATTTAGAAGCCTAAAACATGGCTGTTTTACAGAAAATGGTCAAGCCGTGTTATAGGATACATTTAAGCCTTGTTGGAAGTTAGTAAAACTTATTTTCAACATTTTTCTACCCTAAACGAACCTCATTAACTATAGGATATTAATAGAAATCAAATTGAAGAAGAATGCTGTATTAAATTTGTAAGAATATGTGTTGGAAATGATATAAGTAGGAGAAAAGTGACTAAATGCCAAGCATAAAGAAAATGAAGAGATAAAAATAATATAAAAAAAAGTTTATAAATGAAAATAATAAATGACTAGTATATGCTATTGCTATTGCCATTGCATGAACTTTTTACCGTCTTAGGTATGTAATTTTGACATGAAAATATTTTATAAAGTGATATTTGAAACGATTATGTTCATGTCATGATTACGAATAATTTTTCTTAATGATTATATTTTGATAAAAATTATGACATATGAGTATAATGAACATATTTATTATTGAAATCATATTTTTGGCTATTAATGAGAAAAGAAAAGAAAAGAAATAAGCACGGTCACATGACCGTCTGTGTGGTGCACCAATAGGAGACGCCCTACCAACAGCTATGGTTATATTAATGAAAAAAGAAAAAGAAAGTGTGTCATGTCGAACGGAACAAAAGAAGCCTGTTCCGAAAAGTAGAAAATACTCACCCTGATGGGGGTAATTTGATATGAAAATAAGTTGATAGTTATCATATGATAATCTAAAAATAGTTATTCATGCCATACATGTCATTACTGTATGATTTTTATGTGCATAGATAAAGTGCATTCATGTGATTTAAAAAATTTACTGTAAATATTATGAACCAACCTTTGAGTGTACGTTGTGGTTTGGTTTCGGTGAGTCCCCAAATATCTCTATGGATAATTGCAAACGATTTGGTTGCTTTATATGGTTTTGATTTAAACTCAAGTTTTTTATCTTTTGCAAATTGGCATGTTTCACACTGAAATATATCATTATTTTTAAATAAAGAAGGGAAAAAATGTCTCAAATAGTTAAAGTTAGGATGGTCGTGCCATAACATAACTTGATTTTGTCTAGAGGAAGTTTTCCAACTAACCCTTTTGGCCTGCTTCACTTCTTCAGCTTTATCATCAAAGTAATATAGCCTTTCTCTTTCTTTGGCATTGTCAATTCTCTTCTCCGAACTTTGGTCCTAAAAAATATATTGTTCTTGTGAGAATATTACCCTACAATCATAGTCTTTAGATATCTTACTTACTAATAGTAAGTTGCAGGATTGGTAAGAGTATAATTCTTATTGTCCATGTAGATGTAGATGACATAATTTTGATGGGAAATATGGAGATGAATAGATTAAAAAACTACACTAGAAGCTAAATTTAAAATAAAAGGTCATTTCTCTTTACCCTATTTTCTTGGTATAGATGTTGCTAAAAACAAGAAAGGAATATCAATCAAAAGAAAAGATGTTTTGGATTTGTTAAAAGAAATAAGGATGCTTGGCTCTAAACTCGTTGATACTCTAACAAACTTCACACACAACAAAGATAGGGAAAAAGGGGGATGGAATCCTAATTGATACATGGGAGACGTCTAGTTGGGAAACTTATCTTTCTCACCCTAGATTAGATATTGCTTTCTTTGTTAGTGTTGTTAGTCAATACATGCATTCACCCTACAAAGAACATATGGAGGTTATTCTCTAAAACCTAGTGTACCTCAAAGGACCTCTAGGTAAAGGGCTATTTTTTAGCAAAAATGTGTCCAAGAGCATTGAGGGATTCACAAATGTAGATTGGCTAAGTTTTATTGAAGACAGGAGGTCTACCTTGGGATATTGTACTTTTGCTTGAGACAATTTGGTTACTTGATAAAGCAATAAACAACTAGTCGTGGCTTGAAATAGTGCTAAAGCTGAATTTCATGATGTGGCTCACAGTACATGTGAAATGCTATGGCTATAAAGTTATTCCTTGATAAAGTGTCTCTCTACTTCCACATTTTTTGTCCACTCCACATGTTTTGTTTGATCACGTTGGACTGAATTTTTGGAAATACTTATGGCTGCCTTATTATTACTATAGATTTTCAGGTGAAGATTTATTTTCATCTCCAACTCTCAGAAATCAAACTTAGAGACACAGGCACTTCTTTGCTTTTGGGAGTTAGTTGTAGGTGGTGAAGCCACGTGTGAGCTCACAAACTTAAGCAGCAAATATCTAGAACACTTGAGAATAATGTTATCATCCAAAGATATTTGTATGTTTTAAAGATTATTTTGTTCCTTTTCTGATTTAATGGGAAATGAAAGTGCTGCTAGCACTGCTGGCTTAAGCTCTGGAATTTTATTCATTCATTATAAAAAAAAATGATTTGAAATTGAATGTTCATTGGATGAAGAGGATTTATCTTTTACATGTAAAATAACATTGTATCTCATGAGATGTAGTAAGAATTCTGTTTTTTAATCGAAGTTCATTTGCAGGCCTGATGTTTCTGAGCTGGAGTCAAAGCTAACTGAGCAATCAAAGATATTGTTGAATTTTCAACAGAAAGTCGATGATTTGGCATCAAAGGTTTACTAAAGTCATTAACTAGCTTCTTGTCTTGTAATTATCATTTTCTTTTTAATAAAAGAAGGAAGAATAATATGAAAGAGGAGGATAAGGTATCCTCCTGAGATAAATGACCAAAATTTAAACAAGATAACAAAAGAACTTCAACATGCAGCAATGCTGTCCAATTCTCTGCATAATTAAGAGAGATACATCCTTAAATAAACCCTTAGTGGAACATCAAAGACAAGCTACAAACATTATCCTAGCCAACAATGCATCTAAAGACATGCAGCAGCAACAACAACAATCAAATCTTTTTTTACTAAGTGAAGTTGGCTATATGGATCAAACACTGCTAAAATAACTTTTTATAAGTAAAATCAATAGAGATTATTTATTATTAAATCTTTTTATTGGGCCGCTCTCAATTTGATATGCTCTTTTTACTGAAGCTTCTGTAGGTCTTCTTTACACATAACCAAACTATCTTAGGTGAGATTTTACTATTTTCTCTACAATAAGTGTTATCCTAACTTTTTTTTTTAGTACAATTATTTTTAATCATATCTCGTCTAATGTGTCTACACATCTAATGCAACATTCTTATATGTGACATTGAGTTTATTCTCATGTTGGCTTTTAACCGCTCAACATTTAGTACCATACAATATTATATGTCTTACAGCTATACGTTATAATTTTCGTTTAATTTTAAGCAACACTTTTCTATCACAAATGACTACCGAAGCCTTCTTCCATTTGATTTATCCCGCTTGAATTCTATGACTTACATTCTCCTTTACTTCTTCGTTATTTTGTATAATAGATCAAATATATTTAAAACTTGTGACTTGTTTTATAGGATAATATCCAAGTTTGGCCTTTAAATTCGTATTTGTACGCCTATTACTAAAACTACATTCCATCTATGAAGCACGGACACGGACACGGGACACGACACGGACACGTGACACGTGACACGTGAATTTTAAAAAAATATAGGACACGACACGTTGAAGACACGTAAATTAAAAAATAAAAATTATATATATATATATATATATATATATATATATATATATATATATATATATATATATAGTACTAGAAAACAATAATATTTATAACTCACTTTACAACTTATTACCTAAAAAATTAGTATAAATTTATAATACAATCAACATTCATTCTTCTTCAATATATTCTTTATCAATGCTATTATTTTTATTTTCTTCGTTTGTGAAAAGAACTTTCTAATTCTAAATTATACAAAGATAAATTTGTAACCGATAAAATTTCAACATTAACAAGAACAAAAAATAACAAAGAATACAAAAATTATGTGCACATACAATAATAACAAAGAATAAAAGCAAGAGAGCAACTCTAGAAAGAATTATATGTGTATTATTATAATTCAACTCCCTCATCATAAACAAAAGCTATCTCAGCTCTTTGCTATTGCGATTATGTAAAACATTAAGAGACAATACAAAAATTAGAAGAATTTGGTTTCCTTTTCCTCAGTAAAAAATCTTGAAACCCAAAAGCAAACTTTCGAATAGGTATATATGCTTGCGTAAAAACAAACTTCGAAGGCTTGTTGAAAAAGAATATGCAAATAGCCACGCACACAGACAAATCCAATAAGAGAAAATAGACGAACTTACTCTATGGTAAAAAAAAACAAACAATAGAGTTGCAATGATTTAGATGCAAGCTACGATGGATGATAGGGACCCAACTTCAATAGAAGACATGTTGCGATGACCAAGATACAAGCTATGATCGTTGGTTTTGGGTTCTAACTTCAAATAAAAATCTAAAAGGGATGTAGGATATGTGTCTAAAATGTCTGAAATAAGTGTCGGATACGTTCAAAAAAGTGTCTGACACGAGTTTTTTTTTTAATATTTTTTTTAAAAAAGTTGGACACGGGACACGCGTCGGACACGGTGTCCCAAGAGTGTCCGAGGAGTGTTGTGTCCGTAGAGTGTCCGACACGTCGACACGGCTTAAAACGAAGTGTCTGTGCTTCACAACATTCCATATATTCTAGTTTATTTCTACTTATGCGAAAGCTATGTACTTTCAAAGTTTGTCTCCATGACTCTAACTTCACATTTATTTCTTCTTTCGCTTCACAGATTAAAATTATATCATCTGTAAAATCATACATCGGTGTCCCGATTCTTGGATATGTTCAATAACTGCATTCAAAATTAAGTTAAAAAGATATGGACTAAGAGATGAACTTTAATGTAGTCTTATAGTTATGAAAAAATTCTCTGTTTCCATTTTGTATTCTCACGCAAGTCATGATCCTATCGTATATATATTTGATTGCTCGAATATAAACAATATGTACTCCTTTCTTCTTTAAAGCCTTACATATAACTTCTATCAGTACTATTATACGCTGATAGGACCCCTCAAGCTTATAACAATTTTAGATATGCTATAATACTCAAATGAGATAGTGAAACAAATGCTAAGATAGTATTAATGGAAACACTCAACTAGTAGAGCCAATGGCTATCAGTAATACATGCTAAAGTAATGCAGAAGAAATGAAAGTAAAATTAACAGAAAAGAGTGTAGTGATCTGACTTGACTTTCGAGAGGTCAAGCTCTCTCTCGGGAATCCATTAGACAAAATTTTTCACAGCTCACTATTCTCATTCAGCCGGTATATATCCTTCCCCTTTTTTCCACGGTAGAGTTGGTTATAACCTCTTTTCCTATTCCCTTTTCCATCCCTCTCCTCCTCCTAGAATATACACGTATTCCTTGCTCCTTTGGGTTGGGCTCATCCTTCTTCCCCTTATTTCTTCTGATATATGTTTTCCTTACTAGAGGCCCATCATTACCCTCCCCAACGAACTGCACCTTGTCCTCAAGGTGGAGTTGAGGAAACTGATGGTTAATGGTGTCATATCTCTCTCAAGTACTCTCAAAGTCATGTAAATCCAGCCACTTAATGAGTACCTCTATTTCACCATTGATGAGCTTCCGGACTTGTAAAACTGTCTTAGGCTGTACTTGTAATTCCAACTTTTCTATTAAGAATGGGGGTATTCCCTGGGTTGTTGCCAGAGGTTGCACACTTTTCTTGAGTTGTGATACATGGAATACAGAACGAACCCACGATGCAGGAGGCAATAACCGATAGGCCACCTTTCCATATTTTTCTATAATCTGGTAAGGGCCATAAAATCTGGGACTGAGTTTCTCATTAACCCTTTTAGACAAAGTGTATAATTTATATGGCCTGATCTTCAAAAACACCTAATCCCCAACTTCAAAATGCACTTTTCTCTTGTGTTGATTAGCTTGAGTTCTCATCCTCTCCTGTGCCATCTCTAGATATTCTTTTAATTCCTGTAACACTTAATTACGCCTTTTGATATGTTCATTGACCTCTTCTACTAGTGAAGAGCAATCAATCAGTTTTAAGAGAGTAGGCGAATCCCTTCCATATAAAGCTTTAAAAGGAGTCATTTCTGCTGAGCAGTGGTAGGAAGTATTATACTAGTATTTTGCCCAACTCACCCATTGACTCCATTGCTTTGGTTTATCACCCACAAAACAACGAAGATACGTCTCCAGGTCCTATTGACCACCTCGGTTTGCCCATTGGTTTTCAGATGATACCCTGAGCTAAAATTGAGAGTGTTGCTAGCTTGTTTAAAGAGTTTCCTCCAAATTGGCTAATGAAAACACGGTCACGGTCTGAGACAATTGACCTTATAAATCCATGCAATCGTATAATTCCCTTGATGAATTCTGCAGCCACCTCTTTTGCCGAGAATGGTGAGCAAGGGTAATAAAATGAATGTACTTATTTAGTCTGTCAACCACCACCATTATGGTGTCAAGACCGTGAGATTTGGGCAAGTGGACAATGAAGTCCATACTGATGTCCTCCCATACTTGCTGAGGGATTGGTAGAGGTTGGATCACCACTGCTGGACTCATAGCTTGATACTTATTCCACTGACAAACATCACATCTCATAACAAGTTCCTGAACATCCTGTTTCATACCTTTCCAGTATACATTCTCAACCAACCTTTTGTAGGTGTGTAGGTATTCAGAATGGCCACCGATTGGAGAAGTGTAACAACCTTTTTTTTCCTTTATTATTATACAATATTGAGTTCACATACATGTCATTAATCAAAACAGACGTATAACATATCAAACACATAGATATTTACATCTTGTTTATTTTGGTTGACCAATTCCGGAGATACAGGTGCGGGTGGTTGCACCTTCACCGGGATCTGAGTCAACTCGACCACAAACATCTTATTTGATTCTGAAATCTGCCCAACATAAAGTAACTCGATCCAATGTGCACTAAAAGCCAGAGCCTTAGAAACAAAAGCTGCATAAATAATTTTCTGAACATGATATGGAAATATAGTGAGAATTAAATCCCAGTAAATTCAACAATAAATTATCATCAGTAAAGCTCATCACATCATGTTCAGCTGTATAAACTACAGAAAATATCTTTGGTCACATGAATGCATTATATCTATGCACATAAGAATCATACTGTAATGATATGTATGACAGGATTAACTATTTTCAAAATATCATATGATGGTCATCAACTTATTCTCATCTCAAGCTACCCCGGTCAGGGTGAGTATCCTCTACTCTCCGGTACGGGCTTTTCTCGCTCCGTCCGACATGGCCCACTTTCTCTTTCTTTTCTCATTATCATGATCATAACCGTTGGTAGGGCGTCCCCTACTGGTGCACCACACGGATTGCCATGTGACCGTGCTTATTTCTTTTCTTTTCACAATGATAGCCAAAAATATGCTTTCAATAACAAGTATGTTCATCAAAATATAACTATTACCATAAATCATTGGTAATCATGCCATGAACATAACCATTTCAAATATCACTTTATAAAATATTTCCATGTCAAAATTTCATACTTAATATGGTAAGAAGTTCATACAATGGCAATGGCTATGGCTATACTAGTCATTTATTAAGATTCATCTTCTTTTTTAAATACTAATTTTATTTCTTTATTTTCTTGATGCAGGTTTTCATCCTATCTAACCTTCTCTTACTAATCAGAGCATAACTCCCTCAATTTAACTCTGATGTAGGTGATCTTGGTGTCCATTTCAAGATAAAACAATTATCTAAAACTATTATGTTGAACATTGTAGCAAAAAATTAAGAAACGAAGGTGATATTACTCCCTCAAAGTACAGGATAGTTCTTCTCGGATAGGTTCTGACCTTTACAAACTAATTAGACCATATCTCCCAAATTGGAACTCCAAATTGCGTTATTTCAGTTGGTAAAAAATCCATAAGCCATATATATATAATTTTTATGTTGGCGCGCTATTTTAATTCCCTACAAAATAATTCCAGAAATTCAAAAACTAAAGCATTAATAACATACTCTTCCCTGAATAAACATTTTCTGACCTCTGCTTACTAATCAGATCATATCTACCTCATATGAACTTCAAATTGCATAAATCCAGTGGGTATATTTCCATGAGACATAGATATATAACTTTCATGTTAACCATTTATTTTAATTCCATACAGATAATTCCCAGAAATTAAAATACATAAGCTATCCTAACATAATCTTCCTTGATGAACCATTTTCTGACCTTGGCTAACTAATCGGACCATATCTACCACATGTGTACTCCAAATTGAATGCTTCCAGTGGTTAAAAATCTATGACACACATATCTTTAATTCTTATGTTAACCATTTATTTTAATTCCCTACCAATAATTCCCAGAAATTAAATTACCAAAGCTATCCTAACATATTCTTCCCTGATGATTCATTTTCTGACCTTTGACTACTAATCGGACCATATCTACCACATGTGGACTCCAAATTGAATGATTCCAGTGGCTAAAAATCCATAACACACATATCTTTAATTCTTATGTTAACCATTTATTTTAATTCCCTACCAATAATTCCCAGAAATTAAATTACCGAAGCTATCCTAATATATTCTTCCCTGATGATTCGTTTTCTAACCTTTGATTACTAATCAGACCATAGCTACCTCATATGGACTCCAAATGGAATGATTCCAATGGGTAAAAATCCGTGACATATATATCTTTAATTCTTATGTTAACCATTTATTTTAATTCCTTATAGATTGTTCCCAGAAATTAAAATACCGAAGCATAAAATTCTGTCAACCATAGCCATACCCATGCAGAACTATCTACACCAACCTAAGTATTCAAACATACATCACATGCAAGATCAATATGCAACATGATATAGCAACATCCATGACCAATCATCAAAGTTCTAAGATCAAAATCTCATATAAATATTATGAGTTTCAAAGGTTTTTTTCAAAAAGAAATATTGTTAAACTTACCTGGAGCACTTAGTCCCCTAGACTTCTCCTTCCTCTTTCTTCCTTTCTTCCTCTCCTTTCCTCACACTACCTTGCTTCTATTTTTGCTCTCCCTCACTTGGACAAAATTCTAATGTTGTAAGGGTGGGTTTTCTTATATAGACCACCAAATAATTCACCTTTCATGATCATGGGTCTACCTTATCAAAATTAGGATACACTTTGTTGAATTTTTGGAAAACAAACAACTTATGTTCTTGTCTTCCTCTTCCTTAGTCAAGATATGCATAGAAAAAGGAGATTTGTATTTTGAAAATTATGATGATATGTTCTCAAGATATGGGGCAAGATCCCTTTGATTTAGGGATTCATTTCCTTTTTCTTTTGTCTTAATCAAGTATGATAGATTTGCCTTTTTAAGTGGCACATTTCTAGCCCTTGAATTTTCCTTACTTAACTAAAATTATTTGTGTAGGATAATGATGTTTTGTCATAATGCTATGTATTATTACCCACTTGCTAAAGTTATGAATGTAGGATATAGATGTTTTTGTCCTAAAGCCTTGTATTATTATGCCACTTGCCAAAATGATGAATGTAGAATCACACCACTTGTCAAATTTTTGTCTTAATGTCATGTCACTTAATCTTGATTACACTAATATTTCATCACTTTAATTTTATTTTTATTTTTATTTTTCCTCTTGGGTTTGGGCTCATTCTTGCCCATTTTCCTTACTTTGGTTAAAATTCTTCCTTTCATAATGGGCTTGGTCACATTTTCATGATTTTTGGGCTATCGGTCCAATTTCTATATCCTAGTCCAAGTCTATGTTTTATTTCTTCCTTGGCCTATCCTATTGGCTTGCTAAAAATTCATGTGAAGTAGAAAAACTCTATATGAAATGTCTATAGGTGAAAGCCCAATTACGGGTGGAGATACTAAACTCAGTAACTTTTGCTCTTAAATTAAGAAAGATTACCCTAATCCGATCTTCTTGAAATTTTAAGACCTTTACTTACTTCACAAAAATTTATCTTTCTTTACCTAAGAATTTCACCTTTCTTTAACATGTTTATTTCTAATATTTCCTCTTAGGTTTTCTTTCTTTACCTATTCCATTAATATTAGAACATTTCTATGCATATATGTAAGGTGAAGAATTTCTAAGGAAAATATCTAAAAATTATGGGATGTTACAAGAAGAATGGAATTCCCTGATTAGTTTGGGTATTCTAGCCGAATGTCTGGGGATCACCAATTGGTCATGGTAAGTTAAACTCCCATTTTTGAGACTGCACCCCTCTTGTGTTTTTTGTCCTTTGAGTATTTGTTGCTTGATCTCAGTCAATTTCTCATCAGTTTGTAAGTCCTTATCCCAGTCTTCAACTCCTTCATACTGCCGAAGTGAAAATGCACTTAGTTATAGAGTCTCGCCTCTTCTAGAAAGGGCATCCGTAGCTTTATTATCTATTCCAAGCTTGTATTAGATTTCAAACTGGTATCACAACAGCTTTGACACCTACTTTTGTTGATCAGGTTCTAGTATTCTCTACTCCAATAGAAATTTGAGAGCTTTCTGGTTTGCCTGGATGATGAATCTGTGACCCATCAGATAATGCTGCCACTTCCTAACCGCCAGCACTATGGCCATGAGTTCTCTTTTGTACACTGAATTTTGCCGAGCTTGGTTTGAAAGTACTTGACTAAAATAGACAATGGATCTTCTGTTTTGCATCAACACTGCCCCAATGCCAGCTCCAGAGGCATTTGTTTCCAGTTCAAATGGTTGGCAAAAATCAAGCATGGCTAATACCGATACTGTGGTCACTGCCCTCTTCAGTGCTTTGAAGGCTGCTTGAGAGGCTTCATCTCATTTAAAAGCATCCTCCTTTAAGAGTGTGGTTAACGGAGGGGCCATCTTACCATAGTCCTTGACGAACTTACGGTAATAGCCGGTAAGTCTCAAAAATTCCTGCAATGCTCTAAGGTCCTTCGGTGTAGGCCATTTCACCATGCTCTCTATCTTATTCGAATCAGCCTATACCCCTTTTGATGAGATTATGTGACCTGAGTACTCCAATTTATCCTTCCCAAAGCTACACTTCTTGATGTTGATCATGAGCTAGTGCTTCTGTAAAATTCCCAGGACTGCTCTTAAATGAAAGAGATGGGTGTGCATGTCCGAACTATAGATGAGAATTTCATCAAAAAAGACTAATACAAATTTTCTAAGGCATTCCTTGAAGATATCATTCATTAGAAACTGAAATGTAGAAAGAGCATTTATCATCCCAAATGGCATGATCAGGAATTTATAGTGACTTTCATGGGTGTAGAAGGCTATCTTGATCCCCCGCCTTGATGTGAATCTGGTGATAATCGAATTTTAGGTCTAGTTTGGAGAATATCTTCGTAGCTCCCAACTCGTCTAGAAGTTCATCAATGGCAGGGATAGGAAATTTGTTAGGGATGATGATCTTATTCAATGCTCTGTAGTCTACACAGAACCGCCAACTGTTGTCCTTCTTACGCACTAGTAGAATCGGGCTTGAGTATGGACTACTACTAGGACGAATGATTCATGCTGCCAAATCTCCTTGACTAGGCATTCAATTTCTACTTTCTGTGAATACGGGTACTGATATGGCCGTATATTGGGGGGATGTTTCCCATCATTGATCAGTATAGCATGGTCTCGAGTTCTAACCGGAGGTAATCTCTCTAAAGGGCCACAGACTGATGTGTACTCTGTTAGCAGCTTCTGAATTGCTTGGTTTGGGAGCGATTCTGTGAGTTCCTAAGGATTAGATTCTCCTCCTTCAATCAAGAAACCCTCTACTCCCTTCTCGATGGAACGCATCATTGTTTTCAAAGAGGCTAGTATTTTGGACAAAGCTGGGTCCCCTTTTAAGCATACCACTCTATCTCCCACCTTAAACCTCATAGTCAACAATTTTTAGTTCACTTTGTCCTCTTCCGGTGACTTCAACCATTCCACCCTTAGTATAATGGTCGCTCCTCCCAAGTTGAAGAGGTATTAATCTTGGCGTATCTGTATATTTTACATTTCTAGATCCAAATCTCGGCACACTCCCTATCCATGAATCTTGTATCCATCGCCCATTGTTACTTCGTATGAATTGGTTATATTTACCGGTAATGACAGTTGCTCTACCAATGTGGTCGAAATAAAGTTATGCGAAGCCCCACTTCACCATCACGAGTATTTCTAGTTCACCCAACCTTCCTCTTAGCTTCATGGTTTTGCCCCTGGTTATACCCACTATAGAGTTTAGTGATAGGGCCATCAGATCTGTCGTTTGCTGGTCCTCCTCCGTTACCGCTATCATAGGCTCAATCAAATACTCTTCCTCACCTTCGTCTGTAACTGTAGACAAGATTACAACATTGAGCTGCTTGTTTTTGTATCTATGATTAGGCCCGAAGTTCTTGTCGCATCTAAAACAGAGACCTTGCTCTGTCTTTCGATTGTACTCCTCTTCGGTCATCCTCCGAAATCTTCCGTGATTGTTGTTTATCGAAACTGTAGAACTCTGTTTCTCTTGATTTGTGGAGCTTTTTGAAACGCGAATAGACCCACTTCCTGAGTTACTTCTGATCAAATCAGAAAGTCCAATCGCTTTATCAGGGCTAGGCCAAGTGTAATGGTTTACCCACTTGGTAGCTTGTATGGGCCTGGACAATTTCCCACTTCCGTATTCCCTTCTCCTCTCTAGCACATCATTCCTTTCTTCAATCCTAGCCAAGTCCATTACCCCCAAAAGAGATTGGGCTTTTGCATTCTTAATTCGGCCCGGATATCCTCCCGGAGCCCATTCTGAAACGCCCCAATTAGCATCTCTTCCAGTGCGCCTTTCAATGGTGCAGATAGGAGCTCAAATTGCTCTCTGTAATCATTCACTGTGTTTTCTTGCCGCATAGCCATCAGAATTTCGTATTCATTGCCTTGCTGAGAGTAGTGGAACTGCCGGTTAAGTTCCTTCTTGAGTTCTCCCCAATTATGCACGGGATTCTTTGTTTCCAACCATTGGAACTAGTTCAGCGCTCTTCCTTCCATGCATACCGCCACTGCCTCCAGCTTCTCTTCTGAAATTCCATTGATCGCAAAATATCTTTCTACCCTAAACATCCACCCAATCGGCTCTTCCCCCGTGAACACCAGTAATTCTAGTTTACAGTATTTGTTGAGCTCCTTCTCCACTGGATCCTTCACCTCCTGTCGATCTTACTCTCGCGTTGGTCCTCAATTGTGACGGTCAACTGTTGCCTCCATCCTCTCTGATTCGTCTGTCAATACGTCCAATGGCATCCTTAATCTCCATCACCCATTCTTTCAAGTGAGTGATATCCTCCTTAACCACCACCAAATCTCGTTCAACACTATCCATTCTTCCCTCCATCTTGGTATTCACCATGCCCCTGGTCTCACTGCTCTGATACAACATTGATAGGACCCCTTTAGCTTATAACAATTTAAGAGATGCTATAATACTCAACAGAGATAGTAAAATAAATGCTAAGATAATATTAATGGAAACACACAACCAGCAGAGCCAATGGCTATTAGTAATACATGCTAAAGTAATGCAGAAGAAATGAAAGCAGAATTAATAGAAAAGAGTGTAGTGATCTGGCCTGACTTTCGAGAGGTCAAGCTCTCTCCCGGGAATCCATTTGACAAAATTCTTCACACCTCACTATTCTCATTCAGCTGGTATATATCCTTCTCTCCTTCTTTTACCTTGGAGTTAGTTATAACCGCTTTTTCTATTCTCTTTTCCATCTCTCTCCCACTCTTAGAATATACACGTATTCCTTGCTCCTTTGGGTTGGGCTCATTCTTCTTGCCCTTATTTCTTCTGACGTATGTTTTTCTTACTGGAGGCCCATCATACGCTTTTTTCAAATCGATAAAAATCATATGTAAATCTTTATGATTCCTTTGATATCTCTCTATCAGTCTTCGCAAGAAGTAAATTGCTTCTATGGTTGACTTTCCTATCATGAAACCAAATTGATTATGTGAAAAATAATAATTCTTTCCATACATATATATATATTAGAGAATACATGGAAGCAATACATAGAAAAAAATCAATGGTTAGGCTATCGATCTAATCCCTAAGAAATAGCAAAACAAGCCCAATAAGTTAGGAAACATAGAGAAAGAGATAAGTTTGGAAAGAAATCAAGGATATGATTTTCCTTGATCTCGAAATAACAAAAGCTAGAATCCAAGAGCGTAGCGGTGCAGCATCCTAGGCTGGGCCCTGGTACTTGGATAGTTAGAGTCCACAACACCCCCCTCAAGCTGGGTTTTCAAGATTGTACATTCTCAGCTTGTTGACTAGATTTTCAAAACTCCTTGGCAATGCTTTGGTTAAGATATCGTCATTTTGCTCTCCGGTTGGAACATAAGTAATGCAAAGTGTTCCTTTCTCCTTTTTCTTTTATGAAATACCTATTCATCTCCACATGTTTTGTTCGGTCATAGTGTACTGGATTATGAGATATGCTTATGGCTACCTTGTTGCTGTATAATCTTAGAGGGAGAACTAGTTTCACCCCAAGCTCTTCAAGAAGGAGCTTTAACTGTAATGATTCACAAGTATCATGAGCTATAGCTTGTAATTCAGCTTTACTATTCCTTGCCACAACTGGTTGCTTTTTGCTTCTTTAAGTGACCAAATTGTCCCAAATAAAGGTACAATATCCAAAAGTGGATCTTTCATCTTCACATGAACCTGCCAAGTCAGCATCTGTGTACCGTTCAACAACCCTAGACTCATTTTTTGAAAAAACAAGCCTTTTGCAGGAGTTCCCTTAAGGTATCTTAAAGATACGGTAGACAGCTTCTATATGTTCCTCACATGGGGAGTGCATGTACTGACTTACAACACAACAAATGCTATATCCGACCTAGTGTTGGAAAGGTAAATAAGTTTTTCATCTAGGCATTGATACCTCCTAGTATCAACTGGGATTCCATCTTGCTTATTGCCGATTTTTGCTATAGATTCCATAGGAGTATTGATAGGTTTACAGCCAAGCATCTCGGTTTCCTTAAATAGATCTAGTATATATTTTCTTTGGGCGATTGAAATCCCTTTTTTGTTCCTGGCAACTTTCATGCCCAAAAAAATACCGTAAGGTTTTGAGGTCCTTTATCTCAAATTCAGTGGCAAGCCTTCCTTTTAATCTAGATATTTCGCAGATATTATCGTTAGTCATGATTATATCATCAACATAAATAATAAGAATAGTACTTTTTCCATCTTTATGTCTATAGAAGAGAGTATGATTCGTGTGAGTTTGTCTATATTCTTGTGTGAGAATTGCTTTTGAAAACCGGTCAAATTAAGCTCTTGGAGATTGTTTTAGACCATAGAGAGCCTTTTCCATATTTTATACCACACTATTTTTCTTGTCTTATCAAACTTAGGTGGAAGATCCATATAGACTTCTTCCTCTAAGTCACCATTGAGGAAGGTATTTTTTATATATAATTGTTGTAATTCTTAGTCAAGATGAGCAACATCAGAAAGAAGAACTCTCACGGTGTTAAACTTGGTAACAGGGACAAAGGTTTCATTATAGTCAATACCATAAGTTTGGGTGTAGCCTTTTGCAACTAACCTTGTCTTGTACCTCTCAACAGCTCCATCAGATTGATATTTAACTGTGAATGCCCATTTACATCCAACAAAGATTTTACCTTGTGGTTTCTTGACCAAAGTCCATCCATGTATAATTTTTCTCTAGAGCTTGTAATTCCTCTGTAACTACTTTTCTCTGTTCAGAAATATTCAAGCCTCTTCTATATCTTTAAAAATCCGTTCCTTAGATAGCTTAGAGATAAAGCTTTAAAAAGAGGAGGAGAGATGATTATAAGAGACACAGTTTGATATAGGATGTTGAGTACAAGACCTTAGTTGTTTCTTCAGCCTATAGGCCACTCAAGGTCACTGGTTTCAAAGGTTGACTCGCTTCTAGGGTTATGGCAGTGTGTTAGGTCTCCAGTGTTCTCTACCACTCTAGAAGAGTTTCTCCTGGAATAAATAAGGAGCTTTGGTTGCGAGACACCTCTTCCCTTTGGTTGTTTAGTTTGTTCAGTTTGTTCAGGGACAATTTCAGTATTGTCTTCTGGTGAAGGAATGTCTTGTGGTGAGTGGGTAGCTTCAGTTTTAATTTTTAGGAAGGTTTCAACATTGTCTTCTGGTGGAGAGATGTCTTGGGAGATGTCTCGTGGAGAGTGGATAGCTGCTCTTTCAGTTTCAATTTTTTGGAAAGATTTCAGTGTAAGAATCTAGAGAATCAGGTCTAAGTTTTGGTAAAGTTTGCTAGGATGAAGCTTCACTCTTAATCCCTTTTGAAGCAAAGTTTTTTTATAATAGGCTTGGTTTTCAAAGAATTTTATATCCATGGTTACAAAGTATTTATGTTTTTCTGGTGAGTAACATTTATACCCACGTTGAGTGGGAGAATATCCCAAAAAAATACAGGAATGGTGCGGGGATCAAATTTGTTTCTATTATGGTCATGGACATGGACAAAAGCTTTACACCCAAACACTTTTAGAGGTAGAGTTCATAAGTATAGCGTGAGGATAGTGTTGCAGAAGCATCTGGACAGGAGTTTTATAGTTAAGGACTCGGGTAGGGAGCCAATTTATTAAGTAGCATGCAATGAGTATAGAATCACCCAAAAACTACTTGGTAACATTGTTGGCAATCATTATAGAGCATGTAACTTTAAGAATATGTTTATTTTTTCTCTTAGCCACTCTATTTTGCTGAGGTGTGTCAACATAAGAACTTTGATATGTAATCCCATTGTTTAAGAGATAGGTTCCCAAAATGGAGTAAAAATACTCCTTTCCGTTATCGGTACCAAAATTTGGATTTGAGCATTGTATTATTTTTTTTCATCGAGTGAAAGTGTTTAAAGGTGAAGGGTTTAGATGATTTATATCGTTGAGATGGAAAACTTGTTCTATGATGTTTTGCGAGTTGGCAAGTTTTACACTGAAAAAACATCTTTATTTCAGATAAGAGATGGGAACAAGTATTTCAAATAAGAAAAACTAGGGCATCCTAACTGAGAGTGCTAGAGCATGACTTGTTGTTACCTAAAGAGAGAAGGCTCACAGTAGGTAGCTAGAGCGTGTTTATCCTCAGGAAACTCCTCAAAGAAGTAGAGCCTATTGTTTTCTCTAGCCTTGCCAATCCGCGTGCCCAAATTCAAGTCTTGAAAGTTACAAGAGAAGTATGAGAATTGGGCAACATAATTTTGGTCCTTCGTAATTTAACTTATAGATAATACATTGCAAGATAACTTAGGGACATGAAGAGCATTTTAAGAACTATTTGAGAATTAATGTTTATTGTACCAATACCAGCAACCGTTGCAAAGGAACCATCAGCAATCTTAATCTTTAGGTTTCCTAGACTTGGTTTATAGGAAGAAAAAAGATTTGTATATCCTGTCATATGGTTTGTACCCCCGGAGTCTATGACCTAGGGTTCACTAATTCTTGAATTACTACTGAAGGCAGTAAGAAAAGTACCATTCTGGGCCAAGAGAGAAGTACCAAGATTTGAAGTTGAAATCTGGGTAGTAAGTGTATTTAGAGAATCAAATTGAGAGGTTATCATTTGTTGTAACTGGTCCATTTGCTCTTGGCTGAAGGAGAGATTATTTTCACTAGTCCTTGATGCTATTTCAGAGGTTGCTTGGAATCCTATCCCATACTTTCTATTTTTCCTCCAATTATTTGGTTTGTCGTGTAGTTTCCAGCACTTATCCCTGGCGTGGAAGAATTTTTGGCAGTGATCACACCATTGATCCTTCCTTTGGTTCTTTTGATTCTTAATCCCACGAGTTAGAAACGCTAATTCAGAAATTGTCCTGGTGGCCCCTAACATGACCTTCTTTCTGGTTTTTTCTCTCCTAACTTCTCTGCAAAAATGTCCTCTATACTAGATAAAGGTTTTTGTCCAAGGAGGCATTCCTGCACCTCATCTAAGTCTTGCTTTAATCCGGCAAGAAAATCATAAATTCTTTCCTTGTTAATTACTTTTTGATAACTCTCAAAACATTGTGAATATAGCCAATGACCGTTATTGAAGAGGTCAACTTCCTGCCACAATTTTGAGAGGGAGTTGAAGTAGGTTGTGACATCCATGTTGGCTTGTGTCAAATTTCGAGCTCTATTCCTGAGTTCAAATAGCTGTGATGAGTTCTCAAGGTCAGAGTATTGTCTCCGAGCAGCCTCCTACATGTCTTTTGTAGTTTTGTAGCACACAAAGTTTTCACTAATCTTTTCATTGGAATGATGGGCATCCCAAATTTGAAATAATGGATTAGTCTTTGGAGGTTTTTTGGGGTTTCTTAGTTGACCCTTCTAGGTATCCATATCTCCCATTTTCACGGGCAACCATTTCAATTTATCAGGACCAAGCTAAATAATTCTTTACCGTTAGCTTATGTGAGGTAATTTGTAGGAAGAGTTATCGGAGTAGGAGTATTGGAGTGTGGCAGCCATTGTTGGGGTCGACTACGAGGAAGAAGAAGCTTTCGAGACATCCCCTTTGCTCCTGCCATGGTTGTTCCTCAAGGAAAGATCACTTGAGGTTGTCCTATCATGTAGGTTTAGAAAGAATGCTCTGATACCATGTGAAAAATAAGAATTTATCCCATACATATATCAAAGAATACATGGAAGAAATATATGGAAAAAGATCAACAGTTAGGCTGTCAATTTAATCCCTAAAAAATAGTAAAACAATCCCAATAAAATAGGGAACATAAAGAAAGAGATAAGTATAGAAAGAAATGAGGGAAATGATTTTCCTTGATCCTGAAATAACATAAGCTAGAGTTTAGGAGCACAGCAATGTAGCATCCTGGGCTGGGCTTGGTACTTCAATAGCTAGAGTCTATAACAGATTTTATGTGAATCGATTCTCTTCTCTTAGTCTCTGCTTGATGACCTTCTTCCATAGTTTTATAGTTTGATTCATGAGTTTAATCCACTGTAGTTGGCACAGTTTTGTATGTCTTCCTTATTTTTGTAGATTGGGATTAAAATACTCTCTCTCCATTCATCCACATCTTCTTAGATTTTATTGTCTCGTTAAACAACTTAGTAAGTCAAATTATGTCTTTTCTACCCAGATTTTTTTACAAGTCAATAGATATATTATCAAGTCTACTGTCTTGCAATTATGCATTCTCTTCAAAATTTTCTCAATTTCGAACTCTTAAATTCTGCGATAGAAGGTCTAATTACGGTTTTTTTCTGCAATATTTAATCTATTAGTGACAAGAAAACTCATATCTTTCATTAAAAAGCACTTGAAAGGGTAACTCTTATATCGTGTCTAAATATCTTGTTCTCTTACCAAGACATTATCCTATTTATCTTTAATACATTTCACTTGGTCTAGGTTTTTTGTCTTTTTTTCCTACTCTTCGCAAGTTTAAAAATTTTTCTTTCACCATCTTTAGTTGTTAAAGATTGGTATAATCGTTCAAAAGCTTTAGTTCTCCTTTTGCTCACAGTTTTAAAGACATGGAAACATCTATGAAAATACAAGAATTCTGCTCCAACCAAATATTCTAGATCCCTGCAAAAATTGTGCAATGCTGCAAAGTGCTACCCTTATTTGTCCTTCCAAAACCTTTGAACCAAATAAGGAGAAACTTCTCTATATATCACGGGCACCCAACTTTCATTGGGATCCTAAACAATTTGTTCTACAAAGAAGTGGCAAGTGGCCACCTCCACAATTTTTACCCTCACTTGACAACCTTGTTAAATGTTGTTAGGAACAATGGGATTCAGAAAAGGCATCAAACAAGGAACAGTTGTCGAATTGGAAAGTTATGAAGGAATAGAAGAATCATCCCTGCCATTGGTAATTATTTTATTTGATTATCAGCATTACCCACAAGATTAACACCAAAACCTTGAAAGATAGGTGACCCAACAAAAACAATATTCCTTGTACTTGAGTTCTCATGAAACATTTGTGCCAAACTACTAGCTAGCATCTTTCTGTGGTATTTTAATGAACCTTATTACTAGGTCTGTCAATTTTTATAATTTTTGAATTAATAAATTGTTGGCTGACTCAGACTCAAACTGTTGGAAAGTGGTCAGCATGACCATCCTTTCAACTAGTTACTGTCTTTGTCCCTTGTTCTTGCTTTTTCAATGCTTTCCCAGAGCTTCATGAATAAGGACTCGAACTTATTGTTACAAACACATTGACAAGTCATTAAGTTGTGCTTTCCCACTTCTGCTGGCCCTCTGCAAATTGACCTTTCTACTAGAAATGCATTTCCAAGTCAGTATCATCATTTTTTATGGATCCTATTAAAATTTTAGATAGTGAAATTATTAATGTACAGAACAATTGCATATGAAACGAACATGGTGTAAATTATGATATGCTAGTATCACGACCCCAAGTTAGGAGTACGTAACCGGTACGGGTTTTGAGAATCATCTCATCCCGTAAGCCTCTAAAATGATAAATATAAATAAACTTATCACAATTAAAATAAATTGTAACTAAACTCATAATTACATATTCATTTGAGAACTATAATTTCAATTATCTTAAAATATACACAAATACTATGTAATATGGAAGCTGAGATCCTACCTGTGATATATGGAGCAACTCTAGAGTATAAAATATAACATAAGCCAAAAGTTGAGAACCTTGAAAATAAAGTATGTTCACCCATAAAATGTGTTGCCTAACTGACCAGCTATCTGAAGGAGACTGACTAAAATCTGTATTCTTATCTGAAAAAAAAAATAGAAATATCGTGTAGTGAGTTTGACAACTCAGTGAGTAGGTAATTCTTACCATAACGGAAACAGGACAAGCAGAGCACGAGTTTTTCCTTCACAAGTAAATATGTAAAACAAGAAAAAGATGAATGCCATATATATCATATGTTTGAAAGATCAATAACGAGAAAGTTTCAGTATCAAAATACATAATATCAATGTTACGATATTCTATAAATAAATGCAATCAAATCCATAGTCATTTCTCAAGTATACAATAAAGAGGATATTCACCATCAATCAGGCCAAAAGCCTGTAGTCCATCGGCCAAAAATCCGTAATCCATCAGGCAAAAGCCCGCAAAGTCCATCAGGCAAAAGCCCGCACAATCATCCATCAGGCAAAAACCCGCACAATTATCCATTAGGCAAAAGCCCGCACATCATCTATCAGGCCAAGGCCCGCATCCATCAGGCAAGAGCCCGCACAATTCATCCATCAAGCAAAAACCTGTACAGTCATCAATCAGGAAAAGAGTCCGCACACAATCAATCAGGCAAAAGTCCAAATGCAAGATAAACAAAAATGTCATATCCCTTCCAGAAAATCATATACTCACAAACCAACATTAGCCACAATAACATCAACTTCGTTTATACATTTAGATCCAAAGGCCCACACATGTGCCTCATAAAATCTTTTATCCATTTATATGAAATAGCAACATCAACATAAACCAACATAATTTTTGAGTATGCTCAATCAGTATAAAAATAAAGTATGTATGATGCTTGTCCTGCATTTCTAATATTTATACTATGAGCCATGTTTTGAAATACATGTTCATAAATAAAAATAAATTTTACATCAATAGTAATGTCTCATATAGATATATTAAATTAATAACTAGAAATTATGGTATAGTAAATATTATCTACTCACTTGGTAAGGGCTTCAGATTGGACAGCCCTAAAATGTACTTTTCCAATCTCTATTTGATCAAATTGGCCTCAAAAACGTATCCAGAGGGTCCAAACAATCAAGATAACAACTTCGGAAATTGATCACTACTCACCGCTGGAATCACTATTCACCGCCACATAAAAAGTTACCAAATGACCGAAAAGAATACATATCCTAATATTTATTTAACTTCTGAATCCATCTACGGTGTCAGATTTTCGATTAGAAGTCTCTAAGTAAGATTTTCAGAACTTACCTTTTACCGAGATTTTCTACTTCAGATCTACGGCGATTCAACAGCTGATTTGAAAAATTGATCGGTCAAAACTGAAGTATTCTTCGTCCTGAATCCAGTGGTACCCTCAGTTTTAAGATTGGAGGCCTGTAAACACTCCAGATCTAGAGAGAAATATAGATGTTACTGTTCACTCCCGAAATTTTCTTCGTTTTTCTTTCCGATTTGTGACGACACCCCCCCCCCCCAAACGGTTTTCTTTCATTTTTTTTATAATAATAATTATTTAATAATTAATAATAGAATTTTTTTATATAAATTTATATAAATTCCGTTTTTCATCCTAAAATATTCCAAAAATTTCTAAAAATTTACATTCTCATAAATCTTTAGTTGATCTCTTAAATCATATTTTTTCTTGATAAAAATCATAATAAAACAATTCTCAAGATAAATATCTTTATACATATTAAAAGAAAGAATATTCCTAAAAATACAACAAAAATTCATTAGAGGCCAATATAATTATTGTAACCAAACATAAATCATTTTAATTAAAAATATACTTGTTTTTAGCAAAACATAATTATTTTTAAATAAATAAAAATATATTTGTTCATAGCAAAACATTATCATTTAAAAATAAATTTACGGGATTTTACGTTCTTCCCCCCTTAAAAAAATTCGGTCCTCGAATTGTAATTTATTCTATCACAAATAGGGAATGAAGTCAAGGCATAAATTACAATATTAACCTCATTACTCAAGCTATTGAGAGTATCTCCTTTGTATATTATCTTTACTCTCTAAGAAGTCTCTTCACTTTAGTGATTTTACCATATAACCTTAACCATAGGGATTTTCTTCAACCATAAATTCTTCAAGCATATTTGATCACCAATTGATAATGTCTAGTGCTATAATATTTATGGTCCTTATAGACTTTTGGCCTGTACTGAGTTGCTTATATATTTTTTTTTTCTAATCAATTTCATCGCCATATTTGCAAATAAATACTAACCTTATCACTCAAAAATATGTATCTGACGTGCATATTATTTTCTCTTTCATAAGTAGCCTCTTCTAAAAAGTGATTCTTCTACATGACTTTTACCGTGGTATTTCTTTTGAACATTTTTTTTCTATCTACTATAGTCACGGATTTTTGTTTTCCTCATGTGACAAATCTTTGTCTAACTGAATTTCTTAACATTGAATAACATGTGTTGGGCTTAGTAGATACTTTCATAGCATAGACACGTGAAAGATGAGATGAATATTACTCAATTCAGATAGCAAAGCCCAACAGTAAGCTACTGGGCCTATCTTATATACTGTGGACCTAACTTTACTCAACTTACTAACTTATTAAGAGATCTATACTATTTTATATATATAACCTCAAATGGTGCCATTTGTATATTGGCCTGATGATCACAGATATGAGCAAATTCAATCAAGGACAAAAAATTTCTCCTTTCTCAAAAATTATTCACACATAAATTTTCAATCTCAACATAATTCAAATCCTAGATACTAAACTCATCTTCGCATGGTATAATCTCTTAATTCAAGTACCTTGATCCTTTCATTATTTTCAGACGTAGTTCTCAAAATATTCTCCATATTTTCAAATTAAGAGTTCAAAGATTAATTTAAATCATACTTCCTATATTTTATTCCTCAAGAACTTCAACACCACTAATTCTCTTGATTACAGTCGTCAAAACACCATAAGGTCATCATCTATCTGTGTCTTTCAAACTTTTCATTACTTTACCTACTAATCACTTGGACACTATAATAACCGAGTTTCAAAGAAAAGAAATTATCTTTCCTTGTAATGAGAGAAAAGAACCTTGCATTTAATGCCAACCATTAATGAGGGAGAATGCAGTGAAACAAACGAAAAGTATAATAGAGAATGGTGCTAAAATAGAAAGTCAAAAATTTGGACAAAGCATTGAAAAACATTAAAATCGGTGGCCGTAATTCTTGAAAATCTGTAAACAAAATCTATCTACGATTTCGGCAAAAATCGGTGGTCGAAAATTTTGAATATATGTGCCAGAATATACTTTAAAGCTGTTGATATTCGGTGGAAAAGAAACATTTCCGAACTTATAAAAGTCTGTGAAAAACAAAGAGTACGTAGCTAACTGGTAGGATGCAGTTGATTATTTCAGAATAGATGTAATCAATCAACTGTAAAATAACCAATCCAAATTAAAATTTCTCAAAATAACTAGTTGATTTAATAATACTGATAGTTGACTGGCAAAAACATTGAGAAAACAAAATAAATCATTTGATTGTTCTTCTTCAACGATTAATTGGTTTGTATTTTCACTTTCTTTTTACAATGACGGCTATCACTCACAACTTTTCTACAAGAATCAAGATATCATCAAAGACAACAAGAAAAAGACAGATTTATGGTGATATATTATCTTATTCTCTTTATGTGCTTAATATGGGTCACAGTCATAATTACTGTACATATACATGCTTGCTGTCATTTTTGAAATTTTTTTTTTACCTTTAATGTAGCTGATATCCACCAATTACTCACATAGCTGTTTTAATAATACCTGGCCTATTCGCATAGCTATTATTATAAATATGCCATTCTCTGAGTTCAATAAATACTTACATTAGTATCTTTGTCTATACTCAAAGTTAAGGTGATAGAAATTATGGAGGGAACCGCATTCCGTTAGTTTCGAAATATCTGTGTCTTTTGTGGTTCCAATCCTGAAAAAGATGGGGAGTATGTTAAAGCAGCACAAAATCTGGGTATGGTGCTGGCTAGGAGAAGAATTCATTTAGTGTATGGTGGAGGTAACCGTGAGTTAATGGGGTGTGTGGCTACAGCTGCACATGTAGGGAGATGTCAAGTTCTAGGTATTATTCCTACAGCTCTAACTACATCCAGCATCATAGAGAAGACAATTGGGGAAGAATATAGAGTAGCTTCCATGCATGAACGCATGGCTAGAATGATGAGCAATGCTGATGCTTTCATTGCCTTACCAGGGAATTTTGGTACTTTAGAGGAGATTTTTCAAATAGTATCTTGGGAACAACTGAATATGCATCACAAACCAATAGGTTTGTTAAATGTTAACTATTTCTTTGATGGTCTGTTGTCTTTTCTTGATCATGCTGTGGAACAAAAGTTTATCACACACTCAGCATGACGAATTCTCATCTCAGCTTCAAATGCTGAGGATTTGATTGATACCTTACAAGCATATGTTCATATATTTGATCCAACTATTACTCAAATAAAATGGACGGCAGACAACCGCAGGAAGCGCAAGTTAGATTTGGATTTTCATCTGTAACTGTAGTAAGATATGCCATTGTTTAACTAGTTCTACTTTATTAGGGTCAACTTGGATATCATAATTACCAACTCTACTCCCGTAGAGTTGGTATAACTATCTTTAAACATTGCTTATGTTACTCTGAACTTTTAGAATATTTTAGATGCAAAAATAATTTGACCCAGGAGTGGCTTAATTATTATTCATCATGTCTATTAATACAGTCAGGGCATTTGTCAAATCCAAATTACATCACTAATAACTTATAGTACTCATATCGAGTCCTGAAAGCTGTTTTCAGATTATTCTCTTCCTTTTTCCTCAATTGATAATGTTCATATCTCAAATTATTTTAAAAAAAACATTAAGCACCTTATAACTGATCAAACAGATCATCTATACGAGGTAATGGATATGTATTCTATACTGTCACTTTATTCAACAGTCTATATTCTATGCATAGTTATAATGATCCGTTATTCTTTTTCACTAATAGGTCTAGAGCACTTCAAGGAGAATACTAGGACGTGTAAACCCCTAACAAGTCTTGCAACTTATTCTTCAATTTCTTAAATTCTGTGGTTGCCGTTCTATATGAGGTATAAATACTGGTTGGGTTCCAAAAAATAAATCAATATCAAATTTTATTTATCATTTCGGGATCATACTAAAAATTCCTTAGGAAACACGTTAGAGAATTCTCTAACCACCAGAACTTGATCTACATTAATGTATTTTATATCTATATCCTTGATCATTGCCAAATATCCTTGGCACCTTTTTGCAATGATTTATGGGCTGTTAAAGCAAAGATTAGATTACTGAACATCTCACTACGGTCTCTTTATATCAAGAAAGAAGATTTTCTCGTTTTAATCATTGTAGAACATACTACAGCAATCCCATATATGAGATATTATTTCATCTATGGTATAGCTTTTAACAATGGATATACCATTTCATTAATAAAAATCATTCTGCCACTTAACAGAGAACAATTATAAAACATATTCGAATAAGTGCACAAAATAGACATCATATTCCATAGCTAAAATAGCTCTACGAATCAAGTCATTCCATGTAAAAATTCTTAACCATTTAATGCAATTTTCAAGTATAAGCATATACCATATTTAATACATATATTATGTTACAAACACGACATATAAGCCATATCTCATCAATATAATGCATGATTGATTTGCTATATCACGCAAACACAATATTACTATATCTCAACTAACTCGTTGCACATTATGTCATGATTTTTTTCTGGGTTATAACTAGGTCAGTATGAACATACTTGTCATGTGACCTTTTAGCATCACCTTTCATAATTCTCTCTGTAACTTTTCTTTTTATAAATAGCTGGGATATGATATTAACTTTTATAGACAGTATACAGTAACATAAAATATTGAATGCAATTTTTGTTACTGATATCATGCATATACTAGTGCAGATTAAATTATCACTAGGATATATGTTAATCATAATCAACTAAGTAAACACAATTATGCCTTGATATTGTATAATACGCATGAAACAGAAAGAATCATTGCAACAGAACAATTCATCGTTTAAAACATTTTTGAACATTGACTTATGACACAATAAAAGAAAATTAACTCTGAATAGAAGAAATTTCGACAACCGACAGAATCCCCCAACAGTACCTTGATTATAAATATGTCAGACTCATATACATATTCAAGTTTCTACTAAAGAATTCTTTGCTCCATTAGACCACAGGAAAACTTAGGGCTCTGATACTAACTTTGTCACGACCCTAAGTTAAGAGTACGTAACCGGCACGGGTTTTGAGAATCATCTCATCCCGTAAATTTCTAAAATGATACATATAAATAAACTTATCACAATTAAAACAAATTGTAACTAAACTCATAATTACATATTCATTTGAGAACTATAATTTCAATTATCTTAAAATATACACAAATACTATGTAATATGGAAGCTGAGATCCTGTCTGTAATATATGGAGCAACTCTAGAGTATAAAATACAACATAAGCCAAAAGTTGAGAACCTTGAAAATAAAGTAGGTTCACCCATAAAATGTGTTGCCTAACTGACCAATTATCTGAAGGAGATTGACCAAAATCTGTATTCTTATTTGAAAAAAAAATAGAAATATCGTGTAGTGAATTTGACAACTCAGTGAGTAGGTAATTCTTACCATAACGAAAACAAGATAAACAGGGCACGAATTTTTCCTTCACAAGTAAATATGTAAAACAAGAAAAAGATGAATGCCATATACATCATATGTTTGAAAGATCAATAACGAGAAAGTTTCAGTATCAAAATACATAATATCAATGTTACGATATTCTATAAATAAATACAATCAGATCCATAGTCATTTCTCAAGTATACAATAAAGAGGATATTCACCATCAATCAGGCCAAAAGCCTGTAGTCCATCGGGCAAAAACTCGCACAATCATCCATCAGGCAAAAACTCGCACAATTATCTATCAGGTAAAAACCCGCACAATCATCTATCAGGCCAAGGCCCGCATCCATCAAGCAAGAGCCCGCACAATTCATCCATCAGGCAAGAGCCTGTACAGTCATCCATCAGGCAAAAAGCCCGCACACAATCAATCAGGCAAAAGTCCAAATGCAAGATAAACAAAAATGTCATATCCTTTCCAGAAAATCATATACTCACTAACCAACATTAGCCACAATAACATCAACTTCGTTTATACATTTAGATCCAAAGGCCCACACATGTCCCTTATAAAATCTTTTATCCATTTATATGAAATAGCAACATCAACATAAACAAACATAATTTTTGAGTATGCTCAATCAGTATAAAAATAAAGTATGTATGATGCTTGTTCTACATTTCTAATATTTATACTATGAGTCATGTTTTGAAATATATGTTCACTATTCACCGCCATATAAAAAGTAACCAAATGACCGAAAAGAATACATATCCTAATATTTATCTAGCTTCTAAATCCATCTACGGTGTCAAATTTTCAATTAGAAGTCTCTAAGTAAGATTTTCAGAACTTACCTTTTACCGAGATTTTCTACTTCAGATTTACGGCGATTCAACGGCTGATTTGAAAAATTGATGGGTCAAAACTGAAGTATTCTTCGTCCTGAATCCAGTGATACCTTCAATTTTGAGATTGGAGGCCTGTAAACACTCCAGATCTATAGAGAAATATAGAGGTTACTATTCACTCCGGAAACTTTCTCCGTTTTTCTTTCCGATTTGTGACAACACCCCCCCCCCAAACGGTTTTCTTTCATTTTTTTATAATAATAATTATTTAATAAGTAATAATAGGATTTTCTTTTATATAAATTCATATAAATTCCATTTTTCATCCTAAAATATTCCAAAAATTTACATTCTCATAAATCTTTAGTTGATCTCTTAAATCAAAATTTTTCTTAATAAAAATCATAATAAAACAATTCTCAAGATAAATATCTTTATACATATTAAAAGAAAGAATATTCTTAAAAATACAACAAAAATTCATTAGAGGCCAATATAATTATTGTAATCAAACATAAATCATTTTAATTAAAAATATACTTGTTTTTAGCAAAACATAATCATTTTTAAACAAATAAAAATATATTTGTTCATAGCAAAACATTATCATTTAAAAATAAAATTACGGGATATTACAGCTAGGACTAGTCTACCAGAAGCTACAACAAAGTCACAGTTTCCTTTGGCCTTTGATTGCTGTAATCTAGTAAATGAAGAGACTTTAATGTCAATAATTTCTGAGTTTAATTTCCATTTCCCTTATTTTGATATGATTACAATTTTATTCTGTGATAGCATGCTTACAATCCAGAAGAGGAGTATACTGAGGTGGAAGCCCAACTGAGGGCACATTTGGAATCCTTCCTGGAAACTGCTAGAACATTCAATATGATTTACACCAAGGTTTGATCAGCGTTTCTCTTATTTGTTATGCAGACACTTCTATTTGATTTATTTGTACCCAATCAAATTGATACTTATTGTGCATTATATTTGGAGAAACAGTCATGGCATTTAACTGAACTATCATTGCTAGGTAATTGGAAAGTTTTAGTTCAACTGGTTAAGGAGATTTTATATTTCTAGCAGCCCTTAAAATTTTTCTAATGTACCTTACCAAAATAGCTCATTCATTGAATAAATGGGGATAATATATTGGTAGGGTTTCATAGAGTGGCAACAGGAAGAAGATGGAAGAGCTTGATAAAAGATTTGGAGTTTGAAGATGGTAACCTTGTTATAGATTTACAGGTAATTGCTAAGAAAATTACCCAGGATTTTGCAGATCCTTGTTGTAACATTCATTAGGAGTTATACTTAAATAGGTTTCCCAGCAGTGATAATAAAGAAACAGAAGACAAAATGTGGAAATGGTTATCTTATTTCTGTGAGCCTGTACATGTATTTGTAGGCTTATTTTAGAGACAAACTAGGCAATTATCTTCCTAATAAAGAAGAAATAAAACTGATTCTATCTAGCCCACAAATCTCTCACCTAACTAATTACAAAATCTGTATAAAATTCAAACTGATACATATCTACAAATATAGCCATAATTCCCAACAAATTTTGGAGAATTCTTTTGGGAGTCAATCAGCAATTATTCCCAAAAATATTGGATATTATTGGGAAATATCCAATATTTTTGGGAGTCAATCAACTCCAGATCTTGGGATTCTACTAGAACTCAAGATTTTGTCACCACTCTCCCTCAAGCTGGCATGAAAATATCACTCATGGCAAGCTTGCTAACTAGATTCTCCTAATGGGCCTTAGGAAGTGCCTTGGTGAGAATATCTATTGTTTGGCTTACTGTAGGGATGTAGGACATGCATATCACACCGCTATCTACTTTGACGAAAGGTTTGTCCACTTTTATGTGTTTTGTTCTATCATGAAGAAATGGATTATGAACTACAAAAATTACAACTTTGTTATCATAGTAAACTTTAATAGGAGTAGGTATAGGAACCTTTAACTCTTCTAGTAACCTTTTTGTCCATAACACTTCACAGAATCCATGTGCCACACACCAAAATTATGCTTTAGCACTACTTTTGGTTACAACACTTTGTTTCTTACTTATCCAAGTAACCAAATTTCCTCCTACGAAGGTGTAATAACTTGAAGTGGATCTTCTATCACTTACATCGTTTTCTGCATTAGTGCAAGCCTCTACCTGAAGATGGTCTTTATTTTTTACCAGAAGTCCTTTCTTGGAGTCCCTTTGAGGTATCTTCGAATTTTGAATGCAGTTTCAAAGTGAGTAAGTCTAGATGAATGCATGAAATGCCTTATCACACTACAAAAGCTATGTTAGGTTCAGCATGGGCTAAATAGATAAGTTTCCCAATCAATCTTTGATAGCTCTCTCGATCCACTACTTTATTAGATCCTATTGCTTCCAACTTTACATTAGGATCAGTTGGAATATTAGTTGCTTTACACCCGGTCATTCCTATTTCTTTGATCAAATCAAGAACATATTTGCACTGATTAATAAAAATGCCTTCTTTGGATCTTGCAAATTCCATTCCAGTGAATATTTTAGCTTCCCTAGGTCCTTGATTTCAAACTTGGTCTCAAGCTTCTTCATTCTTTTGATTTCAATAGAATCATCCCCAGTCATGATTATATCATCTACATAAATTATTAAAATAGCCACTTTGACTTCGGTGGAATGTTGGAAAAATAGAACGTGATCAGCTTGGCTTTGTGAGAATCCATGTCTCTTAATAACACCACCAAAACGTTCGAACCAAGTGTTAGGGCATTATTTTAGTCCATATGGGACTTTCTTTAGCTTGCACATTTTGCCTCTTCAAAGTCTTTCTTTAAATTCGAGTAGTAGGTCCATATATTCTTCTTCTTGCAAGTCTCCATTTAAAAAAGCATTTTGAACATCAAACTAATGAAGTGGGCAACTGGAGGTAACTGCAAGAGAGAGAAGTATTCTAATGGGGTTAATTTTAGCAATAGGAGCAAAAGTCTCTTGGCAGCTAATACCATGAGTTTGAGTAAATCCTTTTGCTATGAGTCTTTGTATCTTTTCACACTTCCATTAGCTCTACATTTCACTGCAAACACCCATTTGCACCCAACAATTTTTTAGTCTTTGGGTAGACCAATGACACTTTAGGTGTTATTCTTCCTATGGGCATTCATTTCTTCCTGCTAATTTCTAATTTTGATCACTTAATGCTTCCTGTACAGTTCTTAGAACAAATAGATTAAAAATACTAGACACAAGCTTTTTGGGAGTTTAACAAATGGTTTCACTTATTGTTTTCTTTAATCTCCCTCTGCTTCTAACTATCGGGCTGCTCTCCATCTAATATGATCTTCTCAGTAAGGCTTTTGCTATTCCTCTCCATACATAGTCAAATCACCTTAAGCAAGATTTACCACCTTTCCCAACTTCTTTTCTAACGTATTCATTCCTAATCATATCTCTTCTAGTGTATCCACACATCCAGCGTAACATTTTTATCTCTGCGATATTGAGTTTATTTTAATGTTGTCTTTTAACCGTCTAACATTCAATACTATATAATATAGCATATCTTATAACTGTATGGTAAAATTTCTCTTTAATTTTGAGTGTCACTTTTCTATCACAAATAATACTCGAAGTCGTCTTCCATTTTATCCATCCCGCTTGAATTCTATAGTTTACGTCCTCCTTTACTTTGTCGTCATTTTGTATAATAGACCTAAAATATTTAAAACTTATGACTTGCTTTAGTAGATGATCTCCAAGTTTTATTTCTAAATTTGTATTTGTTCGCCTTTTATTATAATTGCATTCCATAGTTTTTATTTATTTTTACTTATAAGAAAACTATGTGTTTCTAAAACTTGTCTCGATAGTTTTAATTTCATATTTATTTCCTCTTTGGATTCAATAATTAGGACTATATGATCTACAAAAATCATATATCCAGGCCTTAAATTTTATATATGTTTAATAACTGCGTTCAAAATCAAGTTAAAAATATATGGACTCAAAGAGGACCTTTGATGTAGTTCTATAGTTGTGAAAAAATCATTTGTACTCTTATTTTGTGTTCTCAAACAAGTTATGATCCTATTGTACATATTTTTTATTGCTCAGATATACACAATACGTATTCCTTTCTTCTCTAAAACTTTCCATAAAATCTTTCTCAGAACTCTATCATATGTCTTATCATGTGCCTTTTTCAAATCAATAAAAACCATACATATATCTTTTTGTTTCCTTTGATATCTTTCTATCAATTTCCGCAGTAAGTAAATTTCTTTCTTAATTGATCTTGCTGGCATGAAACCAAATTGATTCTATATGACTTGAGTATTTTATCTTAATCTGTGCATAATAATTTTCTCCCATAACTTCATAATATGGCTCATGAGTTTAATCTTTCTATAATTGGCACAGTTCTGTATGTTCTCCTTATTTTTATAAATAGGGATTAAAATATTTTTTCTCCATTCATTCGACATTTTTTAAAAATTAAAAGATTAGACACCAATGGAATGGGTAAAGTTTTCCAAAAAGTTACTTTCTTCTATTGTGTTATCCCCTTGAAGAAAATTGTTTTAAAAGAAAAGTTTATCCTCAACAAGTCTTAAATCCATGCTCTCACAATTTTGGTGACTAGATTAAACATTTTGTATTTCTTTTTTTTAGATGTATATCCAATAAAAACACTTTTTTCAATTTTTGGGTTTAATTTTGAGCAAAAATTATATAGTTTAAACATGTAACAAATACAACCAAACACTTGGGAGATCAGTAGTTATTCTAGATGTAGGGAAGAAACCTTTTAAAACCTATAAAGGTGTTTCAAATTTTAAAACTCGAGATGACATTCTATTTATTAGGTAATAAGTCGAGAGTGCATTATCCCAAAGATATTTAGGAACATTCATCAACGACATAATGATCCGAGCAACTTCAAGTAAATATTTATTTTTTTTCTAAACAATACCATTTTGTTGCGGTGTGTCACAACAACTTAATTGGTGAATAAAATCTTTTTCCAAAAGGTATGTTCCCGAGTATTTGTTAAAATATTCAATTCCTATTCTTTGGATGCCAATTCAATTTGAAATTGATTTTCAATCGTACGAAAAAAAGAAATTTAAATCATTGTTCAGCTTCAAACTTTTTTTTCCAACAAATAAACCCAACGTACTCTAGTGTGATCATCAATAAAGGTCACAAACCATTTTTTGGCAAATAGTGTAATAACTTTAGAAGGGACCTAAACATCACTATGAAACAAATAAACTATCTTTGATGCATTATAGGATTTTATTAGAAAAGAGACACAATGGTCTTTAGCCAAATGATAAGCTTCGCAACAAAGTTTTGAACAATCAATTCCTTTAAATAATTCTGGAAATAAATGTTTGAGATATGGAAACCTAGGGTGTCCTAATCTCCTAAGTGATAACCTAACTTAATCATAAACAAGACCTAACCCAAAAAGCTTTTTCTTTATCGAAGGTGTTCTCATCAAAGTAGTATAGCTTATTTATTTCTCTAGCTATTCCAATTGTTTTCCCTGAGTTTTGATCCTAGAAAATTCAAGTGGAAGGAAGGAAAAGAATAGAATAGGTAGGAGCTTTAGATAATTTACTGATAGAAAAAATATTATATGCAAGTTTGGGAACATGTAAAATAGATTTAGAGTGATTTTATCTAAAATTTTATTATGCCTTTTTCCTACAATAGATGAGAAACTACCATAAGCTATTCTAACCTTTTCCATACCATAACAAGGATAATATGAACTAAACAATTTGGAACAACTTGTCATATGACCAGAGACCCCTAAATCTATGATCCAAGGACCAGTTATTCCAAGAATAGAAAGTGCCAAATTTTTTTTACCTATTAGTGTCATAAAACCAATAGGAGCATCAAATGATGAATATGATTTTAATAGTTTAAAAGATGACTTAACTACTGTTTACTAAATAAAGATGACTCAACCTTATTTTTTGTTGGTGTGCTTTGTTCCCTGGATTTGTTTTCCCTACCATCAGGTGGTCTATCATGCAACTTATAGCAATTCTCCCCAGTATGTTGCGGTTTTCCATAGTAATCACAGTGGACTTTCGAATGTTTTATGGCTGACTTGAGCTTCAAGAATGGCCAAGGCTGACCCTTCCACATACTTGATTGCTGCATTGTTTCCCAACATCACATGTCTTCGGCTTTCTTCCCTCTATACGTTTGCAAAAACTCCACCAAGTGGGGATGGAGGATTTCTTTAAATTATTTGGCCACTGACCTCATGATATTCAATATTTAGACCTACAAGACACTTAAAGATTTAGCCAACATCTATCATTCTCTTGTATTGATTGTAGTCTTTAGGTGATTTCCACTTGTAGTCATTGAACAAGTCCAATTTCTGCCTAATTCCTTTAAGAGAATTAAAAAAAAAATTATCATAGAGTTCTCAGCTTGGCGAATCTTCCCAGGTTGTAAGGTCAACTTATATACCTAGGACTAATTCCCCAAGTTAGAATATATTTGTGAGACAATATCCCGTAAGTCCTTGGCTATAGGGTAGCAAAAGTAGTTTGCACCCATTTCTTTGGCCATGGAATTGTTAGCATTACTGTAAATAAATTATAAGTTAATTAGAATAATGTGTTATTAGAAGGTATCGATCGTATCTCTTGATTTAAGGATTGTAATTACGAGTCTTTTATATTTATAATTAATGCCTTGTCTATAATCCTTCTCATAAATATCAAAGATTAGTGTAGGCTTTTTTCATGGGACTATGTTCTACAATTTTTTTTTCATATTTTTTTTTTCTGATTTCTCATGGTATCAAGTCTTGAGAAAAACACAAAATCAGTAGTTCCTCCACTGTGCCTCTATCTAGCTTTCTTTTCTCTAGCAAAAAAAAAAATAGTTCATGTGAACATTGCGCTATAGAGAGCTGAGAAGCCTTTGCCGAAGACATCGTTGACAAAACTAAAGCATTGGACCACCACAGATAGGGTGACCTTTTTCGATTGTCTAGCTGTTTGTCTGCCTCGGAAATGACCCAATGTCAAAAATCACTTCCTACTACCCAAAAAGTGTCGAAACTCACTCTAGGCGCCTACCAATTGCTAATTCTACCTTTTATAATCTCTATTTGTGGTGGTTTCCTCTGGTATGTTCTTTTGTTGATTCGTCATCCAAACGTTATTTTTTTAGTTGATTCTTAATCTAGACGTGATGGCTGCCTCCTCTATGGTTCCCACAGCTCAAAAATCGAGGATTGTATCCCTTGTTACATCTGAGTCTCTTGTTATTAATAAAGAAAAATTAAATGGGTCAGATTATTTTTCATGTATTGCTTCTGTTGAACTTTGGTTTTTTGATCAGGGTCATGAAGATCATTTAATAAAAGAATTAATTGATATTCTTAAAATTGATAGAGCTGCCTAGAAAAAAATAGATATTAGTCATATGGTTTGTTATGGCACTCTGTTGATTATAAAATGTTGCCTATTCTTTATGCTTATAAAACATGTCATGCCTTTTGGAACAATGTTAAGTCTCTTTACATTAATGATATTCATCATTACTATTTGATTATAGGGAATATGATGAGTTTGAGATAGCTTGACATATATATGAGTACTTATTTAAATATGGTTCAATCTTTAATGAATTGTTGCCTATTACTGCTAATGTTAGTAAACAAGTGAAACGAGATAAGTTCTTCATGGTCCTCACTCTTGGTGAGTTGAAACCAAAGCTTGAACCAATTTGCTCTTGTCTTGACATTTCATCTTTGAACAATGTATTTGCTCGTTCGATGCGTGTATCAGGACTAGTTTCTCCAATGGCTAACGGTATATTTTTTGATCCCTTGGCTCTTACTTCACATATTACCAATCACAGCAGAACATGTAATGTTGGCTAGTGTGGTGGACATAATCAAAGACTACGTCCTCAATGCACTTACTATAATAAACCAGGTCATTCTCAAGACAAGTGTTATTCCTTGCATAGTCGTCCACCAAATGCTATGCATATTGTTCAAGTAGATACTTTTGAGACTATTCCTCTATCCTCAGTAGTTTCTTTGTCAAGAGCTGATTTTCAGAAATATTTACAATATCAAGCCACTAAAAATGTTGCTAGTTCCATTGCTTATACTGGTAATCCTATTGCTTACTTTACACAGTCTTCCTCCCTTAGGTCCTGGATCCTAGACTCTAGTACTTCATATCATATTTCTAGTAACCTTTATATTTTCTCAAAACTTGATATTTCATCTACTCCTCTTTATGTTGTTATTTTTGTTAATGATTCTAAAACTGTTATCAAAGGTATTGGTCAAGGATGACCCCTTCTTTTTCTACTTCTTGAGTCGGTTCTTTACATTCTTAGTTGTCCTTTTAATCTCATCTCTATTAGTAAACTTTTTCGAACTCTTAAATACTCCCTAATTTTTGTTGATTCTTTTGTACTTATACATGATGAGAGCACTCGTCAGATGATTAGAACCAGACGTGAATCATAAGAGTTATATCATCTCAGTATGCCCACATCTCCAGCTATCTACTCTACCTTTGTCTCTCTAGCTATGTTTCATCATCGCTTGGGACACTTTGGCCTCACTAAACTAAAATGAATGGTCCCTAGTCTTTCTTGTTTGAAGTTTAGATTGTGATTCATGTCAGTTGAATAAACATTCTCATGCATATTTTCTTAAACTAAGTCAAAGTAAAGTTGAGTCTCCTTTTTCCTTAGTTTATGCTAATGTTTGGAACCTAGTTGTAATCGTTCTATTTTGACTTTTAAGTATTTTTGTTATTTTTATTGAAGATTACTTGTACTTGGTTGTTTTTAATAAAGTATCGATTTGAATTTTTTTCTATTTTAAAAAATTTATGTACTGAGATTCATACTCAATTTAATATGTTTGTTAAAATTTTAAAAAGTGACAATATACATGAATATTTTTTTGTCTCTTTTCAAAATTTTATGATTGCAGAAGGTATACTTCACCAATCTTCTTGTGTTCATCCACCACAACAAAACGTAAAAATTGACATTTAATTGAGACAACCTATGCTTCGTTGTTTCATCACCGTGTTCCTATTTCTTTATTGAGTGATGATGTTCTTACAGCCTGGTATTTAATCAACCGCATGCCGTCTTCAGTGCTAAAAAATCTGGTTCCTCTCGCATATTCCCAAGTCAACCAATGTATCGTCTCCCTCTTCTTGTCTTTAAATGTGTTTGTTTTGTTCAAACCATACCCCAAGTCATGAAAAGTTGTTGGTTAAGTTTTTTTAATGCATCTTCTTATGTTATTCTAGAATGTAAAATGGTAACGGTGTTATTCTCCTTTAATTTGTCGGTTTTTTGTGTCCGCAAATGTTACTTTTTTTTAAGCAATCTCCTTGTTACTCACCATTTGCTTGTGTTGATCATTCTATAGTTATTGGTGCTCTTCCTATTCTGTGGCTCGATTCTTTCACTATTGCATTGCCAAACACATCATTTGATTCACCTCCATAGTCAATGCCACCACTCTAGGTCTATTATTGTCGTATATCCACCACGATTCCTGCAAACTCTCTGGATATTTTTAATGATTCACACTCAACTTCAACTTTCAAATCTACTTTGAGCATGTCTCCTGCAAATGTTTTCCTATTACCGTTTGGAAAATTATTCATTCTTCTCATAATCCTCATCTTGTCTATAATTTTGTGAATTATTGTTTATCATCACCTTAGTATTTCTTTGTGTTGTCTTTGTCTTCTGTTTCTATTCCTTAGAGGAGGCTCTATCTCACCCTATCCTAGGTGGCAACAAGCAATGATTGATGAAATGAAAACATTACATTTAAGTGGCTCTTGGAAATTAACATGTTTGCCTCCTAGCAAGTTTACTATTGGTTGTTGCTAGGTTTATACAATTAAGGTTGGGCTTGATTGTATTGTCGATTGTCTTAAGGCTCGTCTAATTGCCAAGGGTTATACATAGATTTTCGAGTTGGATTAAGGTGATACCTTCTCTCTAGTTGCCAAAATGACTTCTATTTAGCTTATGCTATCTATTGCGGCTATGCATTAGTCTCTTTATCAACTTGATATTAAGAATGCCTTTTTATATAGATATGATGCGTTTTCTTTAGCTAAGAAACAGTGTTTGGCGGAAGTAAGTCTTGAAAAGTTAACGGATGTTTTAATAGCCATAACTTGTTTTGATAAGATTGGATTCAATTCTTTACCAAAAACCAAGGAAAATTCTCACTTTGCGAAAAAATTCAATTTTTATTAATCATCAAAATAACATAAAGGAACCCTTATAAAGTCATTCCTAAAGTTAGTAGAAAACCCTAAAACGCCCAATTAGATTTCTATGTAATACGCCTACTATGGTTCAAAAAACATTAGTTATTCGACTCAACTAAACTAATAGAAATATAAACCTGTAATTAAACTAATATTTAGTTGGCATAAAAAATAAGTTTAAAGTACATAATACATTAAATACTAATAATATATCAAAAGAAAACATATAACATAAAACTCATAATGCATTTTTAAACCCATGCAAATTTAGTCTGGTTGTTAGCAGAAGGAATCATGCCCATGCCCAGCGTGTGTACCAGAGGTTCACACATGGGAAGTTTAGAAATTAATTACTGATGTATTCTGATGTCTTTTATTGTATTTCATAATTCTGCAATGTCTTTTATTATCTTTTATAATTCTGCAATTCAAGTTTCCGTTCTTTTGGTTAGTAGGCAGCAGTTAGTAGGCAGTTAAGGAAGTTACTCTTCCTTATTCCTGTACCCTTAGTTTTAGGAAGCAGTTTCGGGTGGTTACACCCAAGATTGTACTAATGTTGCACAGAAGAGAATGAAATGGCTATCAAATGAATTTTACATTAACTGAGAACTCTCAGGAGATTGCAGGTTTTCTCTAAGCAACCAGCACCATAGGTAGACGTAGGAAAACTAACCTTCCTATTGCCTCACCATCCTCACGACCCATTACCAGATCCACAGCAAGGGACTCTAACATTTTGGTATCAGAGACGGTGGTTATGGGCGATCAACTGTAGCAACAACTTGCACAACTAGTGCAGATGTTTCAAGAAGAACGCGCAGTCTATCTCGCCAGGCAAGAAGCCATCAATGCTCGCCTAGACTCGCTTTCGAAAGAACTAACAACATCGAAGGCTTACCCAGACGCGACTTCACCAGATAGCCAGCAACGCGGAAAGGGAGTAGCCAGTTCATGCACTTCGGGTGGCAGTTCTACTGTTCTGAAATTCTCCAAGTTGGATTTCCCACGTTATAAAGGGCAAGAAGACTTGTTGGGGTGGCTGAACCGCTGTGAGCATTTCTTCCGTCATCAACAGACCCCAGAAGATGATAGAGTCGGATTGGCATCCTACCACTTGGAAGGACATGCCCAATTATGGTTCCTCCAATTGGAGTCAGACCTTTCTCATTTAACATGGGATGAATTTAAGCAGCAATGTAATTTGAGATTCGGCCCACCCATTAGGATTCATAAACTGGGAGAACTAGCCAAACTGAGACAGACTGGAACCGTAGCAGACTACCAAGAGAAATTTGAGCAGTTAGTCTCTAGAGCAGGATCTCTTACCCAAGCCCAAAAAATAGAACTGTATATCAGTGGTCTTAATGATCCTATAGCTGTAGAAGTAGAGTTACATGACCCCCCAGACCTAGCTATGGCCATGAGTGTTTCCAGACTGTATGAACGAAAGACTCCACCCATGCGCTCAGGATTTGGGGAAACCAGGAGGCCGAAACCAGTAGATCCCTCACCACAACAACGTCCCCGAATTGTTAGGCAGTTAACCCGGGCTGAAATGGAGGAAAGAAGACTGAAGGGACTATGCTTCAATTGTGATGAACCTTTCATTAGGGGCCACTAATGTAAGCGAGTGTTTTGGATAGACTTGATCGAAGAAGAGGAAGAAGAAGGCTCTCCAGACCAAGAGTCATCAGGAAACCAACCAGAAATTTCCCTCAGCGCAATCATTGGAAATACTTCAAAGCAAAACATGTTACTCCAAGGCAAAATAGGAACGTATCCCATTAAGGCTTTGGTAGACTCAGGCAGCACTCACAGTTTTATAAATTCAGCACTCATTTCTCAACTTAAGCTTCCAATGAGAAAACAAGAAGGGTTGAGAGTAGTGGTAGCTAATGGAGAAAAAATAAAAAGCAGGGGGCAGTGCAAGGGAGTATCTCTTGAACTCAGTAACCATATTTTTACTTTAGATTTATATGTGCTTAATATAAACGGGTTTGATGTGGTGCTAGGCGTTAATTGGCTCAAGACCTTAGGTCCTATCCTCTGGGACTTTAAACAGATGCAGATGATATTTTCCCAGCAAGGCAGCATGGTGGAACTAAGTGGAATTCAACCTTCCTCTAGCCATTCCGAAGCCAGGGTTCACTCTAGTACTATCAAAACTGATGGGGAGCAGGAATTGCCAGGCCTACTACAGGAGTATGCCGCTGTTTTTATGGAACCACAGGCCCTTCCACCTCAACGTTTTTGTGATCATAAAATTGTGTTAGAGCCTGACACTAAACCAGTGGTAGTTCGACCCTATAGATACCCACACACACACAAGGATGAAATTGAAAGACAATGTGCAGATATGCTAAAGCAAGGAATTATTAGACCGAGTCAATCCCCTTTTTCTTCTCCAGTACTACTTGTTCCTAAAGCCGATGGATCTTGGCGGATGTGTATTGACTACCGGGAGTTAAATGCTAAAACCATCAAGGATAAATTCCCTATTCCGGTAATTGAGGAGCTTCTAGAGGAACTATTTGGGGCTAGATACTTTTCCAAATTAGACCAACGGTCAGGATACTTTCAAGTCCGAATGCGGGAAGAGGATGTTGAGAAAACCGTTTTTCGCACGCATCATGGTCATTTTGAATTTTTGGTCATGCCTTTCAGTCTCACGAATGCTCCTTCCACCTTTCAGGCCCTTATGAACGAAGTATTTGGTCTTTATTTGCGGAAATTTATCTTAAGTCTTCTTTGATGATATATTAGTTTAAAGTAGTACTTGGGTGGAACATCTTCATCATCTACATCTTGTCTTCAAGCTTTTAGTGGATCATCACCTTTTCTTAAAAAGGTCCAAGTGTTCTTTTGGCCAGACCCAAATAGCATATTTGGGTCACATCATCACTGCTGAGGGAGTTTCAGCAGACCGTTCTAAAATTATAGCTATGGAAGAGTGGCCTAAACCCACCACTCTTAAGGGGTTGCGGGGGTTTTTAGGACTCACAGGTTATTACAGGAAATTTGTTCAAAACTATGGCACCATTGCAGCACCATTAACAACAATGTTAAAGAACTCTTTTACATGGAGTGACCAATCATCTCGGGCCTTTGAAGCACTCAAACTTGCCATGATCACTACTCCCGTATTGGCCCTCCTGGATTTCTCACTCCCATTCACCATTGAATGTGATGCTTCGGATGCAGGACTTGGGGCTGTGTTACTGCAGAATCAACGCCCTATTGCCTTCTTTAGCCGAGTATTAGCAGCTAGGCATCGTCATCTACCAACCTATGAAAAGGAGTTAATTGCCCTAGTCAAATCTATCAAGCATTGGCGTTCTTGCCTCTGGGGGAGCATTTCATTGTAAAAACAGATCACTATAGCCTTAAATTTCTCTTAGAGCAGAAAGCCCTCACACCTCCACAGCAGCATTGGTTGGGTAAACTTCTGGGTTATTCTTTTTCAGTGGAATATAAAGCTAGAAGAAGTAATGCAGTGGCAGATGCCTTGTCTCGCCGTAATACAAAGGAAGCTCATTTACTTGTTGTCTCTATGCCCCAACTCAGCCTCTTTGATTCCATTCGGCATGAGCAACAGAATTCATCAGACGTCCAGCAACTCATCACCGAAGTGCAAGCAGGAACAACAACTTCTCCGTGGAGTTTTAAGCAAGGGTTATTATTTTACAAGGGCCGTGTTTATCTGCCTCCCTCTTCCCCGACAATTCAGACCATCATGAGTGCTTTGCACAATCAAGGCCACGAGGGTTATCAAAAAACACTCTTCCGCATTGCCAAGGACTTCCACTGGACAGGCATGAAACAACATATTCAGAACTTTGTTCGTGCATGTGGGGTCTGCCAACGTCATAAGACTGAAACCTTACAACCTGCAGGCCTTCTGCAACCGTTGCCTGTGCCATCACAAATCTGGGCGGATATTTCATTAGATTTTGTCGAGGGACTACCAACTTCTCATGGGAAGAATGTTCTCCTAGTTGTGGTTGACCGCTTTTCTAAATACTGCCATCTCGTGGCCACGCCCCATCCATATTCAGCTGTAAGTGTTGCCAGACTCTTCTTTGATAACATCTTCAAGCTTCATGGCCTTCCTGAGACAATGGTGAGCGATCGGGATGTCACGTTCACTAGCAGCTTTTGGAAAGAGCTTTTCCGCCTTAGTGGCACCGAGTTATGCTTTAGTTCGGCCTATCACCCTCAGTCCGATGGCCAGACCGAAGTGGTGAATCGCACCATCGAGATGTATTTGAGGTGTTTTACTAGTTCGCATCCCACCAAATGGATGGATTGGTTGTCCTGGGCTGAATATTCTTATAATACGAGCTTCCATTCCTCTCTGCATGCCACTCCTTTCGAGGTTGTTTATGGTAGACCTCCCCCACGTCTCCTTTCGTACTGCCCAGGAATCTCTAAACTTGACGCAGTGGACAAGGCCTTACAATCCCGCGATGAGATCCTCCAGCATTTACGTCAGAATTTGTTGCGGGCTCAAACGAAGATGAAGCTTCTATATGATTCCCATCATCGGCACGTGGAGTTCCAGGAAGGGGACAAGGTTCTTTTACGCCTCCAACCCTATAAGCAGTTCTCCTTAGCTAATCGCCGGCATCAGAAACTCCTGCCTAAGTTCTATGGGCCTTTCACCATCTTACAACGCATTGGTCCCATGGCTTATAAGCTGGACCTTCCACCCACTACCAAACTCCATCCCATTTTTCATGTCTCCTGCTTAAAAGCCTTCCGTGAGGGAACTAGCCCTGAACCAGCCATCCTTCCATCGGGCTTACCTGAAGCACCCTCACCTCAGCCATTCGCAGTCCTGGACCGGAGACTCATCCACAACACCCCTCAAGTACTCATTCACTGGCAACACACTTCTCCAGCTGAAGCTTCCTGGGAGACCGTTTCTTCTATTCAACAACGCTTCCCCGACTTCACCCTTGAGGACAAGCGTGATTTGGAGGAAGGGAGTAATGTTAGCAGAAGCAATCATGCCCATGCCCAGCGTGTGTACCAGAGGTTCACACATGAGAAGTTTAGAAATTCATTACTGATGTATTCTGATGTCTTTTATTGTATTTCATAATTCTGCAATGTCTTTTATTATCTTTTATAATTCTGCAATTCAAGTTTCCGTTCTTTAGGTTAGTAGGCAGCAGTTAGTAGGCAGTTAAGGAAGTTACTCTTCCTTATTCCTGTACCCTTAGTTTTAGGAAGCAGTTTCGGGTGGTTACACCCAAGATTGTACTAATGTTGCACAGAAGGGAATGAAATGGCTATCAGATGAATTTTACATTAACTGAGAACTCTCAGGAGATTGCAGGTTCTCTCTAAGAAACCAGCACCATAGGTAGACGTAGGAAAACTAACCTTCCTATTGCCTCACCATCCTCACAACCCATTACCAGATCCACAGCAAGGAACTCTAACACTGGTCTTCAAGATCTAACAACCTCTATTTGACCTCCCAAAAATGTCTATCTATTCGTCCGAAAGCTTATGCTCCAAGCTATCCTCTTTAATGCCATACTCAAGGCTGTAAAGTATGATCTACTTTATATTTTTTCTTGGCCCAACAACTTCCTCTTTAACCTACCTACATGTCCAAGATCAAGCCAATAAAACTTTTTTGGTGGTCTTTGCTCTGCTCCTAATCATTGGACCACCTATCCCTTGTAAAGGGTCTTAAAGATCTTGAGAAAGAGGTATGTAACAACTCCATTTTTGTTTGTGGATATATATATATTAATAAAGTCCCATGAAGTTATTACTTCTTTACTTCTAACTACTTAACTCATACTAACATTCAATTAATTTAACTAAATATAATTAAGGTTAAAGTCTACCATTAATACTGATACAATTCTGAGTTCATGTACACATTATTAATCAAAACGTCCTTATAAAAGTCAAATACATTTATATTTACAATTTATTCATCCATGTTGATTGATTCTAGAGATACAGGTGTAGGTAGTTGCATCTTTACCGGAATTTTAGCCAACTCAATCACAAACATCTTTTTAATTACTAGGATCTATTCAAAATAGAGTAACTTGATCTAACGTACGCTAAAAGCCAAAGTCATAGAGAAAATATGCATATTTAGTTTTTTGAACATGATATAGAAATATAGTAAGAATTAAATTTCAGTAGATTCAATAATAAATTATAATCATCATCAATATAGCTTATCATGTCATGTTTATCTGTATAAGTTACAGCAAATATTTTAGATCACATGAATGCACTTAATCTATACACAAGAAAATCGTGTAGTAATAACATGTATGACATAAATAACTATTTTTAGAATATTATATATGATTATCAACTTATTTTCATATCAAGCTACCTTGGTTAGGGTGAGTACTTTTTACTCTCTAGTACAAGCTTTTCTCACTCTATCCGACATGGCAAACTTTTTTTCTCTTTTCTCATTAACATAATCATAGTTGTGAGTAGACCGTCCTCTATTGATGCACTACACAGACCATCATGTGACTGTGCTCATCTATTTTTATTTATTTTCTTTTCACATTAATAGCCAAAAATATGATTTCAATAATAAGCATGTTCATTATACTCACATGCCATAATTTATCATCAAAGTATAATCATTATAAAAAATTATTGGTAAAATACAATCATGCAATGAATATAATCATTTTCAAATATCAGTTTATAAAATATTTTCATATCAAAATTACACACTTAAGATAGTAAGAAATTCATTCAATGGCAATGGTTAAGACATACACTAGTAATTTATTATTTTTATTTATAAGATTCTTCTTCTTAAATATTATTTTCATATCTCACTAATCAGAGTATAATTCCCTCATTTTAACTCCAATTTAGATGATCTTGATGTCTATTTAAAGTTAAAACAATTCTCTAAAACTCTTATGTTGAAAAATTTAGTAAAATCATAAAGAATATTGGTGTTATTACTCCCTCAAATTCAATGTTATTTCTTCTCGGGTAAGTTCTGACCTTTACTTACTAATCTCCCTCCTATGAACTCCAAATTGAATGATTTCAGTGGTTAAAAATTCGTGAGATTTCATGTGAATCATTTCTTTTAATTCTCTCTAAATTTTGCCCAGAAATTCAAATACAAAAACTTACCTAATAGATTCTTCTCTGGTTTACTAGTTTCTTACTACTGTTTATCTTCATCATATGGACTCTAAATTAAGAGATTTCAGTAGCTAAAAATTCATGAGACATATATCTATATTTTTTATATTAACCATTACTTTTAATTCCCTACATATTTTTCTCAAAAATTCAAATACAGAAGTTTACCTAACATATTCTTCCCTGGTTAACCATTTTTTGACTACTACTTACTAATCGGACGATATTTCCCTTATTTGAACTCCAAATTGGTTGATTCCAGTGGCTATAAATCTGTAAAACATATATCTACATTTTTCATGTTAACCTTTTCTTTTAATTCCTAACCTATTCTTCTCATTATTTTGAAAACAGAAACTTCCCTAGTTATTCTAAAATCTAGTTTGCTAACAAAACCCTTACTAAGGTTCTAGTTCATCTTTTTATTGCATCCTCTTCCATTTTCTCCCTAATTTACATCTAGCCATAAAATTACTCATTTCAACATTTTAATTAGATTCTTTACCCTTAATTTAATATATTTCATCATCTACTTCTCAAGAAAACAGAAATCAAATCATGTATTATTAAGGGTGTTTACCAACAGAAATTTATCATGATCTTCTAAGTGTTTAAGGCCATACTCTTTTGATCAATCTAATTATATTCTATCAATTTTTCACCACATTCAAATATATATGACAACAACATAAAAGTCCTAAAATTTTGCCACCCATAACCATATCTATACAGAACTTTCTACACCAACCAAAGTATTCAAAACATCCATTACACGTAAGATCAACATATAATATGATATAGCCACATCCATGGCTAATCATCAAGATAGCAAATATTATAAATTTCATCAAAGTTTTAAAATCAAAATCTCAAACAAATGTTATAAATTTTAAAGCATTTTTTCAAAAAGAAATTATTAGAAATGGGCATGGGGGCCAAGCATTGGGCCATCATAGTAAGCCCAGGGTGTGGAAGGTCTATCAGAGAAGGAATAAGGGGATAGGGACAAAAGAGTAACAGAATGGGGGGCATAAGGGTCTTTGAGTAGTGAGTTAGTTAGGAGTGGAATCATATAGGGGAGGTGTCGTGCAGTGAGGAAGGTAGTGAGAACTGTTATCATTTTGTGTCTTTTTGGAGAGAGAGAAAGGACAATATACTAGAGTTAGGGGTGTATTATAGGAGCTTGGCTCCAGGGAAGGGTTAATCTCTGTAATCCTTCATTTTTATTGCACATTTTACTGAATTCCAATACTGAGTTTCCATAAGAAATATTGTTAAACCTACCTAAAAATTTTTCTAACTCACTTAGTGAATTCTTTTCTTGTCTTTTTTTTAAGAAAGTGATAAGATTCCTCCCTTCTCTTAACTTTACCAGCAACTTAAATAAGAGAAGGAGGGTAAATTTTGAACCCTTAGGATGAAGAGAAAAGATAGATTTAAGTGGAGATTAAGCTAACTTATATTGAGTAGTTAGTCTTCTAGACTTTTTTTTCTTCTTCCTTCCTCTTTTCTCTCTTTCTCTTCTTTCTTCACTCTACCTTGCTTCTGTTTTTCTCTCTCTCTCATTTGGATGAAATTCTAATGTTATAAAAGTGATTTTTTCTTAAATAAATTATTAAGTAGTTCTCTTCTCATAATCATGGATCTACCTTATCATAATTAGTATGCACTCGATTATTTTTTGGGAGAAGACAAATCATGTTCTTGTCTTCCTCTCCCTTAGTCAAGATAAGCATAGCAAAAGAAAGATTTGTTATTTGAAAATTATGATAAAATGTCCTCAAAACAAGAGGCCAAATCCCCTTAATTTAGAGATTCTTTTTCTTTTTCTTTTGTCTCACTCAAGTGTGATAGATTTACCTTTCTAAATGATAAATTTTCAGCTCGAGTCTGTCTTTGGCTAAAATTATTTGTGTAAGATAGGAATGTTTTGTCCTAATGCCATATATTGTTACCTACTATATCATCACATGGCTTGCTGAAATTATGAGTGTAGAATATAGATGTTTTGTCCTAATGTCATTTATTATTACCTACTATTTTATCACATGGCTTGCTGAAATTGAGTGTAGGATGTAGATATTTTGTCTTAAGATTATATGACCTAATCTTGATTATTATTACAATACTATTTTATCATATGGTTCTTATTTTTCCCTCTTGGATTTGGGCTTATTTTTCCCTTTTCCTTTGCTTTGGCTGAAATTTTACCTCTTATGGAGAGTTTGGTTATATTTTTATGATTTTTGGGTTATCGGTCCAACTTCTATATCCTAATCTAAGTTTATGTTATATCTCTTGCTTGAGCTATCTAATTTGCTTGTTACAAACACATGTCAAGTGGAAAAACTCTATGAAGTGTCCATATGTGAAGGCCCAATATATAGGTGGAGATATTAAACTTAGAAACTCTAACTTTTAAATTAGAAAAAATTACCTAGTCTAATTTTCTTAAAATTTTAAAACCTTTACTTATTTACAAAAATTTATCTTCCTTACTCGAGAATTTCGTTTCTCTTTAAGATGTTATTTCTAATTTTTCCTACTAGGTTTTCTCTCTTTATCTATTCTCTTAATGTTAGAAACATTTTCTATACATACACATAAGGTGAAGAATTTATAAGACTTATATTTTTTAAAATATCTAAAAAATGTTTAATAAGTTTTATTTTTTTAATTAAATATTTATGTACTTTTATTAATAAAAAACGAAATTAGGGATGTTACAAGGTGTATACAGAACAACTATTTGGCTTTGTTGCTCAGAGAGAGTCTAGATTAGTATGTTGGTTGAGACAGTCTATCTATGGTTTAAAGCAATCTCCTCGAGCATGATTCAGGCAATTTAGAAGTGTGGTTCAACAATTTGAGCTGACTCATAGTGAGGCCAACTACTTGGTTTTCTATGTACATCGATCATCCAACCGTTATATTTATCTAATTTTCTATGTGAACGACATTGTCATCACAAGAAATGATAGAAGGAATTTCCTAACTAGCAACATCTACTTGAGCCTTTTTAGAGTAAAGACTCGGGGAAGATGAAATATTTTTTAAGAATTGAGGAGACACAGTCTAGTATTGGTATTGCAATCTCTTAGAAAAAGTATGTCTTAAATCTTCTCGAATAGATAGGTATGTTGGACTATAAACCAGTTAAAAGTCTCATAGACTTGAATGTTAAAGTTCTACCTAAACAGGAGGAGCTTTTATTTGATCCTGATACATATCGAAGACTTGTGAAAAAATGAACCTATATCATGATCACTCAATCAAATATTTTCTTTGTTGTGAGTATTGTAAGTCAATTCCTACTATCTCCACACACTAGTCATTGGGATGCAGTGACACATTCTAAGATATATAAAGAGACTTTTGGAAAAGGACTATTGTACAAGAATAATCAACATGTTCAAGTAATTGGATATGCATATGCCAATTGGGCAGATCCCTTTAGATCGACAATTCACCACAAACTATTGTGTTTTTCTTGGAGGAAATCTTGTTTCTTGGAAAAGTAAGAAACAACAAGTGATGGCAAGATTCAGTGCAAAGGCTGAATATCGGGCCGGCCCTAGCTACATGTGAACTAGTATGGATCAAACAATTATTTCAAGAATTACAATTTAGAGAACTTGACAAAATGACGCTCATTTGTGACAATCAAATTACATTACAGATTGCCTCCAATCCCATATTTTATGAGTGAATCAAGCATATAGAAGTTGATTGTAATTTTATTAGAGAAAAGATTTTATAAGGGACTTTTACTACAATTTTTGTCAATTCTAATGATCAATTAGTTGACAGTTTCGCAAAGTTTCTAAGGAGTTCACAAACAAATTATATTTGTAACAAAATTGGTGTATATTATATTTGTAACAAGATTGGTGCATATGACCTATATGCTTTATCGAGAGAGAGAGTCTTAAAATTAATGTAAATAGATCATGAGTTCATTATGATAATGCGTGACTAGGAGGTATCAATCATATCCTTTGATTTAGAAAATTGTAATTATGAGTATTTTATATTTGTAATTAATGGCTTGTCCACAATCCTTCCTGTAAATATCAGGGACTAGTATAGGACTGGATTACATTCTACAACTGTTTTTTTTCCTATTTTTCTCTTATTTCATAGTCCCATATGGAATAGGTCAAATCCTTCACATTGGGTTTCCTTTTATCTCATGTGAGATATCTGATTTTGCCTCTCCCCCGTGTACATGCAAACAGACTATGATCATAGAAGAAAATTGTCCCCACTTAGATGGATTGTGGTGATCTAAATAAGATGGTTTTCAAATGGGTTTTAAACAGCTTGGAACTCAAGCTGAGATGTGATGTCCCAAACGTAATTTCAGACATTTTTTGAGAACAAACTAATTCAAACCCTAAGACTTTTTTTTCTCTGATACCATAAAGAAACCGAAGACAGAATATGGAATTGGTTATCTTATTTCTGTGAATCTGTACATGTATTTATAGGCCTATTTTAGAGACAAACTAGGCAAATAATCTTCCTAATAAAGAGGAAATGAAACTGACTTTAACTTGCCCACAAATCTCTCACCTAACTAATTACAAAATCTCTATAAAATTAAAACTGATAAATATCTACAGATACAGCCATAATTCCTGAAAATATTGAAAAATATTTTTGGGAGTCTACCAGTGATTATTCCCGAAAATATTGGGAAATATTTTCGGGAGTCAGTCAACTCCGGAACTCGGGATTCTGCCAGAATTGAAGATTCTGTCAACAGATAAAGCACTATAAGAAAGAAAGCAAAAGACAGGGTCAGCACAAATAGGAATACCTTTGCATAAGGCAATGGGTAGATCAAAGATTATGACCACCAACATAGAAGTGGGTAATCAACAACAAAACTTACAAAGTATTTAAAACTAAATTGGGAAGCCATTGTAGGCTGAAGTTCTCAAACATCAGAATGAACAAAATCAAAGTGGGATGCAGTCCTTTTATTGACTTTAGGGGACAAGAATCATGATTGTGCTTGGCATATTGACATGATTGACTCCGTAAAAGTAGTGGTAGAGGTTGGAGGTTGTAGAGTCAGTACTCAAGGTGACCAAGGTGTGGATGACATGTGGTTGTGGGGAGGATGGCCTAGGGTTTGTCATTACTATGTTGAATCTGGACATACCCGAAGAGCCTGTAGTTAGCTGAATGGCAATAATCAAATAAATATTTCCATAAGAACTAGTTCATTATCAGTGTTTCATAGAAGCATGTTTATAAGTGTAATACAAATAATTTGTTTTATCTAAAACCTACCTAATTGTGATATATTTTGTTGAATGCTTTTAGTAAATACATACTTATGGTCCAATAATTGGACTTGTTTTGAGGACATTGCATATCATTTATTGAAACTTTGAAATTTGGGATGCTTAATCCCACTATTTAATTGTATTGGTTGTAAGGATTCCCATACTTCTTATGTATCACCTGCACATGTAACTCCTGCCTCCCTGCTTCTTAGTGTATCCAAATTTAGTTGTAGAGTTGACCTTAAATTGTGCTGAGGAAGAGTTCATGATGCAAGGATCTATTTATTTACTAGAAAGTTTATGTACAATGATATTATAAAATATGCATTTTCTTGAAATCATGTGCGATGAGGAAATGCATGATCCAGCATACTATAGAAAAATTAGTGGAGTTCTTAAAACAATGATTAGGAGGTGCAAATTATTTTTTGATGCATTATGTTATGACACTATTGAATGATCTATGAAATACAACCAATGATGCACGCTAAGTTTCAGTATGAGCTTTTTCTTTCATTTTCTTTCAAAGTTGTAAACCCTTTAATCCATTGAAATGCTTTACAGTATCAAGTCAATAAAATCTTTGAAGGGGCTTTACATACATGTTTCTATCCTTGAATGGTAGGTTATTGTTGGACAAATTGTAGCTTCACTATAATTTTTTTGGGCCTCTATCATGAAATTGCTGTTTGTCAATCTAGTTCTTGTAGTGCTACCCTTTCTGAGTGTTGACCACTCATTATCCTTTGCTATGAGAACATCCAACACTTGTGCATGCATGCATGCATGCATGTCTAGTTATAATTAGAATTATAGACAACACATCAAATTTGGACATCTGCTGAAGCTAATAAAAGATTCATGTTTTGATGTAGGAAATTCGTCCATGGACACACATGATGGAGGTACCCCAACTCCATGGGTTTGGACCAGCTGCCAATCGTTTATTGGAGGCCTATAAGATGCTTTTGAAGGTAATCAGCCTAAGTTTGGTATAACAAATGTGTTTTCATAAAATCTAAATGCTGCTTTGAACTATTAGAACTAAAAAGTGATCCTTGACAGAATACTATATCATCTTTTTATGGTTAGTAACATATAAAACTACCCAAAAAATAAAAAGGCACCTTTAAATCCTGCAAGCTATTCATCTAACCTAAGTTTATTTTTATATGTCAAGAACCATTTCAACCCAAGCTTAAACTATTGAGTGAAGGTTTATGAATAATTCTATTATAATTTCGAATACCCCCTTCACATGAAATCCCTTTGGATTGAAGTATGGACAAAGCACAGATATACCCTGCCTTGTTTTAAAACTTAATTTTTAACTAAGAGAATACATTTTGGTAAAAATTGAATCTTGACTGCTTAGTCATAAAAGATTTGTTACCATATTTCAGGAGCTAATTCAGCACTTCATTTGCTAGCAAGAATCATTTCAACTAAACTGTTTAATCTGTTGAGAGAAAGCCCATAAATAGTTTTATTTTATTCTCTAACAATATACGTGTACTACGTAGTCATCCTTGAGTCTTGAGCATTTGCAACTGTTTGTTTCTCTTCAACCTTCCATCTCTCTTTCTCAAGTTAAATTCACTCATTTGCATTTAAGCATTCCGTTCCATGTCTCGTAATAATGTGAGTAAATCAGTCTATGAAGCACCAATGCTTGAAATGGGGTATGTATTTGTTTTATTAGTATTTTGCTACTTGACACTGATGTGGATCTATGTCTTGATAAATATCCCGGAAAAGCCCCTATTTTTTCATTTTTTAAATTTTAGACTTTTGGATACCGCTCCAATAAGCCTGTACAGTGAACATAGCTGGATAAGGTTGGATACTACAATCAATACACTTGCAATTGATGTGGCTTGTCAGCAAGGCCCCTAAGTATAAATTGTTATTGGACAATTCTATTATAGATGGCATAAACAATGGTACAAGGCAAGTCCAATTTTCAGTTTCTAACCTATCCTCCTAGTTGAAGATGTTTATTTATTTATATATATTTTTTTTACAAGTCCATTTGGAAATCCAAAGCTTCTTTTAAGGTAAAATCTTTCATTTCGATAGCAATAATAAACTGTATTAATACCAATGACATCTTGCAGATTGGCAGACCTCATGGTTATTTCCCCTGATATGGGGGTTATGTTTGAGGCTAGTTTGGAAGGAGTTGGTCAATTCCCCCCCCCCCCTTTCAGGCAGCTATTTTCTTATGGAAAAATCCGTTAAGTTTTCAGTGAAATACTATCTGTCTCCTTCCACCTTGGATTATCTCCACATGATTTGTATTCTAGGTTTTGGAAAGAATAAAGAGACAGAAACTTTGGTAGTGTGCGTCTTATGCTATTCTCTGATGTATATGGTTGAAGTGGAATGCTTGCATTTACCTTATGGGAAAGGGTTGTATTTGTGGCTTTATTTAGTGCTTGTCGAATTATTAAGCTTCTTACTCTCACTGTTTACTTAGTTTCTCTGTTTATGAAGATATATTATTCTCCTCCCTTGTGTATTTCCTATTTCTTGAATAAAATTTCTTATTTTATAAAAATAAACAAAGAAATAATGCTAATTGCTAAAAGGTGATGTAGATGTGATGTATAGGTCATTTATTAATGATCATGTACCATCAGCAATTCCATTGCCATTGACCATAGTAAATCTAAAGGAGAACATTTTGAGGTTTTAGCCTTTTAGGTTCTAAATGTAATCCTGAACGTGCAGATAAGCATACAGTATGTACATGAGTACATGTCTATATCTTTCAGGAGGCTTTATACGAAAAACATGATTATGGAAACCTATGAGCTATGAGTTATGTTTTTTTGTATTTATTGGGCGAGAGTCTGAGAAATTAAATGCAACTGTGTTTTTTATGATATTAACAATTTGTGGATGTGTGTGTGTGTGTGTGTGTGTGTGTGTGTGTATATTCACCCTGCTCATTGTCTTCTGCCACTTTGTGGTGTGAAGCAAAAAAATCTGAGCAATCAAAGGACGTTTTGTCTTAAATAATGTTTTCATCAACTTTGTAGAACCCCTTATATTTGTTTCTATGTTCTCGACAGTTTCTGGGTAACCTGAGGAATCTTAGAGACTCACATGCAGCTCTTGCTGTTGGATCTTCTGAGACAACTGGAGAGCCCTCTTCTGTTACGAGAATAATATCTGAATGTGAATCAGCATTGACAGTCTTAAATCGTGATCTTGGAATTCTCTCAGCTTCCATTGATCGGGAAAGTGGAGAAAAGATGAGCATGTGATGAAACAGTATGAGAAGTGAGAGATTAATCCGTAAATCTTGTTCTTGTCTATGCTATGATCAGGTTGTGCATAGTATTCTTGTTGACGTGAAATATTACAATGAGGTCTGCCTAGTTGTATTACCTCGACTGGATACAAAATGCTGATTTATTCAATGGAAAACGGCACTAAAGTTTACTGTAAAAGAAACAGCATGGGAGTGAAATTCAGCTTCGGAATATTCTGATCCACGATATAGTAATATTGATTGAGTTGGCTACATGTTATTGTCACCTAATATTATGCCTTAAAGAGGGTAAATAGCATGAAGTTCTATCTCACCAGTATGAATAGAAGGGGGTCTACATATCAATCTCACCAGTATGCATTGTGAAATCAGTTCTTTGACTTTCTTAAAAGCTTTGGGGAGGTAAATGTAATTTACTCTTTTTCTTTTTGTTTTTGGTTGGGAAACCTAGGTAATTTTCCATAGAATGTGTTGGGGAAAACCGCATTTTGATTGAGCTTGGGATGCTGATTAAAGAGCAAAAGTGAGTGGTTACCATGACAAGTTGTTTCATAGCTCAAATTATGCATAAGATTACAGAAAAAGTTAATGTGCAAAAAAATAAACCACAGTTTTGGTTCCTCTATATCACACTAAGATGGTCTTTTCGACCTATCTGAAAGGAGCTTCATAAATAACAAGAAATACGCAAGTTTGGCTGGATCATCAGCGTAACAAACTCGACTTGGACAACCTTCCAAGTCACAGACTGAAAGACTAGAAACCATCACGCATACCCAAGTTACAAACCACGTAGGGAGAACCCATCTGGTCTTTGGAACAGCACACAATATAAGATATTCAATGCTCGAACAATTTTTCTCTCAGATCTTGAGAGTCTAAGTTATATAAGAGCTTTCTTTTTGGTCAATTCACTAGTTATATCATCAAATTCTTGAGGAAGATAAATTTTTTAAAATTCAATTAGTAAAATTGGAGAGAAAGGAAAGATAATATTCAACCAAAGATCAATATGTTATTATAACTAGATTTCGAGCAGGTTATTATAACTAGCTTTAGATATGGCATAATTTCACCTTGACAGCAGTCCTCTCTTCGACATCAAAAACAGTCTTATTGGTTTTTGAATTTTTGAGGAAAGTTTGGCAGATTAGGTTTACTACTGCCATGCTATTGATCCAAACCTTATTGATAATTTCGTGCATGTGAAAAAATAAATGTGAAGAGAGACAACTTGATATTTCATATAATATTAATTTTATATTCAAAAGATACGAGAATATTTTGGCCATATAAAAAATTCTATTAATAGTCAGCATAAAAATAATTTCAGTTGAATTTTTACTTACTTAATTATATCATTTGATGTAGCTATTAGCAAACAATTTTACTTGACAATGACTTCTTTTGAGTCACCTTTCTTTTAGCTTTTTTTTTTTTGGACGTAGACCTTTCTTTTAGCTAATCCTGGGATGGGATCATCACCTGGTTAAAAGTTCTCTGAGCTTTGTATTTGATGATAGATAACCTAGGCTGATCCACCAATTGGTCTAATACGTGGAGGGTATTTGTTGGACTAGACAACCTAATAGGCCAACTGAGTTGTTCTAGCCTGGACCTGTTTGACTATTTCTTACCTTAACCATGCATCTAACAACACAAACCCTAGCAAAGCGCCGCATATCCTCAACTGCTCGGGGTGGCTGCCCCCCTTCTCCCCTCTCTCTTCTTCTCGTTTTCTCCCTCCCCTGAAGTCTAGCCTTGGGTTTCTTCCCTCCCCAGCCACCCCTACTTCTCCTCAACTGTTGAGTTTTGCCCCCCTCCCCACCACACAGCAGCCACTCACTCCCCCCATCTGCATAGTCTCTCTACCCTGCCCTCGCACAGAGCAGCAAGCCCGAGCCCCCCTGTTTTATTGTTCTTATTGCTTTTTTCCTTTAGGGAAGCTTGTTTCTCTCTTATGGAGAGCGTTTTACTTCCTATTTGGGGAAGATTTTTCCTCTTTTAAGAGAGGTGATGGAGCTTCAAGGATTTGCATTTCGCTATCCAGATTTACAACTTTGAAGATAGAGCAACAATGAATTCATTAGAAGGAAGAGATCTAAACTTCAGAGAGGGTTGGAAGGTGTGTTGTCTTTCCTAGAAGTATATCTTTTTTCTTATTTTTTAGATGTTGTATATCTGAAATTTTGAAATGTAAATTTTGGTAATCTAGTATTTGTGAAGTGTGTTGCCTTTGCATTCTTTAATTTGTAAGACTTGTTATTTTATATTTTCAGAAGCCGTGGAATTAAGTTGTTAGACTTAGTTTACTTGCCTTGTCTTTTGTTTATTGGCTTTATGTCTGATATAATCAATAATGGTATTCCACTTGTCCTAAAAAAAATAACACAAAATCATCTTCTCTGCCAAAGTACACCTAGAGATTTCTTATCGAAAACTATGCTACCAGAATTACGTCATCTAACTGTATGGATCATACCCGAGAATAGCAAGACTAATCAAAGACCTCTACATCCTTAACTACCTTGTGGATACCAACAAAGCAAACTGACCAAAATACCCCTATATACAGCCTTCTTGAACTTAAAGATCTTTGGTCTTCCATTGCACTTGCTCCACTTTGATACTAACTTGAGTGTCGAGTATTATTGCAGGAGCACCTCCCATCAGTATTTCTGTTGAGCTGGTGCTACCAAGGCAAGGAGCTACTCGTCAGTATTATCGAAATCACCAACCTTTGTCGAATGGCACTGCCTTGTAATTCTTTTTAATAGTTGCCTTTACGTTATCCTCTCCTCTTTTTCCTTGGCAGCCATTTTTCAAAGCATTCTCGTCATTCAGTACTCGAATTCCTTCTTTGTTCGTTCTTCTAAAGAATTCGGCCAATCTATCACTTTCTCTAGGATATATGTCATCATGAATGCTCGTCCGAATCCTTCAAATTATTAGTGTTGACGATCACAACTCCCAACTTGAAATCCCCAACGTCTTTTAAATTTACCTCAGTGAAGTTCATTTCGACATGGCCTGAATTCACTTGAAATTGATTGGTATCTTCGTTGTCTTTTTGGCAAACGTAAAGTCGTCCCAATTGAATTGCTTTCTGGACCATATTTCTAAAATTGACATAATTACCAGTTGTGTGTCCATATTTTGTTATTATCTTTGTAATATCTTTTTCCTTTTATTTCTTTCATCGATGGGATATTAGGCCTTCCTGGTAACTTTAACTACCCATCCCAAGCAATATGTTGGTCAACTTTTGTAATGTCAACAGAATAGCTTTGTTTATTGGCGAAGCTTAATTTTTCTTCTGTTCATGCATATTTCAAGGTCGACCACACAAGGTGACCCTGATTGTAACTTGGCTAAACTTACTTCATGTTCTTCTTCATTGACATCATTATAATTGATAAATGTTACCCTTTTTTTCCTTTTTAAAGTATGGTCTTGAGTTTGTGTCTTTTATCTTTGTAATTTTCTCAAAAAAATTCACTTGTTTCCTTTAGGTGTGCCACAACATCATTGACTAATGCAGTAAGTTAGAAATAAAAGATAAACACATTATAAGAGTGAAAGAGAATCTTCTCAAAATTTATTCATTGAATTAAAATATTTAACCGACTACAAATAATATATTTATAGAATTCTAATTAAGATTTTAAAATATTTTATGACTTATAAATACATTAGAACACATTAAAATAATAAGGATTATTGATCATACAAGAAAACGTTAAAATATTAAAGGCACCTAGTAATTTGAGGAAATATTAGAATAAGAAAAAATAATAATGAACCTAAAATTTAGAAAACTACTAAAAAATTAATAAAACTCCTAAACAACCCTAATATCTAAATAGTTTTGTGTTAAATCTTTTCCCTTTAGAAAAACTCACCCTCGAGTCAGAGTTATCTATGTAGACTTGCTATCTACCATATTCAAGAATTGGGCCTGTCAACTGGTTATCTAGAGGTAATATCCTCACAATATATAGCATATCATCATTCTAGTTTCTGTTTACATTTACGCTTCAAGCATAAAATCAATCTTAAATTTCAACTTCCAAAGCACCAATCTATACATAAGATTCAGAGATATATCTTTTGCTCCAAAGCTATCAGTGCTATCCAATAATCTACCATGCAATTTAAGAGGCCTCGATTCTCTTAATTATTGCCATGAGAACCACCACTTGTTTCGACTAGGTCATTGACTATGCTCTAATACCACTTGGTGCAACGAGTTGAGTATAAACAATAAATATACTCAAAAAAGTGAAAAGACTTCTCTCAAAATTTATTTATTGACTAAAAATACTCTAACTAACTACAAAATAACATATTTATAAGACTCTAATTAAGACTTCTAAACCGTATAAAACTCTTAAACACACTAGAAAAAAAAATCAAAATAATAAGAATTCCTAATCATACAAAAAATAATAAAATATTAAGAACACCTAGTAGCCTAAGAAAACATTAAATAAGAAAAATAATATAAAATAATGAAACTAAAAATTAGAAAAATACTAAAAAAATTCTAAACAATATTAATGCCCTAACAATTCTATGTTAGATCTAATGCAACAAATTAAGCATAAACAATAAAAATACTAAAAAAAAAGTGAAGAGGCTTCTCTCAAAATTTATTCATTTACTAAATGCACTTAAGTTAATTGTAAAATAGCACATTCATATGACTCTAATTAAGACTTCTAACCACTTTAGGAAATGCACTAGAAAATATTAAAATAATAAGTATTCCTAATCACATAAGAAAATATTATAATATTAATGTCACATCCCTACTTTAGGAACGCGAATACCTCTAATATCCGATAAACTCTATTACTATGCATTTGCAAATAGTCTCACAATATCACATATCCGAGTATTATCATACGTTTACAAATTTACAAAATTAATAATTATACATGCCAAGTCTATATATATAACAAGTTTACAGCGGAAACAAGGATCCTGCCTGTGACGTTCAGAGCAACTCTAGAGTACAAATATATTACAAGTTTACATACTGAGAGTCCAGAAAGAATTTAGACTCACCACTGAAATACGACACTCAGACGATCAAGAAGTCGCAGGACTAGACTTTGGGTCTTTATCTGAAAAATATATCAATCACGTGTAGTAAGTTTTACAACTCAGTGAACAGATAATACCTCCTAAGACCTCTCAGGTCAACATATGGATGTACTCGTCTAATAAAAATTAAGTATTCAAAAATTACATTTCAGAAGTACATCTACATGGGACCCGCATTTTCAAATATTCTCTGTTCAAAAATCATAATCAGGTCTTTCAAACCATATGCGGTACTTTATAAACAATGCTCATATCAAGTTCATAATCGTATTCAATACTGTAAAATCATTAATCAAAATGTGTTATGCATCAAAACATGTCTCATAAAATTTTCGTAGGATCCCATATCAGAACCACCACATCAGAGTCTAATCCCCTTCTGTACTTTGGTGGTATAGGATTTGCCTAAACTCAGCCTCTTGCTGAGATTTGCCCTACTACCATTCAAGAGGACAAGCGAAAAGACTCTATGTGAGTCTTTTCCTAAACACACAATAAGGGAAGGCAAATAACATCTCATATAACTGGCATCTCGCCATCATATAACTGGCATCTCGCCCATATATAGGAGGCATTCCACTCTCCTTCAGATATAATCTCCCGTGTGTTGGCCCTCACACGAGGCTAGCACCACATCCCCTGCTAGCTGAGGCAATCAAGATACACACCAGGGCTAATATCACCTGCTGTTAGCAGACAGTGTTTCCAATAGGACTCCTTCACAAAATTATACTCTCGTATATTTCATATTTATCAAAACAGAGGTTCTATAATATAACATTTTCTATCTCAGTATATTTCCTTTGTCAAAACTTCCCAATCAGGGGAAACATATACACAGGCCTATATCGGAGGCAAAATATCATTGTATAAATCAATATCACATGCATAACATATTTTCTCTATCATATAATGAGAAATGTATTCAGAAATCACGTATTCAAAACATTTCGAAATCTATTTCAAAAATCATACTCTTCTTGAACTAGATATCATTTCTCAACCATTTCAAATATTCCAAAACCATTTCAGAACATATGAAAGTATAAATAACATGTAATCATACTCATTTATCAATGTAAAGTTCAAGAAGAGTAAAAACAAACCATAGGAAGAATCATCTAGTTACAAATTTGAAGTACAAAGTTGGACACCCTTAAAATCCTAGTTTCTGATCTGAATTCGACAAAATAAACCCTAAAATCGAGTCCGAAAGGTCCAAAAACCTTAAAAAAGACTCCGGATTTGCGAAATTTGGTTTCCAATAGCTCGGTCAACGCAAGTCAACGCAACAGGGTCTGGGTACATGCGCCACCAGGGAAGGCTGCGTGTGGGCTTCACTCTCCGGGGAAGATTCGGTGCGTGGGGGCGCATGCAAGGGATTCTGGACCTGAAATTTGAGATCCAAAGGTTTCGGTATCTTCTTTTTGGCCGATTTTCCTTTCAATTTTCTGGCTAAGTTTTGGCCAATTCTCCAAAAACCAATCGGATGGATTTGAAGAACTATTCGTCCTGAGTTCATTGGTGGTGGTGGTGGTGTCAAAATCCGAGGTCCGTAGGCGGAGAAATTTTATAGAGAAGTTAGAGGGTTCTCGGGGAGAATTTTTTGAAGAGAGATGAAAAAATCTGCAAATGACCAACTTCTAGAGTGGCTGAGGCCCTTAGAATATCCTGGGAGACTTTTTTGTAAAATTTTACTTTTAGAGGGAGGTCATTGCAAATTTTTCTTATTTACATTTTAACCCCGAAACTTTGAAGAAATTGCATTTTTTCCTCGAAATGTAAATTTCTCATATTTCTTTTGTAATTCTTTAATCCATGTAAATAATAACTTATTTTAACCGGGTCCTAACTCTATTTTCGAAATCCTCTCTTTAATTCCAAATTTTCTTTAATTTGAATTTAATTAAATTTACGGCTATTACATTTTTCCCCTTTAAAGAAATTCATTCCCCGAATTTCATCACCCTAGGTGCAAATAAATACTAACCTCATTGTTCAAACAAATGCAGATATTTGACGCGGATGTCATCTTCTCTTTCCCACATAGCTTCCTCAAATGAGTGGTTTTTCCATATCACCTTAACTATAGGAATGTCTCTTGACCGCAACTTTTTCACTTGTCGATCAGCAATGGACATCGACTTTTCCTCATAGGTTAATTTTTTATCCAATTGAATTTCCTGGAGTTGAATGACATGAGTAGGATCCGGTAAGTATTTTCGTAACATAGACACATGAAAATACTGGATGAACATCACTCAGTTCTGGTAGCAAAGCTATGCGATATGCCACTGCACCTATTCTATCCAATATTTCAAAAGGGCCTATAAATCGAGGGCTTAATTTTCCTTTTTTTCCAAATCTCATCACTCCTTTCATGGGTGATACTTTCAAGAACACTTGTTTACCCTTTGAAAATTCTAACTCCTTTCGTCTATTATCAGCATACGCCTTTTGTCTACTTTGAGCTACCTGCAGCCTTTCTCTAATCAGCTTTACCTTGTTCAAAGCTTCTTGTACAAGATCTGGCCCTATAAGTTTAGCCTCACCCACTTCGAACCATCCAATGGGGGATCTGCATCGTCTACCATACAAAGCTTTAAATGGAGCCATCTGTATACTAGTCTGGTAACTATTATTATACGCAAATTCAGCCAAAGACAAGTACATATCCCAACTTCCACCAAAATTAAAAATGTAGGCTCGGAGCATGTCTTCTAAAATCTGAATCGTATGCTCAGACTGACCATCGGTTTGGGGATGAAAAGTTGTGCTCAAATCCAACTTCGTTCCTAATGCCTCTTGAAAAGCTTTCCAAAATCGTACCGTGAACTACAGCCCTCGATTAGATATAATAGATATAGGAACTCTATGTAGCCTAACTATTTCATTTAAGTAGAGCCTTGCATACTGAGCTATGTTATAGGTAGTTTTCACAGGTAGAAAGTGTACTGACTTCGTCATGCGATCTATAATGACCTAGATAGAATCATATCCTTTGGGAGTCCTTGGTAATCCCGTAATGAAATCCATAGTAATTCTCTCCCACTTCCATTCTGGTATTTCTATTCGCTGATGTAACCCTGCAGGTCGTTGATGTTTAGCTTTCACCTGTTGGCATGTCTGACAATGGGAAACAAACTCTGTGATATCCTTCTTCATACCATGCCACCAATACAATTCCTTCATATCTTGAAACATTTTTGTTGTTCCTGGGTGTATGGTATATGTAGATCGATGTGCTTCCTCCAATAACTGTTTTCTCAAATCATTGATATTTGGGACACATAATCTTCTACCGTATCTTAATACCCCTTCAGTGTCCACTGAGAATTCAGAATCTTGGGTATCCTTTAATTCATTCTTAATCTTAAGCAAATTGACATCCTTATCTTGATTAGCTTTGATTTGTTCAACTAAAGAAGATTGAAGCTACACATGAGCCAAAAATATCCTCAGTTCCTTTAATTCAAATTTTATCTCCTTACTTTCTAACTTATGGATTTCTTTCAACAATGGTCATCATACCTCTACTATATGGGCCAAGCTTCCTATGGATTTTCTGCTTAGAGCATCAGCTACTACATTTGCTTTTCCTGGATGATACAAAATCGTACAGTCATAATCCTTCAATAGTTCCATCCACCTCATTTGTCTTAAATTAAAATCCTTCTGTTGAAAAATATACTTAAGACTTTTATGATCTGTATAAATCTCGCATGTCTCACCATACAAATAATGCCTCCAAATTTTAAGAGCAAAAACTACTGCTGCCATTTCCAAGTCATGAGTCAGATAATTTTGCTCATGTGGTTTAAGCTGTCTAGATGCATATGCAATGACTCAACCATTTTGCATCAACACACATTCTAATCCAATTCTCGATGCATCACAGTATACCGTATACCCTCCAGTACTTGAAGGAATAGCCAATACTGGTGCCGTAGTCAAACATTCTTTGAGTTTCTGAAAACTCTCTTCACAAGCATCAGACCACTCAAACTTTATTCCTTTCCTAGTCAATCTGGTCAAAGGAGCAGCTATCTTTGAAAAATCTTTAACAAATCTACGATAATAGCCTGCCAACCCAAGAAAACTACGAATCTCTATAACTGTCGTAGGATGTGGCCATTGCTACACTACTTCTATCTTTTTGGGATCAACCTGAATACCATCTTTGGTAACCACATGCCCTAAGAATGTAACACTACTAAGCAAAAATTCACATTTTGAGAACTTATCATATAACTAGTGTTCTCTTAGGGTTTGTAAAGCTATCCTTAAATGTCGTTCATGCTCCTCTAAACTCTTTGAATAAACCAGGATGTCATCTATAAATACAATAATAAACTGATCTAGGAAAAGTTTAAATAACCTATTCATTAAATCCATAAATGCAGCTGGAATATTTGTTAAACCAAATGGCATTACTAAGAACTCGTAATGTCCATACCGAGTCCTAAAAGCAGTTTTCGGGATATCCTCCTTCTTTATCCTCAACTGATGATAACCAGATCTTAGATCAATTTCTGAAAAACATTGGGCACCCTGTAACTGATCAAACAAATCATCTATTCTGGGTAAAGGATATTTGTTCCGTATCGTCACTTTATTCAACTACCTATAATCAATACATAAACGTAAGGATCCATCCTTTTTCTTCACAAAGAGGACAAGAGCACCCCAAGGAGATGTGCTAGGTCGAATAAAACCTTTATCCAGTAAATCTTGCAGTTGCTCATTCAATTCCTTAAGTTCTGCAGGTGTCATCCTATAAGGAGGTATGGATATTAGTTGTGTTCCGGGGAGAAGATCAATACCGAACTCAATCTCTCGGTCTGGTGGTAATCCTGGCAACTCTTCAGAAAATACATCAGAAAATTCTTTAACTACTGGAACCTGCTCTAAACTTGTATACTTCATATCAACATCCTTGACTACTACTAAATATCTCTAACATCCTTTTTGTAACAGTTTATGAGCTGTTAAAGCTTAAATCAAATTACTCGACTCCTTACTACTATCTCCTTGTATCATAAAGGAAGATTCTCTAGGGATATTAAACTTAATCACCTTATGATGACAGTCTAGAATGGCATGGCAAGATGCCAACCAATCCATTCCCAAAATCACATAAAAGTCTATCATATCTAGAACTATCAAATCTATAAGAGTCTCCTTACCTTCTATCAAAATCTCACACAATCTATACACATCATTTACTAGCAAGAATTCTCCCATTGGAGTAGCAACCACAAAAGAACAATGTAAACTAGCAAGTTCTCTATCCAATTTCTTAGCAAAGCATGGTGATATATAAGAATGAGTAGAACCAGTATCGAACAGGACATATGCTTTATGAGAACATACTGACAATGTACCTGTCATAACTGCATTTGAAGCTTGAGCATCCTGTCGTGTCAAAGCAAAAACTCGAGCTAGTTTTCAGCCTCGACTTCCTGATCCTCTACTAGTACCACCACTACTTGCTTGGATTAAAGCTGCTCTACTGGGTCGTGCTGGAGCAGATGCAGGAGGTGAAACTAATTGTACTGATACTTGGCTAAAACTTCGCAGTTATGGACAATTTCTCATCAAATGACCCATTTGTCCATACTTAAAACATGCACCTGTTTCTCAACGACATTGTCTAATATGGGGCCTGCCACAATTTGGAGATGGTGGAATTGATCTTGAATCTTGTTGACTCAGGGGTCTCATATCTCTTTGGAACATTCTCTGCTTACTGATGTTAACTGATGGTTGGTTAGAACTACTAACTCCTGTTTGAGCAAAGCGCTGTGGATTTTGAAATCTTGATCCATTGACTGTAGGATTATATCTAGTTTGTACATTACTGTCTCGCTCTCTTTTTCTTCTTTTTAAACCTTCAATATATGTTTGTTCTCGTGTTTCCATCATTCTAGCACAGTCCACCGCTGCTGAATAAGTTGAAAAATGATGCATCTGAGGGCCCACCGATTTAAACAATGGACGTATCAATCCCGAAACAAACCTCTTAATTCTATCTTTTTCAGTATGGACCAAATATGGTGCATATCTGGACAACCGGGTAAAACGGATGTCATATTCAGAAACTGTCATATTTGGTGTCTGTCTTAATTCTTCAAATTCTCTGACCCTTTTGTCTCTTTCACTCATTGGCAGAAAGTGATTCATAAATGCTTCCTTAAATTCATCCCACTCCATTGGGGGTAAAGTATCAGATCTTCCTAGTACCAGAGTTTCAAACTAAAATTGGGCCACATCTGATAATTGAAAGGCCACTAGTTCAACAGATCTTCTAGAGGCACACCCTAAAGCTCTAAGAACTCATTCCACAGCATCAACGAATATCTGTGGGTCTTCGTGGACATCTGATCCAGAGAAAGTCGGGGGTTTCAATTTAAGGAATTGCAGTAATGACACCTCAATCTCTGTAGTCTTGTACTCTTACTCAGTTGTTTTTCCCAGTTCTTGTACTTTAAGAGCATTTTCTGTTGGCTAGCCATCCTTTCTGCCTTGATCCACTATAAATCCAGCCAATGTCTCTAAACTCCTATGTATACCAGCAATCATATCTGTTGTCCTATCATGTGGCTCCTGAGGAGGTTCTACTCTTTCATCAGAAACTCTTTCAGACACAGGAACTTGTTCATCTTGTCTTGGGGTTCTCATACCTCGAGCATGTCCTCTACCTCTACCTCTACCTCTTCCTCTAGGTCAGCCTCTTCCACGACCTCTTTGTACTGGAATTGTTGATTGTGCAAACTCTTCAGTAGAGGGTGCACGATCTACAGCTTCTTCTCTAGCGACTGCTCTAGTTCTTGGTGGCATCATTTACTATACAAAATAAAACACTTTTTAAGATACCATCACATTCGATCAACCTTATACTATGAGCTTTATAGACTTAGAATAGAATGGAAGATGATATCCTATAGAATCCCTCAGCAGCACCTGAAATATAAATATGTCTGGCTCATATCGATACTAAAGGTCCTACTAAAGAATCCTTTGCTCTGATTGTCACTGGGAAACCTAATGCTCTGATACCAACTTGTCACATCCCTACTTTAGGAATGCAAATACCTCTAATATCCGATAAACTCTATTATTATGCATTTGTAAATAGTCTCACAATATCACATATCCGAGTATTATCATACGTTTACAAATTTACAAAACCAATAATTATACTTGCCAAGTCTATATATATAACAAGTTTACAGCAGAAACAAGGATCCTGCCTGTGACGTTTAGAGCAACTCTAGAGTACAAAAATATTACAAGTTTACATACTGAGAGCCCAGAAACAATTTAAGCTCACCACTGAAATACGACACCCAGTCGATCAAGAAGTCGCAGGACCAGACTCTGGGTCTTTATCTGAAAAATATATCAACCACGTGTAGTGAGTTTTACAACTCAGTGAGCAGATAATACCTCCTAAGACCTCTCAGGTCAACATATGGATGTACTCGTCTAATAAAAATTAAGTATTGAAAAATTACATTTCAGAAGTACATCCACATGGGACCCGCATTTTCAAATATTCTCTGTTCAAAAATCATAATCAGGTCTTTCAAATCATATGCGGTACTGTATAAACAATGCTCATATCAAGTTCATAATCGTATTCAATACTGTAAAATCATTAATCAAAATGTGTTATGCATCAAAACATGTCTCATAAAATTTTCGGAGGATCCCATATCAGAACCACCACATCAGAGTCTAATCCTCTTCCATACTTTGGTGGTATAGGATTTGCCTAAACTCAGCCTCTTACTGAGGTTTACCCTACTACCATTCAAGAGGACACGCGAAAGGACTCTATGTAGGTTTTTTCCCAAGCATACAGCAAGGGAAGGCAAATAACATCTTATATAACTGGCATTTCGCCATCATATAACTGGCATCTCACCCATATATAGGAGGCATTCCGCTCTCCTTCAGATATAATCTCCCGTGTGTTGGCCCTCACACGAGGCTAGCACCACCTCCCCCACTAGCTGAGGCAATCAAGGTGCGCACCAGGGCTAACATCACCTGCTGTTAGCAGACAGTATTTCCAATAGGACTCCTCCACAAAATCATACTCTTGTATATTTCATATTTATCAAAACAGAGGTTCTTTCATAATATAACATTTTCTATCTCAGTATATTTCCTCTGTCAAAACTTCCCAATTAGGAGAATCATATACACAGGCCTATATCTAAGGAAAAATATCATTGTATAAATCAATATCACATGCATAACATATTTCCTCTGTCATATAATGAGAAATGTATTCAGAAATCACGTATTCAAAACATTTCGAAATCTATTTCAAAAATTATACTCTTCTTGAACTAGATATCATTTCTCAACCATTTCAAATATTCTAAAACCATTTCAGAACATATGAAAGTATAAATAACATATAATCATACTCATTTATCAATGTAAAGTTCAAGAAGAGTAAAAGCAAGTCATAGGAAGAATCTTCTACTCACAAATTTGAAGTACAAAGTTGGACACCCTTAAAATCTTAGTTTCTGATCTAAATTCGGCAAAATAAACCCCACAATCGAGTCGAGAAGGTCCAAAAACCTTAAAAACGACTCCGAATTTGCAAAATTTGGCCTTCGGAAGCTCGGTCAACGCAAGTCAACGCAACAGGGTCCGAGTACACGCGCCACCACGGAAGGCTGCGCGTAGGGGCGCGTGCAAGGGATTCTGGACCTAAAATTTGATATCCAAAGTTTTTGGTACCTTCTTTTTGGCCGATTTTCCTTTCAATTTTTTGGCCAAGTTCTGGCCAATTTTCTAGAAACCAATCGGATGGATTTGAAGAACTCTTTGTCCTGAATCCGTTGGTGGTGGTGGTGTCGAAATCCGAGGTCCGTTGGCAGAGAAATTTTAGAGAGAAGTTAGGAGATTTTTGGGGAGAATTTTCTGAAGAGAGATGAAAAAATCTGCAAATGACCAACTTTCAGAGTGGCTGAGGCCCTTAAAATATCCCGGGGGACCTTTTTGCAAAATTTCACTTTTAGAGGGAGGTCTTTGCAAATTTTTCTTATTTACATTTTAACCCCGAAACTTTTAAAAAGTTTCATTTTTGCCCCAAAAAGTAAATTTCTCATATTTCTTTTGTAATTCTTTAATCCGTGTAAATAATAACTTATTTTCACCGGGTCCTAACTCTATTTTCGAAATCCTTTCTTTAATTCTAAATTTTCTTTAATTTGAATTTAATTAAATTTACGGCTATTACAATTAAAGACTGGTGTTAGCTTAAGAAAACATTAACATGAGAAAAATAAAATAAAATAACAAAAGTAAAATTAAAAACTACTATAAAAAAATTCTAAATAACCTTAACGCTTAAAGATCTCCATGTCAAACCCTCTCAATTTAAGAAAAATCACCCTCAAGTTAGAGTCATCAACGTAGACCTACTACCTATGATACGCATGAATTGACCTATTAACAGATTGTTCGTAGGTGACATTCTCTTGATATGTAGTCTATTGTCATTATAGTTTCTACTCACATTTAGGCTTTGAGCATCAAATTGATCCTCAATTTCAACTTCCAAATCATTATTATTTACACCAAAATCTGAGACCCATCCTTTGCTCCAAAGCTTTCAACACTAACCCCTAGTTTTCCATGCAAATTGAGAGACTTTAATTCTCTTGATCTTTATCATGAGAATTCCTACTTGCTTTGATTAAGTTATTGGCCATGCTTTGATAACACCTGACATAGTGAATTAAGCATAAAAGACAAACACACTCTAAAAGTGAAAGATAATCCTCTCAAAATTTATTCATTGACTAAAATTACTTTAGTGGATTATAAAATAACATATTTACAAAACTCTAATCAGGGGCGGATCCATAAATTTTGGTTAGTGGGGGCAAAAAATAATCTATAAATATTTTTATTAAAAAATTTATTTTTGTAAGGGCAATATTTAAATTTTTGTAAAGAAAAAAAATATTACTACATAAATTAATTAACAAAAAAAAATCTTGTGGGGGCAATTGCCCCCACACCCTTCAATGTAGATTCGTCACTGACTCTAATTAAGATTCCTTAACAGTCTAGGACTTTTAAATATATTAGAAAACATTAAAATAATAATGATTCCTAACTACACAAGAAAATATTAAAATATTAAAGACTCCTAGTAGCCTAAGGAAACATTAAAATAAGAAAAAATAAAAATAAAATAAAATATCAAACCTCAAAATTAGAAACTACTAAAAAATAAACAAAAATTCTAAAACAATCCTAACGACTAGACAAATCTGTGGATTGGCTTATTAAATGCTTTTAGTGGAAATATCCAAGTTCATTAAGTGCAATTTAGTGAACTCTACTTTAAGCAGCCTAACACAGTATTGTCTCCTTGCCTAGCAAACATGATCACTAAGATACATGTTAATCGATTCCTTTGTTTTTTCTCTACCCCTTTAGTAAATTTATTAATCCTAACTTCTTTCCTCCACTATAAAATTGTTCAGAGTTGTTGCTCTATCCCTTCCTATAGTATTAGCTGAATTGGTCGGCAACCCTATATGTCAAACAAATTAAGGTTGTTTTGAGTAATAATAAAGGAAAAATTAAGGTTGTCATCACAAAAAATTGTGTTATCTGTTATTGATTGTCAGTTGTATGGTATGGGGTTGGTTATGACTACTTTGAGGTTTCTTCCAAATATCGAGGTTGGATTTCCAATAGTTAAGGCCCACCTAGTTACCATACATTGGGTTGGGCGTGTGTGCCTAAAAATGCTTATAATACTTCTTGTGGAGCTTATTGTAATGTCATTTATTGTTTCTTGAAATTAGTTCTACGACCTTAACTGTGACCTTAAAGATGATGTTATTTTGGATACTATTGATTATTTAGTTAGTACACTATTGTCACGTCTCTTGGTGCTTCGGCCTTTTAATGAATTTGTTTATCATTGTCAATAAAATTCCAAATATTAAGGAAAACTACCCAAGAATCCTTGAGATGCATCAAATTTTCTTCTAACATTTATGATGACAAATCAATCACTTGCTCCACTTCCTAAACCTTTTTGTTTATTCTATCTTCTTTGAAAGTTGTGGTTGTTCTAATACCATTTTAGGCTTCTCTAAGTGAGTCTTGTTTAACCTTCATGTTCTAGTTAGCCTAATGATTGGCCTACTTCACCAAATAAGGGTTAGCACGTTAATATTGTAAGAGCTTGTCCCTTCAATAAGAAGATCTACATGTTATGACAAAGTAATGACTTCTTTATTGGTAAAAGCCAAAGGTAGAAGAAGAGGAAGAAGAGAGAATTAACAGTTGAAAAGAGAATGAGAGAAAGTTTTATTCAACAATGTTCTATACAGTGGATCCTTATATACAAGAAAGATTAGTTACAGAAGAGAAAAGCTAAGTTAATAGAAACTAAAACCACTAGCTAAACAATAATTGATTATATAGCTTAACATATCAGCTTCGTCTAACTTGCCCCAGCAAATTCAAGATTTACAAATCAAAAACCCCAAGTTTTTCATGAATTGAATAGAACTGAGACTTAGGTAGTTGTTTAGTAAGAATATCTACCACCTGATGCAGTGTTAGAATGTGTTCCATGAAGAATTGCTTTTGTGTTACTTTCTCTTAAATGAAGTATAGGTTTAATCCCAAATTCTTAATAGGTGAATAGAGAATTAGATTACGTGATAACATGATTGCACTTAAGTTATCACATTATACCTTAGAAACTTGTTCACTAGCAAGACCATGTTCAAATAATAATGATTGCAACTACACAATTGTGCACACCATTATTGTAATTCCTCAATACTTTGCCTCTATGCCTAATTGCTTTAGAGTACCAAGAAACAAAGTTTTGAACAAGAAAAAAAAAGTCAATTGTGTATCTTTAATCATCCACATCGAAGCCCTAGTTAGCATCACTAAATGCTATCAAATTGAGATTAAAAGACTACCTCTAACACAACCTATAAGAAAGAGTGCCTACCAAATACCTCAAGAGCTCCTTCACTCCTTTCCAATTCTCTTGCAAGAGATTATGCATGAATTGACTAAGTTTATTAATAGAATAAGAGATTTTAAATTATGTGATTATAGAATATTACAAGACCCTAACAACTTATTGATACAATTATGGGTTCTCAAAGAGATTGCTACCTTTGATATCAATTTAATGCCTATAGCAATAAAAGTGTCCCCAGGCTTAGCTTATTCCATACTGTTAGCTCTATAGTCTTATGTCATAAATTTTGATGATGACAAATATGTGTCAAATATATTGCAAGTATATGTGTTTATTTAATTACTATATTTTATGCATGATTTTGATATTTAATAGGTAATACCATATATATGTAATCATACTTGAAGATTCTTTTAAAAATAAAAAGGGTTGGAGACATAGAAGCTTGGATTGCATCAACAAAATTCACAAGTTAAGCATCATCAAAATCATAAGGATATCTCTCAATAGTTTTCTTAGATTTAGACTTTATGTAAGAGAGACTTAGAAAACCCTTGAACTCTTAAAATGTTTTTGAAAAACTTAGATATTGGTTTTCTAATGCATGTTGGTTGATAGTTTATAAAATTACTTTGAAATCATTTTATGAAAAAGAAACATAAGCCTATTGGGTATAATATATGTTTGTTTGCTGGAAAATAATGCAATTTTATAAGCCAGTAACCAATAGGAACCTATAGAGAGCTTTAGACACTTGTTAGCTTCTAGATTTTGAATATCAACAATTATTGGAACCAACAAGCAACTATTTGAGGTAACAAGTGCTTGTTTTGTTCTAAAAAATTGAAAAGAAGCTATTTTACACAATAATAGGCACTTATAGTTTTCAATGGACACATGTTCAAGTTATGGAAGCCTAGATTCAAGTATTTTGCATGACAACAATTGCCTATAGACTTTAACAATCGCTTGTTGCATAAATGAAAAAGAAATTAAAGCCTCTTCAATAAGATTATTTCATTTAATCCAGCTATTAATGCTTCCCAACTATTATATTCTTCATTTTCCTATAAATACTAAGCTCCATTGAATCTTTTTTTTTTAGACTGGCAACTCCATTGAACCTTGAATGAGTACAAAAGGCATCTAAGCATTGTGATTTTCATTTGAGCTCTTGATTTTTCTATTTTTCTAGTTTAGGTACTTATATTGTACTATCCACTTTATTGAGAAGGTTTTGCTAACATCAATCTTCTTTCTTCATGAGTTATGATTCAAGGGAAGGTCACCTGAAGTGTTTGGGTGTGGTAGAATTGTTGTAAGGGAGAGAAAACCTAGTTGCTAACCCAATGAAGTTATGTTTGCGTAGTGGCTCATAAGTTCCCATTGTAAACTAATAGAATAAAGTATAAAATCTTAAGTTATGGCTTGGAGATCGGATGTAGGCTCAATGGTTGAGCTGAACCAAGATAAATTGATTGTGTCCTTGATTTCTATCCTCTCTTACTTTCTAAACGATTGGATTTTACTCTTCAACATATATCAATTTAGCTTGTGATAGTTTTTATACAACTTTACCTTGTCTTTCTCAATTTTCTAATATCATTTTGACTTCCTAGTTTAGTTGCAACATTTTGGAATAATGTTCCAATATCATTTTTTGTTTCTATTGTATAGTTGCATAAGTTGTCTAATATAGTTTTGATGTAGTGTAACTTTTTCTTATTATGCTTTTATTTAAAAGATGCACTAAGTTTTTTTTTTGTTAAGATGTTTGAAATTTTTATTCATCTTTCTAGATGATTTCTGTTTTGAGCCTAACAACTGGTATAGAACTTGGGCTATTGGCTAAATACTTAATTGTCTCAAGAATTCTTATGGCAACCAACGATGAGTTTTCATTTATAGAGGCTTTAGATAGAATGGAATCTTATTTATAATCTCTTTATTTGAATTTATAGGATATTGTATAAGACGGTCTTATCCCTAAACTAAGAAATCATTGGAATAGATTGTGATAAGAAACTATTTTAAAAAAAATATATATTAGAGTTACGCAAATTTTATATAATGAATTGAATAAAAAAATTTATACCATTGTTAAGAATTACTCTAATGCAAAAGACATATAGGAAACTTACATATCTCGCTAATAATAAATTGGTTGATAAAGTTTTCTATTATAGGTAAGAAGGACACCCAGGCTAAGAAGGACAAGTAATCATAACATCTATAAGTGATAATGAAGATAGTAGTATGGAAGAAGAACAATCTGAGCTACAACTAAAGGGTCATGCTTTTTGGCTCATAGAGACCTAGTGTTATGTACTTCTAAACTTGATAATAGTTTTTATAAATGTACATATGAAGAATCATATGATAATATATCCTTGAATCCCAAATGTACAACTAGTTGCATTTCTAAAGTTTACCATGACTTACTTACTGAAATTTCAACCAACACTCCTTATAAACTTCTTTCAAAGGTATTTAATGGAAAGTCTAGAAATAGCTTCAAAAAATCTCATCTAAAATGCTATCATATTCAAATGAAAAATTTCTTGAAAATGGTCATTTTCAATTACTGTAGTCACAAAGGACATATTTCTCACATATTTCTTATTAGAAGAAATTGTATGAATAGGAAGTGAAAATGGATTCCTAAAGGTTCCAAAACTCATAGTATTAACATCAAAGGACCCAAGTTGAAGTGGGTACCAAAAATTCCTCCAAGTACTTTTATTATGCCAGAAAAATCTTTTAAGGATGGACAAATTGGTCTAATAAAGAAAGAACCATCAAAGAAAGCTTCTTCAACAAACTAAGTTGAATTACCAAAGTTCAAAGCTCACAAGGAGAAGCAAAGGATAAGAAAATGGTATCATCCATATATTAAGTCCAAGAAATCAAATCACAAAACCTATGTTACTATGCTTGATACTCCTTGAAGTATGGCCTAATGACATCAACATAGCATTGCAAATTCATATATGAATTATAAAATGTCAAAATTGTTGTTGATATATGTTTTAATCATCTTTCATATCCCTACAGTATCATTTTGTATATATCATGTTTATAAGGATTGTGCAATGCTTAGTATTATGTAAACAAATATGAATATTGTTATGCCTAACTGTTATACTAAAATATCTTGGTATGACCTGATCAACCTCATTAAAAGAACTAAAGTTTTTATATCATCTTCTCTAAGTGCTCGTTGTTGGTGTGTTCTTAGAGTTTGATTGGTTTGTTTTTACTCGAGGTGACATAAAATCTCTATTTTCCTTTTGTAGTATTTCTACTATAATAAGTGAGTAGATGAAACATGAAACCAAGTGGTTGCTTTAATAATTTTTCATTGTTAAATCACATTTATAGAGCTCAGATTCTATAAATAGCAAACATTGCATAAACAATGAACCCTTAGAAATTAGGAAGAAGATATCAAAGTTTTTATTTTGTGGCTAGGACCTAAGAAGAGATAGCATTTATAGGCTAATATTGCATTGGATTATTCTTATTATATTTAGTTTTGATTGATACAACCATCTTTGTCCCTATATCATCTTTGTTTATTTAAGACAACCATAGGATCTGCTCTTAAAAACTTGATCTTTCTAACTTCAATACTTGTTTATTCAAGATGTTTTATAGATAAAGGTAGCAAAGTAGTATTTCCCTAGATAAAAATATAAAGAAAAAGAAAAACTCTTAAACTCAATTTTATAAATTCAGTTCCTTCAACTTTCAAATATCTGCTAAACCCTTAATTAAACTCATGTGTACTTGCAAATTATGGCTTCATGTAATTAGGTGATGATAACTCATTTATCAAGCACTCAAATATTTGGGTTCCTTTTGAAATGTAACGAGATCTTATTTCATTATTAGTTCTTACGATGGGTTGGTATGTGTTTGAGTTTAATTAAAAATGACTATGCAAGCACACATACCAGACAGTTACAAAGTGGCTAGATACCAAGTGCACAAGAAATCTTTGTCTTTAAATAAGTATCATACTATAACTCTTCTTAATTTCATTCAAAAATTAATTCTTTAAATTTGTAGAAGTCAATAAAATAATTAAAATTAAGCTCATCGCAATTTAAAATAGGAGAAAAGTTATCAACATTATAAAGCCTAAGCATTCAATTTCACTTATGTATTTCATCTACTTTTCCCTTTTTCCTTTAATCTCAACCAGTCATAGTGAGTTGTTAATGTGAACACTAATTTGTCTATGAATCCCTCTTAAGTATAAATAAATCTAACTATCAAGAAAATAAACTCCAATGGAATCGAGGTAGTTGAAGTATAATTTAGAAATTAAGCACAGTTTAATGGATTATATATAGTATGAGAGAATATCGCTACCTCACATACAAATTAGCTTTGTTCACATCAGGGGCTAATAGAAATCAATCACATATTGTAGAATGGCCATGTCATCAGTTATCTTAATCAAGTTTTAATCAACAAACTCTAACCTTATCAATGGGTGATCAAGTAATAGATAGGCAATAAGAAAAAAATTTCATAAATAAATAAACTATGAAATTAAGAAGAGTAGGATAGAGTTTTAATCAAATCACCTAGATCCCTTAAACACCTAGATTAAGGATATTACTCTATAATTGAAACATAAAAAAAAAACTAAATACAAAATAGATTCCATCCAAATACAAAAGAATAAGAGGAAAAATAGAAGATAGAGATATTATTTTCAATCTTCTAAGCCCTCAAAGCCTTTCTTAATGATGCCTTGGACTTCTCTTCTTTTTCCTAATCTCTTTACTCTTCTTAGAGTGAATGATGCATATTAGGCAAGCTAAGGGTCATATTTATACAAAAGATCACGTGCAAACCTGAAGCCTGAAGGAAATTACACAATTAGCTACCTTGTTACAACCTAGGTCATGACGAGCACCCAAATTGCCATCCTTTGTATTTTGCTTTATCACAACAAGCTAAATGATGAGTTATTGACCTTTCCTTCTTTAAGCAGCTATAATTCTCTCCTTAATTTGAGTTTTAGAGTGTATAATATATCATTAGAAAGCTATTTTAAACACCTTAAATTTGATACTAAAGTCAACCAAATCCAAGGTTACCTTCAAGATCAATAATTTGATTTATTGCCATATTGTCACTTGAAATTATGTACTCTAAGCTTCTTTATGTACTTTTCCATCATTAACTTCCACATTGAGCATTTACTTACACAAATTCATACCAAGAGTCATTAAATCCTCATTTTACAATTTATCATCAAATCATAAGGAATCGAACCTTAAATCTACTTAAAAGAAAAAGAAAATCATATAAATATATAGTTAGTTAACTCTAAATGAAGAGTTATCAGTACATTTGAATGACTATTTTGATTTTATTTTGGTTGTGCCATTTAAGAGTTAATTTAGTTTAGGATAAGAATTTTATCACAGCCTCTAACCCAAATAAAAAAAAAGTTATAAACTAATTAATACAAATCATGAAAATCTACATTAGGTTGAATTGGTTTCTCAATTAAATTTTTTCTTTTTTTTCTTTCTCCCTCTTCAATATCTATTTACAATTTAATTTTATTGACTCACTAAATGATTAATGAGAAATCCTATAACATTTTTCAATCTACAGTTAAATTCTACCAAACATTGGTACAATTAATAAAAGGGAAGAACAAAACCTCATATTTTAATAAAATTAAAAAAGAATATGAATCTTGACTAAGGATAAAAAAATTTTAAGGTAAATAATTTTAAAAATATTTAAATAAATGTTTCTTGAATATGTAGTTTAATTGTGTGACCCTGTTGAGTTAGATTAGATTGGTTTAAGAAATTAATCAAGTTGAACCTAACCCAACCCACAATCTTTAAAAAAAATAAAAATTGGTATATGTTGTTGTAGGCACACCAAAAATAAATAATACCTTACCCTTTAAAAGTAACCTATAGTAGCAAGAGTAAAGGTTGAACCCATAAAGAGTCATCAATTGATATTTTGCATTTTTACAATTAGAAAAGGGGGTATAGTCCTCACAAGAATAAGGAAGCAATAAAAGAAAGCAATAAGGTTTAAAGATGAAATTAAATCAATTAGACAGGTATCGGTTAGGTTTACATTCACCATTGGGAAATTATCATTAATCATCGAAAAATATTCGACTTATAATTTTGATATTTATCGTGATATTAGCTCTCTATTCCTCCTTAAGTTTAGTCAATTAGAAAATAAAAAACTAATTAATCCTAACTATCAAATAATCTTATACATGCGTCTAAGGTTTAACACAGTAGCAACAATAATAACTAGAGGAATCCGTAAAGTTAAGTAACACAAGCACACACGGTTATATTTAACCTAGTTAATTATTATTCCCAAAGCTTATAATCTCTTCTAGCGATAGATTATAAACCTCAATTGATCACGTATTTGGTAACTAACTCAACTTTAGATCAAATAAGTTAATTAACTAGCAGCCTCCTGGCAATTAAAAGACACAATTATAGAAATAAGAGTAAAAGAAAAACTAATACCAAAACCATAAATTAATTAATTCAAGTAGAATTAGGTCTCAGAATGGATAATTCCTAAGGTTTTAGTTTACTTGAACATATCAAAATGAATTAGCCACTCAAGGCCACAAAAGCTAAACTAAAGAAAAGGGGAAGAAAAAAATTAGATAAAGGTAGATATTAAAGATATTAGATATATCCCCCTAGTGTCTCGCTAACTGTCTATTTATAAACCTTGGTAACCCTAACAATCTAGCATTTCTTCTGATCAATTTTTAACGTATTAGGTTGCCACTTTAGGTCAAACTCTATGTTTTACAACATTTTTATTTTTCCATGTTGTCGCAGCATTGGTTTTCTGCCACTGCAACGCTTTTTCTTTAGGAATTTTTTTTGGCTATTTGGGTTTCTAATGCTGTGGTGGTGCCATCCTAGTGTTGTGGAAGTGGAATTCTCAGCATTTTTGTGCTAGTTGCATCAATTATGGCGTCGCATTGCTGGAGCTCTTGAGAATTAGTACTACTACAGTGACTATGGCACCATGGCAGTGGCTATCTATCACTATGATGCTAAGCTTGCTATTATGCTTTTCTTAAATTTTTCCTATTTCTCTCTAATTTTCTTTAATTTGGCTCCAATTTGATTCTAACACTTCTCATTGCCTCCTACATCAAAATATAGGCTATATGAGTACATATAATGTAACGCCCCTACTTTACGTTATGTAAAATAAACATTTTTTTTCTTTCCGCAATCAGATATTCTCCATAAATATGCATAATTCAATTATCTGTCATTTCACTCATGTATACACAATATACAGACCAAGTCTATAAACATCAAAGTACAGCAGAAATGGGGATCCTACCTGTAGCGTCCAGAGCACTCTAGAATACAAACACAGTATAATTCAAAAACCATGAGCCTTGGAAGCAACATAGACTCACCCACAGAATATGTCACATAACTGATCACCTATCTGCAAGATCAGAATCTGTATTCTCATATGAAAAATGTGAAAATATTGTGTAGTGCGTTTGACAACTCAATGAGCAAATAATTCCTCCTATGACCTCTTAGGTCAGCATATGGATGTACTTATATTTTAAAATGTGTCACATAGAAAATACAGTTCAGAAGTATATTCATATGAGACCCGTATTTCAAATATTCTCAAATCAAAGGATATTCATATATCCAAAACCATATGCACCATGGTATGATCATTAAACAAATGTTGTTATACTTAGTTGTATAAGCTATAGTAAAATATTATGATTTGGAGATAAAATCATCACTTTTAATGCACCTGCCTCGCACGGCGGTCTGACAAACTTAATTTAAAAATGACCTGCCTCACTCGACGATCTGGTCAACCCACACACTCAATTTAAAAATGACCTACCTCACTCGGCGATCTGGTTAACCCACACACTCAATGTAAAATGACCTGCCTCATTCGGCGTCTGGTCAATGCAATTGGCTATACGCATAGTGACTGATCGACTACAGGCATAATAAGTAATCAGGGAATGTGAGTTCATCACCCTCCTGCCTCCCCACATTACCACTGTCACCCGGTTGGAGCGTCCCTCCCCCGGCTCACTCAGGCTAATAGGGCATCTCCTATTCGGTACTATCACAAGCCATACAACACGTCGATATTCATCCATACATATAAATACATATATATTAATGCATATTCATCAAATACAATGTAAGATTATCAAGCAACTCGCCATGAGCTTTACGCTTGCCATTCAGTCTCATTTATAATATGACATGTATCATTTTCACAAGTATATAGCTTTACAAATCAATGCATCGTGCACATAATATTCACTTTATCAAATAATGATAAATACATTTAGAACTACATATTCAATGAGTTCCAAAATACATTTTTAAAACCATACTCTTCTTGAACTATGTGCCAGTTCGTAAGTATAACATATATTTTAACACATTTAATAAACTTATAATAGCATAAATAAGTTGTAAACAGAAACAATTATACATTTATAGTTCAAGAAGAGCATGGGGTAAGTCATAGAAAGAATTATCTACTCACAGGGTAGGGTTCCTGATTGGACAACCCTAAAATGTAATTTTCCAATCCGAATTTGAACAATTAGACCTCAAAAACGTGTCTGAAAGGTTCAAAGACTTAGAAAATGACTTTGGGAGTTTGGTCACTATTTACCGCCGAAAAATACTATTCACCAAGAACAAAATGTTGTTAGATAGTTAAAAAATTTCATATCCTAAAGTTTATCTAGCTCTTGAATCTATTTACGATATCAGATTTTCAATTTGAGGTCTCTAAGTAAGAGTTTCAAAGTTTACGTTTTTATGAGATTTTCTACTTCAGATCTACAGTGATTTAATGGCTGATTTGAAAAATTGATCGATCAAAACCGTAGTATTCTTCGTCCTGAATCCAGTACCACCCTCAGTTTTGAGATCGGAAGCCAATAAACACTCCAGATCTAGAGAGAAATTGAAGGTTATTATTTATCACTATTTACTCCACTATTCATCACTATTCCACTATTGCGGAATCGTGAATTTGTAGCTTCAATTTTCTATCCGTCTTCCCCCATTCTCCTTTTATTTTTATTATATTATTATAATTATTATTATTATTATTTAATAATTAAATATTTAGATTTATTTTTATTTTATTTCATATATATTCATATAAATACCGTTTTTCATCCTAAAACATCCCAAAAATTTCTAAAAATTTACTTTCTCATAAAACTTTAGTCGAACTCTTAAATTATGATTTTTTTTAGTAAAAATCAAAATAAAACAAATCTCAAAATAAATATCTTTATACATATTAAAAGAAAGAATATTTCTAAAAATACAACAAAAAAATTAGTAAAGGCCAATATAATTATTTTAAGCAAAAAAATAATTACTTTAATTAAAAGTAGACTTGTTTTTAGTAAAACATACTCATTTTTAAACAAATAAAAATATATTTTTTATAACAAAATATTATTATTTAAAAACAAAAATTACGGGATGTTACATTCTTCCCCCTTAAGAAATTCGGTCCCCGAATTTTAGCCCATCCTACCACATGTAGGGAATGAAATTAAGGCATAATTCGGAGTTACCAACCTTATTACTCAAATAATTGGGGATATCTTTTCTGTATAACATCTTTATTTTTTAAAATGTCTCTTCACTTGAGTGATTTTGCCATATAACTTAACCATAGGGATTCTTTCATCCATAAGTTCTTCACTTGTCGATCAACAATAAACATCAATTGTATGCATAGTAAAGCCAAATTTTTGTCTAATTGAATTTCTTGAAATTAGGTAACATAAGAAGAATCTAATATGTACTTCTTTAGCATTGATGCAAGAAAGTCTATATCCAAATTACTCAATCCTAATGGCAAGGCTAGGTAATGTACTACTATGCCTACTTTGTTCAAGTTTTCAAAAGAGTCCATATACTAGAGCTTAACTTTTTCCTTCTTTCCAAACCTCATTACCTCTTTCATTGGTGAATCCTTAAAAAATATGTGATCACCAACTGATAATTTTTAGTGCTCAACATGCATGATTCCTTTAAACTTTTGGCCTGTATTGAATTATTTGTATTCCTTTTTTAATCAATTTCACTTTATATCCTCAAGCTCATATGGTTATATCTATAGGTCGATATTAGAAAATACACCTATAAAAGAACATATTCACATCCATATTGGGGAAACTATCTTTTCTTATTTCAGACTTTTATCAAGTCATCTTTGATTCTTACATGTCAACATCATCCCATGGATATCATCATCTTAATCTATCATTTATTTTTTTTTCTAAAATCTATTAATCAATATGTGAAACATACGTAGTAATAATTCCACCAAACCTTTTATAACGTTTATGTACTATTGGCACATGTCTAATAATCCTACTTACCTCATCACAGTAACTCTATACCCTCTTATTAACACCAATAAATTCATTAGCAAAAATTTCAAGCCTTTCTCTATCATATCTAAAAGCACCTCATTTTAACTTATGTTAATCTCATTTAATTCATCCAATCATTTCAAGAATATTTTTTCCCAACAATTACTCATACATGAATTCTCAATTTCAACATAATTCGCATCCTCTAGACTCAATTTAGTATAATATAAACCTTTAACACAAATATTTTAATCACTTACATTATTTTTAGACATGATTCTCATAGTCAATGATTAATTTAAATTCTACTTCCTATATTTTATTCCTCAAAAACTTCAACACCACTAATTCTCTTGATTATATTCGTCAAAACACCATAAAATCATCATCCGTCCACTCCTTTCAAAATTTTTATTACTTTAACCTACTAACCAATTGGACACCATAATAACTGAGTTTCAAAAAAAAGAAATTAAACTTCCTTATAATATGGAAAAAGAATCTTGCATTTAATACAAAATATTAATGTAGGACAATGCAGCAGAAAATGTGAAATACTTAATAGAGCATGGTGCCAAAATAGGAAGTTAGAAATTTGGACAAAACATTGAAATAAAATTAAAATCGGTGGCCGTAATTCTTGAAAATCTGTAAACAAATTTAGCTGCTATTTCGACAAAAATCGGTGGCTGTAAATTTTGAATATATATATCAAAATTTAATTCAAAGCTACTGTCATTCGGTGGAATAATATCACATGGAAAATAAGCATTTCTGAGCTTATAAAAGTTTGTGAAAATCAAAGAATACGTAGTTAACTGGTAGGATGCAGTTGATTTCTTCAAAATAAATATAATCAATCAACTGTAAAATAATCAGTTCAAATTAAAATTTCTCAAAATAACTAGTCGACTTAATAATACCGATAGTCGACTAGGAAGAACATTAGGAAAACAAAATAAATCATTTGATTGTCCCTCTTTAACAACTAACTTGTTTGCATTTTAACTATTTTTTTTATAATTACGCCTATCACTTACAACTTCCCTACAAGAATCAAGACATCAATGCTTCATAAAGGACAACAAGGAAAAGAAAAATTTCTGGTGATATCTTAACCTTATTCTCTTTATATGCCTAATATGAGCGACTATCACAACTACTGTACATATACATGCTTGCCGTCGTTTTTGAAAATTTCAACTTCAATTTAGCTAATATCCACCAATCACTCACACACTGTTCTAATTATTCCCGGCATATTCGCATAGCTATCATAAGTATACCATTCTCTGAGTTCTATAAATGCACACATTAATTTTTTTTACTTTCATACTCCAAGTTAGGGTGTGTGTAGCTATGGAGGGAATCACATTTCGTTAATTTCGAAATATTTGTGTCTTTTATGGTTTTAGTCCTGGAAAAGATGGAGAGTATGTGAAAGCTACACAAAACCTGGGTATGGTACTGGCCAGTAGAAAAATTCATTTAGTCTATGGTGGAGATAACCGTGGATTAATGGGGTATGTGTCTACAGCTACCCATGTAGGAGGATGTCAAGTTCTAGGTATTAGTCCTACAACTCTAGCTGCATCTAACATCGTAGGAAAGACAATTGGGGAAGAGTTTAGGGTAGCTTCCATGCATGAGCGCATGACTAGAATAATGAGCAATGCTGATGCTTTCATTGCCTTACCAGGTGATTTTGGTACTGTAGAAGAAATTTTCCAAATAGTCTCTTGGGCACAACTAAATATGCATCACAAACCGATAGGTTTGTTAAATGTTAACCACTTCTTTAATGGTCTGTTGTCTTTCCTTGATCATGCTGTGGAACAAAGGTTCATCTCACACTTAGCACGACGAATTCTCATTTCGGCTTCAAATGCTGAGGAGTCGATTGATGCTTTACAAGCATATATTCATGTACCTTATCCAACTATGGCTCAAATAGAATGGACGGCAGACAATCGCAGGAAGCGCAAATTGGATTTGGATCTTCATCTTTAGATGTAGTAAAACGTAGCTATTATTGTACCACTTTTACTTTCTTAGAGTCTACTTGGATACCATCTTTACCAACCATACTCCCTTAGAGTTGGTAAAACTATCTTTGAATGTTTCTTATGATCCTCTGAACTTTTGAAATATTCTAATATATCATCAATAAATATAATAACAAGTTAATCCAGGGATGACCTAATTATTATTCATTAAATCTATGAATACAGTTAGGATATTTGTCAAACTAAATGATATCATCAAGAACTCATAATGCCTATAATGAGTCTTAAAAGAAAATTTTCATACATCCTCTTCTCTTATCTTTAATTAATGTTACTCATATCCCAAATCAATTTTTGGAAAAAAAATATTGAACACCTTGTAACTGGTCAAACAGGTCATCTATACGAGATAATGCGTTTTATTCCACACTGTCACCTTATTCAACTGTTTATAATCTATACATAGTTATAGTTATCCATCTTTCTTTATCATAATGCTTATACATAATATTATTGAAACCCAAATTGTCTTCAAATTCTTTATATCAACAAAATATATCATTGAAAATATTATCTTCATAGATTCTCTGCTCTCAAATTCAATCCAACCCACAACTTGCCAAATCCATTTATATATATAAATTCCAACTCATCCATCCAAAAAGAGATTTAAATCTATTTTCAAAACACTCACTTTATTTCAAATCATTATCTTAGAGTTAACAACCTTGATCACATCATAACTCACTATCAAAATTGTATTAGCCATTCGTCATATTGTTTCACATAAACAAATCAAACAATCAATTCAAACCTAGTTGACATCCGAACACGCCATTACCTTTGTGTTTGGATGAAATTTTCTTATTTTCAACTAATTCTTTTTTCTTTATACCCAAGAGTGTTCTCTTTATCAATGTTCATCAACACGAGTTCAAAAGCTGAACTGATAGTCCACACTTAAGAAACATTGTCTAGGGCATACTTATTGATTCTTAAACAGCACATATATAAGGAAAAGTGTCAAAAGGAAGAAGAGGACGATACCCTATAGAATTCCACAGCAACACCGTGAGTATAAATATATCCGCAGTCACATACCCATACTCAAAGTCCTACTACAGAATCCTTTGCTCTGATAGCCACAGGGAAACCTATTGCTCTGATACCAACTTGTAACGCCCCTACTTTACGTTACGTAAAATAAACATTTTTTTTCTTTCCGCAATCAGATATTCTCCATAAATATGCATAATTCAATTCTCTATCATTTCACTCATGTATACACAATATATAAACCAAGTCTATAAACATTAAAGTACAGCAGAAACGGGGATCCTACCTATACCGTTCAGAGCACTCCAGAATACAAACACAGTATAATTCAAAAACCATGAGCCTTGGAAGCAACATAGACTCACCCACAGAATATGTCACCTAACTGATCACCTATCTGCAAGATTAGACTCTGTATTCTCATATGAAAAATGTGAAAATATCGTGTAGTGAGTTTGACAACTCAGTGAGCAAATAATTCCTCATATGACCTCTTACGTCATCATATGGATGTACTTATATTTTAAAATATGTCACATAGAAAATACAGTTCAGAAGTATATTCATATGAGACCTGTATTTCAAATATTCTCAAATCAAAGGATATTCAGATATTCAAAACCATATGTACCATCGTATGATCATTAAACAAATGTTGTTATGCTCAGTTGTATAAGTTATAGTAAAATATTATGATTTGGAGATAAAATCATCACTTTTAATGCACCTGCCTCACTCGGCGGTCTGACAAACTTAATTTAAAAATGACCTGCCTCACTCGGCGATTTGGTCAACCCACACACTCAATTTAAAAATGACCTGCCTCACTTGGCGATCTGGTCAATCCACACACTCAATGTAAAATGACCTGCCTCATTCGGCGTCTGGTTAATGCAATTTGCTATAGCATAGTGACCGATCGACTATAGTCACAATAAGTGATCAGGGAATGTGAGTTCATCACCCTCTTGCCTCCCCACATTACTATTGTCACCCGGTTGGAGTGGCCCTCCCTCGGCTCACTCAGGCTAATAAGGCGTCCCCTATTCGGTACCATCACCAGCCATACAACCCGTCGATATTCATCCATACATATAAATACATATATATTAATGCATATTCATCAAATACAATGTAAGATTATCAAGCAACTCGTCGTGAGCTTTGCGCTTGCCATTCAGTCTCATTTATAATATGACATGCATCATTTTCACAAGTACATAGCTTTACAAATCAATGCATCGTGCACATAATATTCACTTTATCAAATAATGATAAATACATTTAGAACCATATATTCAATGAGTTCCAAAATACATGTCTAAAACCATACTCTTCTTGAACTATGTGCCAGTTCGTAAGTATAATAGATATTTTAACATATTTAATAAACTTATAATAGCATAAATAATTTGTAAACAAAAATAATTATACATTTATAGTTCAAGAAGAGCATGTGGTAAGTCATAGAAAGAATTATCTACTCACAGGGTAGGGTTCATGGTTGGACAGCCCTAAACTGTACTTTTTCAATCCGAATTTGACCAATTATACCTCAAAAACGTGTCCGGAAGGTCCAAAGACTTAGGAAATGACTCCGGGAGCTTGGTCACTATTCACCACCAGAAAACACTATTCACCAAGAACAAAATGTTGTCAGATAGCTAAAAAATTTCATATCTTAAGGTTTATCTAACTCCTGAATCCATCTACGTGTCAAATTTTCAATTGGAGGTCTCTAAGTAAGAGTTTCAAAGTTTATCTTTTTTTGAGATTTTTTACTTCAGATCTACAGTGATTCAACGGCTGGTTTGAAAATTTGATCGGTTAAAACCGTAATATTCTTCGTTCTGAATCCAATAGCACCCTCAGTTTTGAGATCAGAAGCCAATAGACACTCCAGATCTAGAGAAAAATTAAAGGTTATTATTTATCACTATTTACTCAACTATTCATCACTATTCCACTATTACGGAATCGTGAATTTGCAGCTTCAGTTTTCTGTCCGTCTTCCCCCATTCTCCTTTTATTTTTATTTTATTATTATAATAATAATAATTATTTAATAATTAAATATTTAGATTTATTTTTTATTTTATTTCATATATATTCATATAAATACCGTTTTTCATCCTAAAACATCTCAAAAATTTCTAAAAATTTACTTTCTCATAAAACTTTAGTCGAACTCTTAAATTATGATTTTTTTTAGTAAAAATCGTAATAAAAAAAATCTCAAAATAAATATCTTTATATATATTAAAAGAAAGAATATTTCTAAAAATACAACAAAAATTTAGTAAAGGTCAATATAATTATTTTAAGCAATACAATAATTACTTTAATTAAAAGTAGACTTGTTTTTAGTAAAACATACTCATTTTTAAATAAATAAAAATATATTTGTTTATAACAAAATATTATTATTTAAAAACAAAAATTACGGGATGTTACATATAAACATTATTTTATCACAAAACAATAAGTATTATGAGGTGGAAAGTGTTTGTAATAAATTCATACTAGAAATCAAACCAACTTAAATAAACAAAAAAACCAAACTAATCCATTAGTTTAGGTTGGGTTTTTCTATGTTAAATGGTGTTCAATTAAATTTAAACAGTACTAGGGCCATTTATTTATGAAACCCCTCTATCGAATTTGAAAATCCCTATTTGATTTTTGTTTCACCTGTTAATTATGTTAACATATATATATATATATATATATATATATATATATATCTGTGTGTGTGTGTGTGTGTGTGTGTGTGTGTGTGTGTGTGCACCTCTGTGTCTGTGGCCTATTTTTATCCAAAATATATGGTGGTTATCTCCCAATGTGAAAAGGTAACCATATGTAAAAATGTGTTCTTATGTGAAAAGATATTCTTCTGTAAAAAGGTACATGGTGATTATGTTAACTATTCATTAATTATAAATATCTCCTTTCTTTTATGTGTCACGCCCCTACTTTAGCAACACAAATAACTCTACTATTCGATAACTTTATCTTTATTTATTTGAAATCAACGTCATATTATGACATAACCGGATAATATCATACGTTTACAAATTTCAACATAACAAGTTATACATGCTAGGTTTACATTTATCAGTTTGACAGCGTAAACAAAGATCCTGCCTGTGGCGTTTAGAGCAACTCTAGAGTACATTTATATTACAATTTAAACACTGAGAGTCCAGAAACAATTTAGGCTCACCACGGAAGTACGACACCTAGTCGATTAAGATGCTGTAGAACCAAACTCTGGGTCTTTATCTGTAAAACATATAAACCACGTGTAGTGAGCTTTACAACTCAGTGAGCAGATAGTACCTCCCATGACCTCTTAGGTCAACATATGGATGTACTCTTTATTTCTAGACTTATTACATTGAAAATCACAATTCAGAGTTACATTCATATGGGACCCGCATTTCAAAATCATCTCTGTTCAAATTCATATTCATATTCAATTCAAAAGTAATGCTGTAAGTATGATAATAAAATAATGGTATGCATCAATATAATTCATGTGAAAACATCTGGAGAATCCCATATCAGAACCACCATATCAGAGTTTGACCCCTTCCGTACCTTAGTGGTATAGGATTTGCCTAAACTCAGCATCCCGCTGAGGTTTACCCTACTACCATTCAAGAGGACACGCGAAGGGACTCTATATGAGTTTTTCCCAACCACACATCAAGGGAAGGCAAATCATATCTCATATAACTGGAATCTCGCCCATATATAGGAGGCATTCCGTTCTCCTTCACATATCATCTCCCGTGTGTTAACCCTCACACGAGGTTAGCACCACCCCCTGCTAGCTGAGGCAATCAAGGTACAGCAGGGCTAACATCACCTGCTGTTAGCAGACAGTGTTTCCAATACGATTCCTCCACAGAAAATATCATATGCACATATGCCATATAATTCAGTATAAAATTCTCAATATAATACATACTTTCAGTCTCTGTATATTTATCTGTCAAAACTTTCTATTCAGGGGAATCATGTATACATGCCTATATCTGAGGCAAACATATCACTGTATAAATCAATATCATATGCATAACATATATCCTTTGTCATATAATGAGAAATACATTTAAAAATCACATGTTCAATGTGTTTCAAAACTCATTTCAAAAGTCATACTCTTCTTGAACCATATATCATATTTCAATCATTTCAGGTATTCTAAACCATTTCAGGAATATATAAAATTATAAATAACTTGTAAACATGTTCATTTATCAATGTAAAGTACAAGAAGAGTAAAAATAAGCCATAGGAAAAATCATATACTCACAGGGTAAGGGCTTCAGATTGGATAGCCCTAAAATGTACTTTTCCAATCTCTATTTGATCAAATTGACCTCAAAAACGTATCCGAAGAGTCCAAAAATCAAGAAAGTAACTTCGGGAACTTAGTCACTATTCACTGCCGAAAAACACTATTTACAACGAACAAAAGGCTGTTAAATGGCCGAAAATATATATATCCTAAGGTTTATCTAGCTCCTAAATCCATCTACAGTGTCAGAATTTCAATTAGAGGTCTCTAAGTAAAAATTTCAGAATTTACCTTTTTTTTAGATTTTCTACTTCAAATCTACGGGGATTCAATGGCTAATTTGAAAAATTGATCAGTCAAAACTGTAGTATTCTTCGTCCTGAATCCAGTAGCACCTTCAGTTTTGTAATCGAAAGCCAATAGGTACTTCAGATCTAAAGAGAAAATTGAAGGTTACTATTCACTCACTATTTCTCTTTCTCGATTTTTTTTCAGAAATCTACAGACGGGGTTATCTCCCCCTACGATTCCCTGTCCCTTTTATTTTATTTATTTATTTATTTATAATAATTATTATTATTTAATAATTGATTAATATGATTTTCTTTTATATAAAATCATATAAATTCCGTTTTTCATCTTAAAATATTCCAAAAATTTCCATTCTCATAAACCTTTAGTTAAACTCTTAAATCATGATTTTTCTTGATAAAAATCGTAATAAAAAAATCTCAAAATAAATATCTTTTTACATGTTAAATGAAAGAATATTTCTAAAAATACAACAAACATTCATTAGATGCCAATATAATTATTTTAAGAAAAATAATAATAATTTACTTAAAAGTCTACTTACTTTTAGCAAAGCATAATCATTTTTAAACAAATAAACATATATTTGCTTATACTATCATTTAAAAATATATATTACGCGTCAAAACGTAAATTCTCATATTTTCTTTGTACTTCTTTAACCCATGTAGTAAATATACATATTTTCTACGGTTCTTATCCCCATTTTCGAAATTCTCTTTTTAATTCCAAATTTTGTTTAATTGGAATTTTCGTTAAATTTTACGGTTATTACATTCTTCCCCCTTAAAAAAATTTAATCCCTGAATTTCATCACCATAGTTGCAGATAAATACTAACATCATTATTCAAACAAATGCGGATATCCAGTGCGTATATCCTCCTCTCTTTCCTAAGTAGCTTCCTCAGAAGAGTGATTTTTCCATATCACTTTCACTGTAGGTATTTCTTTTGACCGCAACTTCTTTACTTATTTGTCCACTATTGCTACTAGTTGTTCCTCATAGGTTAAATCTTCTTGTAACTGGATCTGTGAACATTGTATAACATGTGTAGGATCCGGTAAATATTTTCATAGCATAGACATATGAAAAACTGGATGAACATTACCCAATTCAGGTGGTAAAACCAAACGATAAGCCACTGAACCGATCCTATCAAGAATTTCAAATGATTCTATATACCAAAGGTTTAACTTCCCTTTCTTTTCAAATCTCATTACCTCTTTCATTGGTGAATCCTTCAGGAATATGTGGTCACCAAGTGATAATTTCTAGTGCTCAACATTCATGGTCCTTATAGACTTTTGACCGGTATGAAGTTGCTTGTATTCCTTTTCTAATCAATTTCGATTTATGCAAAATACTCAACATATTATATATATATATATATATATATATATATATATATATATATATATATATATATATATATATATATATATATATACACACACACACACACACACACATATATAAAAACTCTTAAAACATTGAGTATCTCCTTCCTTTATATCCTCAAGCTCGCATGCATATATATATAAGTCGATATTAGAAAACATACACATACACATAAAAGAACATCTTTACACCCATATTGGGTAATTATCTTTTCTTATTCTAGTCTTCTATCAAGTCATTTTTAATTCTCACTTGTCACATCATCCCATGAATATCATCACCTTAATCTATCATCTATTTTCATCTTAAAATCCTTCAATCAACATGTTAAACAAACGTAGCAATAAATCCACCAAACCTTTTATAACGTTTATGTACCATTGACACATGTCTAATAATTCCAACTTACCTCATTACAGTAATTCTATACCATCTCATTAACACCATTAAACTCATTGTCAAAAATTTCAATCCTTTCTTCTATCATATCCAAAACCACCTCATTCTAAGTTATATCAATCCCGTTTAATTCATCCAATCATTTCAAGAAGATCTTTCTCAACAATTACTCATACATGAATTCTCAATTTTAACATAAATCACATCCTAGATACTAAATTCGATTTAGCATAATATAAACCTTTAACACAAATATTTTGATCACTTACATTATTTTCGAACATGATTATCAGAATATTCTCCATATTTCCAAATTAAGAGTTCAAAAATTAATTTAAATCCTAGTTCTCATATTTTTCTCTTTAAGAACTTCAACACCACTAATATTCTTGATTACATTCGTCACAGTACCATAAAGCCATCATCCGTCTATTCCTTTCAAACTTTTCATTGCTTTAACCTACTAACCACTTGGACATCATAATAACTGAGTTTCAAAGAAAATAAATTAACCCTCCTTGTAATAAGAAAAAGAACCTTGCATTTAATGCCAATCATTAATCAAGGAGGATACAGTAGAACAAATGAAAAGTATAATAGAGAACGGTGCCAAAATAGAAAGTCAAAAGTTTGGACACAGCATTGGAGAGAGTTAAAATCAATGGCCGTAAGTGTTGAAAATCTATAAAGAAAACTTAACTGATATTTCAGCAAAAATCGGTGGCCGCAAATTTTGAATATATGTATCAAAATCTACTTTAAATCTGTTGGTATTCAGTGGAAAGATAGCATATGGAAAAAAGAAACATTTCTAAACTTATAAAAATATGTGAAAATCAAAAAATATGTACTTAACTGGTAGGATGAAGTTGATTGCTTCAAAAGAGATGTAATCAATCAACTGTAAAATAATCAGTCCAAATTAAAATTTCTCAAAATAGTCAGTCGACTTGATAATACTGATAGTCAACTAGCAAGAACATTGAGAAAACAAGAAAAATTATTTAATTGTCCCTCTTCAATAATTATCTGATTTGGACCTTCACTTTTTTTTTTTTTACAATTACGCCTTTCATCTACAACTTTCCTACAAGAATTAAGACATCAATCCTTCATCAAGGACAACAAGAAAAAGGAAAATTTCTGGTGATATCTTAACTTTATACTCTTTATATGCCTAATATGAACGACTATCACAACTACTGTACATATACATGCTTGCCGTCATTTTTGAAAATTTTACCTTCAATTTAATTGATATCCATCAATCACTCACATAGTTGTTCTAATTATGCCCGACCTATTCACATAGCTATCATATGTATGTCTTTCTCTGAATTCTATAAATACACATGTTAGTATCTTTACTTTCATACTCAAAGTTAAAGTGTGTACAGCTATGGAGGGAATCGCATTCTGTCAATTTTGAAATATTTGTGTATTTTGTGGTTCCAGCCCTGGGAAAGATGAAGAATATGTGAAAGCAACACGAAACCTAGGTATGGTGCTGGCTAGGAGAAAAATTCCTTTAGTCTATGGTGGAGGTAACTGTGGGTTAATGGGGTGTGTGTCTACAGCTGTACATGTAGGAGGATGTCAAGTTCTAGGTATTATTTCTATAGCTCTAGTTGCATCCAACATCATAGAAAAGACAATTGGGGAAGAATTTAGGGTTGCTTCCATGCATGAACGCATGGCTAGAATGATGAGCAATGCTAATGCCTTCATTGCCTTACCAGGGGGTTTTGGTACTTTAGAGGAGATTTTTTAAATAGTCTCTTGGGCACAACTAAATATGGATCACAAACCGATAGGTTTGTTAAATGTTAACCATTTCTTTGATGGTCTATTGTCTTTTCTTGATCATGCTGTGGAATAAAGGTTTATCCCACACTCAGCACGATGAATTCTTGTCTCAGTTTCAAATGCTGGGGAGTTGATTGATACTTTACAAGCATATGTTCATGTACCTGATCCAACTATGGCTTGAATAAATTGGACGATAGACAACCGTGAAAAACGTAAATTAGACTTAGATCTTCATCTATAACTGTAGCAAGATGTGGACATTATTGTACCACTTTTACTTTCTCAGGATGAACTTGGATACCATCTTACTAGCCACATACCTTAAGGAAGTAACACTACTAAGTCAGAATTTATATTTTGAGAACTTAGCATATAGCTGATACTCCATTGGAGTTTGTAAAACTATCTTTAAATGTTCCTTATGATCCTCTGAACTCTTAGAATATTCTAGTATATTATCAATAAATTGATTCAGAGATGGTTTCATTACTCTATTTATCAAGTCCATGAATGCAACTGGACATTTGTTAAACTAAATGATATCACTAAAACTCATAGTGCCCATGCTGAATCCTAAAAGAAATTTTCTAATTATTCTCTTCCCTTGTCCACAATTAATGATACTCATATATTAAATCAACTTTTGAAAAATATTAAGCACCCTATAGCTGGTCAAATAAATCTTTTATATGAGGTAATGAGTATTTATTCCACATTATCACTTTATTCAACTGTCTATAATCTATGCATAGTCATAGTAATTCATCTTTCTTTTTCACAAATAGAACTGGAGCACTCCAAGTAAAAGTACTAAGACTTTTAAATCCCTTGTCTTATACGTCTTGTAACTAATTCTTTTTCAGTTCCTTAAGTTCAGTGATTGCCTTTCTATATGGAAATATAAACACTGGTTAAGTTTCAGGAAGTAAATCAATACCAAATTCTATTTATCGTTTCGGAAAAATTTTGGAAATTTCTTAGGAAATACATTAGAAAATTCTCTAACCACTGGAACTTGATTTACACTGGTATACTTTATATCAACATCTCTCACCATTACCAAATATTCTTGACACCTTTTTATAATCACTATGGGATGTTAAAGCAGAGATTAGATTACTAGGTATCTCACTACGATCTCCTTGTATCAAGAAAGAAAATTCTCCAAGAATATTGAATTTAATCACCTTAAAGTGACATTTCATAATGACATGACATAATGCCAACTAATACATTCTCAATATCACATCAAAGTCTACCATATCTAGACAACTGGGTACAACAGATGTCACATTTAGAAACCATCATATTTGGTATTTATCTCAGTTCCTTAAATTCTTTAGGATACATATCCCTTTCACTTTCAAGCTATGATTGATCCATAGATACTTCTTAAGATGTCACAATATTCAATCTATCTTATACTATAAACTTTAACAACTTGGAATAGAAAGAAATTTGAAACCCTATAGAATCCCTCAGCAGCACCTGAAGTATAAATATGTCTGGCTCATATAGATACTAAAGGTCCTACTAAAGAATCATTTGCTCTGATGGCCATGGGAAAACCTAATGCTCTGATACCAACTTGTCACGCCCCTACTTTAGGAATGCGAATAACTCTACTGTTCGATAACTTTATCTTTATTTATTTGCAATCAATGTCATATTATGACATAACCAGATAATATCATATGTTTACAAATTTTAACATAACAAATTATACATGTCAGGTCTACATTTATCAGTTTGACAGCGGAAACAAGGATCCTGCTTGTGGCATTCAAAGTAACTCTAGAGTACATTTATATTACAATTTAAACACTGAGAGCCCAGAAACAATTTAGGCTCACCACGGAAGTACGACACCTAGTCGATCAAGATGCTGTAGGACCAAACTCTGGGTCTTTATCTGTAAAACATATAAACCACGTGTAGTGAGTTTTACAACTCAGTGAGCAGATAATACCTCTCATGACCTCTTAGATCAACATATGGATGTACTCTTTATTTCTAAACTTATTACATTGAAAATCACAATTCAGAGTTACATTCATATGGGACCTGCATTTCAAAATCATCTCTGTTCAAATTTATATTCATATTCAATTCAAAAGTAATGTTGTAAGTACGATAATAAAATCATGGTATGCATCAATATAATTCATGTGAAAACATCTGGAGGATCCTATATCAGAACCACCATATCAGAGTTTGACCCCTTCCGTACCTTGGTCGTATAGGATTTGCATAAACTCAGCATCCCCTTGAGGTTTGCCCTACTACCATTTAAGAGGACACGCGAAGGGACTCTATATGGATTTTTCCCGAGCACACAGCAAGGGAAGGCAAAAAACATCTCATATAACTGGCATCTCGCCCATATATAGGAGGTATTCCACTCTCCTTCACATATCATCTCCCGTGTGTTAGCCCTCACACGAGGCTAGCACCACCTCCCTGCTAGCTGAGGCAATCAAGGTGCACCAGGGCTAACATCACCTGCTGTTAGCAGACAGTGTTTCCAATACGATTCCTCCACAGAAAATATCATATGCACATATGCCATATAATTCAGTATAAAATTCTCAATATAATACAGACTTTCAATCTCTCTATATTCATATGTCAAAACTTCCTATTCAGGGGAATCATGTATACATGCCTATATCTGAGGCAAACATATTACTGTATAAATCAATATCATATGCATAACATATATATCCTTTGTCATATAATGAGAAATACATTTAAAAATCACATGTTCAATGTGTTTCAAAACTCATTTCAAAAGTCATACTCTTCTTGAACCAGATATCATATTTCAATCATTTCAGATATTATAAACCATTTCAGGAACATATAAAAGTATAAATAATTTTTAAACATGTTCATTTATCAATGTAAAGTTCAAGAAGAGTAAAAATAAGCCATAGGAAGAATCATCTACTCACAGGGTAAGGGCTCTAAATTGGACAACTGATGTGATCTTAATTAAGCATGATTTTAATACCTTTATGCTTACCTTTTGTTTGATTTAAGTAAAATATAATTAGGAATTAGCTTAGTTTTGTGTTTTGTGTTGTAAGAACAAAGGAAGAAGAAAATGGAAGAAAAAGATAAGAAATTCATGGAAAAATGCTACATTGCAGCGATTCCAAACCTTTCAATACTGTTTTGAGCATATCGCCCTCTTATGAACTTCAATCAAAGTGATTCAAGTGGCTGTGAAAAGATAACACAATAAGATACAACTTTGATGTTGAACACTTGGTCAATTTCTAGAGATTTCATAGCCTTAAAGAGCTCGTAAATCAGAATCACAGTGCAGCAAGATGAATTCTGACCTTTGGTCACTAATTTTATCATATCTCCTTCAATTTAGATCCGATAGAGGTGATTCCAGCGGCTATGGAAAGAAGAGACATAGAGCTACAACTTTTGTGTTCGGAAATTTGGCAAATTTTGGAAATTTTCGTGCGCCGCGGCGCTGATCAACCCAGCCAGCTTCACAGCAAGTGAGCGCCGCGGCGCCCCGTCCATGTCTCTCCACAGCGCCGCGGCGCCCACCATCGCACCAGAATGATGAATTTTGCAATTTTAGGTCTTTTTCACTCCAATTGAAGCCCGATGGACTGGGATTTGACCTAAATACATTCTTACTTCGATTAGGAGGGGGAATCTATAAAAAAGGAGCAAAACAAGTAGAGAATTCATCCAATCCTTCATCCAAGTTCTTCAATTCTTCTTTAGATTTTCTTATGGCCTTGCGTAGCTAGTTCTTTTTAGTTGGTTGAGGTAGGTTGAAACCTCAAGGAATTTTTCATACATTGTGAGATGTGGATTTGATTTTATTATTTCAATTTGATTTGAGTATTGATTATTCATCTATTCTTCTTCTTAATGATTATTCATATGATTGCTAGGAGGCCTACTAGTATATTGTCTGTCTTAATCTACCGCTGAATTGTGTTTTGAACAAAGTCTTCAATTCTGTGATTCATGAGGCAAATAGGTTTGAGGATTTTGGATTATAAATCATTGAACCTATGATGAATGATTAACTAAATTAGATATAGCCGATGTGTTTATATTTGTTTAGCTCTGTCAGTTTCTCTAGTTCTTCATGCAGTTAGTAAGCTATGCTTTACCGATGTGCTAAAGGATTGCTTGTTAATTAGGGTTTAATTAGTGCGATTGTCATTAATTTACTAGACTTAAGGAGAAACAGGGTTAGAACCCCAATGATAGATATTCAATTATAGAATGATTATGTTGTCAATGATCAATGTAATCCCTTGACGGTGGATATCAATCGAAACCAACGTCTTTATCATTAATTACTTTCATTATTGTCTACTTGATTTTATTTACAATTATCAATTCCCCCTTTTTCAATCACATAAGGTAATACCAGTCTTTGTGGGATCGACCCTTACTCCCACTACTACAGGTTAGTTTTGAGGTAAGGTATCAATTTAGGTGTACTTGCGACAGTGCGCACCAAACAACATTAAACAAGGCGCTTATTGGGAGGCAACCCAACATAATCAAAAAAGAAAAAAAAAAGAAAAAAAAAGTGGGAATCAGAAATATTCATGGTCTAGTAATGCAACATGCTCATTCCACTCCAAACAAATTCAGGAAAGTTCACTTAACTCATATGTTTTTCTATATCTTTCCATAATTCTTATCTTTCTTTTACATTGAGGACAATGTAAAGTTTGAGTGTTGGGGTGGAAGTTTATTTGTCTAAATCATTGTGATCCTATTATGAGCATCAATTTTCTGATTTTCACTATTAATGCATTTTTATTGCGTTTAGCAAGTTGAGTGTTTATGTGAGTGTTTCAATTTATGTTTTGGGATGTTAGGCACAACCAACAGCCAATGATATGAATATCCAATTTTTTTTTAGCTCTTGAAAAATGTAGAAACTTCATGGTTGTATGCAATTTTATCCCTTTTGCAATTTATTACTTTTGACTTTAGAATCCTGAAATATTTTGCACAATAAATTTGGGTATTCGATTTATTTTTTACTTAGAGAAGGTTTATATAATTCAAAAATATTTCATGATCTCAACAGGATTCTAGAACTTATTTGAATGTTACTTGAGACGAAATCTTAGGTTAATACTATTATTTAGGAGATGATTTAAGCATTATTTGATAGATTGAGCCTTTCAAGCCTAACCTAAGCAATGAAATATCCATAGTTCCTCTATTTTGAGCTTAATGAACTTTTCCTTCTAAAAACCACAAATGAGCCTAAAGCAAAAATTTGTATGAATATCCTTTTTTTTTTTCTTTACCCTATTCACTCACTCCATGATTATTTTGATGAATGCTTGTTTTGTAGAGTTTAAATTGACAAAAGGGTGGAAGGGTGGAGCAAGGAAAAGAAAAGAATTATGCAAAAAAAAAAAGAATTATGCAAAAGGAAGAAAAGAAAATTCCAAAGAGAATAAAAACATATGTTGTGGGTGGAAAGAAAAAAAAACTTTTTGAGAATCGAGGAAAATGATGGATCAAATTCAATTGAAACAAGAAAATGAGTGTGGGGGGAAAATCTCTCCAAATTTATAAAAGCTCAAGAGATCATATTTAATCGTGTGGTGCTGGGTGATTGAGCTTAAATTTGTATCCTTTATCCCACCTTATACCTTGGCCACATTACAAGCTAAATAAAGTCCTATTGATCCTAGAGGTAGTTTTGGCCTACATTAGTGGAGAGTGGCATGAAGAATAAGCATATGAAAATCCTAAACTACTTAGAGATCTACAACCAAAATTTTGGGATATATAAACTCATCTGGGTAAAAGGAAATTTAATGGCTCAAAACACACACACACTTGGGATTCAAGAGGATAAAATAATGAATTACATTTGGGTTAATCTTGTGTATGATTATGATCTTTCGAAATTTTTCTTGAACATATTTTTATGATATGAGGCAGAAAGTTTGGTAAGCCTAACACTTACTACATATATTGATTTTTTGTTTTTGTCTTTAGGGATTATTTTGCTTGAGGACAAGCAAAAGGTTGAGTGTGGGGGTATTCAACGCTAAAATATACTTTTTCAATCTCTATTTGATCAAATTGACCTCAAATACGTATCTGGAGGGTCTAAAAATCAAGAAAGTAACTTCGGGAACTTGGTCACTATTCACCACCGGAAAACACTATTCACGACAAACAAAAAGGCCATTAGATGGCCAAAAATATACATATCCTAAGGTTTATCTAACTTCTGAATCCATCTACGATGTCAGAATTTCAATTGGAGGTCTCTAAGTAAAAGTTTCAAAATTTACATTTTTCTAAAATTTTCTACTTCAGATCTACGGCGATTCAACGGCTGATTTGAAAAATTGATCGGTCAAAACTGTAGTATTCTTTGTCCTAAATCCAGTAGCACCTTCAGTTTTGTGATCGGAAGCCAATAGGCACTCCAAATCTAGAGAGAAAATTGAAGGTTACTATTCACTCACTATTCCTCTTTCTCAATTTTTTTTCAGAAATCTGCAAACGGCCGTTGTCTCCCCCTACGATTCCCTTTCCCTTTTATTTATTTATAATAATTATTATTATTTAATAATTGAATAATATGATTTTCTTTTATATAAATTCATATAAATTCTGTTTTTCATCCTAAAATATCTCAAAAATTTCTAAAAATTTTCATTCTCATAAACCTTTAGTTAAACTCTTAAATCATGATTTTTCTTGATAAAAATCATAATAAAAAAATCTCAAAATAAATATTTTTTTACATATTAAAAGAAAGAATATTTTTAAAAATACAACAAACATTCATTAGAGGCTAATATAATTATTTTAAGCAAAACAATAATTATTTTACTTAAAAGTCTACTTACTTTTAACAAAACATAATCATTTTTAAACAAATAAATATATATTTACTTATACTATCATTTTAAAATAAAAATTACGCGCCAAAACGTAAATTCTCATATTTTCTTTGTATTTCTTTAACCCATGTAGTAAATATACATATTTTCTATGGTTTTTATCCCCATTTTTGAAATTCTCTTTTTAATTCCAAATTTTCTTTAATTGAAATTTTTGTTAAATTTTACGGTTATTACATTATGGGAAGAAAGAGATAGTGAAAAACAAAAAATAATTTTCTAATGAAGAATATCTAGTCTACAAGAAAACCTATATTTTTTTATCAAGTGCATGGATCAAAATTTTCAATAAACTAGACAAATTTTCTCTTTTGGTTTATAATTTCAAGATTGTGTTTTTGAGAAATCTTATTACTATGGCTAGATGTATATATCTTAGACTTCTGCTTTTAGATTATTATAATTTATGAAATTTATGGCTTACATTTGGTATAAGAACTATGTTTCTAGACAAGTTTTATCTTAAATAATTTGAAAAATAGTGAAATGGTGGTCTGTGTTTTCACAAAGCATGTTATATATTCAAGAAATTTTTTGCATTAACTATTGATTTTCTATAACCAAGTTTGCAAATGTCTGTTTACAACTTTTGATAAATAAAATAAATTTTAATTTTTCATTGGTGAATTAAGTTGCAATTGTATTTGTGTTTGAATGTTGGGTGCATTACCAAAAAACATGAAAATATACTAGAGGAGCATATTCACTGTACCTTCAAAATATGGTGATTTTTTTTTAAATCACACCCCTTCAAAGGTAGGATTTGAACCTATATCCCTTTGAGGTATTATGGCACCTTTTTACCAATTTAACCATCAACAATTTTTGGAATTTCAATCCCATAATTATATCCATACTTGTTTGGTGACGTTTTGTGGAATTTGTTCGCAAAATTAATTTTTTATTTTACAATTTAGTTAATCCTTCATATTTATTTAGGATTGTTTGCATACTTAGTTTTAAATGCATATATTTTATCTTTCCAGGTATAAGGAATTAATCATTGATATAAAATTCAAGTCAAAAATTTTAATATCATATTTAAGTTGACATTTAAGTTGTTAAGTAATAGTCATAATATTCTTAATTACAAAAATGTCAAGTGACATTCAGTTTAGTTATATAAAGTTAATGACATCAATAATTTTAATTAATCATTAACATATAATAATTTAGCCCCGAGAGGTAATTATTATAATTAAGTGATTAATTATGATATGATAGTAATATTTGATATATTTAAATTCTGGTTGTCCGTAGGCTTGGATAATTATTTATAGATCTCATACAAGTCTCATCATAAAGTAATTAAATCACTTGCATGTTATAATATAAGCACACAAGAAAGATTATAATGATGTGTTGATTTATTTGTTTGCATTAATTTACATAGATGAATATTCCATATTTATTTTCATTATATGTGTAGTAAGCTTATTTATTTTTGCAGTAGTTCAAAATTTATCTATCCCAAAGCTTGATTTCTCAAGTATTGTTTCTCTTAGTGGTGATAACTATTCTAATTAGAAGGAAAGAATTCTCCTTACTTTGGGGTGAATAGACCTTGATTTATTACTTCAAGTGGATCAACCACCAAAAATGAGACCGAATCAAGAAGGGATTGAAAGTTCATATTTTGTGAGTCATTATAAGAAATCATCTAAGAAATGGAAGAATAAAAAACCTCTTAATTAAGTCAAGAAATGCTTCTTTTGCAAGAAGAAATGACATATAAAGAAGACATCTCCCAAATTCCAGCATTGGCTTGAAAAGAAAGGTAATCTCATTTCCTTATTATGTTTTGAAACTAATATGGTTTATGTTTCATATAACACTTAATGGATTGATTCTGGTTCTATAATCTATGTTGCCAATTCCATGCAAGGCTTCTTAAACCATAAAAAACCTTATTTGAATTTTAAGACTTTTACCTTATGGTTTTAGTTTTAGTTTCATTAATAATACCTTATGTTTATATAAAGACAATATTTTAGTCGCTAATGGTATTATAGATGATGGATTATTTAAAATTTATTTAAATTTTACCTTTGATTATAGCCTTACAACTGTACATGGTAATAATGTTAACATTAAATGTGGTGTTATAACTAAGAAATCATCAATGGTATGACATAAGAGATTATATCATATCTCCATTGTTAGAATAAAGAGATTAGTAAATGATGGAGTCATTAAGGCTCTTTAACTTTACTAATTTTGGTATTTGTGTATATTGTATTAAAGAAAAACAAACTAATAAGTCCAATAAAGATGCCATAAGAAGTTTTGATGTATTAGAAATCATACACTGATATTTTAAGACCTTACAATATATGCTTTAATGATCAGAAATATTTTATTATCTTTTTTTATGACTATACATTATATATGTATCTTTATTTGTTTTATGATAAAAATGAAGCATTATATGCTTTTAAGGTCTATAAGCATAAGTAAAAAAACAGTTAAGCAAATAAATTAAGATTGTGAGGTCAAATAGAGGTAGTGAATTTTATAAAAGATACACTAAAAAGGACAATTACCAGGTCTATTTGCAAGATTTCTTAAAAAATAAGGTATTGTGGCACAATACACAATGTTTAACTTACCATCACAAAATGGTGTGGTTAAAAGAAAGAACCAAACATTGATGGACATGGTAAGAAATATGATCAATAACTCTGATCTCTTATTATCTTTATGGAGTGAAACTCTAAAAATTACAATATATGTACTAAATAGGATTCCAACCAAAACGGTTCGAAAGACACCATTAAAGTTATGAAAATGTTAGAAGGCTAGTTTAAGGCATATACGTGTTTAGGGACGTTTAGCTAAAGTTAAGGTTTATGATCTACATGAAATAAAGTTAGACTAAAAATTGTCAGTGAATTTTTTTTTTCATTGGCTATGTGAAAAAATCTAAAGGATATAAATTTTATTGTCTATCTCGTACAACAAGAATTGTGGAATCTAAAAAAATATGGTTCCTTGAAAATGATGATATTAGTAGAAGTAGTTAACCTTGAAACTTAGTTTTTGAGAAGCATAATAGACTTGAATATATTCTGACATCTTCAAATAGATTAGTTAGTTTTCATGATAATCATCAGGATTCGATTACTCAAGAATAACCAATGTTTGAAGAATCACTTTGAGAATGATGATATTAGTAGAAGTAGTTAACCTCGAAACTTAGTTTTTGAGAAGCATAATAGACTTGAATATATTCTGACATCTTCAAATAGATTAGTTAGTTTTCATGATAATCATCAGGATTCGATTACTCAAGAATAACCAATGTTTGAAGAATCACTTTGAGAATGATGATATCAATAGAAGTAGTTAACCTCGAAACTTAGCTTTTGAGAAGCATATTATACTTGAATATATTCTGACATCTTCAAATAGATTAGTTAGTTTTCATGATAATCATCAGGATTCGATTACTCAAGAATAACTAATGTTTAAAGAATCACTTCATCATGACGATATTTTTGTAGATTCAGTTACTCAGACTTCTCAAATTGAAGATGTTGATGTAACATTAAGAAGATTTTCTAAAGTCAAGAAACCTAAAATTTCTTCATATTATGTTGTGTACCTACAAGAATCTAACATGAACATTAATGTTAAAGATGACATTATCATGTTTTCATAGGCTTTGAGTGAAAATAAATCCATATTATGGTATGATGCCATTAAGGATAAGTTAAATTCAATGGCTAACAATCAAGTATAGGATCTTATTGAAATCACCTAAAAAGGGAAAGGCCATTAGCTATAAGTAAAATTTTAAAATCAAAATAGACTTTTTAGACAATACTGAAAGATATAAGACAAGACTTGTAGTTAAAAGATTTACTCAACAAAAAAGAATTGATTGTCACAATACATTTTTTCCTATTTCTAAGAAGGATTCATTTCAAATAATCATGACATTAGCAATTTATTTGATATAGAGTTACATTAAATGAATGTAAAAGTAACATTCCTCAATGAAGATCTAGAGGAAGAAGTTTATATGAAACAACCAAAATATTTCATTTCAGAGGACAATGATAACTAAATTTACAATTTTAAAAAATTTATGTATGAATTAAAACAAGCATTCCATTAGTGGTATTTAAAATTCTATAATGTTATTTTTTCATTTGATTTTACGGAGAATATTATAGATCAATGTATATACCATAAGGTTAATGAGGGTAAAATAATTTCTTGATCCTATATGTAGATGGTATTTTACTTTTTTCAAGTGATTTAGGCTTACTTCATGAGGTTAAACAATTTCTTTCACAACAACTTAACATAAAAGATATTAGTGAAGCTTCTTATATCATAGGCATAAAGATTGAGAAAGATAGATCTTAACAGATATTAAGATTGTCTTAAAAGGCCTATATCAATAAAATTTTGAGAGATTTTGTATGAAATATTGTTCATCAAATGTTGTACAAGTTATCAAAAGTGACAAATTTAGTTTGGAATAAAGTCCAATAAATATTTTAGAGAGAGACCATATAAAAAATATTCTTTATACTTCTGCAGTTGGAAGTTTAATGTATGTTTATGTTTGCACAAAACTTGACATTGCATATCCAATTGGAATGTTGAGAAGATATTAAAGAAATCATAGTTTTGACTATTGGAAAGTTGCAAAGAAAGTTATGTGATAAATGTAACAACTCCATTTACGTAACAATTTTTTTTTCTATATTTGTAAAATTTCATGAAATTATTACCTCATTACAACTTAATTCAAAATAACATTTATTTAATTTATACAATACTGAGTTTACATATACATCATTAATTTACAAATATTTGTACAAAAGTCTAACATATACATATTAGCCATAATCATCCACGTAGACTACTTCTGGAGACACTGGTGCGGGAGGTGGCACCTCTACCGGAATCTCAGTCACGTCTATTACAGATATATTCGATATAATCGGTAGTTGCCCAAGGTAGGGCAGCTCGATCCAACATACAGCAATAATAAGTGTCATGGAGAATAACTGAATAGTTAATCTTCTACACATTATATGGAAAAATAGTGAGAATTAAATCTTAGTAGATTTAACAATAAATCAAAATCATCATCACTATATCTCATCACATAATGTTTATCTGTATAAGTTACAATAAAAACCTTTAGTCACATGAATGCACTTTATCTATACCCATAAAAATCGTATAGTAATGACATGTATGGCAAGATTAACTATTTTTAGAATATCATATGATGGCTATCAATTTATTCTCATATCAAATTATCACGATCAAGGTGAGTATTTTCTACTCTTCGGTACGGGCTTTTTTTGCTCCGTCTAACATGGCACACTTTCTCTTTCTTTTCTCATTAACATAATCATAACCGTTGGTAGGGCGTCCCCTACTGGTGCACCACACAGATTGCCATGTGACCATGCTCATTTCTTTTCTTTTTACAATAATAGCCAAAAATATGATTTCAATAACAAGTATGTTCATTAAACTCACATCAAAATATAATTATTACCAAAAATCGTTGGTAATCATGCCATGAACATAACTGCTTCAAATATCACTTTATAAAATATTTCCATGTCAAAATTACACACTCAAGATGGTAAGAAGTTCATGCAATGGCAATGACTATGGCATATACTAGTCATTTCTTATTTTCATTTATAAGATTCTTCTTCTTTTTTAAATATTATTTTTATCTCTTTATTTTCTTGATGTAGGTTTTCATCCTATCTAACCTTCTCTTACTAATCAGAACATAACTCTCTCATTTTAACTCTGATTTAGATTATCTTGGTGTCAATTTAAAGATAAAAAAATTTATTTAAAACTATTATGTTGAACAGTTTAGTCAAATATTAAATACTCTTAGTGATATTACTCCCTCCAGGGACAGGTTATTCCTTCTCGAGTAGGTTCTGACCTCTACTTACTAATTTGTCCATATCGCTCTCATAAAAATTCCAAATTGAGTTATTTTAGTGGCTAAAATTCTGTAACACATATATCTATAATTTTTATGTTAACCAGTTATTTTAATTCCCAATAAAATATTCCAAAAAATTTAAAAACAGAAGCTTTCCTAACAGATTCTTCCCTAATTAATCATTTTCTGACCACTGCTTACTAATTAGATCATATCTACCTCATATGGACTTCAAACTGAGTGATTCCAGTGGCTAAAAATCTGTGAGACATAGATATACATTTTTCATGTTAACCATTTATTTTAATTCCTTACCGATTCTTTTCAGAATTTTAAAAACAAAAGTTTAAAATTTTGCCACCCATAGCCATACCTATGCAGAACTATCTACACCAGTTTAAGTATTCAAACATACATCACATTCAAGATCAATATGTAACATGATATAGCAACATCCATGACCAATCATCAAATTTTTAAGATCAAAATCTCATATAAATGTTACAAATTTCAAAACTTTTCAAAAAGAAATATTGTTAAACCTACCTAAGGATCTCCTTAGTTTACTTAGTGAATTCGTTTTCTTGTTTCCTATTGAAGAAAGTAGCAAGATTCCTCCCTTCCCTTAACTCTTTTAGCAGCTTTAATAAGAGAAGAAGAGTGATTTTTTTTGAACCTTAAGAATGAAGAAAAAAGATGGATTCAAGTGGAGATTTAGCTAACTTACCTTGAGCACTTAATCCTCTAGAATTTTCCTTCATCTTTCTTCCTCTCTTCCTCTCATTTCCTCACTCTACCTTGCTTATGTTTTTTGTCTCCCTCACTTGGACAAAATTCTAATGTTATAAAGGTGGGTTTTGCTTAAATAGACTATCAAATAATTCACCTTTCATGATCATGGATCTACCTTATCATAATTAGGATGCACTTGGTTGATTTTTGAAAAACAAACAACTCATATTCTTGTCTTCCTCTTCCTTAGTTAAGATATGTATAGGAAAATGATATTTGTATTTTGAAAATTATGATAATATGTTCTTAAGACAAAGGACAAGGTCCCTTTGATTTAAGGATTCATTTCCTTTTTCTTTTGTCTTAATTAAGTATGATAGATTTGCCTTTCTAAGTGGCAAGTTTCTAACCCTTGAATCTCCCTTACTTGCCTGAAATTATTTGTGTGGGATAAGAATATTTTGTCCTAATGCCATGTATTATGATATCACTTGCTAAAATTATGAGTGTAGGATATAAATGTTTTATCCTAATACCTTGTATTATCATACCACTTGCTAAAATTATGAATGTAGGATATAGATATTATCACACCACTTGCTAAATTTTTGTCTTAATGTCATGTAACCTAATCTTTATTATTATTACACTATTATTTCATCACATGATTTATTTTATTTTATTTTTTCTCTTGGATTTGGGCTCATTCCTACCCATTTTTCTTTGCTTTGGATAAAATTATACCTTTCTTGAAGGGTTTGGTCACATTTTCATAATTTTTGGGCTATCGGTCCAACTTCTATATCCTAGTCTAAGTCTATGTTTTATTTCTTGCTTAGGTTATCCAATAGGCTTGCTAGAAACTTATGTGAAGTGAAAAAACTCTATATGAAGTGTCCATAGGTGAAAGCCCAATTTATGGGTGGAGATGTTAAACTTAGAAATTTCTAACTCTTGAATTATGAAAAATTACCGTAATCCAATCTTCTTAAAATTTTACGATCTTTATTTACTTCACAAAAATTTATATTCCTTACCAAAGAATTTTGCCTATCTTTATTATGTTATTTTTAATTTTTCCTATTAGATTTTCTCTCCTTACTTGTTCCCTTAATATTAGAAACATTTTCTATGCATACACATAAGGTGAAGAATTTCTAAGGATTATATTTTCTTAGATATCTAAAAATTGTCTAATAAATTTTATTTTCTTAATTAAATATTTATGTATCTTTACTAATAAAAGAAACGAAATTAAGGATGTTACAATACATTTATGAAAGTAAAGACTACAAACTCATATATAAATGATCTAACTATTTAGAAGTGGTTGGATATTTAGACTCATACTTTGTTGGCTACCTTAACTCAAGAAAGTTAACATCATGATACATTTTCTTTATTACTTAAGAGGTCATTTCTTGTAAAAGTGCAAATCAATCTTTGATTGTTACTTCTACTATTGAAATAGAGTTTGTATCATACTTTGAAGTGACTAGTTGATGAGTTTTATTTTTGGGCTTACAAACATTGACATAGTTGTCAAGCCATTGAAGATTTATTATGATGATTCTACATCAATGTTAATAATAAGAGTGAAAGTCATAGTAAGTATATCAACATTAAGTATTTATCTATTAGAGAACATGTTATAGTAAACAAGGTGGTTACAGTTAGCATTAAACTAATGATTGTAGATCCCTTAACAAAAAGGATACCACTTGCTTATAAGAAACATATTAAACATATAGGACTCAGTTATATTATATAATGTTATGTGATTGAGACACATTTATGCTTTGTATTGCTTTTTGTCAATTTGAAATACTTCATTAATTTATATTTTGTCTTCTCTTATTTAGTTGTGTGTGTATATATATATATATATATATATATATATATATATATATATATATATATATATATATAAAGTTTGAGAGAAGGACAATGTATATTTTGGTGACCTTCAATGAACATTTGAAAGTTCATTCATTAATATATGTACTACATATAGTTATCATTTAAAGGAGTTTAGTTGAATTGTAATACATAAAAGGTAATATTTGTTCTAAAAGAACTTACCACTATGATTCATCTCATTTAAATTGTTTTGTTTAGGAATAGGGATATCGTCTCTATAAGAGATTTTTAAAATGTTTCAATATTGAATTGATAGATATTAAGTGTTCAATGAGTTAAGTAAGAGAATGTTAATTATGTTAACAAATATATATATATATATATATATATATATATATATATATATATATATATATATATATATATATATATATATATATCTGTGTGTGTGTGTGTGTGTGGCTTATTTTTATTCAAATATACAATGGTTATTTTTCTATGTGAAAAGGTGACGCTATATGAAAATGTGTCTTTATGTAAAAAAGTACAGGGTGATTATGGCAACAATTTATCAATTATAAATATCTCATTTCTTTTATGGGAAAAATGCAATAGTAAAAAACACAAAAAAATAGTTTTTTGATTAAGGGTCTCTAGTCTACAAGAAAATATATAATTTTTTATCAAGTATACAGATCAAATTTTTGGATAGATTAGAAAAATATTTTCTTCTGATTTATAATTTGAAGATTATGTTTTTGAGGACAAAAGTAGTCATATAGTTCTTGGCTTTGGCTTATAATGGTTTACATGACTACAAGATAATTGAGGTGATTCATGAGTTTCGATGAAGAAAACTACCTTGTCCACTTTGTGAATGTCCAACCACCCCAAGTTCAGGTTTACTCAATTTTTTTAAGTACAAGAATGATAACCTCAAACTATTAGTAACATAACTTAGGTGAGGTTCCTTCCTTTAAATCTTCCAAAATCAACAAACCTGTGTAACTCGGAGGCTGTTCTAACACATGCACTCCCTAGCTAAATTCTTGAGCCCGAGGTTTACTCGTTATGCATGTTAAAATTAGAGATAAACGATGGAAGAAGAAGAAATCACATGATTAACATGTGATGCTGGGCGTCAGCATAAATGTGTTGGCATGGACTATATGATTGGTTTTTAGTATGTCAAATATGCACACAGTTTGACACGTCAGAAACAAATTCTGAAACAGTGATAGTTATCTAAAAATAGGGGTTCAATTAAAAACATTTGAAACTATCTAATCTCAATCATAATAATTTAAATTATAGAAACTATATATACTAAATATTGGCTAAAACTCAAAAAATCAATAGATTAATTAAACCATTAATGTTTCAACTTTTATATTTGACAAATGTTTGGTATACTATTATATTTATTTGGATATTCAACATGTTTGTATTTGATCCTTTAATATTTAAAATTAAGAGATATATAATATTCTTAAAGTTATATAATGCTTTGTTTTATTTATATCTTGTACTAAAAAATATGAAGATTTCATAATTTTTTATTATCTTTTATTTTTATTGTATTGCCTTTTTTATAATTTTTAACTATAAAATTTTTAAATTTCCTTATTATCTAATATCGTGATAAAATATAAAATAAATTAAAAGACCTATAACATCTTAACAGGGTCTCTACTAACACAATGGCAACACAACAAACTTATCGGGGGGAAAAATCTTTAAAAACAGGTTTTCTTTTTTATGCTGAATTTTCACTAGTGCAAGTTTAATATGTTGTTTGGACGTATTATTGTCATATTTTCGGCTTTGGACACAATATTGGTTTCTTGTTCTTTAATGATTTCAATAAAAAAAATTATTTTTGAAAAAGAAAAAACAGAGCGGGGGTAGAAAAGTAAATGCATCTCTCATTCCCCAGTGTTGAACTAGGACAATGGCCTCCTCGACGAGGATTAGATGTAAGGCTGAAATCTAATTACTTCTAGATTCCAACGGCCTACGCCCTTCACTTTCCCCTTTAAAAATTTATTTCGATTTTTCCATTCCAAAATTCCAGTTCTTGAAAGAGCCACTCAATCGCCATCACGCGCTTCGAAATCTCTTCAGAATTTCTTGGGTTTGAGATCTTCAGTTATAGATCAAAATGGTGTGTCTTGTTTATACTGCATAATGTTCCTTTTTGATTCAATCTTTTCCTTCTAGTTATATCCTTTGAATGAATTTTCTCTGTTATTACTTTGGTTTGCTCTTGATCGTTTCAAATTTCTCCATGGCATGTTCAGGTTCTCTTGAACAACATCGATTTGCTTAATCCTTCGGCCGAGATCGAGAAAAGGAGCACAAACTCAAGTGTCTCGTGCAATCACCCAATTCATTTTTCATAGTAACTATTTCTTATATTTTTGCTAGTTCTACGGTTTTTTTTTACACAGATATAATCTGGGTTTTTCTTATTTGGGCTTTGCACTTTGAGAATATGTAGGACGTAAAATATCAAGATTGCTTCAATACGTAAGTCATTCTGTCATTTCGTGAAAGTATATCTTATATTTAAATTATGAGTTTATTTGTTAAATAAATTGGTTGAAAACTGTATGGTTTGACTGTTTAATTCTTAAAATCAAGAAAGTTTATACCTGTAGATACACTGTATTCAGTCAGGTTGTAGTTTGCGGAAATTGTCAGACAATATTGTGCCAACCAAGTGGGGGCTGAGCTAGATTAATAGAGGGCTGCTCTTTTTTAAAAAAACAAGGAGATTAGTAATGGAGCTTTTTACTGTTACAAGAGCCTATACGGGTTGATTTCAAGTTTCAACCAAATTTTTTTGCGTAAACAGTTTTAATAATATCTCTATATTAGTTATTTCTATCATTGGTTTGTAGAATGGAACTGGGCTTTCATTGTCAATGTTCTCTACCTGTTCAAAAGGAATTTTGAGAAAATGGCGCCATGTGTGGCTTTTAGTTTTCGTTTGTTAGTAATTTCATCTATCCAAGCTCAAGTTATGATTTTTTAAAATGGACTGAAATTCAATATCTTGTGCACATGTAGTTATAAAACGCTGGAGCTAGTTAGAAACTTTATTTCTGTATGCTGGTGCTTGGGATTTAACCTTGTCTCTCTTGTGTTAATTAAGTTAGCATTGTCCTACTTCCGTCTGTTGTCCATTCAATATATATATTTTTTTCACTTATATTTAGCTAAGTAAAGCTGTTAGAGCATTTGTCTAGAATAATTGTTTCTTGGTAAGTGCTTTCCCGCAGTTTATATTCCAGATTATTTCATTTTAGATTTAGTATTCAGATTTGCTTTCCTTTGAAATATATTTTGACTTTTTAGTGATTAAGCTTCTGTATGGCTGAGTCCGTTGCTTCCAAAAGTGATAACCATAATCTCTATCGATACAATACATTCTTGCTAGGTGCCTTGGTGTTTTTTTACTGGAATTGATGTTATAAATCTTTTCATGTAGTATTAATTCCGCAGACAGTTATATGTTGTGAAGTTATGGATATTGCGTACTTTTTACTTTAAATTTGACCTTCTTTTTTTCTTCCTTTTACACGAATATTTTTACATTTTCTAAGATATAGTATTAATTTTCTAAGAGTATTGAGATTCTCTATTTACAATAGGTTTTTTCAGACTTGAATCTTTTGGCAGAATTAAAATACTCATGCTTAACTATTTTCTTGCAAAATTTCTATATAATTATTGGCCAAAAAAAATTGCTATATAATTTTCTATAAAAATTAAAAACAAGTAAACATTTTTTATCTTCTGTATTCAATCTATTATTGTTGCAAATTCATTACCAATTTGGTGTGGCTGAAACTATATTTAGTCTCCTACACTGGTTATATCTTTTATAATAAAGTCGATCCAAAATTAGCTCAACTATTTAAAGACTCAACATTTCACACATATTAATATCAGACATTGTATAAATCTTAAACAGAGTAAAATAATGAAATAAAACATTTATATCACGGGAAATTGGTTGAAGGAGTCCGGTGTTGATGATAGTTGTGAAGATGATGTTCAATCTATTAGGACTTGACCTGCACCATAATGTTTGAGGTATTTTGTTTGAGTTGTCTGCTTGATGAATTCCAAAATCCATTTAAGTCCCTCAAGTAAAGTCTTTCTCTGTGAAAGCCCTATCCTCAAGTAGGGATAAGCAATGCGGAGTTGAGTTATTAACTTGACAAAATTTGGATTAGACAAATACTCTAACAGCTTTACTTAGCTAAATATAAGTGGAAAAAATATATATTGAATGGATAACAGACGGAGGTAGGATAATGCTAACTTAATTAACACCAGAGAGACAAGATTAAATCCCAAGCACCAGCATACAGAAATAAAGTTTCTAACTAGCTCCAGCGTTTTACAACTAAATGTGCACAAGATATTGGATTTCAGTCCTTTTTAAAAAATGATAACTTGAGCTTGGATAGATGAAATTACTAACAAACGAAAACTGAAAGCCATACAAGGTGCCATTTTCTCAAAATCCCTTTTGAATAGGTAGAGAACATTGACAATGAAAGCCCAGTTCTATTTTACAAACCAATGATAAAAATAACTAATATAGAGATATTATCAAAACCATTTACGCCAAAATCTCTTGGTTGAAACATGAAATCAACCCGTATAGGCTCTTATAAAAGTAAAAAGCTCCATTACTAATCTCCCTTTTTTTTTCTGAAAGAGAAGCCCTCTATTAATCTAGCTTGGCCCCCAATTGGCTGGCACAATATCGCTTGGCAATTTCTGCAAACTACAACCGTTTGCGAGTGACTGAATAGAGTGGTTTTGCAGGTATAAAATTTCTTGTTTTTAAAAATTAAACAGTCAAATCACACAGTCTTCTACCAGTTTATTTAACAAATAAACCCATAATTTAAATATAAGATATACTTTCACGAAATGACAGAGTGACTTACATATTAAAGCAATCTTGACATTTTACGTCCTATACATTCTCAAAGTGTAAAGCCCAAATAAGAAAAACCCATATTATATCTATGTAAAGAAAACCATCGAACTAGGGAAAATGTAAGAAATAGTTACCATGAAGAATGAATTAGGTGATTGCACGAGACGCTTGAGCTTGTGCTTCTCTTCTCGATCTCGGCCAGAGGATTAAGCAAATCGATGTCGTTCGGAAGAACCTGAACATGCCATGGATAAATTTGAAACGATCAAGAACGGACCAAAGTAATGATAGAGAAAATTCATTCAGAAGATATAACTGGAGGGAAAAGATTGAATCAAAAAGGAACATTATGCAGCTAAGTAAAGCTGTTAGAGCATTTCCCAATATATATTTTTCCCACAAAATTTGAATTATTTAAAAATTTTAAATTATGACAAATTGAGTTTAAGAAATTTTTTCAAAATGTCTCAAAAGATGACAAAAAAGACGACTTTTAAATATGGGTGGGATCTCAAATTCCTACTTTTTTACATGCTATTTATAGGAAAATGCTATTTGCTAGTTTTTCTAGAGGAAAGGGAACGACTGGCCCATTGATGCCGCATGGAAAGAGGAACAAGAGAAGACCATGGTCCTACGTCGTTTGTCTGTATTCGACCTGATCGTTTAAATTCAAAATTTTTGAAAAAAATAAACTCATATAAACTACTCACCTATGTTAAGAAGTGCTCTTAATGGCTAATGTTTGCTAAGAAAAGAGAATTTATATTAGAATTTCGAACTTCCTCACAGAAGACCCAAACCTGCCATTTCCGTTGCAGTTGCGCTAGGAAATTTTGATAGTTATCATTTAAAAAGTGTTCTGTACCTGTATCTGGGGAGAGAATAATCTGGATAACCTTAGAAGGACATAGTTTTAAACCCTCAGATACAAGTTTGTTTCTGAAATTCCAAATTGTATTCAATGTGAGAATTAAGCTGCAATATTTCACAATGTGGCTTTGCTTGATTAACCAAATAATTAACCATTCTGTAATACTTTGATGGTGTAATTGATCAACTCTCGAGGTGAGAGAAATGCCAAACTATAGAGGTCTTGCAAACTGACATTGTATGAATAAGTGATCCAGGGATTCCTCATGCTGATGGCACATAGGACGGATTGCTTCTACTAGAATATGATGATTGCGAAGAAATTGTTTAACTGGTAAAATCTGTCCAAGAATTTTCCACAGAAATAAGATAAGCCTGACAGATGTACTTCCCATTTAACCGGAAAAAGATGTACTGTAGAACTAGCAAATTGATGTTGATGAGCTTATTCTCCTGACAGATTAGCAGACAATATTAATTTATCCAGGACTCTGGTGGTGGAAAACGTAATTTTTGAAAATTCCTCCACAGAACTTTTGTCGTAAAGCATCTTCAACCTATTATTATTCAAAATTCCTTGTTTGTGCAGAATAAATTCTTGAACCTTTGTAAAAAGATTACAAGAATCTGGCTGCACAGGCCACCATAGGTGGTGAGATAAACTAATCATACTACAATCCCCAATTTGCATTTCAAATGCTGACCGATAAGTTCCTTATTCTTGATAATTCCTTTCCACAACCTAGAACTGTTAGAATGGGAATGAAAAGAACCCGGATTATCTGATATCTGATAGTTTGGTCCTAGAAACTTGGCATAGAGACCGAGGCTTATCAATGAGTCCCCAGATTTGTTTGGCTAATAATGCCTCATTGAAATACGAGGTATGTCTGAAACCCAAACCGCCTTCACAAATGGGTTGACAGAATTTATGCCAACTAAGCAAATGCACTCTTTGAGTATACTCATGAGACCCCAAACATAAACCTTGGTGACTACCATATCATAAACCTGTCCTTTTTTAGTGCCCACACATCCACCCAAGTTCCCAGATATTTACCCAGCTTACTTGCAAACATAAAACCCACAATAGTAGACATAAATCTCTTGAATTTATGAGAGGTATTTGTGCTAAAGACCCTGAGAGATTTGGAACCAAAAAAATCTTGTGCTGGCATGCGTCCATAATCTTGAAGCACATTATTGTTTCACAAGCAGATGGAGTGGCTTGGAAGAGAATTATGTAACATCCCGTAAGAAAATAAAATTTATTAGACAATTTTTAAATATCTAAAGAAATATAATTCTTATAAATTCTTTACCTTATGTATATGCATAGAAATATTCTAACATTAATGGAATAGGTAAAGAGAGAAAACTTAAGAGGAAATATTAAAAATAAATATACTAAAAAAAGGTGAAATTCTTGAGTAAAAAAGATAAATTTTTGTGAAGTCAGTAAAGGTATTAAAATTTCAAGAAGATTGGATTAGGGTATTTTTTCCTAATTTAAGAGTTAAAGTTACTAAGTTTAATATCTCTACCCATAAATTGGGCTTTTACCTATGGACACTTCATATAGAGTTTTTCTACTTCACATAAATTTTTAGCAAGTCAATAGGATAGCCCAATGAAGAAATAAAATATAGATTTTGATTAGGATATAGAAATTAGACCGGTAGCCCAAAAATCATGAAAATGTGACAAACCCATTATGAAAGGTAGAATTTTAACCAAAGTAAAGAAAATGGGCAAGAATGAGCCCAAACCCAAGAGGAAAAATAAAAATAAAAATAAAAATAAAGTGATGGAATAATGGTGTAATCAAGATTAGGTGACATAGCATTAAGACAAAAATTTAGCAAGTGGTGTGATATCCTACATTCATAATTTTAGCAAGTGGTATGATAATACATGGCATTAGGACAAAACATATATATCCTACACTTATAATTTTAGCAAGTGGGTAATAATACATAGTATTATGACAAAACATCTTTATTCTACACAAATAATTTTACCTAAGCAAGGAAGATTCAAGGGTTGAAAATTTGCCACCTAAAAAGGTAAACCTATCATACTTGATTAAGACAAAAGAAAAAGGAAATGAATCCCTAAATCAAAGGGACTTTGTCCCTTATCTTAAGAACATATCATCATAATTTTCAAAATACAAATTTTCTTTTACTATGCATATCTTGACTAAGTAAGAGGAAGACAAGAACATAAGTTGTTTGTTTTCCAAAAATTCAACCAAGTGCATCCTAATTGTGATAAGGTAGACCCATGATTATGAAAGGTAAATTATTTTATAGTCTATATAAACAAACCCACCCTTATAACATTAGGGTTTCGTCCAAATAAGGGAGAGAAAAAATAGAAGCAAGGTAGAGTGAGGAAAGGAAAGGAAGAAAGGAAAAAAGAGGAAGGAGAAATCTAGAGGACTAAGTGCTCAAGGTAAGTTTAACAATTTTTCTTTTCGAAGAAAAATTTTGAAAATTTTAATATTTATATGAGATTTTGATCTTAGAACTTTGATAATTGGTCATAGATGTTATTATATCATGTTACATATTATGTATGTTTAAATACTTAAGTCGGTGTAGATAGTTCTGTATAGGTATGTCTATAGGTGGCAAAATTTTAAGCTAATCATTGTGAAAAGAAAAGAAATGAGCACGGTCACATGGCAATCCGTGTGGTGCACCAATAGGGGACGCCCTACCAACAGTTATGAATATGTTAATGAGAAAAGAAAGAAAAAGTGTGCCATGTCGAACGGAGCAAGAAAAGTCCGTACCGAAGAGTAGAAAATACTCACCCTGACCGGGATAGCTTGATATGAGAATAAATTGATAGTCATCATATGATATTCTGAAAATAATTAATCATGTCATACATGTCATTACTGTACGATTCTCAAACCTACTAATCTATCCATATTTTCCTCATAAAAATTTCAAATTAAGTGATTCCAGTGGCTAAAAATTCGTGACATATATATCTATAATTCTTATGTTAACTATTTATTTTAATTCCCTACAGAATGTTCCCATAAATTAAAATACAGAAGCTATCCTAACATATTCTTCGTTGATTAACCATTTTCTGATGACTACTTACTAATCGGACCATATCTACCACATATGGACTCCAAATTGAGTGATTTCAGTGGCTAAAAATCCATGACACATATATCTATAATTCTTATGTAAAACATTTATTTTAATTTCCTACAGAATGTTCCCAAAAATTAAAATACAGAAGCTATCATAACATATTCTTTACTGATTAACCATTTTCTGATTACTACTTACTAATCGGACCATATCTACCTCATATGGACTCCAAATTGAGTGATTTCAGTGGCTAAAAATCTGTGACACATATATTTATAATTCTTATGTTAAACATTTATTTTAATTCCCTATAGAATGTTCCTAGAAATTAAAACACAAAAGCTATCTTAATATATTCTTCCCTGATTAACCATTTTCTGATGACTACTTATTAATCGGACCATATCTACCTCTATAGACTCCAAATTGAGTGATTTCAGTGGCTAAAAATCTGTGACACATATATCTATAATTATTAAGATCAAGATATTTGTGTTAAAGGTCTATATCATGCTAAATTGAGTCTATTATCTAGGATGTGAATTATGTTGAAATTGAGAATTCATATATGAGTAATTGTTAGAAAAAATCTTCTTAAAATGATTGAGTGAATTAAATGGGATTGACATAAGCTAGAATGAGGTACTTTTGGATATGATAGAAGAAATAATTGAAATTTTTGACAATTAGTTTAATGGTGTTAATTAGTTGGTATATAATTACTGTGATGAGGTAAGTTGGAATTATTAGACATGTGTCAATGGTACATAAACGTTATAAAAGGTTTGGAGGATTTATTGCTACGTATGTTAAACATATTGATTAAAAGATTTTAGGATAAAAATAGATGATAGATTAAGATGATGATATTCATGGGATGATGTTGATATATGAAAACCAAAAATGACTTGATAGAAGTTTGGAATAAGAATAGATAGTTACCCAATATGAAGGTGAATATGTTCCTTCATGTGTGTGTTTTCTAAAATCGACCCATAGATATATCCATGCGAGTTAGAGGATATAAAGTGAAGAACTTATGGATGAAAGAAATCCTTATGGTTAAGTTATATGGCAAAATCACTTAAGTGAATAGACATATTAAAAAGTAAAGATGATATACAGAAAAGATATCCTTAATTATTTGGGTAATAAAGTTGGTAACTCTGAATTGTACCTTAATTTCATTCCCTACATGTGGTAAGATGGGTTGAAATTCGGGGACCAGATTTCTTAAGGGGTGAAAAATGTAACATCCCGTAAGAAAATAAAATTTATTAGACAATTTTTAAATATCTAAGAAAATATAATATTTATAAATTATTTACCTTACGTATATGCATTGAAATATTCTAACATTAATGGAATAGATAAAGAGAAAAAACTTAAGAGAAAATATTAAAAATAAATATACTAAAGAAAGTTGAAATTCTTGGATAAGAAAGATAAATTTTTGTGAAGTCAGTAAAGGTATTAAAATTTCAAGAAGATTGAATTAGGGTAATTTTTTTTAATTTAAGAGTTAAAATTACTAAGTTTAGTATCTCCACCCATAAATTTTACTTTTACCTATATACACTTCATATAGAGTTTTTTTACTTCACATAAATTTTTAGCAAGCCAATAGGATAGCTCAAGGAAGAAATAAAATATAGACTTGGATTAGGATATAGAAATTGAACTGGTAACTCAAAAATCATGAAAATGTGACAAGCCCATTATGAAAGGTAGAATTTTAACCAAAGTAAAAAAAAAGGGCAAGAATGAGCCCAAACCCAAGAGGAAAAAAAAAAAGAAAAAGTGATGGAATAATGGTGTTATCAAGATTATGTGACATGGCATTAAGATAAAAATTTAGCAAGTGGTGTGATATCCTACATTCATAATTTTAGCAAGTGGTATGATAATACATGGCATTTGGACAAAACATCTATATCCTACACTCATAATTTTAGCAAGTGGGTAATAATACATAGCATTATGATAAAATATCTTTATCCTACACAAATAATTTTACCTAAGCAAAGAAGATTCAAGGGTTGAAAATTTGTCACCTAAAAAGGCAAACTTATCATACTTGATTAAGACAAAAGAAAAAGGAAATGAATCCCTAAATCAAAGGGACCTTGTTCCTTATCTTAAGAACATATCATCATAATTTTCAAAATACAAATCTCATTTTCCTATGCATATCTTGACTAAGGAAGAGGAAGACAAGAACATAAATGGTTTGTTTTTCAAAAATTCAACCAAGTGCATCCTAATTGTGATAAGGTAAACTCATGATTATGAAATGTAAATTATTCGATAGTTTATATAAGTAAAACCCACCCTTATAACATTAGAATTTCGTCCAAGTGAGGGAGAGGAAAAATAGAAGTAAGGTAGAGTGAGGAAAGGATAGGAAGAAAGGAAGAAAGAAGAAGGAGAAATCTAGAGGACTAAGTGCTCAAGGTAAATTTAACAATTTTTCTTTTTGAAGAAAACTTTTGAACCTTTTAATATTTACATGAGATTTTGATCTTAGAACTTTGATGATTGGTCATAGATGTTGTTATATCATGTTACATATTATGTATGATTGAATACTTAGGCTGGTGTAGATAGTTCTGCATAGGTATGGCTATGGGTGGCAAAATTTTAAATTTTTGTTTTTAAAATTTTGAGAAGAATCGGTAAGGAATTAAAATAAATGGTTAACATAAAAAATGTAGATCTATGTCTCACGGAATTTTAACCACTAGAATCACTCAATTTGGAGTCCATATGAGGTAGATATGGTCCGATTAGTATGCAGTGGTCAGAAATTGGTTAATTAGGGAAGAATATGTTAGGATAGCTTCTGTGTTTTAATTTTTGGGAACATTCTGTAGGGAATTAAAATAAATGTTTAACATAAGAATTATAGATATATGTGTCACGGACTTTTAGTCACTAAATCACTCAATTTGGAGTCCATATGAGGTAGATATGGTCCGATTTTATTATTCCTACAGCTCTAACTACATCTAACATCGTGGGAAAGAGAATTGGGGAAGATTTTAGGGTAGCTTCCATGCATGAACACATGGCTAGAATGATGAGCAATATTAATGCCTTTATTGCCTTACCAGGTGGTTTTGGTACTTTAGAAGAGATTTTCCAAATAATTTCTGGAGCACAACTGAATATGCATCACAAACTGATAGGTTTGTTAAATGTTAATCACTTCTTTGATGGTCTGTTATCTTTTTTTGATCATGCTGTGGAACAAAGGTTCATCTCACACTCAACACGACGAATTCTCATCTCAGCTTCAAATGCTGAGGAGTTGATTGATGCTTTACAAGCATATGTTCATGTACCTGATCCAACTATGGCTCAAATAGAATGGATGGCAGACAAATGCAGGAAGCGCAAATTGGATTTGGATCTTCATCTTTAGATGTAGTAAAACGTAGCCATTGTTGTACCACTTTTACTTTCTTAGAGTCTACTTGGATACCATCATTACCAACCATACACCCTTAGAGTTGGTAAAACTATCTTTGAATATTGCTTATGATCCTCTAAACTTTTGAAATATTCTAGTATATCATCAATATATATAATAACAAATTGATGCACGGATGACCTAATTACTATTCATTAAATCTATGAATGCAGCTAAGATATTTGTCAATTTAAATGACATCACCAAGAACTCATAATGCCCATAATAAGTTCTAAAATAAAATTTTCGTACATCCTCTTCTCTTATCCTTAATTAATATTACTCATATACCAAATCAATTTTTGAAAAAATATTGAACACCTTATAACTGGTCAAACATGTAATCTATACGAGGTAATGAGTTTTTATTCTACACTGTCACTTTATTTAACTGTCTATAATATATGTATAGTCATAGTAATCCATCTTTCTTTTTCACAGATAGAACTAGAGCACTCCAAATAAAAGTACTAGGACATTTAAATCCATTGTCTAGCAAGTCTTGTAACTATTTTTTTAAAAAATTCAATCAATATCATTCTATATAGGGATATAGATACTAGTTGAGTTCTAAGGAGTAAATCAATATCAAATTCTCGAATTTCTGTGGCAAGGTTGTGCATGGTTTCCTCCGCATTGTTTGCCGGATTTCTCTTTGGTGGTGCCATTTCCTACTGTGGCAAAAATAAAGTTATGTTGCTATTGAGGTGATCAAGCCCAATAGTTAGTTTCAAAAAAATATTTAACAGCAGTCATAACATCACCTCGGCATATAGATAGGAAACACTAGTAATTTCTTACCTATATGAAATTACTGATCCCCTACACAGCACTACCACAACATACTCAAGATACTATAAGATCGATTCAGATAACCAACCACCCACTGGCCATATAGGATCGACCTGCTCTGATACCAATTATGTAACAACCTTTTTTTTTATTATTATACAATATAGAGTTCGCATCACGTCATTAATCAAAACGTACGTACAACAAAATCAAACACATAAATAACTACATCTTATTTATTCTGGTTGACCAATTCCGGAGATATAGGTGCGGGTGGTTGCACCTTCACCGGGATATGAACCAACTCGACCACAAACATATTATTTGATTCTGGGATCTGCTCAACATAAAGTAACTCAATCTAACGTACACTAAAAGTTAGAGCCATAAAAAAAATCTGCATAACTAATTTTCTGAACATGATATGGAAATATAGTGAGAATTAAATCCTAGTAAGTTCAACAATAAATCATCATCAATATAGCTCATCACGTCATGTTCAGCTGTATAAACTACAGTAAATATCTTTGGTCACATGAATGCACTATATTTATGCACATAAGAATCGTACAGTAATGACATGTATGACAGGATTAATTATTTTCAGAATATCATATGATGACTATCAATTTATTCTCATATCAAGCTACCCTGGTCAGGGTGAGTATTTTCTACTCTCCGGTACGGACTTTTCTCGCTCCGTCCGACATGGCACACTTTCTCTTTCTTTTCTCATTAACATATTCATAACCGTTGGTAGGGCGTCCCCTACTGGTGCACCACACGGATTGCCATGTGACCGTGTTCATTTCTTTTCTTTTCACAATGATAGCCAAAAATATGCTTTCTATAACAAGTATGTAACTATTATCAAAAATCATTGGTAATCATGCCATGAACATAACCATTTTAAATATCACTTTATAAAATATTTCCATGTCAAAATTTCACACTTAAGATGGTAAGAAATTCATACAATGGCAATGGCTATGGCATATACTAGTCATTTATTATTTTCATTTATAAGATTCTTCTTCTTTTTTAAATATTAATTTTATTTCTTTATTTTCTTGATGCAGATTTTCATCCTATCTAGCCTTCTCTTACTAATCAAAGCATAACTCCCTAAATTTAACTCCGATGTAGGTGACTTTGGTGTCAATTTAAAGATAAAACAATTATCTAAAACTATTATGTTTAACAGTTTAGCGAAATATTAAGATATCAAGGTGATATTAGTCCCTCAAAGTACATGTTATTTCTTCTCGGGTAGTTTCTGACATCTACCTACTAATCTATCTATATCTCCGTCATAAAAATTTCAAATTAAGTTATGATATTCTGATAATAAGTAATCATGTCATACATGTCATTACTGTACGATTCTCATGTGCATAAATATAGTGCATTCATGTGACCAAATATATTTACTGTAGTTTATACAACTGAATATGACGTGATGAACTATATTGATGATGATTTATTGTTGAACTTACTGGAATTTAATTCTCATTATATTTTTATATCATGTTCAAAAAATTAGTTATGCAGATTTTCTCTATGGCTCTGGCTTTTAGTGTACGTTGGATTGAGTTACTTTATGTTGGGCAGATCCTAGAATCAAATAATATGTTTGTGGTCGAGTTGGTTCAGATCCCAGTGAAGGTGCAACCACCCGCACCTATATATTCGGAATTGGTCAACCAGAATAAATAATATGTAATTATTTATGTGTTTGATTTTATTGTACGTACATTTTGATTAATGACATGATGCGAACTCTATATTGTATAATAAAAAAAAAAAAAAAAGGAGTTGTTACAAATTGTCTGTGAGACTATCATTCAAGAGCACATTATATGACACTAATGTCACATATTCTATCATCATCTGAA